>CM014278.1:50826217-50907617 GCA_004135705.1 Alloteropsis semialata
CCAAAGCCCCCCTCACACCCCACTTGTTGCAGGCTGCGGCTTGTTGGGGGCAGCATTTGTGTATTGTCTCATGTGCCTTTGTGCAGTGTGCTGTGCATGCAACAAGCTGATAAATGCCTACAAAAATGTGTGACCGATGCAGTGTTGCATGTACGTGCGGTGAATAATGATCAAATAAAACTGTAAAAATATATCATGTTAAGTTTTGGTTCCCATCCGTTTCTGTGAACCAATGTATACTCTGGACCAGCTCTCGTTCGCGACTATCCCCGCCACCGCCTGTTTTCGGTGATGAAATGCGGACACGAAAATAGGTAAATACTTTTCTCGTCCGTTATGGGTCTACTTAAAACCCTCAAATGTTCAGCTCATCAAGTAGGTAGTCAATTTAATAATGTCTTGATAAACTGTAGGGTGGTTTTATGGGGTTGTTTGGTACAGTGCCATAAATCACCATGTCTCCTGTAGCGTCGCGACAACTGGTGGTGAGCAAATTGGCCGCCGCACATGTAGCGCCGCCCTCCCTTTGGGAAAGTTGTGGCACCAAAATTTACAGTGGGAACCAAACACCATCCATGGCGGGCATGACTGCTGCAAATTTGGTGTGGCATTTGATGGCGGGAAACAAGCACCCTTAAATGTGATTTTGTTGACACAACATCATGCATGGATGTTAATGCGGTAGTGACTTTGTGATTCCCTATATGCTCATTCTTGTCTGTTTTCTAGGGACATTGCCATTTCTATATGCATCTTCTTTTAACACTCTTCTATCTCTTTTCCCCAACTATTCTCGTCTCTATATCTCAAAATAAAATTATCCTCGGTTCTATTTTCTCGAAAGATGCACTGTGACCTCAAGGAGCAATCCCTTAGAGGGAGAGAAGAAAGAAACAACAACATGTGAGGAAGAAATAAGAAAGAGAAGAGCTGGCCGATGGGAATGTCATGCGAAAGAAAGACCATTCCATTAGCGACGTAATAGATAATACGCCCCATTAACATAACTGCCGTCAAAGCTACTTTAGGTGCCATTTAGACGTTACTATAAACTGAGGGACTGACCTGACATTATAGACGAAGGGATTAAATAGACAAACTTTAATATAGTTTCAACATAGTTTTTAATAATTAAAATATATCGCAACAGTCGAAGGGGTTAAGTAGAGTTATTCGGATAATGAACGAACAGTGCAGTTTGCTAAGTGCATGTTTAGTTTGTAGTTGTAAGTTTGCGAAAGAAAGTTTCCAATTCTAAATTGAAGATTAGGAGCACTAAACATGATCTAATTATAAAACTAAATACACGGATGGACGAAAATCGCGAGACGAATCTATTAAGCCTAATTAATCCGTCATTAGAGATTGTTTACTGTAGCACGACGTTGTCTAATCATAGCCAAATTAGGCTCATTAGATTCGTCTCGCAAAGTTACCGGGGGTTATGGAATGGGTTTTGTCATTAACACGCGTTTAATACTTCATGCATGTAATATTCTTTTTGATGAATAGTGAAGTTTAAGAAAGATCTAAACAGGCCCTAACTGTTCCGAACAGAGAGAGATCGTGATGGTTGAGAGTCCACGGGACCACGGCTAGCAAAAAAAACAAAACAAACGTAGACTACATGTGTCCAATACTCCGTTGGTCCATTGAACTTGTAGATTAGGCATGCGCTGGATCGCTTAATTGCTAGGCATAGCTGGTCCAATTCCAATCCAAATATTTGGTGCTTTGGATTTCCGCCTGTTAAAATATTTTGTCATTCAAACACAGGTGTAAAACTTTCGGAAATCCATTAAAAAAAATCGGAAACATTCCCTAGCTGCAGCCACGGAGGATCTTCACGTGGAAACTCCGAGCCGAGCGTCGTGCTATCCAACCAGCAAAATAAACACCCCGCAAAGACATGGAAATCGCACCGCCCCGATCAGTCCCCCCACTTTCCTCTCCGGCGAGTCTGCAACCAATTGGACCCACCGACCAGCCATGGCCACCGCCGACATCCGCCTCTCCATCGCGCACCAGACCCGCTTCGCGCTCCGCCTCGCCGGCGCGCTCTCCTCCCCCTCCGCTGCCGCCGCCGCCAACGCCGCCTTCTCCCCGCTCTCCCTCCACGTCGCGCTCAGCCTCCTCGCCGCCGGCGCGGGCGGCGCCACCCGCGACCAGCTCGCCGCCACCTGGGAGGCGAGGGCCCCAGCGCGGCCGACGGCCTCCACGCGCTCGCGGAGCAGGTGGTGCAGCTCGTGCTCGCCGACGGGTCCGGCGCCGGCGGACCGCGCGTCGCCTTCGCCGACGGCGTCTTCGTCGACGCCTCGCTGAAGCTCAAGCCGGCCTTCAGCGAGGTCGCCGTGGGCAAGTACAGGGCCGAGACCCAGCCCGTCGACTTCCAGAAAAAGGTTGTTCCTCTTCTGCCGAGCTGCTTCCTAAGACTAGAAAACTGCCACTGTAGTAGTTACTCCTAATCATTGTTTGGCAGGGAACTGAATCAAATCTTGCTATTTCTGCAGTGGGACAGATTTACTAGTGCCTTATGATTCATTTTTGTGTGCACCATTGACACTCATGTGAGAACTATTACTATTATCTTAAGTGGCTGATTTCTGCTTATCTGATAATGAAATGTAGACTGTATAGGTTCCTTCATTGGCACTGGAAACAACATTTGAACCATTATGGCTAAGCACATTTGTGCGTTGTACTATATGCTACCCAGGTGTTTTTAGATCTGTACTTTTTACCCTAATCTTTGTAGCATTAAACAGTGCTTAAATCTGTGACATACCATTTTTTTTAAAAAAATAAGTTTAAACTTTAAACCTTTAAAATATATCTGTAGACAGTTTCCGTTCATGCTAAAATGATGTTTTTTAGGGTGCACAAATTGTGCTAAAAGCTGTTTTTTAGTGTTTAGTCTGAATCTTGCACTGTGATTTGATATTTCGATTCAATATTTGATGGGTGTTGGCCTGTTAAGTGTTAAAATGTATGACTGTTGTTTTGTAGCATAATTAGCACATTCAGGATTTAGGACCTTTTTTAGGATTTGTGGTTTGCATTGGGTGCATCCTTGAGATTTTGAAGGCTCAGGACCAGTGGCTTTTACAATTTCAGGTTCTAGAGCTAAATATGTAATTTGGATCATTAGGATGCTTAGAAGTTGGAACGATTCAAAAAATGTTCATATGCAGTTGAACGTATCACCATTTTCTCCAGTAGGGTTTTGCTGTGGTCTCTTGTGCGATGCATATGTTGGTGTGAGCTGTTTTTAGTTGCATTATGAATGCCCTGTGATGATGGTAGTACACTGATGTTCGGTTCACGTCCTGCTTTCTAAAGTCTGTTAGATCATAAATGGTTTCTGTTTTCTCTAACTTGGTGGCACATTAATATATAATGCTTCCCTCAGTTTATTTACATAGTCGCATCCTTGCACTGTTTCAATTATTTTGGAAACTTCAGGATGATTTTGCTTTATGCTTTTGACATCAGTATGAAGCACTGATATATTGTTTCTTGTTGGTAAGGCTGCTGAAGCTGCTGGTCAAGTGAACTCATGGGTAGAAAAAATAACATCTGGTCTCATCAAAGAGATCCTTCCCCCTGGATCAGTTGACCATACCACCAGACTTGTTCTTGGTAATGCTTTATATTTCAAAGGCGCTTGGACTGAGAAATTTGATGCTTCTAAAACAAAAGATAGCGAGTTCCACCTTCTTGATGGGAGCTCAGTTCAGGCACCATTCATGTCCAGTTCAGACAAGCAATATATTGTGTCTTACGACAACTTCAAGGTGCTAAAGCTTCCATATCAGCAAGGTGGGGACAAGAGGCAGTTCTCCATGTACATTCTTCTTCCAGAAGCAAAAGATGGCCTCTGGAGCTTGTCTGAAAAGTTGAGCTCTGAACCAGAGTTCCTGGAGAATCATATTCCAATGCAGAAGGTTCCAGTTGGGAAGTTCAAGGTTCCCAAGTTCAAGATATCTTTTGGATTTGAGGCATCCAAATTACTCAAATGTCTAGGTCTCCAGTTGCCATTCAGCGCAGAAGCAGATCTATCAGAGTTAGTTGATTCGTCTGAGGGACAGAACTTGTGTGTTTCGTCCATTTTCCACAAGTCGTTTGTTGAAGTTAATGAGGAAGGAACGGAGGCTGCCGCTGCATCTGCTGCAACAGTCGTGCTCAGGTCATTCACGATGCCTACGGATTTCGTCGCTGATCACCCTTTCCTGTTCCTGATCCGAGAAGACATGACTGGTGTGGTGCTTTTTATCGGTCATGTGGTGAATCCACTACTTGCTCCATAGTGTGTTCAAAATCGCCTCTAGTTTGTATGTGTTTGAATCGTGCCTACTGTCATGTATGCAGGGATGTGACAATTGATCATGCCTTCTGTGTAATCTGACTTTTGTTTTGTTTCTGAATAATTAGATGGCTTGATCGATGTATGTAAGGTGTGCGATGATGTAGTTCAGAACTGGTATATATGTCGGCCTCCATGGTCCTTCCTGTTTTCTGCTTCTGCTTTGAGGTTTCTTGTTTTAGTGATCTTTTCCAGTGAGATCTATATCATATAAATTCTTCAAACGAAAGAGCGAAACACATCATTCTGCCATTTTTTATGGTGAATATTTTTGGGAGCATGGGCACACATTTTGCAAGTTCTTTGTACATGTTCAAATCTGGAAATATTCTTTTGCCATTTTGAAGATTCTGTTGTCATTGTGAAAGTGAGCATTCCGTAATGCCCTGAAATCGACAAAGTTCAGACACCTTCAGTGATCACAATCTCAAATGGACACAGATTCTATCATCACATTCAGTGTTTAGCCAATATCCCCATTTATACGATCTCAATTCACATCGTTCATCAATTGGCAACCTCAATTTAACGTTCTGCCAGAACCACTCCGTGATGGTGGATGGCAGGGCCCAGGTTATGGAGTCAAGCGAGGCACGGCACATGGCGGCGATGGACGGCGAAGAGCGAGGCTGGGCACCCGGCGGTGCTGGACGGTGACGAGCGAGCTGCGACACCCGGCGGGGCGGTGAGGAGCGCAGCAAGTCTAGCTGCGAACGGAAGAGACCTCCAACTCCAACTTGGGCTATTGATATTGGGCTAGCTTATGGGCCGAATGGGGATGCATTTGTTCTATTGCACATACGCGCCGTTGGATGCCCATCCAACGTCCCAGCGCGGCCCGACGTCCCTCTTAAGGATCTGCCTCCAGTGGAACCCTAGCCCCAACTCTCCCGTACCTTCCCTCGCATCACATCTCAAAACCTCACCTCCCTCGCGACACTTCGCCGTCCTCGCAAGCAGATTTCCGCCATGGCCGCCGCCGCCGCCGCCCCCGCGCCGTCCCGCAAGACGGAGACCTACACCGACACCAAGCGCCGCGACGACGTTCGCGGCGCCAACATCGCCGCCGCGCGCGCCGTCGCCGACGCCGTGCGGACCTCGCTGGGGCCCCGCGGCATGGACAAGATGATCTCCTCGGGGGACCAGGCGCAGGAGGTCATCATCACCAACGACGGCGCCACCATCCTCTCCCGCATGGCGCTCCTCCAGCCCGCCGCGCGCATGCTCGCCGAGCTCTCCCGCTCCCAGGACGCCGCCGCGGGGGACGGGACCACCACCGTCGTCGTCCTCGCCGGATCCCTCCTCCGCCGCGCCCAGTCGCTCCTCTCCGCGGGGGCCCACCCCACCGCAGCCGCCGACGCCCTCCACCGCCTCGCCACGCGCGCCGTCGAGATCCTCCACGCCATGGCCATCCCCATCGAGCTCTCCGACCGGGAATCACTCGTCAAATCCGCCTCCACTGCCCTCAACTCCAAGGTTGTTTCCCAGTACTCCACTCTCCTCTCGCCCCTCGCCGTCGACGCTGCCCTCTCTGTGGTGGATCCCGCTCACCCGGACCTCCTCGATCTCCGTGACATCCGCATCGTCAAGAAACTTGGTGGGACTGTGGACGACACTGAGCTCGTCCGTGGCCTCATCTTCGACAAAAAGGCTAGTCACGCTGCCGGGGGACCAACTCGGGTGGAGAATGCAAAGATTGCCGTCATCCAGTTCCAAATCTCGCCACCCAAGACGGACATTGAGCAGAGCGTCATTGTGTCCGACTATGCACAGATGGACCGCATCCTTCGTGAGGAGCGCAATTATATCCTTGGGATGGTCAAGAAGATCAAGGCTGCTGGATGCAACGTCTTGCTCATTCAGAAGAGCATCTTGCGTGATGCGGTCACTGAATTGTCTCTGCACTACCTTGCTAAGGCAAAGATTCTGGTTGTGAAGGATGTGGAGAGGGATGATATTGAGTTCATCACCAAGACCCTGAACTGCCTTCCCATTGCCAACATTGAGCACTTCCGCACGGATAAGCTTGGGTATGCAGATCTTGTTGAGGAAGTCTCTGTTGGGGAGGGCAAGGTTGTGAAGATCACTGGTATTAGGGACATGGGGAGGACCGCGACTATACTTGTCAGGGGGTCAAATCAGTTGGTCATTGATGAAGCTGACCGCAGTCTCCATGACGCCCTTTGCGTCATCAGGTAAATCACATCTTCTCTTGAGATAATAATTTAAGCACTCTGCTTAATTGCTTCTGAATGTAGTCTGACCTCTCAAGTTCTCTTTGTATATTATTTGGGCCAAATCTTGGCATTGATGCTATATGTTCACCAAAATCTGTATGCGCCCTTGGTTATTTAGTACCAATACCATTTGATTAGGATTTTTAAAGGTGTCCAAATTGAACAGACAAAGGTCTCTTTTTCTAGGATCTTTTTTATTTCATGAACTAAAATGCAACAGCTTCCCTCATTAGATTGCAGTACAAAAGGCTTCATGATTGCTTAATTAGATGGGTTATTAGGTAGGGGATACACATGTGGCTGTAGTTTGAAACTGTTAATCATTAAGTTGCATTAAACAGCAGCAGCCTGGTATAATCTTTTTTGCTGCTTAGTAACTGTTTGGCTGCTCATTTAGACATGTGGCTGTGTATGTTGTGTTTTAATCGGGTTGTTTTGAAATTTACCACATATCTATATTCTATATTACAGTATGGGAACCTACAACCTGTCTTGAATAGTTTACACTCCTTCCAAATATTTGTTCCTTTGTTATCTTATCGTGATGTGATGTCAATTTCTGGAACATATTCCTCTATATCATCAACCGCATGGAATGCTAAACTATGTTAGGTGGTTTGAATGTTACATACTCCCTCTGTTCGAATTTAGAGGGTGCTATTTTTTTTGGTTCAAAGACCAGGGACGTTGCACAATGTATAGTATTTCCTTGCTTAATTAAGTGCGTATGGCCTGCTAGCCAGTTGACTCCTCAACTTGCAGTTAATGCAGCTGCATGCATGTGTGGCCCATCCTAGTCTTTGGTGACAGGTCGCCAGTCATGGCTTTAGCACATAGAAATGCTTGGGGGATAGTAAGCGGTTAATTCAATGTTCATGCATGGACAGGGGTATCTCTATGCATTTCTGTGTTGGGAAAAGTGTGTGCCCTCTACCTGAAAGCTAAACAAAAAATATATGCCCAGTAAAAAAATCAAGGGAGTGTTAATCACCTATACACTAATTATACTAGGCTGCTGCTGTTTCCCTGGAACATTCTTTAGATTTATTTATATGTATATGATATGTATTTTAGAAAAGCATTGCATTAGTTTAGTACTTTAGTAGTTTTGTATCTTTCTAGAGGAGGTTGGTGGTTTAAGATTATCCTTTTTCTTACTAACATTCTTTGAGAAAAAAGCCCCTTGCCATGAGATTGTCTTGTAGTTGCCATTTTACATGCACATACTGGCTTATTTTGCGTAGCAATGGTGAGACATTTTCCTTCAGCCTTAAAATAGTGATATGACACATGTTTTCATATTTTGGGATGGATGGCTTGAAATGTTCACCTGAGTGGTTAATAGTGCATGCTTAGCTCAAGAGGCTTAGGGGTCTTGAGTCCAGCATAGTAGCAGTTGGCCCTGTGACGAAATGATTGGTGCTTTCTAGTTGTCTGGTTGTGGAAGCTGGAGCCTGGATTGAATCGTAAACTTCTTGAAATGATAAGGTTTAAACTCTACCTCTAGATAGATGCCGCATCTCTTGTGTAGTGTAGCTTTGAAACCCGTCGGCTTTGGTTTATTGCTCAGTTGATGGCAGCTGCAGTAGAGGGCTTGTGGAGTTGACTTGCACTAGCAGAATGATTTATCTTTGTGCAATTTTAAGCTTCCAAGCAATGCATGGATACCCTTTATCTAGTTCATGACAAAGAGGTCCTGGAATTGTTTGATTATTGTACATTGGCATCCTGCAGCATATCCATATCTGCATGATGCTTTAGGGCAGCCTTTTCTTGTTGGCATCAGTATTATCTGTCAGGCTATTTTCATGTTATTGTAGGTATCTAGCTAGCTATAGATTTCATAATAATGTAGGCAGGCATTCCACACTATATTCTTTTTGAAATTGTCGACATGCTTTAAACATTTGCAGTAGTGATGCTGTGGGGAATCTTAAACCAAGTAAACTGAGCTTTAGATTACAATTGGCATTTACTGATTTTTTTCATTACGTTCTGAATTGTTAATATTTCTCCTTTTAATGCTCCAGGTGCTTGGTGAACAAGAGGTTTTTGATTGCTGGTGGTGGTGCTCCAGAAATAGAGATGTCAATGCAACTGGCTGCTTGGGCAAAGGAGCTTCAAGGGATGGAGAGTTACTGCATCAAGGAGTTTGCTGAGGCTCTTGAGGTCATCCCGTACACGCTGGCTGAGAATGCAGGGCTTAACCCAATCTCCATTGTGACTGAGCTCAGGAATCGCCATGCCAGAGGTGAGAAGAACACAGGCATCAATGTGAGGAAAGGGCAGATCACAAACATCCTGGAGGAGAATGTTGTGCAGCCCTTACTGGTGAGCACAAGCGCCATTACGCTAGCTTGTGAGTGCGTCAGAATGATCTTGAAGATCGATGATATTGTCACCGTAAGATAAGTGCATATAGTTGATTATCACGTCAGCCTGCACTGTTGTCTGGATTGATAGTGTACTACTTAGAACTTGATTTGTGGGCTTGGTGTTGTCAACCCGCATATTTTGTACTCGTGGCTCTGATGTCAGTAGAGAGGAGGTTGTTATCTTGTTACAGTAATGTGTGCTCTACTTTGATGGAACTATTAGAGGTGCCGTGGTGCACCCCATCACTAAGTTTGGATGATTGGATCTCCAGTTTCTTTTGCCGGCCTGTTTGGTCGTGTTTGTTCCCATTTTTTATAGCATTTATCGCATGCCCATGCCTTTTTGAGATTGTGCTGTGCAGGTTGTGTTATTATCATCCCCTGTTGTTGTCTTTTATCTTACTGTGATATTGGCAGGAATGAATTGCGGTATGCCCGTGACTACTGTATAATGCTTTGAAAAACTTTGCGAAATTTACGAAATTTACTGTAACAATTTTAAACTAAGGGCCTGTTTAGATACGGTGAAAAACTTTGCGAAATTTACTGTAACAATTTTAAACCGAAGATTAGAAGAACTAAACATGATCTAATTATAAAACTAATTACATGGATGGCCAAAGATTAGAAGAACTAAACATGATCTAATTATAAAACTAATTACACGGATGGACAAGAAATCGCGAGACGAATCTATTAAGCCTAATTAATCCGTCATTAGAGATTGTTTACTGTAGCACGACATTGTCTAATCATGGCCTAAAGGCTTAATAGATTCGTCTCACAATTTCACCCGAGGGTTATGAAATGGGTTTTGTCAGTTATCCACATATAATACTCCTAAGTAGTATCCAAACATTCGAATTTACTGTAGCGATGAAAAAAATTGGCAAACTAAAGAGGACCTAGATGTCTGATTTGGGTACAGGTGGCCCGAGTAACTCAGCCAAAACTATCAGCCCCACAATGATAATACAGTTTGGAACCATCAACTGCATTTTATGTACATGGCCCAGATGCAACAAATATTCGCCACGGGTCCACCAGTGACCCAGATGCAACAAATATTCGCCCTCAAAAAAAAAATGCAACAAATATTCTTTGCGCGGCAACGCATTTCTCGGTCCCACCGTTAATCCCGCGTCTAGTACATGCCCTGTCTAGCAAAATAAAAGAGAACACCCCCGCAACAGTTGAAAATTACACTACTCCCGCCTTTCCTCTTGGGGGTGGAACGACGAGCTGAGGCGGAGCGACCATGGCCACCGCGGACACACACCTCTCCACCGCGGACACGCACCTCTCCACCGCGCAGCAGACCCGCTTCGCCCTCCGCCTCACCGCCGCGCTCTGCTCCCCCTCCTCCTCCTCCTCCAGAAACGCTGCCTTCTCCCCGCTCTCCCTCCACGTCGCGCTCAGCCTCCTGGCCGCCGGCGCGGGCGGCGCCACGCGCGATCAGCTGCTCGCTGCGCTCGGCGGAGGCGAAGGGCCGGCCGCGGCCGAGAGCCTGCACGCGCTCGCCGAGCAGGTGGCACAGATCGTGCTCGCCGATGGGTCCGAGGCGGGCGGCCCGCGGACCGCCTTCGCCGACGCCGTCTTCGTCGACGCGTCGCTGAAGCTGAAGCCGGCCTTCGTGGAGGTCGCCGTCGGAAAGTACAAGGCCGAGATCCTGTCCGTCGACTTCCAGAAAAAGGTTTATCCTCTTGTTTGCAGACAAACTAGCATGGTTACTACTAGGGATCGTTATACTTTTACTTAAATTATTCTAATTTCCAGTGCCTTGTCGATTTCTGTTTACCTGACAATACAATTGAGACCGCCACAGAGATTCCTTACTTGACACTGGGAGTATTATCTGCAAGTCTCTGAAGTCTGAAGAGTTAACTGATAATACATAGGTGTCTCTTCTAGCTAGTAGAGTTTAGCTTGTTGTAGTGGCACATTAAGAATGGCTAGTAGTTCTCCTACATGATCTTATCGTATCTCTGCTCTGATCAATTTGAAATTATGTGCTTAGATTTATTCCTATGAGTCTATGACTTCTTTTTTGTCAGGCTGCACAAGCTGCTGGCGAAGTGAACTCATGGGTAGAGAGAGCCACCTCAGGTCTAATCAAAGAGCTTCTTCCACCAGACTCTGTCGATGAAACCACAAGGCTGGTTCTTGGCAATGCGCTCTATTTCAAAGGAGCTTGGGCTGAGAGGCTCGATGCATCTGAAACGAGAGACAGTGAGTTCCACCTTCTCGATGGGAGTTCAGTCCAAGCACCCTTCATGTCCGCCAAGCACAAGCAATATATTTCGTCTTACCATTCCGACGACCTGAAGGTGCTTAAGCTTCCGTACCAGCAAGGTGGGGACACCAGGCAGTTCTCCATGTACATTCTTCTTCCACAGGCACACGATGGCATCTGGAGCTTGGCTGAGAGGTTGAGCTCTGAACCAGAGTTCTTGGAGGATCATGTCCCGAAGTGGAAGGTCAAAGTTGGGCAGTTCAGAGTCCCCAAGTTCAAGATATCCTTTGGATTCGAGGCGTCCGATTTGCTGAAAGGTTTGGGGCTCCAGCTGCTCTTCAGCTCATCAGAAGCAGACCTGTCAGAGCTGGTGGATTCACCCGTGCGAGAGGAACTGTTCGTCTCATCCATCTTCCACAAGTCGTTTGTCGAAGTGAACGAGGAAGGGACGGAGGCCGCTGCGGCGTCTGCTGCAGTGGTTGGGAAGAGGTCACGCACGGTGCCCGTGGATTTCGTCGCGGATCACCCTTTCCTGTTCCTGATCCGAGAAGACACGACCGGTGTGGTGCTGTTCGTCGGCCACGTGGTGAACCCCCTGCTCGCTGCCTGATGTGTTTGTTTGTTCTGAATCGCTGCCTCGGTTAGAATTAGAATCCATCTCGTTCTCGTTTGCAGGTGCAGTGCAGCAGGGTTGTTGTATTTTGATGGATCATGACTCCTGTAATTTGACGTGTTTTTGTTCCCGAATAAATGTGTGGGCATGATCCTCGGCGTTTTCTGCTTCCGCGTTGAGGCCATAAAAAATCGTTAGTTTTACTAAACTGCAAGAGTACGCCGTGGTCATGTAGCCCATATGCTCAATACTGCTTCCGCCTCATAAAGGAAGTATTTGTCATTGTTGATTTTTATCATAATATTTAATTATTCATCTTATTTAAAATAAATGTGCATTAAAAGATGCTTATGTATTTTTTGAATAATTTATTTTTTTAATAATTTATTATTATTATTTATATAAAACAAATAATAAATATACATTAGAAAAGTCATCAATTAACTATATAATTTGAAAAGAGGAGTACTGGAGCGCACTAGATGGAGCGAAATTCTGTCCGGAATATATTTCTTGTTTTTGAAACTAACGGGCCCTGTTTAGTTGATAAACTTCCAATCAAAATGACAACTTTTTTTTACCATGTTTACCGTTTTCTCACAAACACGTTTTCCAATAACAACTTTTTTTTTTTTGGCAAGTTGGAGACATCCTTCGCGGCTAAACATTCTCCGGAGGCTACGCGTTTTTTCCTTTCGTGGAACGGAGTCGGAGTGTACGCGTCTTGCTTACCTGTCCAGCCAAATAACACAGCCTGGTGACGGCTCGAATTACACCATGCTCGTTTTTACTCTCCGCTGAGGCGGGTTCCAAGGAATTAAATCTCAAAAACAATAATATAAATAGAAGTCCAGGGGATTGCCACTCCCACCGTGCCAAGACCGCCGACCATGGCCGCCGGCGCCGCCGTCATGCGCCTCTCCATCGCGCAGCAGACCCGCTTCGCGCTCTGCCTCGCCGCCGCGCTCTACTCCCCCGCCTCTCCTCCCGCCAAGAACACCGTCTTCTGCCCGCTGTCCCTCCACGTCGCGCTCAGCCTCCTCGCCGCCGGCTCGGGTGGCGCCACGCGCGACCAGCTGCTCGCCGTACTCGGCGGAGGCGATGGGCCGGGCGCAGCAGATAGCCTGCACGCTTTCGCCGAGCAGGTGGCGCGCCTCGTGATGGCCGACGGGTCCAAGGCGGGCGGCCCACGGATCAGCTTCGCCGACGCCGTCTTCGTCGACGAGTCGTTGAAGCTGAAGCCGGCCTTCGAGGAGGTCGCCGTGGGAAAGTATAAGGCCGAGATCCATTCCGTCGACTTCCAGAAAAAGGTCTCTGATCCCCTTGCATGCAATAATTCTGCAATACTGCTTGAATGTTTGCTGACAGATTAATAAGATACTGCTAATTCTGCAATAATTTTCATCTTTG
This sequence comes from Alloteropsis semialata, assembly GCA_004135705.1. Taxonomy (NCBI): domain Eukaryota; kingdom Viridiplantae; phylum Streptophyta; class Magnoliopsida; order Poales; family Poaceae; genus Alloteropsis; species Alloteropsis semialata. Next base: position 50,839,449 of record CM014278.1, read on the forward strand.
CTGCAACCGTCTATTTTATTCTCTTGGGCATCCCATTTTTGCGTCTATTTAATTCGGAGAACAATGACAATGACACCAGGAACTGGTTGAATCGATAATGCAAAAATAGACTACAGGATTCCTTAGTTGACATAGGTCATAGGTGTATGCCTTCTCATGTCTCCGTATTGAAGAATTACGTCAAACACAATACAAATCGCTTTCATCCGATTTCGATTTAGATTGTAGAAGTTCAATACAAATTCCAATCTACCGACGAACAATCTGTCAGAAAGATTGGAACAAAATTTAGGTAATGGATTACATAATTTCCCCTCCCGTTTGTAGAAAACTTCCAATCCCTTGCAAAAAAAAAAAAGAACTTGGAAACCATGCACTTCGATTTTGTATATGACTTATTTGCACAGAGGGCTTGCTCACTCACATATGTTCTCTTTTTTGTCAGGCGGAAGAAGTTACTGGACAAGTGAACTCATGGGTAGAGAAAGTCACCTCAGGTCTAATCAAAGAGCTTCTGCCACATGGCTTTGTTGATGAAAGCACCCGGCTGGTTCTTGCTAATGCACTCTATTTCAAAGGAGCTTGGACTGACAAGTTTAATCCAGCTTTTACAAAAGACAGTGAGTTCCACCTCCTTGACGGCAGTTCAGTTCAAGCACCTTTCATGTCCAGCAGAGACAACCAATATTTAGCATCTTACTACGACTTCAAGGTGCTCAAGCTTCCATACCAGCAAGGTGGTGACAAGAGGCAGTTCTCTATGTACATTCTTCTTCCAGAAGCACAAGATGGCATCTGGAGCTTGGCTGAAAAGTTGAGCTCTGAACCAGAGTTCCTGGAGAATCATATCCCAATGGGCAAGATCCCAGTTGGGCAGATCAAAGTCCCAAAATTTAACATATCCTTTGAATTCGAAGCATCCCAGTTACTGAAAGGTTTGGGGCTCAAGCTGCCATTTAGCCCACAAGCAGATCTGTCAGAGTTTTCTTATTCTTCCATGTCGTTGTCTGTTTCATCCATTGTTCACAAGTCATTTGTTGAAGTTAATGAGGAAGGCACTGAGGCTGCTGCCGCAACTGCTGTACTGGTTGGGTGTACTTCAGTTATGAGGACCACTGATTTTATCGCAGATCACCCTTTCCTGTTCCTTATCCGGGAAGACACGACTGGTGTGGTGCTGTTTGTTGGCCATGTGGTGAATCCCCTACTTGCTCCATAGTGTATTTGTTCTCAACTGAACCTTGGTGCGATTCCATCCGTCCCATGCGAGTGTAGGGTTGTGGCGCATGTTTTGTCTGCATAAATAGCCTGATTGATGTAGGTTATGTTGTGGGGTTGATATGGTCTATGAATACTATATGTGGTGTGGTTCTGCTTAAGGGCTTTATTGACTTTTACAACCTACTCATGAGCTGTGTTGACAATGCCTGCTTAAGGTCTGGTTAACAGGGTGCCAAGCACGGTGTTCTTGTATGTGCGCTCTTGAGATCTACTGTTTTTCTCTTCTCTCTATGTTGCGAGCAAAAGTTTCTACTCCCTCTGTTTTTATTTATTTGCATATCGTATTACATTTGTCCTAAATTATATTTGGCCACCTTTGATCAATTTATATTTTTTTACAATATTAGATTTGTGTTTTTAAATCTATCGTGGAATATATTTTGATAGTACATATATTAGTGTAGTTGTTGCTATATTTTTCTATAAATTTGGTTAACTTGGTTAAGTTTGACTTAAGACAAATCTAATACAACATGTAAATTAAAATGGAGGTAGTAGCATCCAACACCATCACCTTGCCGGTCCACCCTTGTGCCCGCCGGCGCCGTTAGGCCAACCTGCCTCATATGGTATCACTCTAACCTTGGGATCGAGGGATGCTCTTTGGAGAAGCCTCTCTAGAATTTCAAAAATACATCGTGGCATGTGTATGGCTACAACCTCCAATCCCTAACTCTGAAAACTCATCGGTGTCGAGAGAGAAAATTGTGTGAAAAAAATCTTAATGTATCTTTTTTAACATAAGTTATTATGATTACTATTAGTTCATCACCTCGCAAATAATCTGATATTAAAAATTCCATTTGTGTAAATAGAAATAAAAAACAAATATTATTGAAAGGAGGAAAAAACAGTTATCAAAACTTTGCCATTTTTAGAGAGTAATTTTGGACGGTGTCATGTGAACTTTTTCCTTGACGTCATGAACATAATAATATGTAGGCAGCACGGATCTTTTTACTCTACTCCATAATTTGGTGAGCTCGGGGGCTCAGCAAGACACTGACATGTGAGCCTATAACTTGGACATAAAAAAATACGCAGCGCTGCGGATCTGGGTATGTAGCGGAGGAAAACCGAGAGTATAAAGGATCCGTGGCGCCGCCGTCTTAGGCACAGACATTGCTTTGTATTGAAAACCGAGAGTATAAATGACGGTATCAACCCGGCTCAGACGGGCTGCCCTGGGTGCGCGCGGGGGCACGAGGCCGCCCCCTCCCCCCGGTATGAGTGGGCGGCCGAAGCGGACACGAGCGAGGGCAAGAAGCCGGCGTGGCCCTGGCCGGCGCGCGGGCGGGGTCTGCTGTCGCCGCAGCGCGGCCAGCGCTGCCGCAGCGCGGCTCTAGGCGCGAATGCCCATTCTTTTGATTTGTGAAAATTTATGATGTTATTTCTGTGATTTGTGAAATTTGTGATGTTGATTTCTGTGATATGTGAAGTTTGTGATGGTGATTTTTGTGACTGTTACCAATCTAGTGATTGCTATTTTTTGTGATTCATGTGAAAAATCTGTGAGTTTGATTGAGTGGTTTAGAATTTTGTTTGATTTTGATTCCTGGAGAAGCTGTCGTTGGAAGCGGTCGGAAGTTGGAGCGTAGCATGCTTTTTTTATTTTTCTAAAAAACTGATTAGTCCCGGATGGTATAACCACTCGGGACAAAAGCCTCTCTTTAATTCTGGGTAAATACTCGGGACTAAACTTCATCCTGTTTCGTCCTGAGCACGTAGTCCTGGTTGGGAATCCGGGACTAAACCCAGTTCCCAACCGGGATATATGCAGCTTTTATAGCAGTGAAACTCACGTCTAGTTTACTTTTCCACGAGTGAAAGTGGTTTGATGCGTGTGATTCTTAAGTGAGGCACGGTAGCATTGAGCACCTGCTCTCTAGGATTTTCATATAATGTAGAATCATCATCATCATCTTACGTTGGAGTATAGATAGATGCACCTTTTGCTTGTGTTACTTACGGCGTCCACAATAAGCCGATTTCAGCTAGTTATTCGATAGCTGACTATCTGTGCCTAACATAGAGAAGAGATAAAAAAAAACAAGCCACAAACAGTTTATTCGTCGCTAGCACGAATGTCTATAGATGGCCAAACATGCCGCTCAGCACGACCTGGCACGGGCACGACCTGGCCTGGCACACCACGACATAGCACAACTGCAGTTTCGAGCCGTGTCGTGCTGTACCACAGGCCTGGTAGCTAGCAAGCACGGGCACAGCACGCCGGCCTGTTAGCCATGCCGGGTCGACACGGCGGCCTGATGAGCACGACGTGCTCCTCCATGGCCCAGAGAGAGAATCTTCCTCAGGACCGGTGAAGCGGAGGTGGTGCCGCAAGGGAGCGAAGGCAGGCTCCCAGGTCCGCAAGGGAGCGGAGCGGAGGCAGGCACCGTGATGGAGGCACAAAGGAGGCGGGTGCCACGAGGGAGAGTACGGAGCGGAGGCGGGCGCCGAGAGGCCGTGAGGGAGCGTGCCTCGCTCCACGAGACATGCGAGGAGGCGAGCCGTGCGACGTGAGGAGAACGGCGGCGGCTTGAACTGGGTAAACCGAGTAAGGATTAGGGTTTACAATCTATATATAGAGCTTATCATGGCCGACAGTTAACCATGTTGGGCCGATCCGGTACTACATGCATGGGAGGCGGCACGAGCTAAGCTGGCACTGGCACGACGGAGGTCGTGCTGAGTCATGTTCGGACGGGACCAAAATCTCATGCTTTGGGCGAAAGTAAATTTGCGCCCTCAAAAAATAGAAAAGATATAATGATACTAAAATAATATAACATAATAGAGCCCAGGAGATCAAGTGAAATTCTAGCCGGAATGTGTTTTATTTCCATTTGAAACTAGTATAACCAGATGTGAATGGTACCGGATATGTCCTTCGTGGCTAAGCATTCCCACTCCCACCAGCTCCCCTAGACTAGCTGGAATCTCATATTTTTAGTATTTAGGGTTAGTTTAAAGTTAAAGTTTTTTGAACGGAATGTACGCGTTTTGCTGATCTGTCCAACAAAATAACACATGCCGGTGACTGTTCAAAATTACACCATTCTCGTTTCTACTCTCCGCTGAGACGGTCTCCAGGAAACTGAATCTCAAAAATAATGATATAAAAAAGTCAAGAGTTTGACACCAGGATTCACAACTTCGACAAAATTTCACCGAAATTTCTGAAATTTTGCCTTTATGGTGAGTAACGAAAAGGAATAGAGTAAATGCACCTCAGGTCCTTAAACTCGTCCCGCATGTTCATTTAGGTTCCTAAACTCTCAAAACTTATATCTGGGTCCCCAAACTCCATAAAGAGGTCCATTGCGGGTCCCAAACGCGCCACACAAGCTTCTGATGCTGATGTGGCATGCCATGGTGGCGAAAAATATACAGGAAAGCCCCTATTTAATCTTGACATGTGTTGTCTCTCTCTTCATCTCATCTTCCCTGATTTCTCTCCCCATCCTCTCTGCTCCGGCTCGGCCATGGGCGGGTCCGTGTCCGCTCGAGCATGCCGTACGCCGCCGCGGGCATTGGAGGCCGTGCCGAGCACCTGGACGGAGTCGACGACCGGCTTCTGAATGGAGGCGTACACCTGGACGGAATCGCGATCTTACCTCGCATGGAGGTCGGAGATGGCGTCGACGGGGACCATCTCGTGGATGCCTTGCAGGGGATAGTAGCAGCTGCGGCGGTCGACGGAGGACGACACAGAGCCGTCACCGGCGTCGCTGTCGTCGTCCCCCGCCGCCTTCGCCATCGGGTGTGGCCACCGCAACCGTGGCCTCTTCGTCGGGGTGGCCGTGCTGCTGGGCCTCGGCTAGGGGCCCATGCTGCTGGTGGGGCAGCTCACCGGCGCGACCGGGGGCGCGTTCAGCTACTGCCTCGCAAGCTGTGGCCCGGGGTCCAGCGGCGACGTCGGGTCGCTTGTCCTCGGGTAGAGCGAGGCCGTGCCGGAGGGCGCCGTGTGGGTGCTGCTGGTGTCGCTGTGTGGGGATCGCCATCGGGGACGAGAGGCTGCTGCTGCAGGCCGGATTGTTCCAGCAGAGCAAGGACGAGATGTGGGCGGCGTGGTGATGGACACGGGCACGGCGGTGACGTGGCTGCCGGAGGAGGCGTACGCGGCGCTGCGGGACGTGTTCGTGGGCGCTGTGGGCGGGCTCCCGCGCACGCCGGGCCTGTCGCTGTTGGACACGAGCCGTCGGCGAGCTGCTCGCTCTCACCTCCCATCCCCGGTGTCCGCCGCTGTCGGCGAGCTACTCGCTCCTGCCTTCCATCCCCGATGTCGAAGACGAAACTGGCGGGCGCCTGCGGCCACGACTTTCACGCGCGCTGGCTTCTACCAGACGTGCCATGCCGCCACTGGCAGGGTCCCGCTCGTCGGCTTGTTGCATTCCCCAGAGTAGGGGAGAAAGGAACCTGTCTGGCCGGACCCCACACGGGCGGCGCCGGCCCTTGGCGTGGTGGCTTCACTGGCTGGTGGGGAGGACGGCGATCATGGCGCCGGTGGGGGCGGGCTAGGTTGCGGAGAGAGAGAGGGAGGGATAGGGTGCACAGTGAGATGAAAATAAGGGGGATTTTTATAAATTTTCGCTATCGGAGCGCCACGGTGTCATGCCACATCAGCGTAGGTAACCCTCGTGGCGCGTCTGGGACTGAGATGGACCCTTTACAGAGTTTAGGGACCAAAATACGTGTTTTGAAAATTTAGGGATCTAGATGAACATGCGGGACAAGTTTAAGGACCTGGAGTGTATTTTACTCAAAGGAATAAAATATTGACAAGCCATTTTATTTTTATTTCTTAGCGCAAAAAATAATTTCAAAAAGAAAACGCTACAGTAAGATCCGATTTATAGGTCACCTCCGAAATTTTTATTATATACAGGAGCTGTAAACCCTGATCGCCCCTCCGACCGGACAAAGACCGACCATGGCCGCCGCCGCCGCCGCCATCATGCGCCTCTCCATCGCGCAGCAGACCCGCTTCGCGCTTTGCCTCGCCGCCGTGCTCTATTCCCCCGCCTCTCCACCGGCCAAGAACACCGTCTTCTCCCCGCTGTCCCTCCACGTCGCGCTCAGCCTCGTCGCCGCCGGCTCGGGTAGTGGCGCCACACGCGACCAGCTGCTCGCCGTACTAGGCGGAGGCCAGGGGCTGGACGCAGCCGATAGCCTCCACGCGCTTGCCGCGCAAGTGGCGCACCTCGTGATGGCTGACGGGTCCAAGGCGGGCGGCCCACGGATCGCCCTCGCCGACGCCGTCTTCGTCGACGCGTCATTGAAGCTGAAGCCGGCCTTCGAGGAGGTCGCCATGGGAAAGTATAAGGCCGAGATCCATTCCGTCGACTTCCAGAAAAAGGTCTGATCCCCTTGCATGCAATAATTCTGCAATAATCTTTGCTGAAAGATTAATAAGCAAATACCGGTAATTCTGCAATAATTTTCATCTTTGCTGCTATACCGTCTATTATATTCTCTTGGGCATCCCATTTGGCGTCTATTTAATTTGGAGAACAATGACAATTACACCAGGAACTGGTTATGCAAAAATAGACTACAGGGATTCCTTAGTTGACATAGAAGTATGCCTTTTCATGTCTTCGTATTGAAGAATTACGTCAAACATAGTCTTTTTTATTCGAAAAAAATGCCAAAAGGTTGCGATTACATTCTACTACGTACTTGTTGACTTGTTAGCTGACTAGTATTGATCTTATAATCAGTACAATGCATGGGTTTTTAAATTCGTTGTTATTGTGAGCATATCTGGCCCAGCACATTATGATTTAGTGCCTTTTTACAATTTGCAATTGTGTGCAACCTTTGAATTTTTAGGACTAGTGGTTCACATGGTGTGAAACGCTAATATTTTAAAGCCTGGTGTGGTTTTATAAATACGTGCTCTTTTGGATCATAGCATTATATTGTTGTGCAATCACCCTTTTGTCTAGTATGTTTTTGCTTTGAACTCTTGTACTATACTTCTATGTGATGACCATTTAAAAGAGATTCATGTTAACAGCCTCTAATTGCATATAAATTCCTCCGCATATGAAATGAATGCTTAACAGAAAGTGTACTGGACTGATGCTCGGTGCCACTGTCACCATCTAAAGACTATTTCACAAGAATTAGTTCCCAGACATGTAAGGGCATGTTTGGTAGAGCTCCATCTGATTCGGATTCTCTGAGAGAAGTGATTTTGTGGCTGAAAGTGATTCTCTTTGATTCTCTAACAAAAACTCTCAAAATCAGGATGGAGAATCACTTCACAGAATCAGGGGAAGCTACTTTTTTCAGCTCCCAACCCCTTAGTCCATTTCAAAGAATCACTTCACAGAATCAGCTGAGAATCACTTCTCTCTGAAAAATTGTTTGGCAGAGCTCCTGCTGGATTCACTCGAGAATCAGCTCTGGGAGCTCTACCAAACAGGGCCTAAATTTCATATTAAAATATATAGCTAATCCATTTCTTTTACATAATCATATCCTTTCACACTACATCAATCAACTTGGAAACCATGCACTTCGATTTTGTATATGACTTATTTGCACATAGGAGTCACTCACATATGTTCTCTTTTTTTTGTCAGGCAGAACAAGTTTCTAGACAAGTGAACTCATGGGTAGAGAAAGTCACTTCAGGTCTAATCAAAGAGCTTCTGCCACAGGGCTCTGTTGATGGAAACACCCAGCTGGTTCTCGCTAATGCACTCTATTTCAGAGGAGCTTGGATTGACAAGTTTAATCCAGCTCTTACAGAAGACAGTGAGTTCCACCTCCTTGACGGCAGTTCAGTTCAAGCACCTTTCATGTCCAGCAGAGACAACCAATATATAGCATCTTACAACGACCTGAAGGTGCTCAAGCTTCCATACCAACAAGGTGGTGACAAGAGGCAGTTCTCTATGTACATTCTTCTTCCAGAAGCAGACGATGGCATCTGGAGCTTGGCTGAAAAGTTGAGCTCTGAACCAGAGTTCCTAGAGAATCATATCCCAGTGAGGAAGATTCCAGTTGGGCGGATCAAGGTTCCCAAATTCAACATATCATTTGGATTCGAAGTATCCGATTTTCTGGAAGGTTTGGGGATCAAACTGCCATTTAGCCCACAAGCAGATCTGTCAGAGTTTTTTGATTCAACCGTGCCGTTGTCTGTTTCGTCCATTCTTCACAAGTCATTTGTCGAAGTTAATGAGGAAGGAACTGAAGCTGCTGCCGCAACTGCTGTATTGTTGTGTGGTGCTTCACCTTATAGGATGAGGACCACTAATTTCATCGCAGATCACTCTTTCCTGTTCCTGATCCGAGAAGAAACAAAAATATTTGGATGCAGTGTCTAATCCACAGTTGCTCTGAAGCAATTCAAACGGGTAAGATATGGCAAGTTGTTAATAAATATAACAATCCTACTACAGATTGTTCAAAATATCCAAATGATGATAATATATCAGATCTTACCGAATAATATGCATATCAGGGCAGCATATGCTACACCAATATCCTACTTATGTAACATGTGATTTCCTTGCAGTGTACATGCTCCCAGTCACCCACATTGTGCAACATCACTCTCACTGGAACTCTTTCAGTTTCTGCATAGATGATGATGTGGCTTCAATGGTTATTTGCAGGTCAAGTCATGTATATGTCATTGAGAGGATAACAAACCCAAGGCTACCCATCCTTACACTAGGTGGTCCAGGCTGAGGACATTGCTAAGAAGACCTGGTTTGGGTTTCCTCACACATCTCATTGCCTTGTCTCTGGCAACATTATCTTGCTTTCAGGACCAGGGTAATGCTGCTGCAGTGGCTCCTCCAGTTGGGTTCAGAGCTATCACATTACATGAAAGGGCGGTAAGTTCTTTTCGTATTGGTGCTGAAACATAGCATGTAACTAGGCCTAATTACAGAGCATAACCTCTTTTTGTTGAACTACATCATGTGTAATACGCTAGGGGTTTATTCCAAGTAATGTGGTATTGTGATTTGAAATAGAAGGTCACGTGTGCCAAATTGTTGCTTGACATGAGTTTATGCTAATCTCAGGGTCTTCATCAATGAGAAAACCCATGCCAAAGTCCCTTGTTTGGATATGAATTCTGGTACTAGCCTGGCGACAGCACAACCATCAGTTCAACACGGGGAGCCCCTGAAGTCTTCAGGACATGTTTCAATCTTGAGAAAAAAAAAACGATCTTGAGAAAAAAAAACCGAATAGCATCTACAGAAGGCACTTGCATGCGTATGACTGGTCTGGTTGTGAGATCATGCAGACACATGATCTAGGCGACTTCTTCCACTCAAGGTAATATAATGTTAAAAATGTTGCATTTGCTAGCAGTGTAATTTTCCATCAATCTATATTTGTAACTTTTTTTTATCTGTGCCTTCATGACAGGTATCAATCTTCAATATATCCAAGATGGTCTCTACCGAAGGCATGTATGTGTATTTTCTTGAGTAAAGGTAGTTAACTAGCTAGCTGCTTAACTCAACTCAAGAGCTGGAATCATGCAAATCTTATCGAATATGACAAATTGGGCATGCATGTATATATTTTATTATATGCAACTGCTATCGTATTTTACCTTTCATGTAGACGCTCAAAAGGTGCTTCTATATAGACGAAATTGAAGAATACGCTGAAGATGATGTCTATAATGGTGATGATGAGAAATCGAAGATTGATATGCTCATGTGCATCGTATAAAGTTGACTGCTACTATGCGACGAGATTGTACACACAACTTGATACACATCATTTCTCAAATACACCATATATTTGGTCTAAGAAGAAGATGACAGTCTGACGGCACAAATATTTACAGGCTCACGGCTAGCCTACTCGCAGGTTTCTAGTGATTACTATATGTGGTGTAGTGCTGCTTAAGGGGCTTTATAGTCTTACAGCCTACTAATGAGCGGTGTTGACAATGTCTGCTTAAGGTCTGGTTAACTGGGTGCCAAGCGTGGTGCTCTCGTATGTGCGCTCTTGAGACCTACTGTTTTGCTTTTTCGCTGTGTTGTAAGCAAAAGTTTCTGCTCTCTCTATTTTTATTTACAGGTCGCATTAGGTTTGTTCTAAATTAAATTTGGCCAATTTTGACCAATTTTGCCCCTTGGAGCACAGCCACACGACGTCGCGGATCTGGGTATATAGCGGAGGCTGGAGCTGGGCACGTAGAAGGTCTATGATGTTCATGAATCATCAGAAGCTTAGTTTTCTTTTATAAAATTACATACGTTCCCTATCAGTGTGAGCACGTGCTCTCTAGGATTTTCATATAATATAGAATCATCATCATCATCTTATGTTGGAGTATAGATACATGCATTTTGTTCGTGTTGCTTATGGCGTCTACAACAAGACGATTTCAGCTAGTTATTTGATGGCTGACTATCGGTGTCTAACATAGAGAAGAGATAAAAAAAAAGCCACGAACAATTTATTCGTTGCTAGCACGGACGTCGTGGACTAAAAACACATGCGTGCCGGCGCAAAGTGTAGGTGGTTACGGGATAAAAGAGCAAAAGTAATTTTGTGGCCCCCCAAAAAGAAAAAAGATATAATGATAATAAAAAAATATATAAATGGAGCCTAGAAGATCAAGTGAAATTCTAGCTGGAATGTGTGTGTGTTTTTTAAACTAAGTATAACCAGCTGGAAATGTTGGAGACGTCCTTGGTGGCTAAGCATTCTCACTCCCATGGTTCCCCGAGACTAGCTGGAATCTCATACTTTTTAGTATTTAGGGCTTATGGTTTTTTTGAACAAAGTGTACACGTCTTGCTGATCTGTCCAACAAAATAACACGGCCTCGTCACTATTCGAAATTGTCGTTTCTACTCTGTGCTGAGGCGGGGTTAAGAAACTGAATCTCAAAAATAATCATATAAAAAGAAGTCCAAGGGATTGCCAATTTGCCACTCCCACGGTCCCACCAGACCAAGACCGACCATGGCCGCCGCCGCCGCCGTCATGCGCCTCTCCATCGCGCAGCAGACCCGCTTCGCGCTCTGCCTCGCCGCCGCGCTCTACTCCCCCGCCTCTCCCCCGGCCAAGAACACCGTCTTCTCCCCGCTGTCCCTCCACGTCGCGCTCAGCCTCCTCGCCGCCGGCTCGGGTGGCGCCACGCGCGACCAGCTGCTCGCCGTACTCGGCGGAGGCGATGGGCCGGGCGCAGCGGATAACCTGCACGCGCTCGCCGAGCAGGTGGCGCACCTCGTGATGGCCGACGGGTCCGAGGCGGGCGGCCCACGGATCGCCCTCGCCGACGCCGTCTTCGTCGACGACTCGTTGAAGCTGAAGCCGGCCTTCGAGGAGGTCGCCGTGGGAAAGTATAAGGCCGAGATCCATTCCGTCGACTTCCAGAAAAAGGTCTGATCCCCTTGCGTGCAATAATTCTGCAATACTTCTTGAATATTTGCTGAAAGATTAATAAGCAAATACTGGTAATTCTGCAATAATTTTCATCTTTGCTGCTATACCGTCTATTTTATTCTCTTGGGCATCCCATTTTGGCGTCTATTTAATTTGGACAATTATACCAGGAACTGGTTGAATCGATAATGCAATGTAGACAACATGGGTTCTTTAGTTGACATAGGAGTATGCCTTTTCATGTCTCCGTATTGAAGAATTACGTCAAACACAGTTATGCCAAAAGGTTGCGATTACATTCTACTACGTACTTGTTGACTTGTTAGCTGACTAGTATTGATCTTTGAGTCAGTACAATGTATGGGTTTCTAAATTCGTTGTTATTGTGAGCACATCTGGCACAGCACATTATGATTTAGTGCCTTTTTACAATTTGCAATTGTGTACAACCTTTGAATTTTTAGGACTAGTGGTGCACATGGTGTGAAACGTTAATATTTTAAAGCCTGGTGTGGTTTTATAAATCCGCGCTCTTTTGGATCAGAACATTATATTGTTGTGCAATCATCCTTTTGTCTAGTATGGTTTTGCTGTGAACTCTTGTACTATACTTCTATGTGATGACCATTTAAAAGAGATTCATGTTAACAGCCTCTAATTGCATATAAATTCCTCCACATATGAATTGAGTGCATAACAAAAAGTGTACTGGACTGATGCTCGGTGCCACTGTCACCATCTAAAGGCTATTTCACAAGAAATAGTTCCCAGTACGTGTAAGTTTCATATTAAAGTATATAGCTAAGCCATTTCTTTTACATAATCATATCCCTTCACACTACATCAATCAACTTGGAAACCATGCACTTCGATTTTGTATATGACTTATTTGCACAGAGGAGTCACTCACATATGTTCTCTTTTTTTGCCAGGCAGAACAAGTTTCTGGACAAGTGAACTCATGGGTAGAGAAAGTCACCTCAGGTCTAATCAAAGAGCTTCTGCCACAGGGCTCTGTTGATGGAAACACCCAGCTGGTTCTCGCTAATGCACTCTATTTCAGAGGAGCTTGGATTGACAAGTTTAATCCAGCTCTAACAAAAGACAGTGAGTTCCACCTCCTTGACGGCAGTTCAGTTCAAGCACCTTTCATGTCCAGTAGACACAACCAATATGTAGCATCTTACAACGACCTGAAGGTGCTCAAGCTTCCATACCAGCAAGGTGGTGACAAGAGGCAGTTCTCTATGTACATTCTTCTTCCACAAGCACTAGATGGCATCTGGAGCTTGGCTGAAAAGTTGGAGCTTGGCTGAAAAGTTGAGTTCTGAACCAGAGTTCCTAGAGAATCATATCCCAGTGAGGAAGATTCCAGTTGGGCAGATCAAGGTCCCCAAATTCAACATATCATTTGGATTCGAAGCATCCGATTTTCTGGAAGGTTTGGGGATCAAATTGCCATTTAGCCCACAAGCAGATCTGTCAGAGTTTTTTGATTCAACCGTGCCGTTGTCTGTTTCGTCCATTCTTCACAAGTCATTTGTCGAAGTTAATGAGGAAGGAACTGAAGCTGCTGCCGCAACTGCTGTATTGTTGCGTGGTGCTTCACCAGATAGGATGAGGACCACTAATTTCATCGCAGATCACCCTTTCCTGTTCCTGATCCGAGAAGACACAAATGGTGTGGTGCTGTTCGTTGGTCATGTGGTGAATCCCCTACTTGCTCCATAGTGTGTTTGGTCTGAACTGACCTTTGGTGCGATTCCATGCGTCCCATCCCATGGGACTGCTGCTTGCAGGGTTGTGACATTGATCCCCATGTGTAGGTCTGGTATATATAGTTTGTGAACAAATATAAAGTTGGCATGATTGATGAAGAGTAAAGTACGCCAGCGGTCCCTAAACTTGTTCCGAGGTGTCATCTAGGTCCCTAAACTCTCAAAATGCATATTCAGATCCCTAAACTTGTTCCAAAGTGTCACATAGGTCCCTAATATCTCAAAATGCATTTTTAGATTCATAAACTTGTCCCGTTGTGTCATTTAGGTCCCTAAATTCTCAATATGCTATTTTTAATTTAATAAAAATGTTGTTTGATACTTTAAATTAATGAAAATTTTTTTGCTACTTTAAATTCAATAAAAATGCTATTTTGATTTTAATTGAGAATGAGAACAAATTATCTTAATAAAGTTATACAAAGCGCATACAAAATATAATTAGCTAGTAGGAAATATTCAAGTCTGGTATTGATATTTCTATGTTAAACGAGAAAACTATAATATCCATTGTTGATTTTTTAATGATCCAATGGTCTTGATTAACCCATGATGAGTATGATTAATAAGCAGCTAATTCAGAATTAAAATGGTCTTAGTGGTAATATTTCTAAATGAATCAGTTGAAAAACAATTTAGTTGAAAAATAGTTTAATAAACAACCTATTTTGAATACAATTAATTAATGGCGATTTTCAGGGATATGAAAATTCACCTTGAGAGTTTAGGGACCCAAATGACACACGGAGGCAAGTTTGAGGACCTGAAGATGCATCTTGAGAGTTTAGGGACCCGAATAACACCTTCAGATAAGTTTAGGTATCTAAAAATGCATTTTGAGAGTTCCGGGACCTAGATGACATCTCGAGACAAGTTCGAGGACCGCCCATGTATTTTACTCATTGATGAATGTTCTGTTGTGGGGGATGATAATGATATAGTCCATGGTTACTATCATGGTGCTGCTCAAGTGCTTGTAGCCTTTTACAGACTAGTCACTACTAACAAGGTGCCAAGCTGGGTGTTCTAATTTGTGCGCTCTTGGGATCTAGGTTTTTCTTTTTAAATTGTTGTGTTGCAAGCTAAAACTTCTTCTATAATATAATGATATGCAGCTCTCATGCGTTAGGGGAAAAAGACCTGTACATAACAGTATTTACTATCATAGATTTAAAGCGGCATCTGCCTTTCTCTTCGCATATTACATAAGCTGTTTATTTCAGCTAATTTTTCTGGATTACATCATGGGCCTGCTTAGTGCAGTTACTTTTCAACCTTATGCCTAATTTTGGTATACTAAGAGAGTATAGTTATACCCTGTTAATTTCAACTACAGTTCATTTCGCCCTAGTTCTGTACATAGACTGCTTTGGTATATCTGAGGATTCGGATGTACTACATTTGATCACCCAAATTATAACTGCATATCATGAGGCGACGTGCCGTGCTCCCATGCAGCAGGGTGTTTTCGGCTTCACCTCACGATGGCAGATTTGGTCGACAAAATAGAGCAATTTTAAGCAGACAAGATCGGACCAGTGCCAATTAGTGATGGATTTGATGTCTGAACATCCGAATTATCNTAATTAGTGGTCAAAGTTGTAAACAGTAGTACTAAATTTTATAACTGGTGGATCCAAACAGGGCCTACTATGTACAAGTATACAATCGGCGGGCAACCGCCAATGTGTCTTCTGTACATTGGTGCCACATATGGTTGGACTATGGTTTTTAACTCACAAAAACAGAAAGAGTGGAGCCATGCATTGTAAAGTTCTACATGTTTGGAACCTTTTTTGCTCAAAAATATCTATGAAAGTTTGCCGTTGACAATAGCATGCATCGACATATTTTGTGTGTTTCCCTTCTGTGTGTTCACATGTCCTCGTGTCTCTATTGCCTAATGTTTATATTGGCTTTTTTTTTTATGAAATAGGAGGGATTGCCCCCTACTGATTATATATTAAAAAATAGAAAAGAACAAAGGGGTACAACAAGTCACACCGTTAAGAAACGAAAAAAGAAAAAAAGAAAATGAGAAAAATTACAAGATCGAATCCAATCATACGGACATGGGTTCCTTATGTTGTTCTTTTGCTCTTTTTCAACAAGTGTTCGGTCTGGTCATGCATGGCGTCAACTGGGCCACAAAGCTGTGAAGACCAAGCAAAGGCCTCAAATTCTTTCGGAAAAGAGAAAAAGTGCCCTTCTGCCACCACGAATACAAACACTTATTTAATATATCGTAGTGCCTTATACAGTAGGTAGCTTAGGGTCTCTAAAAATAAAGCATCAAAGTGCAGGAATAAGTATTAATTTAAGACATCCATCTCTGATATATATGTAGGAACCAAATCTTCTCTTAATCATAGTACTAGCTACTAAAGGATGTCTTATTCGCTATTTTTCTTTTTACAAATATATAGTGGCAGTCGTATTCCTTCTCCCTCCATGTACGGCCGCACCTTGTCACTTTGTTCTGTAGTTTTAGTGGCATTCTTAACACGTTTGTATCGTCACTAGTGGAATTGATTTATGAACAAAATGATATGATATATATGAACAATTTATCATTTACGCTTTTGCATCATCGTCATGTTTACATCGGATCATCTTGCAGTCTGCCTACTCTATGCTTGAGTCACTACTACAAAATAATTATCACAATCGGTTTCAGAAGGGTTTTTGCAGTCGGTTTTGAGGAGACTGCAGTGAAAACCGGTTTTTCGTAGCCTGTTTTAGAGAACCGTATGTGAAAATAATTTTAAAATCTAAGATGAAAAAACAAATAAAAATATTAAATAGGTGCAATTATTTTTCCGCACAGGAGGCACACATATTTCTATGTTAAACGAGAAAACTATAATATCCATTGTTGATTTTTTAATGATCCAATGGTCTTGATTAACCCATGATGAGTATGATTAATAAGCAGCTAATTCAGAATTAAAATGGTCTTAGTGGTAATATTTCTAAATGAATCAGTTGAAAAACAATTTAGTTGAAAAATAGTTTAATAAACAACCTATTTTGAATACAATTAATTAATGGCGATTTTCAGGGATATGAAAATTCACCTTGAGAGTTTAGGGACCCAAATGACACACGGAGGCAAGTTTGAGGACCTGAAGATGCATCTTGAGAGTTTAGGGACCCGAATAACACCTTCAGATAAGTTTAGGTATCTAAAAATGCATTTTGAGAGTTCCGGGACCTAGATGACATCTCGAGACAAGTTCGAGGACCGCCCATGTATTTTACTCATTGATGAATGTTCTGTTGTGGGGGATGATAATGATATAGTCCATGGTTACTATCATGGTGCTGCTCAAGTGCTTGTAGCCTTTTACAGACTAGTCACTACTAACAAGGTGCCAAGCTGGGTGTTCTAATTTGTGCGTTCTTGGGATCTAGGTTTTTCTTTTTAAATTGTTGTGTTGCAAGCTAAAACTTCTTCTATAATATAATGATATGCAGCTCTCATGCGTTAGGGGAAAAAAAACCTGTACATAACAGTATTTACTATCATAGATTTAAAGCGGCATCTGCCTTTCTCTTCGCATATTACATAAGCTGTTTATTTCAGCTAATTTTTCTGGATTACATCATGGGCCTGCTTAGTGCAGTTACTTTTCAACCTTATGCCTAATTTTGGTATACTTTATACCCTGTTAATTTCAACTACAGTTCATTTCGCCCTAGTTCTGTACATAGACTGCTTTGGTATATCTGAGGATTCGGATGTACTACATTTGATCACCCAAATTATAACTGCATATCATGAGGCGACGTGCCGTGCTCCCATGCAGCAGGGTGTTTTCGGCTTCACCTCACGATGGCAGATTTGGTCGACAAAATAGAGCAATTTTAAGCAGACAAGATCGGACCAGTGTCAATTAGTGATGGATTTGATGTCTGAACATCCGAATTATCCGTATTCGATTAAAACGTCAATATGGATATCCGTCATATTCATATTAATTATTAATATGGATGTTAAATAGAAATATTCAAATTTGTTTTTGGTTATTTTCTTTATCCGATTGATCTAGTTGCTAGAAGTAAATCGAGAAATAGTTTAGTAGGTTATTTGGACTTTGGACATTTTGTGAGGAAGTAGTTTAGACACTTTCCTTTATTATAAGGAGGCATGATGACCGGCTTTAATTTAACATGTACTCTCTCCCTCTGTCCTAAAACATAAAGTATTGAAGGGTTCGAAATTTGTCCTCAAATACAAGATATTTTAAGACTGTTAGACAAGTATTAAAAGAAATCATTTAATTTTCCTTGTCTCTAAACTGCATACTTACCTTTTCTATTCTTTTCTCCACTGCTTCATCTTAGAAACAATTCTAATTGCGGCTGCTAAACAGGAAGGTCTCAGAGGATACATATGCCTTTTGTTCTCTCCCTTAATCTGTCTTAAAATTGCTAGTATGCCTTATATTACACGATGAAAAGAGCACTTAGCATTATCCAACCATAATATAAGCAACCAGCGCCACCCGGTGTGATTTATAGGCACAGCCCTTGCATGCATGTAAGATTAAGTGGTGGTTTAAGGCTCCTTTTGCCACGGCTTATCTTGGCTCCAGCATCAGCTCTTTCCTACAGGTATTGGTACCGTGTGCCAATGTGTGCAACTATAGCGTGAAGCCGGTACATAAAACGAGAAAGGAAATGAACTGAGAGATTGCCGAAGCTAGTTTTTTTTTTTTTTAATCACCGAATCCGCGCTACAGTGTGAACAGTGTATGAGCAGTGCTCTGCTCCGCGCGCCGCCGCTGCTGCTGCTCTGCCGGAGAGGAGGGCGCTTGGACCGGCGGAGCCAGAGCGAGGGAGGGGATGGGGAAAGGAATAGCGCCGGGTGGGGTGGATCGGACGGGGAAGAAAATAGGAAGAGAAAAGGGAAAAAGAAAAAAGAGAAAAAAAGAGAGAAAAAAGAGGAGAAAAAAGGAAAAGGAAAAAAATTAAAAAAGAGAAATAAAAAAGAAAGAAAAAGAATGAGAGAAGATAGAAAAAAGAAAAGAAAAAGAAAAGGTGAGGAGAGAGGAATGGTGGTTGGAAATGGTTGAATAAAATATAGGGTGGTTGGGATAGAGTATAGGATTTAGAGTATGACGGGTGTGGGAGAAGTTGGCATAGAGTATGAGATTTGGATGACCAGGACGAAATATTTCTTTTAGAGGATGGATATAGAGTATGACGAGTGCGGATAGCTTTACATTGTGAGTTAGTCATTTTTAATTTCACGGGCACAGCCACAATCCACCCCACCTGTGCACTTCTACTGAATTATTGGGATATAATTGGTAATTTACTTTCATGTAATAATCAAATATTCATACCAGATAGTATATTTTGTTTGCTCCAGCTCTTTCTACTGACCTCATCATCGAGAAAAAGAAGTTATTAAAATTATATTTAGGCATCGTTGTATGACTATGACATTCCACGTGTTGGAAGGAAAGACTTTCGAGTCTTCGCATAATCCCCCATCGAGCTAACCTGTCCAGCAAAATAACCCAAACACCCTGAGACAGTTCGAATTTGCATCATTTCCGTCTTTCCTCTCCTCCGTCGAGTGCAAAGGAATTGCCACCCCCGGAGCACGGGAGCAGCCATGGCCACCGCCGACATGCGCCACTCCATCGCGCTCCGCCTCACCGCTGCGTTCTCCTCCCCCTCCTCTTCCGCCTCCAGAAACACCGTCTTCTCCCCGCTCTCCCTCCACGTGGCGCTCAGCCTCCTCGCCGCCGGCGCGGGCGGCGCCACGCGCGACCAGCTGCTGGCCGCACTCGGCGGAGGCGACGGGCCGGCCGCGGCCGATAGCCTGCACGCGCTCGCCGAGCAGGTGGCGCGGCTCGTGCTCGCCGATGGGTCCGAGGCGGGCGGCCCGCGGGTGGCGTTCGCCGACGCCGTCTTTGTCGACGCGTCGTTGAAGCTGAAGCCGGCCTTCGAGGAGGTCGCCGTGGGGAAGTACAAGGCCGAGGCCCACTCTGTTGACTTCCAGCAAAAGGTTGGTCTTATTTTCCTTGCTTGCCGAGCTATTTATTCAGATTTGCAAACGCCTCAAATGGTTTGTAGGATCGTTATATATTTGTATGTTTGTTGTACAAGGTCTGAGCAAACATTGTTAATTCTGCGATGGAAAAAAGTCTATATTAGTAAGGACAAAGGCCAAACTTTTTTGAAGTTTACTTCCTATCTCAACGGTTTATTTTACAATTTAATAAGATTTATCTTTTTTCTCCATGGACAACTTTATTTTTTAAGTTAAACTTTTGTGGGGTGATAGAGGACCTCATAAATTAATAAAATATTTATGAATTTTTCATAAATATAATGGAACATTGAAATATAATGGTTAATCCAGTTTTTTGATAATCTTATCCTTTCACCTCTCCAATCAATTTGAAAACTGTGCACCTACATTTTGTAGTATGACTCACTTGCATAAAGGGCACATATATCATCTCCTTTTTTTTTCCTAGGCTGCACAAGTTGCTGCTCAAGTGAACTCATGGGTAGAGAAAGTCACCTCAGGTCTAATCAAAGAGCTTCTTCCACCAGGCTCTGTTGATCAAACCACCAGACTGGTTCTTGGCAATGCACTCTATTTCAAAGGAGCTTGGACTGAGAAGTTTGATGCATCTGAAACAAGAGACAGTGAGTTTCACCTTCTTGATGGGACTTCAGTTCAAGCACCATTCATGTCCAGCAGAGAAGACCAATATATCGCGTCTTACAACAACTTTAGGGTGCTTAAGCTTCCTTACCAGCAAGGTGGTGACAAGAGGCAGTTCTCCATGTACATACTTCTTCCTGATGCACGAGATGGTCTCTGGAGCTTGGCTGAAAAGTTGAGCTCTGAACCTGAGTTCCTGGAGAAGCATACCCCAATGAGGAAGGTTCCAGTTGGGAAGTTCAAAGTCCCCAAATTCAAGATATCCTTTGGGTTTGAAGCATCCGATTTGCTAAGAGGTTTGGGGCTCCAGCTGCCATTTAGCGCAGAAGCAGATCTGTCAGAGTTAGTCGATGCACCAGTGGGACAGAACTTGTGTGCTTCATCCATTTTCCACAAGTCGTTTGTCGAAGTGAACGAGGAAGGAACGGAGGCCGCCGCCTCATCTGCTATAAGGATTGTGCTTTGTTCATATACGGAGCCCGTGGATTTCGTCGCAGACCACCCTTTCCTGTTCATGATCCGAGAAGACACGACTGGTGTCGTGCTATTCATTGGTCATGCGGTGAATCCCCTGCTTGCTCCATAGTGTGTTTGTTCTGAACCGCTGCCTTGGTGCAATCCCATCCGCCGCCTGTGAGCTAGTTCAGTGTTGTGGCATGTGATCATGCCTCGTGTGTAATCCGCTATGTATTTTTTGTCTGAATAAATAAGCGGCTTGATTGATGTATTTAGAGTTGTGGGATGATATAGTCGATAAATAAGATGTGGAAGGAAGTCATTGATTTCAAATACCGCACAGATAGACCTAACATTCTGTACACACGAACTGAGGATGCTTCCCAGCCAAGTTTGGTTTTAAATGGAAGATAGGAAATGGGAGGAAAGTCAAGCTCTGGGAGGATAATTGGTTAGGATCCTCTAGCTTGGCTATCCAATTCTGGGAGGTGTATACTATCATTAATGAGAAAGGGAAGTCGGTTTCTGATGTTTGGGATGGGCATAATCTTAGATATATGTTTAGGAGAACAGTAGATGATAGAGTGGAGAGAATGTGGTTGGAGATAGTCCAATTAGCATCCACAATTGTCTTTTCTGATGAGGAGGATGCCATAATTTGGCAATGCACTTCAAATGGTCTATATTCATCTCAAACAATGTACAAACTTATTAATTTTAGGGGAATCACCCCTGTGTTTGTTTCAGCTCTATGGAGTTTGAAAGTTCCTCCTAGGATACATTTCTTTTTTTGTGGCTTTTGTCAAAAAACAAAGTTCTGACTAGGGATAATCTGAAGAAGATGAGGGAGGTGGCTGATGACACTTGTCTCTTTTGTAATGAAAAGGAAACTTGCCAACACCTGTTTTTTGGGTGTGTGGTAGCCTCACAGCTTTGGTCTATTATTTCTGAAATTTTGAGTTGTCAGCTAGGTCGAGATTTTGAAAACATAGGAAAGTTTTGGCTTAGCAATAAGAAATATTTGATGATTAACTTGATTAGTTCTGCTGTGTTATGGTCTATTTGGAAACTAAGGAATAGTTTCTGTTTCCAGAATGCAGCTTGGAGGAGTATGAAAATCTTAATGATGATGGTGGCTGGTCTGGTACAGAATTGGATAATTCTGTTACCGGACAACAAGAAGGAGGAGACGAAGATGTTCATCACAAATTTAAAGAAAATTGCAGGCGAACCCGAGAGACTTGCCTGAGGGAGTCTAAGTGGGATCCAAATCTCATGGACTTCCTGATGAAGTTTGGTGATGTCTGGAAAGAAGGAGATTACATTCCAGCTGAGTTCATGAATTGGCTGTCAATGCCGGGTGACAAGAACAAGAATGAAGGGAAGAAGTGGGAGTACATCAAGACCACACCAGTTGCAGCTATCTCGGAGGATCCCCTGGTGGTGTAATGCTAGTTCCTGTAGTTTCCTGCTTCTAGCCTACCTGTGAGGTTTTGAGTGCTCTGTAATGGGTGTTTGGCTGATGGCCGTGGTGCTTCAAGTTTCTGGACTCTGAACTGTAAACCGATGAACGGTCTTATGTTCCAATTAAGACGGGGGTTTCAGCCCTTAAACTCTAAAAAAAATGATATAGTCGATAATTACTGTATGTGTGGTGCCTGCTTATAGCCTTGTACAGATGTATGTGACATGCTGTGCCGTGCTTCTTGATGAAGAGAGAATGGTGACACATGTGGTTGACGAACCATTTCGCTTTAGCTGTTTCAGTTGTGTTGACTTGGTCAATGAGCACCCAGTTGAGAGCTCATTTGCGTGCTCTTGGAATATCTCTAAATTTCTAAATTTCTCCATATTTGAAGTTCCAGGTAAGATACGTTGAAGCTAGATACTGAATGCGCACCATAAAGTTTTTGAAACACTAGTGTTAGCCTGTTGAAGTTGTGGCCAATTTTAACTATCTGATCATCCGCTACTGCTACCATCTGTTTCACATGCCAATCTTCTTTTAGGGCCAGGTACAGAAGTTACTCGGCAAAATCTCCTCCAGTTCAGAGAGTCTTTTCAAAACAACCAGACTGGAAATGGTTCCTGACGGCATAAGTTTCTTTTCCAAAACACACGTCTTCACGTTTTGCGGTCAAAACTGTCTCTCTTCTATAAACCGAACACTGAATGCCGCTCCACTGCTCCAGTATCAGAAAGATCTCCCGTGGGTTTAAAGAACTTACAGATACATGACACCAAGACGGCACAGAGAACGAGCAAATAGTAGTGTTTCTTTATTGGCCTACAACAAAATACATACTATGATACAAACACAATCAAATAATACAAGTACATCGCTGTCCCTTAGTTGGGAGACTAGGGTTTTTCTCAGATGGATGAGATTCAAACAGCAGCAGCAACACAGTCACATCCAAAAGGCTAAACTGTTGTACAACACTGGAGGTGCACAAAACAACAGCCAAAACAACAGGATGATGAAAAGGGCTTCACCGCATCAGGCATGACTCATGAGCAGCATCCGCAACGGAACCTGCACTGTACTACTACCCTCAGTTCACCTCCCCCATTTCCCATCTGATTATCTTGGTAATCTACGGCGCAACATACCAATCTGTGCGCAGGTGATGATACACATCGCTTAGCTCTTGAGTATTCAGTGACATCACATGGCATACACGATCTCCCCACTGCTTTCCAGGTCGAGATCAGCATCTGAGTCAAGGTCCTCCATGTCGTCATCAAGGTCAAGGCCATCGTTCAGGAATAGGTTGATTCCACTGGAACCAGCTGCTGGTATGGTCGCCTCAGCCAGTATCTGCATGATCTCATCCATGCCCTGCATCGGCTGCTCCGGCTCCTCGTACTGATTGCTCATTGTGCTGTCATCCATTAGGTCGGCTGGGAGGTTCTTCAAGAACCATGGATGGTTTCTTATCTCTGGGATGGTGATCCTCTGTATATATGATGTCAGTTATTTGCTCAAAGGTAACATGTGCAAAACCTAATGACCCAACCATAACAAAGCCGAAAGCACTCACGGTGGCTGGGTTGGCAACAAAAATCCTTGAGATAAGATCTTGGCACTCTGGAGATATGTGAACATAATCTGGAATTGAGTACTGCACACCCAATATTCTCTGCCAAATAAATTGTTAGCATCTGCAATCAAAATGTACAGCCAATTCAGAAACACTGGTGGAAATACGGCTGCACATGGAACCTGAATTGTCTTCCTGAAATTCTTAGGCTCATCTGGGTCCTCAAATGGATATGCACCAACCAGCATCACATAAAGGGTTACTCCACAAGACCACACATCAGCAACCTTTTCAGTAACAAAGAGTTAGTGACTGAACTAATACGTTGTAAATGCTCTGTAAGGCAAATATGTTGCTCAAGTGAGAGCAATCACTTGTTCATTGCCAGAAACAGTGTGGAAGTGTAGAATAGTCAATAGAAATAAGCCCAATACCTTTCCATCATATTCCTTCTTCAAAAGAACCTCAGGAGCAATGTATGCAGGAGTTCCCACTGTAGATTTCGGCTGAGAATGTAGAACTGACGACTGCAATGAAAAAAAAAAGTTATAAGCAGAGCAACAGTTTCATCCCACGATGAGAGTACATTTTAAAGGCACACGATAACAGTTTTTTTTTTTGAAAGGATTAGGATAACAGTACTGAGTAATAGAGTTGAAACTACAACTGTCTTTCTCTTTACATTTTATAAGCAGATGATTTCAGTAAATCTCCTCGTTTGGTATACTAGCAGAATAAAGGTGTGCCCTGCCAATTGGAAGTTTGCAACTACCGTTCATTTCATTCTAATTTTGTATGTAAACAAAAAGTAGTTTTATACATCTGGAGCATGTTTCTTTTTTTTTCAGGGTATCTACAGCATGTTTCAGTACCTTTGAGTAGCCAAAATCACATATCTTGAGGCGAGGCGCGGTGCTCCCATCCAGCAAGGTGTTCTCCAGTTTCAAGTCTCGATGACACACTTGCTTAACAAAAAGGGAGGCACAAAACAGAGCAATTTTAACCAAACAGACCAGACCAGCACAGCACAGTACAGTACTAAACATGGATGATCAACATGCTATATCTGGTAAGTAACAAAGGAGCAATATTGGAAAAAGAAAAATAAAATAGGAGAGAAGAGTACCATGGAATGGCAGTAGCTGACCCCTGATATGAGTTGCTGGAAAAAGAAGCGTGCCTGAAAAGCGGGAACTTTGACGGGTGATTAGTCAACCATGTACAGGACTGGCAACAGGAGACAGCACCAAAGCAGGGGTGGTGAGAGAAGGCGAAAGAGACGGACCTCGTCCTCGCTGAATCTGCCGGCGTTGCAGATGCGCTCGAAGAGCTCCCCGCCGGAGGCGTACTCCATGACGATGGCGAGGTGCGTCGGGGTGAGGATGACCTCCTTGAAGCGGATGATGTTGGGGTGGCGCAGCGAGCGGTGGTTGATGATCTCGCGCTGCACGTTCTCGTCAATCTGCAGGGGAGCAAGAAGCCTCTGAGACAGCGTCCAAGAGGCAGGCGGGCAGGTAGGCGAGCGAGCAATCAAGCAAGCCGCGGCAGCATAGCAGACGCAGACACACCTTCTCGCCCCGCTCGATGTACTTGACGGCGACAAGCTGGCCGTCGGCGCGGTTGCGCATGAGGCGCGCGACGCCGAAGTTGCCGGAGCCGATGTCGCGGACGAGCTCGTAACGGTCGCCGTCGTGCATTATGGGCATGTCCATCCCGGGCCCCACGGTGACCGCCGCCCGGTCCATCCTCGCCGGCCTCCCTCCCTACGCGCGCCTCCGCCTCGCGCTCTCGCCGGCGCCGGCCAGAGGTCGTGCGCTTGACCAACCCTCCTCCTCCTCCCACCAGCAGCCAGCAGCCCAGCGCCCCTCCCTCCCGCGGCGCGCGTCCCGTGAGCCCCGCGATCCGAGACGCGATCCCCTCCCTCCCTTTTAGCTCCGGGGAGCAGAGGTAAAGCGGGGGCGGGGCGGCGCTGGCGGATTTGGTTGCGGCCGGATTGGGCGGAGGAGGAAGCACACCTCGTGATCCCCTCTCCCCCTTCTCTCCCTATCACCTCGCCCCTTTTCCCCCACCTCGCTCGCTGCCTTTATTTATTGTTTATTGTCCCCTTCCCTATCTCTCTCCCCCCACCACTGGCCTCTGCTGTCTCACTAAGCAAGAAAAAAAATTACAGTAGTTTTTTTCTCCTCTCCTCTTGCTCCATGCTCGCGGGTCGCGGCGAGCCGAACTCTCCAGTGGGGAAGACGACGGTGGGCTGGGCTGCGCGGCGATCCTCCTCGCCTGCCGCGCCCGCACCGAACCCACAGCCATGTGGGCCCAGACTTCACTTCGGTCCCACCTGTCATTAACTACCAACGAAGGATTATCGGTGGCCAACCTCGGCGCGCGAGATGGAGCCATGAATTTCTTTTGTAGCGTAGCGGATCCGCGCGTAACTGAACGTGGGCCTATGGCGTGGAGGAGCCTGAGGTGGGACCGGATCGTCAGTGAGGGCACTAGGGCGGTGGCGGGAGAAAATATCTCGCGGCTGTGCTGTGCGGGTCAAAAAGTGCACGTGCCGAGTTACCGGAATGGGCTTGGAGTCGGTAAGAATCGCGAACGGCCCCCGATGGGATCGGACGGCGGTCAAGTGGGCCGTCGTGCGCGCTGGCCGCTGGACGGCTGGGAGCGGATTGCCGGGTGGCCGCGTACAGGGGCGGTCTCGTCATTTTTGGGGTGCCGACAAGCAGGGGTTTAGTCAGCCCTTGTCGTGATGATTTAATTTAGGTCGGCTGGGGTATGCTGATTTTGGCGGTTCGTTCATGGGCCCACGGACAGTGACGGGGTGGATGCGGGCGTAGCCGGGAAAGACAAGTGACTCGAAAGGGGTTCCATGACTTCCATTTTAGGAATTCAGGACGAATTAAAACATGGAAAAGTCCAATTTACTCCTCTCACCTATTTACTTTGTCCGTTTAAGTCCTCGAACAAAATTTAGGCTCGTTTTACTTCTCCAAACTATTTCATTTGGTTCAATCTACACACTAATTAGATTTCTCTTTTTTGTTTCTTCACGTACAAGTTGAGTTTTAATTTTAGATTTTGTCATTTGACTTAGTATAACATGGTTCTCTATGTTAGAAAAATATATTAGATTTTTCATGATTACTTTTCGTACAGTTTTATATATCTAAAATCAATTTCGTATTAAATATTTCCTTACCTATGAAAAGAACCATGAAAAATTCTTAGTATATTTTTTATCATAAAGCATCATGTTTTGTATCTGTTCACAAAATTTGAAGCCAAAATTCAACTCATACACAGAGAAATAAAAAAGAGAAATCTAATTAAGGGATAGGTTGGACCAATGAAATAGTTGGTGAGGGGAGTAAAATGACTTTTTCCTTAAAACATTTACTACTTCAGAAAAAAATTAACTTCACTACTTGTAGTAGCATGCCGGATTACAAGATTTATTACAAGGACCCCTGGAGGTCTAAGACGGCCCCCTTCGCATCCTGTTAAATAACATGGTTTAGCTCAGAAAAATTAGACTAATAATTAGCTTGTGCACTCTTCGTTCCAAAATTACAATTCATTATGGTCTTCTAGATATATAAATTTTGATACACGTTGACGTATACGCTATGTCTAGATATATAATAAAAATTATAGAATTATATTATAACAAACAAACGAGATAAAAATTTAGAATTGATCGCGCACTACTTAATGCCGTATGTTTAAAATATGAGGAGTACAACGTATGACAAGGGTAATTAAAGAATGCAAAGAGTTCTGGTTTGAAGCAACAAGCGGCGTGAGCCTCTTTTACGTGCTAGTTTTGCAAAAATGAACTCTGGATACAAAAGTCGCGAACTATAATAACTTCGTAAGGGTGTGTTTCGTTAACGGGACGTGGTGGGATGGAATCATCCCATCCTATTTTTTCACGTGTTTGCTTGAAGAGTGAGGTGGGATGGAATGGTTCTCACAAGAGAATATTCTTCTAGATGCTGGACGAGCTCGTCCCATAAAATTGGTGGAACATAGTCATCCCATTTGGGATGTGAGAATGACAATGGACCCTGTTAGATAAACCTGATCTCTTGATAATGTACGATGATATCTGAGTTAACATGGCAGAGGTTGTTGTAGTTTGTTGTAGAGATTTATTGTAATCCTTTCTGTTGTAACAGGTTAGGTTAGTTAGCAACAACCTCTGCCGATGGGATCTCGATCTTCTTGTAAGCCACGGCGACGGCTTTTGTCGCCCTATATAACAAAGCTACACGGCCCCATGAGGGTTCAAAGCTTCCACAAACTCCCTCTGATTTTCTACATGGTAATCAGAGCCAACTAGAGATCCCATCCACAAAAACAAGAACAATGTCGAGCTCCTCATCCGCTCCCATTGTCAATCCTTTGATCGGTCAGGCTATCTCAGAGAAGCTGACCAAATCGAACCATGCGGTATGGAAAGTGCAGGTTCTCGCCGTCATCAGGGGAGCCCGTCTGGAAGGCTTCCTCACCGGCGCCGTCAAAGCTCCTCCTGCCACAGAGACCATGAAGAAAGGAGAAACCTGTGACACCCCTGGTGTCACTGTAGTAATTAAGAACCATAATGAACTTAAATTAAATCAATAATGGCATGCATCATCTCATAATCATAGTGCTTTGTTTGTGCATATGTGTTTATGTGTGACCACGATATCTAGTACAAAGAACAAGGCTTAGCTTAGCAAAGTTTTGATTATCAAAAACTCAAATCAAAACAAGCTTGAGAGTGCAAATACTGCAATCACAGCAAGTTGCGGTGCTCATGGTAGTGGTCACCGCAATAGTCGGTGCTCCATGACAAATAACCAAGTTATCGACGCTGAGGCAGGAAGTTGCGGTGGGGAGACTTTGCACTTACCGCAACAGTCGGTCGGAAGGTGAAACAGTGAATTTCGCCTCTGGAATGACGGACTATTGCGGTGGTTACATCCTTTTACACCACCGCAACAGTTTATGGGTATTTAGCTCTTCGTGAAATCCCCAACACCTAAAGTTGCGGTGCCGGATCCCCGTCACCACCGCAACAGTCGGTGGCCCGCGGGATCCGTTTTCAAAACTTCGTCGGCACAGTGATCTCGAACCCACGGACTGTTGCGGTGGGTGTTTTACCCCACCACCGCAACAGTCGGTCGCTACCAACCGCCGCCCAACCACCGTCCTTTCTCACCTGCTCCGGCCATGTGTTCTTCTCTCCACGTTTCTGCGCGCCTGGTCAGCCTCCTCTGGCCCCGCTGGCGCGCCACGGGCCGTCCAGGTGGCCGGCCGTCCCCTCACCCTCCATGGCCGGGTGGTAAAAACGCCGGGGCCGAGTTTTCCCTTCCTCACTCACTCATTCATCGATTCACCCAGCTCAAGGCTGCTTCACCTCGCCCTCTCCTCGTTCGAGCCATCCCCAGCTACTCCTCCCCCTTTCTCGCCTTGTTTTCGAGCTGCAGAGCCACCGCCGGCCTCTTCCTGAGCCGAGCCCGAGCCATGAGCTGAGAGGAAGAAGCCAAAGTACCCTAGGGTAAGATTTTGGGTAGAGTTGGGGGTTTATGCCAAAGGATTCTAGGGCTTGAGTACAATGGGTTTGCTGGAAAAATTTGGTGCTTCATGTATACGTAAGCTAGACAGTGTGGCTATGGTTTCCTAAATCCTAGACGTGAGCTAAGTAGGTCAAGCCATCTTGGTTGGTTTGGCAAAACCAAGAATAGAGTAGATGTCTAGTGACTAGAGTTTGTCCTTGACTTTAGGGATTAACACTTGGTTAAACTCATGTAATAGAAAGAGTATTAGAGGAATACCTACTCAAGAGATTTAGGAAATGTTTGTTAGGCTGTCCAAAAATTCAAGAATGCTT
The DNA here is from genome assembly GCA_004135705.1 of Alloteropsis semialata. Lineage (NCBI taxonomy): Eukaryota > Viridiplantae > Streptophyta > Magnoliopsida > Poales > Poaceae > Alloteropsis > Alloteropsis semialata. The sequence continues at coordinate 50,868,966 of CM014278.1, forward strand.
ACAAAAGAAAGTAAATCTTTAATGGATATGACTTGGTAGTGTATTTACTTTTGATTCTAGTTAGTTGTGGGCAGGGCTGGCCAGACCGGTCTAACCAGTCTCCAAAACCGGTCAGACCGGTTACTGGGCAAGTTTTGCCCCTTAATTAGGAATGTTCTATAAAATGTGTATATAGTGCCATGAATGATTAGGAGTGTTTCTATGATTGTTTGCCTTTGCATTCATGCATCTCACGCATACATTTGCATCTAATGTAGAAAGCACCATTACCGACGGCGTGTACGAGATCGACGTCGAGCCCGAGGGTGACTCCGCCGCCGCCGAAGTGAACTACTCCGCTGCGCAAGACCCGGATCAAAATCCGGAAGGGCCCAAGGCCATCGCTGATCAAGAAGGCAAGCCCCGGAGCATAACCCACTGTGAAACTAACATTCCTTGCTTGTGCCTTAATTTTGTGCATTTAAGTTTAAGGAGTTGCTTGAAACCTTAGATGCATGACCCTAGGTACCTATGTCCTAATACTAGTACGTGTAGGTCGTATAGAGTGCTATGCTTAATTAGGTCCGGTAAAAGTCGAGTGATTGCTTGGTCACTCGCGAGATATAGGTTCTGCTTTATTTCAGTTAATGATGATCGACAAGCGGGGCTTGTGCGATATTCATGATTGATTGAATGTTCCGCTTGCACAGAAAATGGTGGGCTGAGGCATTGCTTGTGTGGCGATGTTGGTCAAGCTTTTGAAGGTACTAATCGTATGCCGGGAAATATGGTAAACTGGTAAACCTAGTACTTGATTCAAACTGACGTCTGACGGGTTTTATCACTCCCTTGGGCGAGGGGTTGTGGCAAGTGTAGCAGTGGCCGCGGCACAGGTTGCCTGGGGCACCTGGGGTCCGTTGGGGCGTGCACTCGGACGGAGTGGTCCCCGATGGCAGATGGCAGGGAGAGATGGGAAAGGTTGCCCCGTGAGGTCCTGGGTGTCTCTCACGGGTCGTGCGATTAGGTTGTCCCATGCATGGTTAAAATCAACTCGAGTTGTCCGTCCTTCGCGGTTACATGAAGCTGCTTGATCTCTTTTCACACATCAGTGTGCTTGGGCCAAATGAGTAGAGGTGATTAGATGAGAAGTGGGAAAGTGATGTTAATCAATTGTATGTCAACATTGTTTGCTATTGGATAGCTTGGCAAACTTAGTAATGTTTGCTCACAACTTAAAACTGGGCTAAAATAATGAAAATAGGTCAAGTTATAGATGCTTTTGGCAAAACAAACCCCAGAGCCAAAAAGCCTTGCCTGTCTAGAATTTATTCCCGTCGGGTAAGTCTTGCTGAGTAATTAGTACTCAGCCTTGCTTGTGGCTAAATTTTGATGCAGATTGCGATGGCTATGTTCCTGTTGCGGCTCTTACTTGGCCCTGTGTGCTCCCTGACGGCTGGATCGTGGAGCGGGTGCCGTCCGAGTCCGACTCGGGCCGCGGCGATTAGATGTTGTGCGAGGGCTCCGCATAATGCCTTTTGTTCCGGTGTGTAGTCTTCCACTGTAAATAACTCTGGTTTGTAAGAAGATAAAACATATGTACTGTATTAGTATAATTACCTACGTGCACCATGTGATGTAAAATACGCGATGAGTTGTACTGCCTGAGCCCATCTTCGAGTGGGACTGCTGCTATTTTGTTTCGGTCGAGAGAAAAATGTGGTGTAATCGGGAAGGTATCCGACGGATTGCACGATTAACTCGGTTTAGGGGCGTGGCGCACTGCTGTGATAGTGGTCCCATGCTCTTAAGCCGGATTAATTGGGGCGGTCTGCCACAAAACCGAGGAGATACTGATCAATCCGGCCCATGGAGAATGGGTAGCAACAGATCAACAGGCACTAGGATATCTGTTCTCATCAATTACCAAAGATGTACTGCCTCAGGTCACCGCCTGCAAAACGGCGCATGAATCTTGGAGCGCGGTCGAGGCGATCTTCTCTTCGGCGACGAAGGCTCGCTCCATCAACACCAAGATCGCTCTCGCCAACATGAAGAAAGGCGATCTCGCCATTGCCGAGTACGTCAGCAGGATAAGGGTGCTAGGGGATGAGATGGCGCGCTCTGGCAAGCAGATCGATGATGATGAGCTGGTGTCGTACACATCCTCACCGGCCTTGGCGAAGACTACAACCCCATCTTCACCGCCCTCGTCGCCAGGCCGGAACCCCCGTCTATTGGAGAGGTCTATGCTTAGCTGCTTGCCTTTGAGCAGCGCATGGAGATGCTCTACGGCACCAACAATGACTCCCACTCCTCAGCTAACCTGGCAAACCGAGGGCGTGGGGGTCAGCGTGGTCGTGGAGGCAACCGCAACAATGGCGGTGGCTCTGGTGGCCGTGGCAACAACGGCAACACCAACAGAGGAAGAGGAGGACGTGGCAACAATGGTGGTACTGGCCGCCAGAACAGTGGTGCCTGTGGAGGCGCCTCACCTGACAACAGGCCCAAGTGCCAGTTGTGCCTCAAGAGAGGGCACACGGTCATCGACTGCTGGCACAGGTAGGGCTGGGCAATCGGTTTCTTCGGTTTGTTCGGTTTGGTCTTTTTGGTCTCTAGAAACTTCGGTGTCTAGGAAACCAAAACCGATCGGTGCGTTACAGAAAGAAAAACCGACAACTTCGGTGTTGGTTGTTTTCGGTTCGGTTATTGGTTTCCACCGAAGTTTGATTCCCCAGTGGTGCGTTCCTCCCTCCCGATCTCCAATCGCTGCCGTGGTCCGTCGCGGAGGCCGCAGAGTTCCCATTAGAAGCGACGAATCCACGCATGGTTCCTATCATTCCTAGCGGTACAATCCCAGCCCTATCAATGCTTGGCACGTCACTAAGAAAATCGAGAAGAAAATAAATCGACACTGAACATCAGGAAGAAGCAAACAAATCGATGACTCCAAGATAAAGCAAACAAATCAGGAAACAAACCAGACTGTGTCATACATGTGCTCTGCATCTCCTCGCCGATGCACAAAGACACGCGGGGCTGGAACCATTGAAGAGATTTGGCGAGCTTCGCCTTGTGCGTCATGTCTCCGTCTCGCCCCGCTACTCCGCTAGTCGTGCGCTGAGTGTTTCTCGCCCGCGATGCCTCTAGAGCACGCTCCAGCAGCCTAGCTCACCGTGTTGCGCCGCCGCCGCCGCCGGATGCGAGAGGTCGATCTCAACTTTGGAGGATAGAGCGTGAGCGGTGACAGAATAAATGCGGGCCTCGCTGCCTGGGGCCGTGGTAGAGTTTGTTGGACAGGCCACGGTGATGGGCCGAGGCCGACTAAAGTTCGGTGTGTTCGGTATATCGGTTTTCCTTGGCTGGGAACCGATGAAACCACCGAAGACCGAACGACACAGAAACAAGAACCGAACTGACCACCGGACACCGAAGAAACCGTGAAGTTCGGTGGTTTGGCTTCGGTTCGGTTCGGTGTTTCGGGTTCGGCTTAAATCTGCCCAGCCCTAGGCACAGATATGATGAAAATTTCATGCCTGATGAGCGATATGCAGGAGCAGCCACTACATGCTCTAGAGTAGATGGCAACTGGTATACTGATACCAGTGCTACGGATCATGTCACGAGCAAGCTTGAAAAGCTGACTGCTCGAGACAGGTACAAGGGACATGATCAGATCCACACGGCGAGTGGAGCAGGTATGACAATTAGCCACATTGATCATTCAGTTGTTAAAACCCCTAGCCGTGATCTTCATCTAAACAATGTCCTTTATGTTCCCACTGCAAACAAGAATCTTATCTCTGTAAACTGATTAGCTACTGATAACTCTGTCTTCCTTGAATTTCACCCTGATTTCTTTTTGATTAAGGATCAGGTCACGAAGAAAACTCTTCTTAGAGGGAGCTACCACAAAGGATTGTACCCACTTCCACCCAACCCATCGCTCAAGCAAGCTTTTGGAGTCGTTCATCCTTCCTTTGAGCAGTGGCATGGCCGTCTTGGCCATCCCTCTTCTCAGATAGTCAATAAACTCATCAGTAGTTTTAGTCTCCCTTGTTTACCTGAGTCCAATAAACAATCAGTGTGTGATGCGTGTCAACGGGCCAAGAGCCATCAATTACCTTATTCTAGTTCCACAAGTGTGTTTACTCAGCCTCTTGAGCTGATTTATTCAGATGTTTGGGGACCGGCCCCCTATTCTGTTGGTGGCCACAAATATTATGTCAGTTTCATTGATGCTTATAGTAAATTCACATGGATCTATCTCCTCAAATACAAATCTGATGTTTTTCGCATTTTCCATGATTTTCAAAAATTTGTGGAACGCCTCTTTGATAGGAAAATTATCACAATGCAAACTGATTGGGGAGGAGAATATCAAAAATTGAATTCCTTCTTCACTCAACTTGGCATCACACACCATGTGTCTTGTCCTCATGCGCATCAGCAAAATGGGGCTGCAGAACGTAAACATAGGCACATAGTTGAGGTAGGCTTATCCCTCTTAGCTCACGCGTCCATGCCCCTCAAATATTGGGGTGATGCCTTCCTCTCTGCTGTCTTTCTCATTAACCAAACCCCATGCCATCCTCTTCAGTTTTCCACACCCCTTGAAACCCTCTTCCACCACAAACCAGATTACACATCCTTGCTGTATTTGGTTGCGCATGCTGGCCCAACCTATGCCCATACAATTCCCATAAACTTGATTTTCGTTCTAAACAATGCACCTTCCTAGGATACAATAATCTTCACAAGGGATTCAAATGTCTTGATCCCTCTACTGGACGTGTTTATGTGTAACACTCCTGTGTTAATTAAGCTTCTAAACACTGTTTGGATGATTTTGCAAAGTCTTAAAGGCTTAATTGGTGATTAGTGAGGTTAAATCAAAAGGAAAAAGGGGAATATTGGAAGAAAGGTTGGAGTTTGAATTTTTGGATCAAAGTAAAGGCCTTGTAGTTTTCAAACTAAACAAAATTAGCAAGCAAGAGTATAAGAGAAATTGAAGATCAATGAATCAGCAACAAAAGTTATATTTGGAGTTTTTAAAGTTTACATGTGAAAAATGGAGAAAAAGTGGCTAGATGGTGGCTGTGTTAAAAGGGGAATTAGCTGAACATTTTCTGAAAATGAGCTGTTAAAAAGGCGCAGATTCAGTGCAGTTTAACTTATGATCCAAGCCGAATCAGCTCAAGGTCATATTGAAGAAAATGAAGGTCATTATATAAGCTACAACTTTTGTATTTGGAGGTTTGAATGTTTACATTCAAAAGAGGGAGAAAAACGGGTGTGAATCTGCTGGTTTCCACAAGTTTCAGCAAATCCAGGTTTTTAGGCTGATATTCAGTGGCTTGTATCTCAAAATCTGTGGGGAGTTAGACCAAAGTCATATTAGGGAAATTGTAGCTTGATGTTTGGGCTACAATTTTCGTGTTTTGAGCTCCAAGGTTTGACATTTGAAATTTGAAGAAAGAGGGTGACTTAGTCAGCTGGTTTGGGTGAGTTTCAGAGTTAGAACATCGGGTTCAGTTATAATCCGGATGACGGGCTAATCTTCAGAGCCATGGATCTTCACATTGGTTGAGTTTTGGAGCAAAGTTGTATAAGGAGAATTGAAGGTGGATGTGTACTCTACAATGTTTGTATTGGATGTTCATTACGCTGACATATGGAATGGGGAGATCGGGCGATGTCTTTGGGTCGGGTTCGGGCTGTTCCTTTTCAGTTCGAACTCGCGTGGTTCAGGGTCGCCGCCGCCCCACTGTTCAACTCCGGCGCCAATTTTCGCGCGTGCCACGCACCGTTGTGGGCAATGCACAGCGAAGCGGGAGGCATGCGGTGTTGGCAATGCGATCACCTCGCGGTTGAGGAGAGGGGCTGGCCGAGTCGTCCGCTCTCTGTTGCTTTGCTTTTCACCGAGACCGCATCGCCGCCGCCGTTGAATCCGCCACCGTCTTGGTCTCCTCATTCGAGTCCGTTTGCCAGCAAGTGCCTAGGGTAGTTGTGGTCCCTTTAGCTCGTCCGCGTCCAACCGTTTCGGTCACCATCGTCGTGCCGTCGTCCGTCGCGTTCTACAACTGACCATTCTCCGTCGAGCCACGGTGAGCTCCTGCTTCCCGCCTATCTCGTGGCCGTCTAGCAGCGTGGTGATGCTCAGCTTGTTTTTGTGATGCTTGTGGTGGTACGTGTTGCCTTGGATTGAGGTCGGACTGATCGGAACGCCGCCGTGCCAGCGCGGAGCGCCGCTCGGAGCACCGCCGCCGCGGAGAAACTTTGCCCGTGTCCTAGGTGTCCTATGGAGGAGAGCGTCGGGTGTCCTAGGTGGTGTAGAAGCTCGCAGCGCCATTTATTGGCCTGGGGATCTTGTGCTAGGGTGGTTTGTGGAGCGCCGCCGTCGGGGCCGAGGTCTACCGCCGCCGCGGATGCGTTCCAAGCAGCTCCGATCATCCTCGGATGGGGGTTTGGTCGGGGTTGAGTTCACCGTGGTCCGGAACGTGTTTCCCCGGGATTTGTTGGAGATCTACCCGCGTCGTCGCCGTTCGTCGTCACCGGCCAGGGCCGCCGGTGCCGCTCGCGCTCGGGCGCACGCGGGCGCTGGCGCGCGGAGGAAGAGGAGGAAGCGGTACTGGGCTGGGCCGTTCGGCGGCCGAAGGGAGAAGCGGTTGGGCCAGGCCCAGATGGCGTCCAGCGGCAGTGGAAGAGAGGGGGGGAGCTGGTGGGCCGGGCCGGCTGGTGGAGAAGGAAAAGAGAGAGAGAAAGAGAATGGGCCGGGCCCGCGAGTCGGCCCAATACAGGAAAAGATGGGCTGCGGGTTTAATTTAAGGAATAGGCCAGGATTTTCTGCAAAATGGGGAGTTTTAGGTTTATTTAGGTTTTTAATGTTTTTAGAAATGCATTTCAATAGGAATAATATTTAGAAGTGCATATCTTTTTGTAGGAACCTCTAAAATTAATGAAATGAATTTTATTGCAATAGTTGCATTTTCCTTTATGCATCTAGATTATGGTTTAATATATTAGATGCTTTAATAAATATTATCCTTAATTTTAGGATGGAGTTTAAGGGTTTGTTTAATTAGAAAATAGGTTTTTAATTAGTTATTCCTTAATTATATTCCTTGAAATACATTAATTAACTCTTTTATGTTATTTAGGTGTTTTATCAAGTTTAGGTGGGCTTGAGGGTCTCTAATTTAATTATTCCATGTTTTGCATCATCTCGTGTAGACCAGGACCAGTTGCAGCCAGAGTTGGTGGAGGTCCCCGACGACGTCCAGGAGGGGGACGAGGTGGTGTTCAAGGCGGAGACTGAAGCCGTTCCGCAAGCCCCAGAAGCCCCTGTTGCTGCAGAGCCGGAGATCTGTGAGCTAGGCAAGCCCCGGAACATTCCTGTCCCAGTACTAACTTAACTACTGTTGTTATGATTAAGCCCATGTTTGTGCATTAGATTAGGATAAAGTGAATCCTACTTTTGATGCATTATCCATCCTTGTTTAGAGCATCTCTGCCACCTTTTCAAAAAGATAGAGTATAGTTGCTTAGATCTGCTCACAATAGTAGTAAATCAGGTGTTATCCCAATCACCTGCCACTAGGTAATGTTGGCTTAGAGAGCTAAATCTGTTTAGTAAGTCTTTGAAAGTGTTGGACAGGACATATGGTTGATGAATAAGGAATGTGTTGGAAGTTTGGGTAGTTTGAGTTGGTCCTGCCCACTGGATAAGTATAGGAGTTGCTGTGATCTGCCTGTGGTCAAGCTTTGAACGTACTGGGCACATACCGGTATAGGGAGCCGGGAAACTGATGTACTTCTGTGGTACTAACGGTTGAACTGTGACTCACCGTGTCTGGCGTGGAATGTTGGCGGGGTCGTAGTCAGCAACCCACATGCCTTTGCCCGGGCAATGTGTAGGGAATGGGGATGCGACCCCGGGCTATGTGGGCACAGTTCAGGCAATGGTGGCCGCAGCGGGAAAGGTAGCTTCGTGTGGCCTTTCGGGGGCGCGCACGCGGCGTGTGTCCCAGGTTTACGCCTGCAGGGTTTGAAATCGATTCGAATCGCCGAGTGTCACGGTTTTGATACATGCTTGATCCTGCCAGATACCTTATTGCATGTTTATGTACTGTTCAGCTCTTGTGCCTTATTTTATTCCTACTGTTTGGCAGTAGTGGTTGATTCACCTAGTTAAACTGGGTTTTATCTTGTCAATCTAAAATTGGGTAATTAGATTAGTAATTAATTAAGCTAAGCTTGCTAGTCAGTTATTTCTGTTTAACTTCACAGCTTTGCATATCCTTGTGATCCCTTTAGAGTAGCCTGTCGGGTAAGTCTCGCTGAGTACCTTTGTACTCAGGGTTCTTTGACCCCTTGTTGCAGTTGAGCCTGAGGAGTAGGCTGTTGCTGGCGCTGTGGAGGTCCGTGGATCCAGACATGTCAGGGCACGACATGGTCTGACGTTAGTTGTTTAATTATCTTGTTAAACTGTTGCTGAATCTAAAACATGTGTGTAATAACTTTAAATTGAGCTACTTTGTTTTGTATAAATCTTACCTATCTGCGTTGTATAAGTTACCTGTGCAATATCTGTGATGTTTCCTCTGGTGTTGGGATCCTGAGTATACGTGATGAGAACAGCTGACAGTGAAGACTCCATGGAACCCTGGACTTAGGCTGACCCAGGTATGTGACGTGTTAGTGTTTCACACTACAGATCACACCTGAGTCAGTTTAAGTAAGGCTGTTCCGTCACATTATGTATCACGTGATGTTACGTTTGATGAGTATGTTTTCCCTTTTGCTGCCCTCCATGCTAATGCAGGCAAGCGGCTCAACCATGAACTTTCTCTTCTCCCTGAACCCCTTCTTAATCCCAATACATTTGGTCACGGGTCTTTTACAACTAATGATCATGTGACTAATTTACCTGCATCATCCTTTAATGATTTATGTGAAGAAACAACTATTTTTCAGGAGGATTTTCCATCAGATGGTGCTGCTGCTGGCAAGGAGACAGGGGCTGGATCGCTGGATCCGAGACAGGCGCTGGATCCGATGCTGATCCTCCTGCTCCGTCGACAGAATCTCCTCTGGGATCTGCCCCTGCGCCAGTGCCAAGCACTGCGGCGTCCGCGCCCACAGCGACCGGCTGCAGCCAGCCCCGTAACAGCACGCGTCCGCTGTCGGCCACGGAGCCGGTTGTGCCCTCGTCGTCCCCCACACGTCTGTCTCCGACTGGTACACCGACGCCTGCTCCCGACCGCGTCTCCACGCGGCATGCTGGCACTGGCTCCCCTCCACCTGGAGCTGTGCCCTCTTCCTCTGCTGTTGCCGATGAATCTTCATTGGATCCTGCGCCGGGATCTTCTGTGGAGCCTTTGGCAGAGGGGGAGACATACACATGACCAAAGACTCGCCTACAGAGCGGTATACGCAAAGAAAAAACATACACTGATGGTACAATTAAATATGGTTTTGTTGCAGCAACAGGTGAACCATACAATTTGGAGGATGCCCTTGCTGATGAGAATTGGAGGCTTGCTATGGATGCCTAGTTTGAAGCGCTGAAGAAAAATCAAACCTGGCACTTGGTTCCTCCTCAGAAAGGCAGAAACGTCATTGACTGTAAGTGGGTTTATAAAATTAAGAGGAAACAAGATGGAAGTCTAGGCAGGTATAAAGCTAGACTAGTGGCGAAAGGTTTCAAACAAAGATATGGTATAGACTATGAGGATATTTTTAGCCCTGTTGTGAAAGCAGCTACTATTAGAACTGTCTTGTCTATTGCAGTTTCCAGGGGTTGGACTTTAAGGCAGCTTGATGTGCAAAATGTCTTCCTTCATGGAGTTCTAGAAGAAGAGGTTTACATGAAGCAACCACCTAGATATGAGGACAAGAAGCTTCCAAACTACATATGTAAGTTGGATAAAGCATTGTATGGACTTAAACAAGCACCACGGGCTTGGTATTCAGGGTTAAGTAAGAAAGTTTATGAGCTTGGTTTCAAGGGATCAAAGGCTGACACGTCCTTGTTTTATTATAATCAAGGGGGAACAACTATGTTTGTTCTTATTTATGTTGATGATATAATTGTTGTCAGCTCCCAGAAAGAAGCAGTTTCGGCACTACTATTGGATCTTCGGAAAGATTTTGCCTTGAAGGATTTAGGTGATCTACACTACTTTCTCGGTATTGAGGTAAACAAGATTTCCAATGGTATTATTTTAACACAAGAGAAGTATGTCAATGATTTGTTAAGGAGAGTTGGTATGTCTGATTGTAAGCCAGTCAATACACCATTATCTACAAGTGAGAAGTTATCCTTACATGAAGGGTCTCCACTTGGATCTAATGATGCCACACAGTACAGAAGTATTGTAGGTGCACTACAGTACTTAACTCTAACCAGGCCGGATATAGCTTTCCCAGTGAATAAAGTGTGTGAGTTTTTACATGCTCCAACATCTGTTCATTGGGCTGCAGTAAAAAGAATATTGAGATATTTGAAGTCATGTGTTAGACTGGGATTAAAGATATGTAAGTCTTCTTCTACTTTGGTTAGTGCTTATTCAGATGCTGATTGGGCCGAGTGCTTGGATGATAGAAGGTCTACAGGTGGTTTTGCAGTATTCTTAGGCACTAATTTGGTGTCATGGAATGCTAGAAAACATGCCACTGTATCAAGATCTAGTACAGAATCAGAGTACATGGCATTAGCAAATGCCACGGCCAAAATCATGTGGACTCAGACCTTGCTGCAAGAACTGCAAGTGGCAAGTCCTATGACTGCGAAATTATGGTGTGATAATATGGGAGCAAAGTACCTTTCCTCTAATCCGGTGTTTCATGCAAGAACAAAGCATATAGAAGTTGATTTTCATTTCGTCTGAGAACGAGTAAACAGGAAGCTCTTGGAGATTGATTTTGTGCCTTTAGGGGGATCAAGTTGCAGATGGGTTTACAAAACCACTTACAGTAAGACAGTTGGAGAATTTCAAGTACAATCTCAATTTAGGAAAGTTGTGATTGAGGGAGGGTGTTAGATAAACCTGATCTCTTGATAATGAACGATGATATCTGAGTTAACACGGCGGAGGTTGTTGTAGTTTGTTGTAGAGATTTGTTGTAATCCTTTCTGTTGTAACAGGTTAGGTTAGTTAGCAACAACCTCTGCCGATGGGATCTCGATCTTCTTGTAAGCCACGGCGACGGCTTTTGTCGCCCTATATAACAAAGCTATGCGGCCCCATGAGGGTTCAACGCTTCGACAAACTCCCTCTGATTTTCTACGGACCCAACGTCATAAAATGAGATGGAACATGGGATGGGATCATCCCATCCCTGAAAACTGGGATGAGATCATTCCAACCTCATAAACTGAGGATGAAACCATTCCATTCTCCAACCAAACACATCCTAAGGCACGGCGGGTTGTAACTTAACTCTGGTGGCTATTTTCCTCGGTTTGTTGAGCCTCTTGCATCGCAGAAGTCTGAACAGCCTAATTCATTCCGTTGTTGTCAATGGTGAAGACGACGAGAACTCTTTCCGTGTGGTAAGCAGAGCTAAGGTGACAGTTGCAAATGGATATGCACTGTGCAAGCAGAAAACACCAACTCCACTGGGGGTGTTTAGTTGCTTCCATTTTGCAAAATGAGCTCATTCTACAGAATGGAGCCGTAACTAAACAGGCCCTCACCTATCACATTTAAAGATGTTTATTAACTTGTGTCGGGCTGTGTAAACTTTAGGCTGGGCCGAAACAGTATAGTAACTCCTGTGGACAGCACAGCCTGGGCCTGGCGGCGGCACTGGCCCATTCGACACCTACACCACGCGTCTTCGCTTCCGCCACCCATCTGCGCCGTCGCGGGTTGGCCACCTCATCCTCCTCGTCGGCTTCGCCACTCCCCAACCAGTGAACCGGCAAATGAACGCCGCGCCACCACTGCACCGGACACCCGTCCTCTGGTCTTGGCTCTCCTTTCCCCGCCTTCCCTGCAGCTCCAGCCTTCGGCGGAGGGGGACCTCCACTCCATAATCCATTCTTGGATTAGCTGACCGCTCCTCCTCCGTACGCTGGTGCGCTTCGGATTGTCTTCTCCCGGGGCGGCCAGAGAATCACCCAGACCGGGATACAGGTGGCATTCCTCCTCCTCTTCTTGGCCGCTGTATTTCTGAAAATATATAGGCGTAATTCAAAACGTTTCTTGTAGTCTGCTAGCCCGCAATGCAATTCGTCCCAAATTTCGTATTCGTTTACCCCTTGATTACTACTCCGAAATATAGGTGTAGAAAACTAGAAATTCGTATTTTTCGGCCCAGCTGTAGGACTTTGGACTGCACAAGCAGTTATCTCCAGCAATGCTGCCTTGGTGGGAGTAGAGCAGGAATCTGCCGATGGATTCAACATAGTCTTGCATTTTTTTCTATTATGCATACTGCCAATTTTGTGGACATTGACAGAGTAATAATCAATTTAACCACAAGGAAGAATTTGTTTTTGTTACATATGGTGCAAGATGTGGTGACATGCTTCCATGGAGAATTCTGTTTAGGCTTCTACTTTCTTAAGGCATACTGAATTTATGGCATACCTGACCATTTAACTGTTGCTGCGATTGCGATGGGCAGGGCAGGAATTTCAGTATGCAACAAATGGCCATGTCAGCGTTCGCGGTAACCTCACCTTCATCGCATGGCAATGCCTTGTCAGCGCTCCATGCTCGTCATTCTCAAAGATTGCACACCAGGCGTGTTCGCAGCCAAGTCCGGGCACTGGCACAAGCACAGTTGCAGTACAACAAGCTGGGAGATTCTGACCTCCTTATCAGTGAGGTCACTCTTGGAACAGTATGTACGAAACTGGAAATGGTTATCCCCCTTACTGAAAAATACTATTTTCTGCACTTCAACCTTAATCCTTCTCTTTTCAGATGACCTTTGGAGAACAAAACACAGAGAAGGAAGCACATGATATACTGTCTTATTCTTTCGATCAAGGTGTCAATATCCTAGACACAGCGGAAATTGTCAGTACAGATTACTTCCTTACTTTTATTTACTATATCTCTTTCTATTTTTTGAAGTTAATTGATTGATCTAGCTTTTCATTTTCTACTTCCATTCTTTTTTCTTTTGTTCTTTAGTACCCTGTTCCAGTCAACAAGGAAACTCAAGGGAGGACAGATCTTTATATTGGCAGGTGGATGCAATCGAAGCCACGAGACAAGGTAACCTAAATAGATAATAATAACATATGTTAGAAAAATACATCATGAAACTTTCACCATTAGTTTGATGGTGTAGGACATTTAATAATAAATTAACCCTTGCGATACAAAATTATAAGAAAAAATAATGATGAAAAATTTAGAATATATTTTTTTAACCTGCGTTATGATGTCTACTACCACCAGCAAAATTTTAAATTAAGATTCCACTTGTGTGTGTAAGAACAAAAAATGACAACTTGTATTAGGGGGTAAATTGAACCAAATGACATAGTTTAGGGGTAAAATGAACAAGAATAGTTTAGGGGGTTATCTGGGCTTTGGCCATACCTGAGGGGAGTATTTTAGACTTTTTTCTAATATATTTTGAGTTTTTTAAACTAAATCTGGTTAACAATAATGTATGTATAAAACTAAAAATTGTAGTATTAACCCATTTTTTGTGTACGAGTAATAGTTCTTACAATATGCTTGCTTCCCTCCTTGAAATTGATGCCAGTGTTTAGGGTTTAGAAACAAAACTTTTACTAATAATATTATATAACACAGTTTCCCACTATGTGATGACATGTCTAAAAGGTCTGACTGAAATATGGGTCTTGCCCTTCTTTTTCTGTGCATTTAGATAATTTTGGCCACCAAAGTTGCTGGTTATTCGGAGCGATATACTTTTCTTCGGGACAATGCAGAAGTGGTGCGTGTTGACGCTGCCAATATCAAAGAAAGTGTTGAAAAGAGCCTTAAACGCTTGTCTACGGACTATATTGATTTGCTTCAGATACACTGGTCAGTGTCAGCCTGATTCACTTGTATGACTGTATGCCCATCAAAAACCATATTAGGTTCACTTTGTGTTGTCAGTATTTTACCAGCATACATTTCAAACGTTCCATTAAACATGGCTATGCATTTTTTCTAGTACAAACTGAATTATACCAATTATTTTTTCTAAATAAACTGGTGAATGTATTGATAGGGGAAGTCAGTAGGCCTCGTACCATGTAAAACCAGGTCTGACTGTCTGAGAACACAGGCCTGGAAGCCCCTTTTTTTTTCCTCGAACAGGGAGGAGAGCTGCTTATCTTTGTATTATAGAGAGAACAGGCCTGGAAGCTGAAGGTGCCTTTTCCGTTCTATTCTTCATAGTTCATATAAGGGTCAGCATATTTTGCTGCACACTAGAGAGATAAAACTAACGAATATATATTATTACTGAATTCTACTTGGACTTCCATTTATGTTCCTTGTAAAACACGTTAGAACATATGCGATACCTAACCAAGTAAATTTCAGTTCATTTTTTTTGCACACTTTTTTTCTCAGCTTGAAGTAGTTTTTTTTTTTTTTAAACCCAGCTTTCTTTGAGTGCAGTTTTTTAGTTCGTTAACTGCTCATGTGAACTTGTTTGGATAGGACCTATTCCTGTTAGATTGATATATCTGATTTCCAATTGAACTGAATGAAATAAACATTCCTGGTTACAAAGTTCTTCTTTCTGTCTTCAGGCCAGATAGATATGTGGCACTATATGGTGAATTTAGTTATAATCCAACAAAATGGAGGCCAAGCGTCCCTTTTGAAGATCAACTGAAAGCTTTCCAGGAGCTAATTGATGAAGGAAAGGTAATATTTCTGTAATTGATATTCTGATACAAGACAATTAGTAACAAATGACATTTTCCATTTCAAGGGAAAATATGACAATACATAGTTATATATTGTCTTTATATGGTCCCAACTTACGATATGTGCTGTTACTTAGCATGCAACCATTGTGTAAAGTAGAGGCATATTGAGTAGTTTCTTCTTTTTGTCTCAGCGCTGACAGCTCATTCAGAAGATAATTGAGATATCATATTATTATACATTGTCAAATTTTATCCTGTTTTAGGTTCGCTATATTGGTGTTTCCAATGAGACATCATATGGAGTTATGGAGTTTGTACATGCTGCAAAGACTCAAGGCCTTCCAAAGATTGTGAGCATCCAGAACAGTTATAGTCTACTTGTGAGATGCTGCTTTGAAGGTTGAAAGATTGCTTTCATTTCATTCTTTGGAACACACTTACTAATGCCCTCACTTATGAAATTATATAATAATTATCGAAAATTTCTGTTGCTTTCCGATACAATTAGAAAGGCCAGTTGCCTGTTAATAAATGAATATTAACTACCAATAGATATTTTTTCTAGCTAATTTCTTTCATGAGGCTTTTTACTTTATTCATATAAGGCGCTGTTGAAAAGGGAAATGAAGGTTTGTGCTAATAGATGACAATGTATTTAGTATAAACTACCAACAAAAACATGCTGCTAGTTAGGGTAGTGTTATGTCTTTTTGTGATGAGGTATTGCTGAAAAAGGGGGACGAGGATTGTGTGCTGTTGGGTGGCGATTTATTTGGTAACATTTCTGCTTTATGCTTTTTGTATAATGTGATTTGCACCCCAACTTTCCGTGCATACCAATGCAACCAACATGCTGGCTTTTGACCACCTTTTGTTTCATCACAGCTGATCTTGTTGAAGTTTGCCACCCGAATAACTGCAATGTTGGACTACTTGCCTACTCCCCATTGGCTGGTGGGGTACTCACTGGTAAATATCTTGATGCTAGCGCTGACATCTCAAAGAGGAGCAGGCTGAATCTCTTCCCTGGATACATGGCGCGCTACAATGCCTCTTTGGCTAAAGTATGATACACTACAACAAATTTGTTTGTGCCCCAACTGTATGGAACTTGAGTGCTGGTATGCATTCTGATTTACTTTGGTTAACTTTATATGGCAGGAAGCGACAAGTGAATATGTAAAGCTTGCCAAGAGGCATGGGCTAACTCCAGTCCAGCTTGCCCTTGGCTTTGTGCGGGATCGCCCATTCACTACTAGCTCTATCATTGGAGCAACCACCATGGATCAGTTAAAGGAGAACATTGATGCGTTTACCAGTGCTCCACGGCCTCTGCCACAGGAAGTTCTTGACGGCATTGAGGAACTTTTCAAGAGATACAAAGACCCGGCAATCCTCTAGGTGTTTATTCACCGTTTTGAGGATAAAACCCAGCAATCCTCAAACAATACAAAGACCCAGCAAACATATTAGAAATTTTGATCATACCATTTCATTCACGCTGATACAACTATTTCTTTAATGTTCCATTGGCTCTATGGATAATACCATCAGAATTATGTTTTTCTTTTCGTTTTTCAGTTGATGTATAATGTAGGTTTTCATACTTTATACAAGTATATAGAGTGAGTCCAAAGGGAAGGCATTCTTTTATACTCTGTCACTAAATGTCTGATGCCTTTGACACTGACAGGTCTCCAATGCACACGTTGAACCACTACATTTCATATGGAAATAATAGCAAAAGATTGTTAAATTACTAAAATATGCAATTTTTATGATAAATCCAATGATAATATTCTGATATGAGTAATCCAAAGACTGCATGGTTTCTTGGAAGTTACACGTTTACGAATGGTACTTGTATCTTTTTCCCTATCGTCTTTAGAAACTACTTCTTCCGTTACAAATTACAATTCGTTTGACTTTTTTTTTGACCCCAATTTAGAAACTACTCTTTCCATTCCAAATTACAATTCGTTTGACTTTTTTGACCCTAAGTTTGACCGCTCGTCTTATTCAAAAAATTTGTGCAAATATAGTCAAATTTAAGTTATCCTTGAATAACTTTATTAATAAAGCATGACACAACAAAAGATAGGATATTTTGCATAATTTTTTGAATAAGACGAGCGGTCAAACTTAAAGTCAAACGAGGGAGGAGTAATTTCTTCAAATTCCAATGGAGGCCCACCATTGTAAATATCGCTGGCTGACAGGCTGAGTAGTACCTCGCCCTAACGCTGGAGCTGAGCCGGCAGTTCATGACTTGTTAGCTGGGCGCTGGAGCTGCACCGGCAGCTCATGACAGTGCCGCAGCATGTTGGCTAAGGAGGTAAGGGGCTTGCAGCAAAATCAAGTTGCCACGAAAAAGTTTTGCACTGTCGTCGTGTATGTCTGAATTTTGCTTTGGTATTGTTCATTGTAAAATCGTTGTGCATCTTTGCTATAAATAAGGTAACATCCTGAGGACGACTTGCTGATCAGTGATCACATATAATGACATGGAAGAATAATCCCCAGAAGCACAGAATTCTTCCTTCAATTCATTCTGAAATGCTAAAACTGGCTGATCACAGATTTTGCAAAGGATGATTCCCCATCTAGTATATCTTGTGTTTCCGCAGGACTGGATGGGGATAGTTAGCTCAAACTTTGAGAGCAATCCTGAGAAAGAGCATATGCCTTCTCTGTGAGTTATGACAACATCGCTTCACAAACTTTGAGGCATTTTGAGTAATAGGGCCTCGCTAAAATGTTGATGTTCCGTCACATTTGCACCTCACCATACACGTAAATCAAATTAAAACAACATACCAAAGCTGCAAGTACAATAACTAGATATGTTGAAAAATATCGACATCTTGACTACTAATCAAAGACCATACCATATATACAATGCAGTAAGATCACCATTCACGGGACAGAAAAACATGGACTCTCAATGGCCTGGTGAATTTCTTCATTTTTGGCAAACAATGTCATGTTTCTTGTTCATGTTTCTGCTGAATGCAGTACTTCATCATCAGACAAGTCAAAATCTTGGGCTTTCCAGTTGTGATTTTTTAACAGTTGGCCATTACCCTTGTGACCACTCTCTGCTACTTCCAGGTCATGTAGTTCAAGCTGCTTTCGTACCCAGGGAGGGTCATCTGGTCGGAGCCATATTTTCTCATGTGTGTCCTTGTGCTTGAAATCAGGGAAGCTGGCCCACGGTTTGGATTGTCGGTTGTCCCACCATTCGTAAGGGTTGGAAAAGAAGACTTGCCACAAGTGAAGCCGGTCTATGTACTTATTCTCTTCTAGCATTTGAGCTGACAATGAAACAAAAGAGGTTTAAAGAGTGGATCTAGCATAAAAGGTAGAATTGAACAAGAACAATGGGGAAAACTCACGGGTAGTAGATGGCACTGGTGATGGATCTACCAAGGCATCGTCATCCTGAGGCTTCTTATTTTGATCAAGAACATAATTCAGCTCTGTGACGTGAATCTGTAACACGGCATGTTTCAAACTATAAAAGTATGAAAGAGATAGTCCAAAAGAAAAATATATTAAGCAAACACTAATATCACAAAGCAACATGGAGTGAGTAAAAATGTGAATATATTTCTCTTTAATCTGTATTCATATCCTACTTGCAAAAATTATACCTGCCTACAACATTGAGGTACTGAAACATTAAATAGATGAAATTATATGATCATATTTGATCAAAGGCTGGGTAAGTAATACAAAGTATTGGTGTGGATTCTGATTAAATGTTGCACAGGTAATAGGAATTTATATGACCAATTGACCACATCTAACTCTGTAGACTGCCTAAGTAGATGTATTACGTATATTGTAAGATACATGGGTAGGTGGTACTAATACAGAACCATTAATTGTACAGCTAGTTTTGAACAGATGAGTGTATATTCAGGATGGTGAAACATTAAGAAAATAGTTACAGCTGTCTAACCTTATAGAAAATACACTGTTCACCACTTGGACTAACTTTATGATAAGATCTCAGAAAACCAGATACAAAAACAAGGTCATTGTGTTTTAGATGCTTCAGGCTAACATTCGCCAGCCGATTCTTCAACTGCAATGTCACCCTGTTGAAGTTTTTCATACAGTAAGCATTATGATGTAATCTCATTTTAATTTAGCCCAAATCACGATAATAGTTTAGTTGAACAAGCACAAACACAGTCAAGTCATTCTAGGAAAGATGAACAAGGAAAAAAACTATTTTCAAATCAGGTAACACCGAGGAAGTCCTGTTTATGAAAATGAGCTTCTGTTTAAGCTAGTTTCTTTTTTAGATGTTCTTAAGCTAGTTTATTTTTATAGATAACTGGGCTTTCTTTGTGTGGTGGATACATCTTTATTTGGATGGTAGATAGAGTTTCCTTATTTATGAAAATGCACAACACACTGTTTATCACTTGTTTCAAACAGTACTCATTGTAATAGTCCTATTGTTTCAAACAGGACTCATTGTAATAGTCCTATTGGCAACCCAACAAGACGGAGCTTCTAGTCAAATGTTTGCACCACTCAGAAGCATCAAGATTCAAGCATGGCAGATTGCTTCTTACCAGGACCAAAAAATGGGATCCTAGAAAGTATATTGTAGGGCTTATACGGCACCAAACTCCAACACAAGACGAAGACAATTTGTTTCTTCTACCAGGCAAACAAGAAAAGGTTCTATCCTAATCCAATCATATATAACTTTAAATAGTGATTAAATCAGAGCTGGATCTTCCTAGTTGCGACAGAGCACACAATCCAACCTCTGACGTCTTCTATCAAGTACAGGAACCAATAAACCTTGCACGAACGTATTGCTAAGCAAAATCCACATGATACTAACAAGGACAAAAAATTCCACCCAATTTTTTACACAAGATAAAAACTTCTGTCTTCTACCAGGACAAAAAAAAAGAGTTTTACTTTAACCGAATCAAGTACTGATTAAAACCATAGCTGCTTCCTAGTTGCCGCAGACCACACAATCCAACCAGGGACATCAATAAACCTTGCGGAACATACAGCAGAGCAAAATCCACATAATGCTAGTAAATAAGAACAAGAAAATGCACCCAATTTCTAGGAGACAAAGTAATTCTGCAGCAACCGAGGGAGCAAAGAACATGAGGATTAGCTTGGGGGCCGGAAGGGAGGGACTCAACGTGAACTTGGAAGAGCTCGAGGAGGACGCGGGCGACGAGGGGGAGACCAAGAGGAAGGTGTACGCCCTGGGGCATTCATCGGAACTATTTCTGCACGGCCTCACCGGCGCGTCCAGGCGGCCGATGAGACTGCACGAGTTCCAGGTGAGCCCTTTCTTCCCCACGGAAGAGGGGCGCCGCAGCATCGACATGCGGTACACCACGCTCTCTTGCTCGCCAGCGCGGCGTCCGCCTCCTCCACCGATGTGGAGCAGCCGCCGGAAAGCGGCCGCCGACGAACGCACGGTGGTGGCTCCGCCGGCGAGGAGCCGCTGCATCTGCCTCGTGGGACTTGGACAGAATAGCTGCGGCCTCTGGGAGCTCCGTCAGACGTCCGAAAACTTGGCAGTAAATCGGACAGCCAATCACGGCCCATCACGTAATCCTGCACAGAGCCCAGTTGTGAGAACATAGTATCTCGGCCAGCCTCATAAAAAAAGTATCTAGCCCAGCCTCATAAAAAAAAAGTATCTAGCCCAGCCTACGCAGCCAGCGGAAGGGTACAGCCCATAGCACAGGCTGGGCCTTTTTCTCTTTCCTTTTCTTACTATTACTACTTATTTCCACTACTCCATTCAAAAAAAAAAACTTATTTCCACTACTTGCATATTTTTCTGCGAGGTTCTAATCTCACTGATTTAAGTATAAAAAAAATATCCATGTCACTGATTTCACAGGTCTTCTATTTTCGCTTTCAAAATCACAAAAAATTAATATCGTTAGTAATGACATAATTTTAGAAATGAGTTCCACAAGTTTGCATAACAAATTCAACATTTTTTTATAAAAAGAATGATAAAACGGCATTTATTAAAAAACTAGATTCAATACATTATGAAACCTATTTTACAAACTAGTTCAAAGTTTTTTATAAAAATGATTAATTGTTGAAATACTTGGTAGTCAAATTCAACTGTTTGGTTTTTCTAGAAAATCGTGTTTTCAAACATAGTAAATATGTAGATGCTCCAATGCTCACATATACACACGCACTTCACTCTATTCAGATTTCGGGCACTCAGAACTGGCACCCTACTTTCGATCACGTCTGTCTGTTCGCTTCTGGCCTTGTTTAGTTTGCGAAAGTTGGTTAAATTTTCTGTAGAAAAAGTACATTAGAAAGCGTGTTGCAGAGGAGGAGGGCACATTTTTCAATGCGTTACTTTTGGTTGAATTACAGAAACTTGCAGGAACTAGACAAAGCCTCTGTATTTCAATAGCATGAGCTGTTGACGTGACAACTGCCTTGATCGGCTGGCAGTCCTAGTGAATAAGCTCTCTCTCTCTCTCTCTCTCTCTCTCTCTCTCTCCAGTTCCTCTCCTACACAAAGAAAATCCTCCTGGAAGTAAAAGTATACTGCAAGGTTGGAACTCAAAAGCTAAACTTCACTGATCAGACACAGAAACCTCAAGTCTCGGCTCGAGTCATCTGGTGATGTCACAAGCACTCACATTGTGATATCGAGTCAGCATGCACAAAAGAACTTTCCAATCTGTCCCAAGCTTTTCCCTCCTCAGTCTACGTTTACATTATTGAATGGCAGGGTACGGTATTATTAGCCGCAATGTTGGAAAGCAATTTCTTCGCCAACATACGAAGGAAATCAACTGCAGAACGATTGCTGCACATTCCACGTTGATTCAGTGAATGAATGCAGAGTCTGAGATCCCAACCAATTTTCCTTTATGAATCGTCGCTGCCATGCCCAGCACATATCCTACTGACGGCAAACAGACATGTTGAGACCTGTATAATCCAACAACATTTTTGTGGCGATTCGCTTGACGACCCCTGAACAATCTTGATGCTGCAAGCCTGCAGCATGAAGCGCAGCAACATGATTCTTGTGCTACTTTTCAATTCACCGCGACAAGAACAAGAGTAAACCCAGCAAGCAAGTGAACTGCGAGAGCCAGTGTTGTAATTGTGGCCGTTCTTAATCGTAACGCAATCGAAGCAAGAAAAGCCTCAAATTTGGTTTCGCGAAGAAACTTGAGTTCTTTTACGGTACTTCATACTACTCTATACTAGTGTCTAAGAAGGACTAGTATGAAAAGATCATACGGTTCAGATTAATTTTATACTACTGGAAACTTTAACTGTAGTATAGTAGTATATAGTTGGTAGTATAGTAGTATATGGGTATTTCGGGAAAAAATTAATGGCATAATTGATTTTAAAAAATCACTTTGATCCTTGATATATATTTTTGCATTTTCAATCTCTAATTTTATTTTCGTCTAAATGAAATTACTAAACTACCCCTTACTTGTGAGGGTATATACTATATACCACTTATTGGTAGTATGAGTACCGTAAAAGAGCTCAGAAACTTTCCCCCTGGAGTGCCGTCAGAAAGCATCAGTGAGTGGCTGAGTGCCGATAGAATATAAACGCGTGGCCTGGGAAACTCGTGCTATGCTTGACGGCCTCCATTTCTACAGTTGAACTCCGAGTCGTCCATAGGTCTGAGGCACAGCTCAGGTAGTGGAGAGATTATTTCTTGACTTCACGTGAGGTTCAGTTATGCTACAACTATAGTTTTGGATACTGCAACTTGAAAATTTACTTCATTCATAAGATACACGCAAAACCTGAAGTCTTGAAGTCCTCTGCTTACATCCAACCGTAGCACAAATTCTAGGGGGAGAAAACACGTTCAGAATCTTGGTGATGATCAGAGAATCACGTTCAGAAGTTTACTGATACTGATACTAGTTTGGTACGGAGAACTGGGCGTTGCGCCACGTTCCTCCGGGTGGCAGAAGGCTAATCTAGCGTCTGTCTATCTATACATAGCCAATTTGGTATTTCATTTGATGACCACAAAGTCTTCAGTCTTCTGAGCATAGAAAAATGGAAAACTAACCCTGGTTAATGCTGATTGTGCCTACTTAGTTACGAATCTCCTGCTTGAGCTCACTGTATATAAGCCACTCCCAAGGTAGGAGAGAAATAATATCTTGCGTCCTCTTCTTCTAGGAGAAATGTTCCTGGCCAAGATTCTATTCTGTGCGGCCATTGCTCTTCTTGCTTGCATTGCGAATGCCAACAACAGTGCACAAGAAGTGGCACTTCTCCGATGGAAAGCCTCCCTGGCCGACGCCAGTTCTCTGTCTTCATGGTCACCGGCAGGCAACTCCACCTGCTGCTCATGGTTGGGGGTCACATGTGACGCCACAGGCCATGTCGCTGAGCTTAGCCTTCCTGCTGCTGGGCTCAGTGGCCAGCTTGACGCCTTCAACTTTGCTGCGTTTCCAAACATCAACAAGCTCGACCTCAGCAACAACAGCCTTGTTGGTGCCATCCCGGCGGAGCTCGGGTTATCGCGTTCTCTCCAAGAAATTTATCTCTACAACAACAAACTTAGCGGCACAATACCATCGGAGATCGGAAATATAACTGCACTGCAACAGCTCGACCTATCCAACAACCAACTGGAGGGTGAGCTCCCTGCAACGATCTCACTCCTCAGTTCGTCGCCTTCTCTTGAAGAAATTTATCTCAATGACAACCAACTTAGCGGCATAATACCATCGGAGATTGGAAATATAACTGCACTGCAACAGCTCGACTTATCCAGCAACCAACTGGAGGGTGAGCTCCCTGCAACCATCTCATCACTCCAATACCTGACCTTTCTTGGCTTGGAAATCAACAATTTCCATGGGTTGATTCCAGCGGGAATAGGTAACCTCACAAACTTGCAGTTCCTGTATCTCAATAATAATAACTTTACTGGATCGCTTCCTACATCGATTGGAAACATGAGGCTTCTCCAAATACTGTATCTCTTCTACAACAACCTCAATGGCACAGTTCCAATGGAGATTGGAAACATGACCTCACTGCAGGAGCTCGATTTAAGGAACAACCAACTGGAAGGTGATATACCTGTAACCATCTCACTACTCCAAAATCTCCACTACCTAGCCCTGGGCACAAACAAGTTTAGTGGAACCATACCTGTAGATCTCGGCATCAGGCAGACACTCAAAACTATTGGGTTAGCCAACAATAGCTTCTTCGGAGAATTGCCACAAGGCCTATGCAAATCCTTTGCGTTACAATGGTTTGTTCTGAACAACAATAACTTGTCGGGCACATTGCCGTTATGCATCAGGAACTGTTCAAATTTACAATCAGTTAGGGTGGGGCAAAACCACCTTTCTGGCAACATATCGCAGGTACTCGGAGTCCATTCCAACCTAACTGTTCTTGATGTCTCTGAAAATCAATTTAGCGGAATGCTTCCTCCAACTTTCTGTTCTTATACTTCGCTTCTGATCCTGGATCTATCAAATAATAGTCTCTCTGGAGAACTCCCAAGTTGCTGGTGGAACCTGCAAAATCTACAATTTATGGATTTGTCAAGAAATGCCTTTATTGGAAAACTTCCAACTGCAAGGAACCATCTCTCTTCTCTAAAATTTCTGAGCCTGTCAAACAACTATTTTCATGGAGAGTTTCCATCTGTGATACAGAAATGTAAGAGCCTAACCATACTAAACCTTGGGCAAAATAGGTATTACAGCATAATTCCTTCATGGTTAGGTGTAACAAATCCTAGGCTAAGGATTCTACAGCTACGGTCAAATATGTTCCAGGGAAATATTCCAAGAAAGTTATCACAACTCACTTATCTCCAGCTCCTGGATTTAGCTGACAACAACCTCACGGGTTCTATACCAACCGAGTTTGCCGACCTGACATCCATGAGGCAACAAAATACAGAACAGCGGGTGATATTGTTTGAACACTCTTCTGGATATCCATATTATGGCCAAATTGATGTAAACTGGAAGGGCCATAATAAGATATTTCAAAGAACAGTTTCTCTAGTTACAGGCATGGACCTATCAAGTAACTTCCTCCGTG
This sequence comes from Alloteropsis semialata, assembly GCA_004135705.1. Lineage (NCBI taxonomy): Eukaryota > Viridiplantae > Streptophyta > Magnoliopsida > Poales > Poaceae > Alloteropsis > Alloteropsis semialata. Next base: position 50,893,909 of record CM014278.1, read on the forward strand.
GGGAAATACCTACAGGGTTGTCACATCTACAAGGCCTCAAGTTCCTAAATCTGTCAAGGAATAATCTATCTGGCAGTATTCCAAAAGATATTGGTGACTTGAATTTTCTTGAATCTCTTGACTTATCATGGAACCAACTAACAGGCCCTATTCCATCAAGCATTGCAAACTTGACGTCTCTTAGTTCTTTGAATCTCTCCAGCAACCAGCTATCAGGCAGGATTCCCATAGGCAATCAACTCCAAACACTCGACGATCCTTCTATTTATGGCAACAATTCTGATCTCTGTGGCTTTCCTTTAACGATAACATGTCCAGGTGATTCAAGCTCTGTACCAGCGTTTGATGAGCAGAAGGAATACCACAAAGATCTTGAAGAATTATGGTTATGCTACTGGGTAATTGCTGGGTTTATCTTTGGAATATGGCTGTGGCTTGGAGTTCTGGTTTTCTTGAAGTCTTGGAGGATGGCAATCTTTGGTGGCTGTGTGGAGATGTAATATACATTTGTGATTGTATTATGTCGTTAGTTGCTCAGCAGCTCAGTATTTTAGAGTACAAAATATTGTATTATGAAGTGCTCAATTAAGATCATAGATGCCTATTATCTAGCTTAACTACACTCTGCAGTTCCCCACACCTCTGTTGAAATAAGTGCATGCAATTAACTGGTTCTGCAATTAGCACCGGCGAATAGCTTTCCTAATTAAAAAGAAAATTTGGATTGTGATATACAGGATTTGTTAAAATGGAATTGTACAGTACAGCAAAAACAAGCATATTAGGTATTTCTAAAATTCTGAGCTGAGTGAATGAGGCAGCTGTCAATTTGGATACATAATTTTTGAAGTATCCAGAGTGGTTCTCATGATTAGAGCCAAACAGATTGATGGATGGATGTTTAAGATTTTTGTGAGAGTTCTCTGGATTTATCTTCTTTTTTCTAGCGTGTCTCGTAAAGGTAACATTACATTAGTAATAGTGAGACGATATGGCACAACCCAAAAAATCTTCTATAGCAACACTGTTCTTCTGGTTTGCTTGGTAAATGGCACAAACATCCCACAAGTAGCACTTCTCCAATGGAAAAGCATCTTTAGCTGATTCCAATTCTTTGTCCTCGTGGTCAGAAAGCAATTCCACTTGTCACTCACGGTTCAGCATTACATATTTACATGTGAAGCCGCTAGCTGTGTCATTGAGCTTAGCCTTCCAAGTGCTGACCTCCAGGAGCAACTTAATGCAGTTGCATTCTCAAAGCTAACCAAGCTGAACCTCAATAACAACAATAGCCATGTCGGTGCCATCCCAGCAAAAATCTTATTGTTACATTCGCTCTAGTCGATTGACGTTGGCTGCAATTTCTTTGGAGGAATGAGGAACCATACCAGCACAACTTGCTCACCTCTCGAAACTTGTCGATCCTGGCTACAATCCATCCTCCTCGGTGTAGTCAGTTGGTTTATATGGTAACATCTGCTGCGCAACTACTCAACTGCAACTGCAAGGGTGGCTTGGCTAGCAGTGGCTCAGGCCCATCTGCTGCAGAATTTCAATCCGTCACTAGGCACTTTCTATTGATCTCGCCCCAACTCCAATGTCATTTAACGTACTGCTCCAGCTGTCCAGCACTTCGCACTGACAAGCCCTAGGGGGTCCAAGCTAGCATGTTGTTTCAGAGAAAAACATGTGCAGAATACTGCACCTTCGGGGCTGATTCAGTGTATATGGGTGCAGAGTCTCCGGTCCTGGTCCTCTCGTCCTCATATTCACAATAATAGTAATGATGCACCAAGCCCGTTTTGTTCCCTATGACTATCGCAGCCCTCAGCTCACACTATTGAACATGCATCATGTAGAAACAATAGATGTCATATTTACAACTTACTAAAGCCAAATTTAATTCCATGCAACAGCCAATGTAACTATATTAAAGTGACACAACCATACTAAGACCCTTTCGAGTCTCTGCATAGCCAGGATATACACAACATATACAAATTTGAAAATCACATAAAAACAGCATGATATCTATATCGTGCTACAGCAAACTATAGCGCCCAACTTAATCTTCAGTTCCGCACACCACCATAAAAACACCTATGCTACGAGCAAACTTGCGCACAAGAAGGAAACAACACACCCCGCGGACTCCAAACAGGGGAATTTGCTAGATTTGCTTTAAAGGTTACAAACCTGATGATATATTTTGTAGTGTCGTGTTGGTTTGTAATACCGCGTCAGACGTGTGTCAATAGGATGAAGTCTACAATAGAAACGCTTGTCCTTTGCTGTTGAAAAAAGGTAGCTGTAAACCAATGGGACCATCGATCGGGAGGGGAAATGTTCTCAGAACTCTCTATTATATATGGCACTCCCACGCCAGCAGAGGTGGCCGTGGCACTTCAAAACTGATCTCTGATCTCTTAAAGATCGGCGAGCTGCCACTATCCAGCCTCAACTGAAAGAAATGGTGACAACAACTATTCTCTTATATGCCACCGTTTTTCTTTCGATTTGCAAGGCTACTGCCAGCAGCAGCCCACAGGAGTTAGCACTCCTCCAATGGAAAGCCTCCCTAGCCGATGCCAGTTCTCTGTCTTCATGGTCACCAGAAGGCAACTCCACCTGCTGCTCATGGTTGGGGGTCACATGTGACGCCGCAGGCCATGTCGCTGAGCTTAGCCTTCCAAGTGCAGGGTTCAGGGGCCAGCTTGACGCCTTCAACTTTGCTGCGTTTCCAAATCTCACCAAGCTCAACCTCAGCAGCAACAACCTTGTAGGTGCGATCCATATCGCTCTGCGAGCTTCCTAACATTACCTGGTTGGATCTGGGATCCAATAACTTGACCAACCCAGACTACGGTAGGCTCTTTCTGCCTACCTCGGAGTACATGCCGATTCCACAGTTCAACCTAAGCTGCACCAACTTGATATTTCTTGACTTGTCAAGCAATGCTTTCCATGGGCCTATACCAAACTCACTGGCCAAGATGACCCCAAATTTGGTGTACCTGAACCTGTCTTGGAATAGGTTTTCAGGGACAATACCAAGATCGATTGGGCAGCTGCCAAAGCTCCGACAGCTACGACTCCTTTCAAACGCTTTCAGCAGAAGATTCCCGGAGATGCTCACCACAATCTCAACGCTGCATGTCCTTACATTGGGGAATAACACGCTTAGTGGGTCGATTCCCACGAGCATTGGCAATTTAACAAGGTTACGGCTCCTGGGGTTGTCAAACAATAATATTACTGGACCACTTCCCCCGTCGATCAGTAACCTAAAGCAGCTCAAAGCATTGTATGTTGTCAACAACAGCCTCAGTGGGTTGATTCCAATGGCCATAGGTAACCTCACAAACTTGCAGTTCCTGTATCTCAATAATAATAACTTTACTGGATCGCTTCCTACATCGATTGGAAACTTGAAGCTTCTTGAAGTATTGGATCTCTCCAGAAATAACCTGAATGGAACAATACCACCAGCAATTGGACATATGACTGCACTGCAACGACTGGACCTTAGGGGCAACCAGCTGGAGGGTGAGGTACCTGCAACTATCTCATTACTCCGAAATCTCAGCTATCTAGCCCTAGGCTCTAACAAGCTCAGTGGTACCATACCTCTAGAGCTTGGGAGCAGGCAGCCACTCAAAACCATTGGGTTGGCCAAGAATAACTTCTTTGGGGAATTACCACAAGACCTATGCAGAACATTTGCATTAGAAGAGCTGGTTCTGTACAACAATAACTTCTCAAGCACACTGCCACCATGCATCCGGAATTGTTCGAATTTATCCTATGTTAAGTTGGGACGAAACAACCTTTCTGGCGACATAGGGCAGGTGCTTGGAGTCCACTCCCAACTAGCTGTTCTTGATGTTTCTGAGAACAAATTGAGTGGAACACTTCCTCCAATTTTCTGTTCATACACTTCTCTGCAGGTCCTTGATTTATCAAATAATAATCTCTCTAGAGAACTCCCAAGTTGCTGGTGGAACATGCAAGCTCTGCAATATTTGGAATTGTCAAGAAATGCCTTCTCTGGGAAACTACCAACTACAAGGTCCCGTCTCTCTTCTCTAAAATCATTGCACCTGGCAAATAATTACTTAACGGATCTTTTCCATCTGTCATAAAAAAGTGCAACAACCTACTTGCACTCGACCTTGGGAGAAACAGGTATCTCGACATGATTCCACAATGGTTAGGTGTGAGAAACCCTATGCTAAGGATTCTTCAACTGCGATCAAATATGTTTCATGGAAATATTCCAAGGGAATTATCGCAGCTCTCTTATCTCCATTTTCTTGACCTATCTAACAATAACCTCACAGGCCCTATACCAACTGGGTTCGCCAACTTGACAAGCATGATGCGACCAAAAACAGAACTGGTCATGATATCAGTTGAAAACTACACATACAATCCATATTTCGACAAAATTGATGTAAACTGGAAAGGTCATGATGAGAAATTTGAAACAACCATTTCTCTACTTAATGGCATGGACTTATCAAGCAACTTCCTCACTGGTGAAATACCTATAGGGCTGTCAGATCTAAAAGGCCTCAAGTTACTAAATCTGTCAAGGAATCATCTATCTGGTGGTATTCCAAGAGATATTGGTAACTTGAAGTTTCTTGAATCCTTAGACTTTTCAAGGAATCAACTGACAGGCCATATTCCATCAAGCATCACACAGTTAATGTCTCTTAGTTCATTGAATCTCTCCAGCAACAATCTATCTGGTGAGATTCCCATAGGCAATCAGCTCCAAACACTGGATGACCCTTTCTATTTATGGCAATAATTCTGGGCTCTGTGGGTTTCCATTGGGAGAAAGATGTTTACATGATTCAAGCTTGGTACCAGGCTCCAATGAGCTCATGAACAACCATGAAGAACTTGAAGCCTTATGGTTATGCTACTGGGTAGCTGCTGGGTCAGTCTTTGGATTATGGTTATGTCTTGGACTTCTAGTTATCTTTGAGCCTTGGAGGACGGCAATCTTTGACTGTGTGGACAGGATTCAAATTATGGCTATCGTTGTATTATGTGATTAGTTACTCAGCTCAGTTACTAAATTAAGTTCATAAATTTCCTGTTACCTATTTTCACCTGTTACCTATTTTCACTAAACCCTGCAGTCCCCCACCCCCTTGTTGAAATGTAAGTTCATGCAATTAATTAGTTTTGTGATTTGTACCAATGAAAAAGGAGATTTGGATTGTGACATTCAGGATATGTTAAAATAGAAGTATGCACTGCTGGAAAAGGAAATATTTGGGGGTATTTATAATACACCTGAGCTGAGCAATGAAACAACTGATGATTTAGATTCGTAGTTTTTCAGATTTCAAAGGCATGGCTGCTAAAATATACAACGGTGTTGAAAATTGGCAACTATTTACACAAATGTGTGAGCACTTTCAGTGGTAGCATCTGTAGGAGAGTGTGATAGGGGGCAGCTCTTACACGTGTGTGAGTGTGAATGTGTGATGGTGTGAATTCGCATATGTTCAAGAAAGAAACCAAAATATTTTGGTTTCAAAGTAGAAGAGTTCCCATTGATCTGATCTTACATGTCCTTTTTTTTTCCTTATGAAGCAACAGTAGAAAATCTGCTAGATATCATTAGCATTCAGGAAACATACAAAGTTCAATGGATGAAAAGATATGTACAAGGTACGGAGAACCCAGAGCAAGGGAAGAACCCAAATTTTACCCATTACAAGCTTGATTTCGTTGCTAGTATAATGACGGGATACATAGAAGCAATAAAAGAAATTAAGGACGCTTCTACCATAACAATAAATCCTTTCGTATCGAAGCACGAACATTCTAACAGCAATTGTACCGGAGGTAAACTTCAGAGTTACGCAGACGGCAGACCACAACAATCCAAATGTTAATATATTCGAGATAGAGAGAGAGAGAGAGAGAGAGAGAGGCTCAACCTGGAATTGGTAGATTAGGACGCCGACGAGGAGTAATCTACGAAGTAATCGTGGGAACTGCCGTCGTACGGCCCCGACGAGTCATCGGCGGCGAGCGGCGCGCGGCGGCCGGTGAGGCGGCACGAGTTCAAGGTAATCCCTCTCTTCCGCACCGAAGAGACGCCCGCATCATCGACATTCGGAATGCCACCCTCTCCTCTCCGCCTCGGTGGAGCAGCCGACGGCGACGGCACGGTGGCGGCTCCGCCGATGAAGCGCAGGGAATTTTGTGTTCTGAATAATTGTTTGGAGCTGGGCCACAAGCCCACCACAAGTTCGGTCCCACGAAAAGTGGCCTTTCTCTCTACCCTCTCTGTGGGCTGTGTTTTCATAACTAGGCCGAAGGCTTCCCAAAAATACAAGCTCAAAGCCTACAAAAGTGTTTTATGCACTGCGCGCGGTGGCGGTGGTAGGAACGGGAGCAGCCCAATACGGTTCAAATATATCTGTTAGAAAAAAGTCCATTCTACCTCCTTCAACTGTAACCAAAGTCCAGCTTTCCTCCCTAAACTCCAAAACTGGTTAAAACACCTCCCTCAGCAATAAAAACCGTTCACTTAACCTCCCTGTCCCGGTTTTCAGCGGTTTTCACATACGGTTTTGTCTTTTTCAATTAAAAATAAATCTAGTAAATACCTAATGAGGTAATTAAACCACGAAAAATATCTCTAAGCTTTTAGAAATTTTGAGAAAAATCATATAGATAGATTATGATAAACCCAACTAACATATTTAGATCTCGTGAAATATATATAGAATCCTCCAAAAATTATATTTAGCTCAAGTAAAATAATAAAAATATGAGATGTGACTAACATGAATACAAAATGGAAAAATATAAAAATAAAAATAAAAGTAATATTACAATATTCTACTCTATGTATAATGCATCTTGAATACTCCGCAATAAAAACATGAGGTCAAGCTGAATGAATACGTTCAGCATGAATGCATTTAATGTTAATATATGTTACAGTTATTATGGTTACATCTCATCTTTATATTATGGAAAGTTTCTAAATTGTTTTAGACATGAATTAGAATATTGTTGTAGTTTTCCTTTTTTTTGTTGATTGTTTTTATTTTACTTGAGATAAATATAATTTTTGGAAGATTTGATACATATTTTCACAAGACATTAATATGTTATTTGGGTTTATCATGTCTCAATCTATCTCTATGATTTTTCTCAGAATTTTCAGAAGTTTAGGGATATTTTCGTGGTTTAATAACATCATTAGGTATTTACTAGATTTATTTTTAATTGAAAAAAATACAAAACCGTCTTTGAAAGCCGCTTATAACTGTGGTAAGGAGGTTAAGTGAACGGTTTTGACAGTAGAGAGAGGTTGGTTACCCGGTTTTGCAGTTGAGGGATGAAAGATGTATAGTTGAGGAAGGTAGAATGGACTTTTTCATATCTGTTACATCGCGCGGTGATGGGAAGTGGGAACAGCCCAATACGGTCCAGATGTGGCCCAATTTTACTATATTTTATTGTTTCTTTCTCTTTTTTGCTTTTTACTTTTTTCCATTTTGTTTTATTCCTCTTTATATTTTTACATATTATTTTACTTATATTTTGATTTATTACTTGTTTCTATTTCTGTTTATTTCTTTTATTTTTTAGAAATGCTAAGTTTTTCCTTTTAAATTTTTTCTCTTTTTCCTTTTGATTTTGGTAATAGTTACTTTTCTTTCTCTTTCCTTTTAGGCCTATGTAACTATTAGTTAAATTTAGCTCGTTTAGTGCCACACCAACCTCCCATGGGTGTGCTCAACATTTTATTGCACTTGGTGTAACAATTCGAAAATCCAATGTTAACATTTTAGATAGACTAATTCAACAGACCTAATATTTATTTGTGATGTATTCCCCACCTCACATATATTGTAACCGCCTGATACATGTTTCAATATTTCCTTACAACTAATTTAGACAATCAGTGAACCTAGACTCAACATTTCGGATCGGGTAGTTCAACATTTTGGGAAGGATCATATATGTGTATTTAGTTGGCTTGGATGATCAATTATTTGTGCATGGGTGCACCTAATTTTAGCCGTCCATCTAAAATGGATTTCAAACACTAGATAGAAGTCTTATAAGAAAGAAAAACTTCCAGAAACCATATAGAGTTTCAATGAACCGACGAGGCTACATTGAGATAGAAGTCATGAATAAGTTATGGAACATGGCCCATATGACCCAACACTACTATGTCGTCCTTTCTCCCCCAACATCGTCCATCGACTCGGCCAGCAGTTGGCTCACCACCGTGTCGTCGACCTACCATCTGTCGCCACCTCTCCTATCCTGCCATTCCTAATCTGGTGTTCCTCCTCGTCCCATTGCCGGCTACCGCCCACCCGATGTTCAACCCTGCCTGGCCAGTGGCGCGGGATCTGCGGCTGGTTGAATTGCTACCTCCACCAAGTTTCTTCCGCCACCAACCTTCTGCTCTAAGGTTGGTTGTCCTTGAGCTCCCTGAAACCTCGAACACTTACTATAACCCTAAGCTCCACCGGTCTCGACCACCACCTACGGGCCGCGGCCGACGATGACCTCACCACCGAACTGCTCCTACCCACCCCTCCGACCTCAAACCCTAGCCTCGCTGGCTTCTCCGCGGCATGCACAATAACAGTGGAGGTAAAGGACATCGGAGGATAGGAGGCTCGACGGAAGCCGCACAAAACTTAGAGCACCCAAAGCCATATAAGAAACCCCGTAGCATGTAGAATTATCGGTTTGTTTTGATATGTATATTCACGGGGCCGTTGTGATTTAGTTTCAAGGACCAGTTGAGGTTTGTAAAATTGTACGGGCAGCATTTTGAATGGCCAGCTCGTAACCCCAACTACCCCGGTCCCACACACACACACACCCTCGTGTGGTCGATCAGTCAGTGCAACCCAACCCAGCCTAGCCCTTTCCCCATGACCACGATCGATCCCAACTCTCCTGGCCTGGAGCGCTCTCGACCGCCCTCCCCAACGAACGGACGCCTCCATCCAGATCGCGCATCCGCCTCGCCCCCGCCGTCTCTCTCTCCGCGTCCTCGTCGTCGCGCCCGGTCGGTCCCTCCTGCTCTGCCGCACGTCGTGGAGTAGGGATCCCGTCGTGCCATGAATTGATCCCTTCATCTCCTGGTAAGGAATCGTGCCCTAGCTCCCTGCTCGCGTCCATTGGTGGCTTTATTTCCTCCTCGAATCCTCTCTCTTTTCTCGATCCAGTGGCGCATGTGGCTGATCCGGTACAGTCCTAGTTGCTAGGATTTCGATCCATGTCGCCGCCCGCACTGACCTTCATGTGTCTCTCCCTACATGTCAGAGGAGAAAGGCCACCGGCAGAGCCGCGCGCGCGCCGTCGGCCGAGGACGATGTCGTCGTCCAGCTCGCCGTGCGCGGCGTGCAAGCTGCTGCGGCGCAAGTGCACGCAGGGGTGCGTCTTCGCGCCCTACTTCCCGCCGGACAATCCGGCCAAGTTCGCCAACGTTCACCGGGTGTTCGGCGCCAGCAACGTGTCGAAGCTCCTGAACGAGCTCCCGCAGGCGCAGCGGGAGGACGCCGTGAACTCGCTGGCGTACGAGGCCGAGGCGCGCCTCCGCGACCCCGTCTACGGCTGCGTCTCCTACATCTCGGTGCTGCAGCTCAGAATCAAGCAGGCCCGCGACGAGCTCGCCGCCGCGCGCAAGGAGCTGGCCGGCTACATCGGCCCCGCGGCCTTCGCGCCCTTCGTCGCCCCGCCGCAGTACCACCACCACCAGTACGCGGGCGTGCCCCTCGCCGGCGGGATGGGGCTCGGCGTCGGCGTACCACCGCAGCACGGCCACCCGCACCAACAGATCTTGGTGCAGCACCTGCACCACCACCAGCAGATGGCGGAGGCGCAGCAGCTGGCCGCAGCCGTCGAGGTCGCCAGGGAGCAGCAGGACCTGATGATGAGGCAGTCCGCGGCCTACGCGCACGCCGTGCCCGGGAGCAGCGTCGGCGCCACGGTCGCCGTCGTGCCGCCCGACGCGGTGCCGTACGAGGGCGGCTTCCTGTTCCAGCAGCAGCCGGCGCCGTCGCAGGCGCAGACGGCCGTCGCGCTGACGTACCAGATGGAGCAGTCCCCGCCGCCGTCCTCGTCGGGCCAGTCGCACCCCGAAGTGTCGCATCAGCAGAATACGGACGGAAGCGACGAGGGCAGCGGTGGCGGTGGTGTCGTGCCGCCGGCCTGATGCCGTGATCTGACGGCCGCCGGCCTGCCTCTGATTTGACCTTTGTTTAGCCTTTTTGTTTTCTTTGGTGTTCCTTGTTGTTCTTCATGATTTTTTCCCGTCTTCTTCATCATATGGCATCGGCATCGATCTAGGATCCGTGTGCCCCTCCCAAAGGCAGGCGAGTTGGATCCTTCTCAAGGTATTCTTCTTCTCATACATATCATCTTCTTATTCTTATTCTTGATTCAGGTCTTCTGTTTGATTCTCTTTTGACTTTTCTTTATTTTCTGGTTCCTTGAAACGATCGTTTGTGCATATATAAAAGTTCGATTGTTTTGAACCAAGTAGTGCATGGTACTCGAAACATATAATTTTTTTTAGTAATCTCGTCAAAGGAATGGAACTATTACTTGCTACCATACTATCATTTTTGTGCTCCATTATGACTTTATGAGCCTCTACTAAAATTGGTTGTTGAATCTGCAAGTTGTTTGCAAATGCTAACTCCAATAAAGCAATCACTGATATATTATGTTCTTAGTGCATGATGTAGAATGAACAGTTGAGATTTAGGGAAAAAGTGATATTTGAGTAGGTGAATTGCTCACCCATATATAGTAGTATAATGTTGTGGCTTCATGAAATGACTATCCTGGTGACGGCATGTTAATAGAGAAGTACTAGTATACTAGCTAGTGTAAGTTCTTCTTGCATATGTGAAATTAAATCAACTGCTTGAGCTAATGGGTCCATATAGTTTTTCTTTTCTGGCGGGTTTAAAAGGCAATTTAACATATGTAACACACAAGGTAACACATTATAAGCGTGTTAGTACTGCCATGGCTAGCTAAGTGCCCAAGCCAGCATTCCACTTGACTACAAGAAATTCTAGCAGTGGGCGGGTATGTACACACAAAGTTTAAAATGTGCAAGATCTAAAGTTACATAAATTCTTCAGTGCCTATTATACACTTTATTGCTAGTAAACGCAGCTATCCTTATTTGTGGTTGTGTGCTTACAGTGTGTGTCCCTACTAGAAGATATAGCTTAATTATGAAAAAGGGTTGATATGCTTTGAAGTGCTGTCAAAGTAAACAATACTAGTGGGTTTACGGTGATCCCTAGAAAAAGATTCTGGCCTTCTGGGGGTGTCCTTGACGATCCCCAAAAGATAATGTACTGATGCCAAGGATGCAATGCACCTGCATAGTTGTTCAGTAACATCTCTTTTCTGCTTAAACATCAGTTATTGATTGCAGTGTTAATTAGTCACTTTCACTAAGAGTAGACAGAACACATCAATTTGATGGTTATTAAGGGCCTGTTTAGTTGGGTAGAATGAAAGTTACCATTTACTGTAGCAATTGTAAATTGATTAGGAGGACTAAACATGATCTAATTATAAAACTAAATACACGGTTGGACGGGAAATCGCGAGACGAATCTATTAAGTCTAATTAATCCATTATTAGAGATTGTTTACTGTAGCATGACGTTGTCTAATCATGGCCAAATTAGGCCCATTAGATTCGTCTCGAAAAGTTACCGGGGGGTTATGGAATGGGTTTTGTCATTAACACACGTTCAATACTCCATGCATGAAAGATTTCCTTTGATGAATAGTTGGATGGCACGTTTTGCCCTTTTTTCCTATCCATCTAAACAGGCCCTAAGAAACACAAGCAAGCTAAGTGACCAATTCTTACATTTTTAATCTGTGGCTAATTTATAAGTCTTCTAGCAGGTTAGCATTAATCTGTACATGCATGCCTACTATGATGTCCTCTGTGGGTTCTCATGCGCATATATATCCCTCTTTCTGTCTCTGGATGTGGCTAGAAATAGGCAAACAACTAAGCCCCCCTGCTGCATCTGACTATAGGCATCATGCATATGATACATGAAACACTGTTTACCACCCATTCAATTTCACTCACTGACATATCATTCACCTGGAATTATGCCTTGTCAGGTTCCTCATGATCAGTTGCCTTTCTTCCTCAAGAGTTAGAGCCAAATAAATGCAAGACAGAAGGAGTGGTAGGAAATGGGGACAGATACTCATCATGGATCAGTGTAACACAGAGAAATTAATGGTGGGAAGGTGGAGGTGTGGGGGTAGTAGAGGTAGACAGACACAGCAGAGAGAAGCATGCATGGTCTACTGCGGTGCAGTGCAGGAGGGGAGCAGCAAGTGGTGAAGTGAGGTAGAGAAACAAAATGCATGCTGCGAAGGGGTTTGCACTTCGCAGGAGGGAGCAGGTAGCAAGCATGAATAAACAGATTAAACAAGAAGAGTAGGAGCAGCAAAACATATATGATCTTCGTTTGTTCACTTGTGCATTTGTTGTTGAACATATATACCTTCTTCTTTTCGCCGCTGTTATTAGTATTCTTTTGCCCTTCCCTTCTCTTTTTCCTTTTTTTGTTTCTCGATCATTAGTAAATTCGTTCTCTGCCATCTTGTGTATAAATAAATAGAAGCCACTATTCTACATAATAAATGGATGGAGCTAGTCATTTTGTTTTGACATTATCAATTTTTTTCTGGATTAGACTATTCGCTTGATATAAATCCACTAGTGTCCTACTCCATGTTGTGTCCATCTCAAGATCATCATAACAGTTTTAAAGCAGTGTCATTTCTTTGGAAAGAACACGAAAGAAGAAATCATGCTTTTGTTTTAATTGGAATCGCAGGAGGGCTAGCTATTTCTAGCCTTCTAGGAGCTTCACAATCTCTCATGCATCCATGTGTACCGTCACACCAGTCCAACTTGCCAATAGTACATATGCTATCCCTTTCATTCATTACGCATGGTCGCTACTCCCACTGTGCACTCACCTGTAGACATCACATGCTAAGAGAATTTAGTTTTAGCTAAAAAATATTTTACTAACACCACCAAAATACACACATGACGTGATAACCAGAAAACTTGATCTTTATTGTTCATAAATTTCACATCAGTCTTCATTTGAAAATTTTAGTAAACAGGAGAGCTTCTGAAAACCTAGCGGTAGCCACCATGTTTCACTACGGGAAACCAGTGGTTTGCCGAGTGCCTAAGGCACTCGGCAAACCCCCAAAAGCACTCGGCAAACTATATGCCGTCGGCCGCCCACGGCATACAACTCTCGGCAGCACTTGACTCGGCAAACCCATGGTTTGCCGAGTGCCATCCGTCGGGCACTCGGCAAACACATATGCCGAGTGCATCTTGACCCTCGGCAAACATTCACACTCGGCAATATAAAGGTCGTAGACGGCGTGGATGAACGGTAACGGAGCACACTTTGCCGAGTGCTGCCCGGCAGACACTCGGCATACCCGGCCTATTTGCCGAGTGCCGGCCGCCTGACACTCGGCATACACCCTGAGTTTGCCGAGTGCCAGGGTAAAAACACTCGGCATATACCCTGAGTTTGCCGAGTGTTTTTACCTGGCACTCGGCAAACCCATGACCAAAATGACAGAATTGGTCACTTTGCCGAGTG
>CM014278.1:50911240-50942666 GCA_004135705.1 Alloteropsis semialata
CAACAATAACTTCTCAAGCACACTGCCACCATGCATCCGGAATTGTTCGAATTTATCCTATGTTAAGTTGGGACGAAACAACCTTTCTGGCGACATAGGGCAGGTGCTTGGAGTCCACTCCCAACTAGCTGTTCTTGATGTTTCTGAGAACAAATTGAGTGGAACACTTCCTCCAATTTTCTGTTCATACACTTCTCTGCAGGTCCTTGATTTATCAAATAATAATCTCTCTGGAGAACTCCCAAGTTGCTGGTGGAACATGCAAGCTCTGCAATATTTGGAATTGTCAAGAAATGCCTTCTCCGGGAAGCTACCAACTACAAGGTCCCGTCTCTCTTCTCTAAAATCATTGCACCTGGCAAATAATTACTTCAATGGATCTTTTCCATCTGTCATAAAAAAGTGCAACAACCTAATTGCACTCGACCTTGGGAGAAACAGGTATCTAGACATGATTCCGCAATGGTTAGGTGTGAGAAACCCTATGCTAAGGATTCTTCGACTGCGATCAAATATGTTTCATGGAAATATTCCAAGGGAATTATCACAGCTCTCTTATCTCCATTTTCTTGACCTATCTAACAATAACCTCACAGGCCCTATACCAACTGGGTTCGCCAACTTGACAAGCATGATGCGACCAAAAACAGAACTGGTCGTGATATCAGTTGAAAACTGTACATCCAATCCATATTTCGACAAAATTGATGTAAACTGGAAAGGTCATGATGAGAAATTTGACAAAAACCATTTCTCTACTTAATGGCATGGACTTCTCAAGCAACTTCCTCACTGGTGAAATACCTATAGGGCTGTCAGATCTAAAAGGCCTCAAGTTACTAAATCTGTCAAGGAATCATCTATCTGGTGGTATTCCAAGAGATATTGGTAACTTGAAGTTTCTTGAATCCTTAGACTTTTCAAGGAATCAACTGACAGGCCATATTCCATCAAGCATCACACAGTTAATGTCTCTTAGTTCATTGAATCTCTCCAGCAACAATCTATCTGGTGACATTCCCATAGGCAATCAGCTCCAAACACTGGATGACCCTTCTATTTACGGCAATAATTCTGGGCTCTGTGGGTTTCCATTGGGAGTAAGATGTTTACATGATTCAAGCTTGGTACCAGGCTCCAATGAGCTCATGAACAACCATGAAGAACTTGAAACCTTATGGTTATGCTACTGGGTAGCTGCTGGGGTCGTCTTTGGATTATGGTTATGTCTTGGACTTCTAGTTATCTTTGAGCCTTGGAGGACGGCAATCTTTGACTGTGTGGACAGGATTCAAATTATGGCTATCATTGTATTATATGAGTAGTTACTCAGCTCAGTTACTAAATTAAGTTCATAAATTTCCTGTTACCTATTTTCACTAAACCCTGCAGTCCCCCACCCCCTTGTTGAAATGTAAGTTCATGCGATTAATTAGTTTTGTGATTTGTACCAATGAAAAAGGAGATTTGGATTGTGACATTCAGGATATGTTAAAATAGAAGTATGCACTGCTGGAAAAGGAAATACTTGGGGGTATTTATAATACACCTGAGCTGAGCAATGAAACAACTGATGATTTAGATTCGTAGTTTTTCAGACTTCAAAGAATAGCATGGCTTCTAAAATATACAATGGTGTTGAAAATTGGCAACTATTTACACAAATGTGTGAGCACTTTCAGTGGTAGCATCTGTAGGAGAGTGTGATAGGGGGCAGCTCTTACACGTGTGTGACTCTGAGTGTGAATGTCTGATGGTGTGAACTCGCATATGTTCTAGAAAGAAACGAAAATATTTTGGTTTCAAAGTAGAAGAGTTCCCATTGATCTGATCTTACATGTCCTTTTTTTTCTTATGAAGCAACAGTAGAAAATCTGCTAGATATCATTAGCATTCAGGAAACATACAAAGTTCAATGGATGAAAAGATATGTACAAGGTACAGAGAACCCAGAGCAAGGGAAGAACCCACATTTTACCCATTATAAACTTGATTTCGTTGCTAGTATAATGACGAGATACATAGCAGCAATAAAAAAAATTAAACGCTTATACCATAACAATAAATCCTTTCATATCGAAGCACGAACATTCTAACAGCAATTGGACCGGAGGTAAACTTCAGGGTTACGCAGACGGCAGACCACAACAATCCAAATGTTAATATATTCTAGATAGAGAGAGAGAGAGAGAGGCTCAACCTGGAATTGGTAGATTAGGACGCCGACGAGGAGTAATCTACGAAGTAATCGTGGGAACTGCCGTCGTACGGCCCCGACGAGTCATCGGCGGCGAGCGGCGCGCGGCGGCCGGTGAGGCGGCACGAGTTCAAGGTAATCCCTCTCTTCCGCACCGAAGAGACGCCCGCATCATCTACATTCGGAATGCCACCCTCTCCTCTCCGCCTCGGTGGAGCAGCCGACGGCGACGGCACGGTGGCGGCTCCGCCGATGAAGCACAGGGATTTTTGTGGAGTTATGAATAATTGTTTGGAGCTGGGCCACAAGCCCACGACAAGCTCGGTCCCACGAAAAGTGGCTTTTCTCTCTACCCTCTCTGTGGGCTGTGGTTGCATAACTAGGCCGAAGACTTCCTAAAAACACAAGCTCAAAGCCCACAAAAGTGTTTTATGCACTGCGCGCGGTGGCGGTGGTAGGAACGGGAGCAGCCCAATACGGTTCAAATATATCTGTTACATCGCGCGGTGATGGGAAGAGTGGGAGCAGCCCAATACGGTCCAGATGTGGCCCAATTTTTACTATATTTTATTGTTTCTTTCTCTTTTTTTCCTTTTTTGCCATTTTGTTTTATTCCTTTTTATATTTTTCATATTATTTTACTTATATTTTGATTTATTACTTGTTTCTATTTCTGTTTATTTCTTTTATTTTATATAAATGCTAAGTTTTTCCTTTTAATTTTTTTCTCTTTTTCCGTTTGATTTTGGTAATAGTTACTTTTCTTTCTCTTTCCTTTTAGGCCTATGTAACTATTAGTTAAATTTAGCTCGATTAGTGCAGCACACCAACCTCCCATGGGTATGCTCAACATTTTATTGCACTTGGTGTAACAATTCAAAAATCCACTGTTAACTCAGATAGACTAATTCAACTGAACTAATATTTATTCGTGATGTATTCCCCACCTCACCTATATTGTAACCGCCTGATACATGTTTCAATATTTCCCAATTAATTCAACAATTAGTGAACCTAGACTCAACATTTCGGATTGGCTAGTTCAACATTTTGGAAAGGATCATATATGTGTATATAGTTGGCTTGGATGATCAATTATTTGTGCATGGGTCCACCTAATTTTAGTCATCCATCTAAAATGGATTTCAAACACTAGATAGAAGTCTTATAAGAAAGAAAAAACTTCCATAAACCATATAGACTTTCAATGAACCGACGAGGCTACACTGAGATAGAAGTCATGAATAAGTTATGGAACATGGCCCATACGACCCAACACTACTATGTCGTCCTTTCTCCCCCAACACCGTCCACCGACCCGGCCAGCAGTTGGCTCACCACCGTGTTGTCGACCTACCATCTGTCGCTGCCTCTCCTACCCCGCCCTTCCAAATCCGGTGTTCCTCCTCGCCCTGTCGCCAGCTACAGCCCACCAAATGTTCAACCCCTGTCTGGCCAGTGGCGCGGGATCTGTGGCTGGTTGAATTGCTACCTCCACCAAATTTTCGTCGCCACCAACCTTCTTCTCTAAGGTTGGTTGCCCTTGAGCTCCTTGAAACCTCGAACACTTACTATAACCTTAACCTCCACTGGTCTCGACCACCACCTGCGGGCTGCGACCGACGATGACCACGCCACCGATGACCTCGCCACCGAACTGCTCCTACCCACCCCTTCGACCTCAAACCCTAGCCTCGTCGGCTTCTCCACGATGTGCACAATAACACATGAGGTAAAGGACACTGGAGGATAGGAGGCTCGACGGAAGCCGCACAAAACTTAGAGCACCCAAAGCCATATAAGAAACCCCATAGCATGTAGAATTATCGGTTTGTTTTGGTATGTATATTCACGGGGCCATTGTGATTTAGGCCCTGTTTAGTTGCGACAAGTTTCGCAACTTTTCACTATTCACCCTATCACATCAAATGTTTTGACACTAATTAGGAGTATTAAACGTGAATGAATGACAAATCTCATTCCATAACCCCGGATGAAATTTCGAGAGGGCGTAATTTTCGATTTTCAAGGACCAGTTGAGGTTTGTAAAATTGTACGGGCAGCATTTTGAATGGCCAGCTCGTAACCCCAACTACCCCGGTCCCACACACACACACACCCTCGTGTGGTCGATCAGTCAGTGCAACCCAACCCAGCCTAGCCCTTTCCCCATGACCACGATCGATCCCAACTCTCCTGGCCTGGAGCGCTCTCGACCGCCCTCCCCAACGAACGGACGCCTCCATCCAGATCGCGCATCCGCCTCGCCCCCGCCGTCTCTCTCTCCGCGTCCTCGTCGTCGCGCCCGGTCGGTCCCTCCTGCTCTGCCGCACGTCGTGGAGTAGGGATCCCGTCGTGCCATGAATTGATCCCTTCATCTCCTGGTAAGGAATCGTGCCCTAGCTCCCTGCTCGCGTCCATTGGTGGCTTTATTTCCTCCTCGAATCCTCCTCTCTTTCTTGGATCCAGTGGCGCATGTGGCTGATCCGGGACAGTGCTAGTTGTTAGGATTTCGGTCCATGTCCGCCGCCCGCACTGACCTTGATGTGTCTGTCTCTACATGTCAGAGGAGAAAGGCCACCGGCAGAGCCGCGCGCGCGCCGTCGGCCGAGGACGATGTCGTCGTCCAGCTCGCCGTGCGCGGCGTGCAAGCTGCTGCGGCGCAAGTGCACGCAGGGGTGCGTCTTCGCGCCCTACTTCCCGCCGGACAATCCGGCCAAGTTCGCCAACGTTCACCGGGTGTTCGGCGCCAGCAACGTGTCGAAGCTCCTGAACGAGCTCCCGCAGGCGCAGCGGGAGGACGCCGTGAACTCGCTGGCGTACGAGGCCGAGGCGCGCCTCCGCGACCCCGTCTACGGCTGCGTCTCCTACATCTCGGTGCTGCAGCTCAGAATCAAGCAGGCCCGCGACGAGCTCGCCGCCGCGCGCAAGGAGCTGGCCGGCTACATCGGCCCCGCGGCCTTCGCGCCCTTCGTCGCCCCGCCGCAGTACCACCACCACCAGTACGCGGGCGTGCCCCTCGCCGGCGGGATGGGGCTCGGCGTCGGCGTACCACCGCAGCACGGCCACCCGCACCAACAGATCTTGGTGCAGCACCTGCACCACCACCAGCAGATGGCGGAGGCGCAGCAGCTGGCCGCAGCCGTCGAGGTCGCCAGGGAGCAGCAGGACCTGATGATGAGGCAGTCCGCGGCCTACGCGCACGCCGTGCCCGGGAGCAGCGTCGGCGCCACGGTCGCCGTCGTGCCGCCCGACGCGGTGCCGTACGAGGGCGGCTTCCTGTTCCAGCAGCAGCCGGCGCCGTCGCAGGCGCAGACGGCCGTCGCGCTGACGTACCAGATGGAGCAGTCCCCGCCGCCGTCCTCGTCGGGCCAGTCGCACCCCGAAGTGTCGCATCAGCAGAATACGGACGGAAGCGACGAGGGCAGCGGTGGCGGTGGTGTCGTGCCGCCGGCCTGATGCCGTGATCTGACGGCCGCCGGCCTGCCTCTGATTTGACCTTTGTTTAGCCTTTTTGTTTTCTTTGGTGTTCCTTGTTGTTCTTCATGATTTTTTCCCGTCTTCTTCATCATATGGCATCGGCATCGATCTAGGATCCGTGTGCCCCTCCCAAAGGCAGGCGAGTTGGATCCTTCTCAAGGTATTCTTCTTCTCATACATATCATCTTCTTATTCTTATTCTTGATTCAGGTCTTCTGTTTGATTCTCTTTTGACTTTTCTTTATTTTCTGGTTCCTTGAAACGATCGTTTGTGCATATATAAAAGTTCGATTGTTTTGAACCAAGTAGTGCATGGTACTCGAAACATATAATTTTTTTTAGTAATCTCGTCAAAGGAATGGAACTATTACTTGCTACCATACTATCATTTTTGTGCTCCATTATGACTTTATGAGCCTCTACTAAAATTGGTTGTTGAATCTGCAAGTTGTTTGCAAATGCTAACTCCAATAAAGCAATCACTGATATATTATGTTCTTAGTGCATGTAGAATGAACAGTTGAGATTTAGGGAAAAAGTGATATTTGAGTAGGTGAATTGCTCACCCATATATAGTAGTATAATGTTGTGGCTTCATGAAATGACTATCCTGGTGACGGCATGTTAATAGAGAAGTACTAGTATACTAGCTAGTGTAAGTTCTTCTTGCATATGTGAAATTAAATCAACTGCTTGAGCTAATGGGTCCATATAGTTTTTCTTTTCTGGCGGGTTTAAAAGGCAATTTAACATATGTAACACACAAGGTAACACATTATAAGCGTGTTAGTACTGCCATGGCTAGCTAAGTGCCCAAGCCAGCATTCCACTTGACTACAAGAAATTCTAGCAGTGGGCGGGTATGTACACACAAAGTTTAAAATGTGCAAGATCTAAAGTTACATAAATTCTTCAGTGCCTATTATACACTTTATTGCTAGTAAACGCAGCTATCCTTATTTGTGGTTGTGTGCTTACAGTGTGTGTCCCTACTAGAAGATATAGCTTAATTATGAAAAAGGGTTGATATGCTTTGAAGTGCTGTCAAAGTAAACAATACTAGTGGGTTTACGGTGATCCCTAGAAAAAGATTCTGGCCTTCTGGGGGTGTCCTTGACGATCCCCAAAAGATAATGTACTGATGCCAAGGATGCAATGCACCTGCATAGTTGTTCAGTAACATCTCTTTTCTGCTTAAACATCAGTTATTGATTGCAGTGTTAATTAGTCACTTTCACTAAGAGTAGACAGAACACATCAATTTGATGGTTATTAAGGGCCTGTTTAGTTGGGTAGAATGAAAGTTATCATTTACTGTAGCAATTGTAAATTGAAGATTAGGAGGACTAAACATGATCTAATTATAAAACTAAATACACGGTTGGACGGAAAATCGCGAGACGAATCTATTAAGCCTAATTAATCCATCATTAGAGATTGTTTACTGTAGCATGACGTTGTCTAATCATGGTCAAATTAGGCCCATTAGATTCGTCTCGAAAAGTTACCGGGGGGTTATGGAATGGGTTTTGTCATTAACACACGTTTAATACTCCATGCATGAAAGATTCCCTTTGATGAATAGTTGGATGGCACGTCTTGCCCTTTTTTCCTATCCATCTAAACAGGCCCTAAGAAACACAAGCAAGCTAAGTGACCAATTCTTACATTTTTAATCTGTGGCTAATTTATAAGTCTTCTAGCAGGTTAGCATTAATCTGTACATGCATGCCTACTATGATGTCCTCTGTGGGTTCTCATGCGCATATATATCCCTCTTTCTGTCTCTGGATGTGGCTAGAAATAGGCAAACAACTAAGCCCCCCTGCTGCATCTGACTATAGGCATCATGCATATGATACATGAAACACTGTTTACCACCCATTCAATTTCACTCACTGACATATCATTCACCTGGAATTATGCCTTGTCAGGTTCCTCATGATCAGTTGCCTTTCTTCCTCAAGAGTTAGAGCCAAATAAATGCAAGACAGAAGGAGTGGTAGGAAATGGGGACAGATACTCATCATGGATCAGTGTAACACAGAGAAATTAATGGTGGGAAGGTGGAGGTGTGGGGGTAGTAGAGGTAGACAGACACAGCAGAGAGAAGCATGCATGGTCTACTGCGGTGCAGTGCAGGAGGGGAGCAGCAAGTGGTGAAGTGAGGTAGAGAAACAAAATGCATGCTGCGAAGGGGTTTGCACTTCGCAGGAGGGAGCAGGTAGCAAGCATGAATAAACAGATTAAACAAGAAGAGTAGGAGCAGCAAAACATATATGATCTTCGTTTGTTCACTTGTGCATTTGTTGTTGAACATATATACCTTCTTCTTTTCGCCGCTGTTATTAGTATTCTTTTGCCCTTCCCTTCTCTTTTTCCTTTTTTTTGTTTCTCGATCATTAGTAAATTCGTTCTCTGCCATTTTGTGTATAAATAAATAGAAGCCATTATTCTACATAATAAATGGATGGAGCTAGTCATTTTGTTTTGACATTATCAATTTTTTTTTCTGGATTAGACTATTCGCTTGATATAAATCCACTAGTGTCCTACTCCATGTTGTGTCCATCTCAAGTCATCATAACAGTTTTAAAGCTGTGTCATTTCTTTGGAAAGAACACGAAAGAAGAAATCATGCTTTTGTTTTAATTGGAATCGCAGGAGGGCTAGCTATTTCTAGCCTTCTAGGAGCTTCACAATCTCTCATGCATCCATGTGTACCGTCACACCAGTCCAACTTGCCAATAGTACATACTCCCACTGTGCACTCACCTGTAGTATGCTATCCCTTTCATTCATTACGCATGGTCGCTACTCTCACTGTGCACTCACCTGTAGCCATCACATGCTAAGAGAATTTAGTTTTAGCTAAAAAAATATTTTACTAACACCACCAAAAATACACACATGACATGATAACCAGAAAATCTTGATCTTTATTGTTCATAAATTTCAAATCAGTCTTCATTTGAAAATTTTAGTAAACAGGAGAGCTTCTCAAAACCTAGCGGTAGCCACCATGTTTAATTGTTCCAATCAAAATCAAAAGCTGAATAACTGATAGCATGTCGAAAAAACCCCTCTCTCTTTCTAATGGGTATGAGAAAAAATCAGTTTGATAAGATAATTTGTACTAACCTCCATTCTGAAAATATTCAGTTGTAGGAACCAGTTTGTTGTGGTTCCCAAAAATCTGCATTAGGTCTTTACTATGGAGGGGACTTCTTTCATAAAAAAAACTCGCTTAATGGAATATGGGGAAAACCTTCTGTAGGAGAATGTCCTTTGTGTGCTATTTCTGTAGAAACTTTTGAGCAACATAACAGAGACCACAATTTTTTTCGCTTGAGGTAAACTAAAGTCAAAACTTGAAGCATCAACCACAGTGAGCTAGAGTAACAAACTGTTCGGACAACAAGGACTAGCTTAGCAATGGCTTTTATGGATTGCACTGAAATCAATGGATCTCACAGACAACTAGGACTGACTTCCCATCTCCCCAACCTGGCCACGGTTCCTTTTCATATTCCATGGCTAGCCTGTGTCTTTGTTTATCGATCCCATGCTTAGCTTAAAAAACCATTAGCTGGCCAACTAGGTCTACTCTACCCATTCATATTTCTTAATCCTGATCACAAGTGTGCAAGCTGTATGAATGTATAAAGTGTAGTGCAAAGTGCAAACCAAGGTTTTGGTGTACGTGCAACCTAGCGGCTAAATTAAGCTCCTTGTCCCCATGTCAAGCTATTGACCCACATTACAAATTCAGGATTCAGAGCTCGATCTAGCGTTGTACTAGCAAACAGTGGTGGCAGTACCGTACCAATCAGAGCCATGGCCATGTTGTGGTAGGGCTCCCGTCCCTTGCATGGGAGAAAAAACAAAGTGCTATGCCATCGCCATCCCTTCTTGATACATGCCAAAATGTAAGGAGAGCAACAGCCTTGAATTTACGCAACTGTCTATACTATACGAAAGGGCGCAGCTACACGTACAAGCAGACCTCGACACAGTGAGTGGCTGACCACCCGGCCCCAGTAGCCCGCCGCGACCGGGTGGTCCCTCCTTGTCAGCCACTCCGCGCACGGTTTTCTCGTGGAAAACCCTTTGTGCCTGCAGCGATTCTCTCCATGAAATTCCATGGCTTCAATGCAGAAACAGACAGGGTTGCTTTGGTGTATCTAACTCTGGGGACCTCTGAATTTAGTCCCTAGTTGTTGTTGTTGCTGTTGTTGCTCCTGGGCGCGGTTTTGGAGTTATTGCCACGACTATCTGCCGGGGATATGCAGTTACCAACGCCGCAGTAGGAGTTGTCGCCATTTCCTCAGTCTGCGCTCTAGCTCTTTGTAATTTGTGAGACCTGTGCAAAGATTAGTAGTATCTTTCAATCATTGGACTCGTCCAAAAGGACAAGTGTTTTTTTTTTTGCTCATCCTGACTTTCATAACGGCAGTGCATTGCTGTCTGGACCAAAAAGGATCATGAGATGTACGCACATAAAGCTGCAACTATGAGCACAAAAATACTGGGGAAAAAAACAGCAGCAAGAAACGGGTTCAACAAAGTATGAAACTGCAATGCATCAGAAATATAATGTCTCAGAGACATGAACACATTAAGATCGAACAACATTGCAGCTGTTACCATCCAGATGGAGAAAACTAAAGAGATTGCATGCAGATGCCATCATCTGGACAAGATCCACGCATATGCAAGCAATGGTCCATCTGCCAGGCCAGAAAGAATCAGATGGTCGGTGACTGGACAGTCTGGAGACTGATCCACAAACTTGAAGCCTACAACAAGGGTTAAATATGAAAAGGGCAACAACCCACATCCATAATTCGTGAGGAGCTTCAAGTGCTCTTCATTCGCACCCCTCATGTGCATTTAGCATTCAATGCTTAATATCATGAACAATTGCATGAGCAGCTTACAGCTAAAAAAACATCATACCCAGGTCGTCAATTCAACCAGGCCACAGAAAATAATCCACAATGTCTTCATACATGTCATATGTTCCTGAACTGAGATAAAGCATGTTATTTTATAGCCATCAATACAGACAAGGTTTCTCTTGTGATTGTTCTTTGCTTGGCTCGTTCATTCTATTCTGAAGACCATAACTTGCTTCAATCTATTACCACATTAAAATCGAGCAAACAGATAACAAAAAAGCAAGCTGAGAGCAAGAAGTGGAACTGCTGGATGGTTGTACCACCTCAGGAACAATGTTATCAACTCTTGAAATTCGTTTCCTACTCGACTGGCTTTGAGGCCAAGATCTTGCATACCGGCATGGTCTCGTTTTTACTCAGCAACTTGAGCGATGGATGGACAGGAATGTCATTCATTAATACCCTATCTCCGACATCGAGATTCGTCAGGTCCACCTCAATTTTTGGAGGGATGTGCTCAGCTGGGCAGAGATACACCAAGCTGGTCCTTATTTTCTGCAAAAAGCCTCCTGCGTTGTCAATTGAATTTGATAGTCAGGTCAAGCACAGAAAGCAGGTATTCAATAGATAGCAAATTACATCAAAGAATACCAAAGTATGAGCTAGGCGATGCACATAAGAAGGTGCTAAGTGGCTGAAAATATTGAATGTGTCAGAATACTCCAATTCAGCCAGCTAGTTTTGTGTACCTCAGGACTCAGGTTCGTATAGTATTGTGGTTTGCAGCTAAGAAAGAAGAGGATGACAAAATGAACACCACATATCCTAGGCACACATTTACAGGAAAATTTTAACTGGCAAATCAGATGCATAATGCTAGCACACTTAGTCAATTTCAAGAAAGTACGAAATGTATAATACACTACTGCAGTAAGGTAAATTGTCAATCCCACCAAACTGCAACCAATGTAGTCTGATCAACTTGCCACTAAAAAGTGCCAAAGGAATGCATGCAATCAAACTGAGCAACTTCAAGCAATAACAAGTTTGTATATTCAGATATCCAAATCGATACAGGTATATTTCTCATAGAAATACTTTCACAATCTTTATTTACAGCTTTCACAGACATGATTGTACAAAGTACAAACCAACACTCAAGTTAGTTCATGATGACTATGAAAAGTCAAACACTTCAGTTTCACAGAAGGTAGTAAACATCATGCATGCCAGTTAAACAAAACCTTACTAAAAAAAGACTTCAAACCCCAGAAGTAGATGCACAAGCAGTTCCAGTAACTCAGAAACTGACAAATGCAAAAAACAAGGAGACATAAACTCATAATATTTTGAATAGATGTGCCAACCAGCATGTCCAACCCTGCTCAGAGCATCAACTGACTGTACATACCAACTATGGGCTATATACTTCCTGACTTTTTATTTATTACTGTGTCAGTTGGGCACTAACCTGAATAATGCTTAAACAATTAGGACAAGTTTGGGGGATCGTGAGAACAAACAATGACTGCTATGAAGTAATGACGTCATAAACATGCTGCTATGATGGTGGCTTCCCAGATGAGACTAAACCACACTGTATTCAGAAGTGAAAATAAGCACATTGAAGTCGACATTCAGTTCAGTGAAATCGAGTATGGGAAGTTGTCTCTCTCACAATCAACATAAGCGCATTTGGGACCTATTGATTGCAATTTATCATTGCAGGAGTACCAGTCATGGTTGGTTCCTTCTACCAGAGGTTTTCGATACAAACAATGACAAGGGACAGGCCAGGACCACCGTTGATACTGAAGTAAATTATAGAGAATATACGTGTCGCTTGTAGAAAATGAATGAACATAAAAAACCATCAAACTTTTGTGTAGAACTATTAAAATGCTTCTTTATAATTCAAATATTTTCTGAATTAGGATAAAGCTATTGGAATGGCTACAGGGCAGTGATATCTTACTGACAAATTTTATAGCTTGCCTGGTACTAAAAGTCCCTGTTGTCTTTGTGGTTGCGATGTTTCGTAGTCATGGGTCTTACTGAATAACAAAGGAAGAAATATATTTTTGGGTATCCTACGACGGATAATTGGTATTTGCTACTTAACAAAAGACAGAACGAGTAAGAGATACCACATACTGTTACTTACCTATACTTGAGCAATGTTGCCATGGAAAAGTTACATATGCATGTGTTCAGATAATCAAAAGAACTCTGTAGACAAACAATCGAATTGGGTTCTGCCTACTTATGGCAGAAATGGAAAGTAGATCTACTCATGATCCATAAATATCTCACGAAACATGCTAAGTGGTTTCAATTTATTCCTAGAATTAGGAAACTAGGCTACTTGGGTAAACCATGAATGCACCGCATCAGTACTAAGCATCAGGAAATTTTTTAAAATCAACCCTCACATGACATGACAACCTTTTATACAAGCGTAGGCTAAGTTTTTCTTACACAACCTTTTCGACAAGTTTGCACTAAATTTGCAGAAAAGCTAAGAATTCCCCACTATTGGTTAGGGCTTTGTGACAAGATCACTGAAAGAGGACATGTTTTAAATTTCTTCAGCTCCGCATCCACAACCCATTTTCCCCAGCATAACATGCAGACAGGCTCAAGATTCACATAATCAATGTGGACTGCAAGATGAGTAAAGTTGCTTTCAAGTGCCAGTCCTGTTTCTCTTTTTTTTTTAAGTTTTGGACAAGATAATATATTTTGCTTATAAATTCTGTATACATTCTGTACTACAATCATAAATGCATATTGCCCTCTGAAATCAACAGCAAAGTGGTGACATCTCTTTTTTCCAGATCAACATGGCAACAATCTAAGCTTTGCATTTCATGTAACTGCAGAGGTCTGACCCTTAAATTCCAAACAACTCCAGAAACATAGAGAAATGCTATGACCAGAAAGTCTCTTATCAACTCTACATAACTTCAAAGGGAATTCTCAAGCACTAAAGCTTGAGATATCTTCTAGTTCAACAAATGCTAAAGCACTGACGGAAGCTCCTTTACAGAAACAGTCAGTTCCAAGTACTTTGATAAATGCAATGGATGAGAGGTCATATCCAAGCCCTCACTCTTCACTGCCCATTAGACATTAGCAAGGAAACATGAGAAATTCAGAGAGTTGATCAATGAAATGGCACAACAAATAAGTCAAGGAGTGCCAGTTAGTAGTTATATTAACTACAATGACTTACTATTCTTACGCAACCATAGTATTTGGGTACTAGGTGTCTAAATGTGGAAGAGAACAATTCTCTATGTTTTTTTGGACTTTCATTAATGGAAAATGGATTAGCCTAGGTAGGCATGTCATACTAACGGCATTCAAGAAAACCAGAAGTTCAGACAAGGAAAAGAAGAAGAAAACAAGCAGTACACAGCCGATCTTAAATGTTATGTTTACATGACTGGAGGTAGTACTAAAGTCCTCACTATTCACTGACATCAGTAAGGATCAAAGAGTGCTCCACTAAGTGCCAGTTACACCGAGAGCCTGATCTACGACTAATATTTTCACACAGGGCACAGCCATGTACTTAGGCAATGCAAGACAACAATTCTAAATATGTGTTTCAGTATTGGAAAAGACAACATTTCTAGATTGGCATGCCATCTACGTTTCTATGCTGAGCATACCAAAGAAATGTTGCCGACAGATGAAAAGAAAGAAGCGATACCTTTCTTCAACCCAGGGCAAGCGTCCTCCCCCTTGAACTCAACAGGCAAATTCACCTTGAGCATTGTTCCCTCATCTGCTTCCACCATTACCAAGTTCAATATATTCCCGGTAGCTTCATCTCTATGCACCTTTACACAAAGAGCATATATATCATATACAGCGCACTATGCCAAATGATATAGACCTCTAATTATTCAAAACAGAGAAAATCCATGCAAAGGAAACATACTGCTAAACCACATTCCATCAGTGCCTCCCCATCATTAGCATTTGGTTCTTTGCCGAACCAATAACAGTAAGGAAGGAAACACGATCAGGAGGGAGTAGGCCCAAAAATGTATTTGAAAGTAGCATGAGAACAAGAAAAGGAACTATATGTAAGCCTACAGGCTACCATTTAGCAAACAGGATTTACGATTCGCTAACGGGCATTTCGTCGAACACATGATGAGCAGTCGAACAGCACCCAGCCCGACAAAGCCCAAAGATGCTATCTCTAGATGCCACACAACCAATATGTGCAATGCTTGACGGGAATATGAGGAAATCCGGAGTTACCTTAAGGGGGAGGACGGTGCCGGAGTGCACGACGGCGTTGGATCGCTCGCCCGCGCGGACCTGGAGGCGGACGGGGGTGGAAAGGAAGTAGGGCGACTGCTTCAGCATCTCCGCCAGCTGCTTCCTGTCGGCTGTGAGGAGCTTCCGGTGGGCGATCCCGTTCCCGGGCGCCGCTCCCGCCAGCGAGAGCAGGACCGCCGGGACGCGGCCGTGGCGGCGCTCCCGCGCCGCGGCGCGTGGCCCCGACGTCTCCCGCGGCACCGCCTGGATCGTGTGGTGGTACGACGCCGAGGCCGCCCGCCGCCACGGCGCCGACACCCCGGCGGCGGCGGCGGCGGCGGCCTTGCCGCGGAGGCACTGCGCCATTCTCGGGTTCTGGGTTTAGGGAGGGAAGGAGAAGGACGGAGACGGAGATGGGCTTGGCTGGATGACTGTGGCAGCTGGGGATTTTAGCTGTAGGGCTCGCTTTAGTTGTTGGGCCAGACCGCAATTCAACGAGGGGCTTTAATGGGCCGGATAATGGGCTCCATCAGAGAACCGGAGTCATAAAAGAAAAAAGAACCGGAGACATGGGTCCGACGTTCTGAGAATTTAGACGCAAGCTTTGGCTATCACACAACCGATTTATTAGCATCCAAAAGAGCAAGCAGTTTATTTAGATGATCTTTACTTGGTTTTCTCACCTGAGAAAGAAGAAGAAAACAATAGGCTACCCTCCCATGTCTGAACGTCAAGTAAAAACGAACGGAGGTAGTAATGTGCGATGGGT
Source organism: Alloteropsis semialata (assembly GCA_004135705.1). Taxonomy (NCBI): domain Eukaryota; kingdom Viridiplantae; phylum Streptophyta; class Magnoliopsida; order Poales; family Poaceae; genus Alloteropsis; species Alloteropsis semialata. The sequence goes on from CM014278.1 coordinate 50,926,866, forward strand.
GCAGTAATAATCACAATAAGAACACAATTTTAAAAAATCTAGGTCAACGTACGTTCTGAATATTAGGGCATGTTTAGTTGGTGAAAGTTGCAAAACTAGTTTTCAAAATTTGCAATCTTGAAACTAAACACCCCCTTCAACTTTACTGTTCACGAATTTGCAAGTTTGGTGAAAGTTGCAAAACTAGTTTGTATGGCATTAAATGCTGCTACAGTGAATTCTGAAAACTAGTTCACCTCCAATTAAATACCTCTACAAACTTTTGGTTTCCACAAGTTTGTCAAACTTTGATACTTTGCAAACTAGTGTTCAAAGTTTGCTAACTTTCACGAACTAAACATGCCCTTAGTTCTCAGTTGTAACCGGTTCCCGGTACAAGAGAATAAACAGAGCTTCATACATGAGCAAGGCTAGCAAGCTATGCATTCTATTCTCGGAAAGAACTAGAGTAGGGTACAGGGAACTCCCCCAGCCAACAAGGTGTGTATGGGAAAGCATCTACAATGTAGCCCCTAAGATCAAATTTAGAACGGTAGTTTCGTGGGTACAAGTCACCCAAGTCCTCAAGTTTAGAGCTCTTGATATGGTACGCGAAACCCCGACACGATGCTCCTCCCAAGAAGACAATCTCTTTGTAAGGATGGAATCCAAGGATCCGAAAAGACACATTCCAGTCCCTATCTTTGTCAGGATGAGGTCCAAGGATCCCAATATACGCAGCATCACCACGCTCCGTCCTGGCGTTGTCTTCGGTGTGGTGGGTACTTTCATCGTCCGAATCCCACCCGATCTCTACTCGTTGTTGTCGTCGTCCCACATCGATGTTATCTTCTTCGTCGCAATTGATATTGTCTAGGATCCAATAAGGTCCGTGATGAGCCTGTTGGTCGGAGTACTACAGGCTTGGCAAGGGTAGCCCATGGCTGCCGTCGTGTGTCAAGATCCACTCCGTCTGACCGCATGATTCGTCGAGGATCCCAAGCCCGAAGCCGGTACTCGTCATCGAGCAATGCGTAGTAGACTCCCTTCTGAGACCTCCCTAGATGGAGCTCGTGACCTTTGAGCTTTTGAACGTTTCGATCCCTCTCGGTGGTTTGATCACTCTGTACGTATGATCTGACCGTGATATTCTGCAAAAAAAGGAAATTAACCACAGCATTAGCAAGCGAAATAAAAACGAAAACCAAGTTAATTCTTCATGTTTCAGAAAATTCCAATCACAAAAGGCGATTAGTTATTAAATTGAACGAATTGGAGTAGAGTAGTATGACACTATGACGCGAATAAGGTAGGGGCACACGGCAAAGCCCACGGTGACACCCCCCCGGCGACGGGCATGACGGCAAAGCCAGCTTTGCCGTGTGCTTTATTTCGGGCACACGGTAACAAGGTTTGCCGTGTGTCAAGAGGGACACACGGCAAAAAATTGACTAACGGTGGCCGTCCGTCTCCCGACCTCCCCGTGACCTTTCTCGTGACCTGGTGGGCCCCAAGTTTGCCGTGTGCCACGAGGGTGGCACACGGCAAACTCTCAATCTTTGCCGTGTGCCAGGCCTGGGGCACACGGCAAAGTTTCACAAAGTTTGAAACTTTGCCGTGTGCCCTAGGCCTGGCATACGGCAAAGATGGTCACTTTGCCGTGTGCCTTAACATGTGACACACGGCAAAGGTAGCTCCAGAACCCGTGGGAAAGGTGCCTTAACACGTGACCCAAAAAATCTGTTTTATTGTTTTTGACGTATAAATTGCCCCACTCAATCAAACATCATATTTATCAGATACATATCACAACAAACATCACAGACACTTGATATATCACAAAAGGCAACGTATCAGGTGCAAACCAACCTCCCCGTGTAAACTATGCAAACCTCAATCTGGACCACATGATCTTGATCCAAGGGGGCGCGTAGAGAGAGGTGGGAGGGGGGATTTGCAAAAGTGATCTTGCTGTGATTAAGGGTGGCGGTGATTTTGCAAATCCCCCTCCCACCTCTCTCTACGCGCCCCCTTGGATCAAGATCATGTGGTCCAGATTGAGGTTTGCATAGTTTGCACGGGGAGGTTGGTTTGCACCTGATACGTTGCCATCACAAAAACATCACAAAATCCATGAGTTCACATTCAAGTACCACATGCTCACAATTATCACAAGTTCACAAATACGAACCAACTAAAGTTTATCACTGAGATGGAGGGAACGGCTGTGCTGGGTTGAACGGAGGTGCGAACAACTGTTGTGGGTGTAACATCGGTGAGATGCTCGATGACACGTCAGGCGTATTAGATGCCGCTGCCGATTGATTCTACAGAAAGGATAATATATTGCATGTCAGACCCGAATGAAGTTCCGAATGAAGTTATCTAAGTCATAATCTGAAACATTCAAAAGTTCGTTATAGTCTCAAAGTGACTCTAAGTCTCTATATTCTTTAAGTCTAATACTTCAAATAAATCTACAAGGTTGTCAAGTGACTCACATGAGGAGTTGCAGGAGCCGGAGCCGGTGTGTACATCGGCATCACTTGTGTAGGTATGGGGTGACCCACGGCAACGGAAAGAGACTGAATGTAGTTGTACATATTCATCATCTGCTGCTGAAGCTCGGCCTGCTGCCTCGCCGTCTCCATCTGTTGCCTCGCCGCCGCCGCCTCCTTCCGTTTGGATTTTTTATAATTTAAACACTATTCAGCCTCACGTTCATGGTAATGTTTCGTGAACACGATTTTCGAAATTTTGTTTCAACCACTGGATAAGTCCTTACGCTAGACTCAATATCAATAATATCATTTTTCCATTCACTTTATGCTATTATTTTATGCACTTGCAGTTCAAATTTAACTTATATAAAAAAAATTATTTTAATAAAATAAATTTATTAAATATAGCAAATAGGTCAAGAATGGTACCAAATTGAAACATGGAGTACCTACAAATGTATGAGGAGAGGAGAAAAAGTTAGGAGAGCAGAAATTTTATTTTTTTTTGGCACGGCAAAGAGAGCTGTTTGCCATGTGCAATGTTGGGACACACGGCAATAAAGATCCTTTGCCGTGTGCCACACCAGAGCACACGGCAAAGCCTGACGGTCATCAGACGCCGTTCACGGCCATTGGTGTGCCTGGCCAGTGACACGACTTTTGCCGTCGGCCTGTTCCAGACATACGGCAAACACGAGCTTCGCCGTGTGCCTAGAGACCAACACACGGCAAAGGCTCTCTTTGCCGTGTGCTATATCTTTGTCGTGTGTCTGTTGTCCAGCACACGGCGAAGGTCGTCTTTGCCGTGTGCCTGAGATAATGCACACGGCAAAGCAAGGCCGTGCCGGCATAAATCGGGGCCCTGTGCGAAACTATAAAGTGGGGCCTATTAGTATAACAAAATATAGTTATAAAATAACTAACATGGTATAATGTATTTATATAGCAACCCTATATGTCGAGAATCATACCTAATTAATCCTAATTGAATAATCTTTACTTGAACAACTTCACTCTGATTACTGGAGGGCACTTGTGGTTCTTTCACAATAAATCTTTCCATAGCTCCTTTCGGAGATTGAATTAAATCCTCAATTCCTTGCTTCTTTTTATGCTTTATGCAACCGAAATCATATATTCTATTTCGTCGATTTTCAGAAGACATTGCTACCATGTTGAAACACTTAGACACAAAATAACAAAGTTAACTATAGAATAATTAAAGATATAATTAAGCTAAGGCTAGTATACAGTGTAACAGATTGAATATGTAAATAAAAAATACTTTGATGGAACGTATTCAAACCTTGGCCCGTGGGCTTAGCCTACCAGGTTGCCACTGGGCGTTGGCCGATACGATGGGAGAGGGAGACCGACTTGGCATTGGCGACGGGCGACGGCGTCAGCGTCATGCACGGCACCGGGCGACTCCGACTCGGCGATGCCACCATCGGTAATGTGATGGGCGACGGCGGCGGCATCAGGGAGACCTACGACTTACGATCGGGAAGCGCGGAATGAGAGGCAGAATCATCGATGTTTTTTGTTTTGGACTGATGGGCTTTTTCCTTTAGAACTTGTGGAAGTTTAGGCTGCCTAATGGTGCATGCAATAAAAAATGGGGGCCCCTGGTGAGCGGGGGCCTGTGCGATCGCACAGGTCGCACCCCCACGCGCACGGGCCTGCGGCAAAGATCTGGACACACGGCGTATTTCGAGTTTCCGTAGTGATAGTACTACCTCGTGACAAAATCGGTCTGTTGATGAACGTGGACTGCGCCATGCCAGCACGCGGCGTGGGGACGGTGTACGCCTCCCGAATCCAACTGCATGTCGGCGACGGTTCCTGCGGCCGCGCCTTGCCGGACGAGGCGCCTCTCCTCCCACCGCCCCGTCGTCGACGGCAAGACGGCCAGGGCGAACGGCGACGGCGGTCACTCCGACTGCAGCGCCGCGGTGTCCTGGGGCACCACGGAGTCAAGCCGCAGATGGGGAGCGCTGGGAACCACGAACACCTCGTAGTCCGGCGACGCCGCGGGGTCGAAGGCGAGGTACTCGTACTCGAAGTAAGGCTTCATCGTCCCCGCGCGCGGCGGCAGGCGCTCGGGCAGCGGCAGCAGGCCGCCCGTGGCGGGATTGGTCACGCAGTCGCCGTGCAGGAGGAGGCCGTGGCAGTGGTCCTCCACGTGGCGGCTGACTGTGAAGTAGTCCTCGGGGTCCGTGCCGGGGCGGGCGAAGAGCTCCGGCCGCGGCAGGTCGTTGTAGCAGACGAGGAGGCCGGACGAGGGAGCGCGGGAGGAGGGCCGCGCGCAGCAGGCCGCGGCCGTCGACGAGCGCGCGCCACGCGGTGGAGACGCAGCGGGACGCGGCGAGGTCGCGGGGCGCCACGACGCGGCGGAGGACCTCCGCCAGCATGTCGTCCGGGAGCAGCCGCACAGGGCCTTCCTGCTGCCGTCCCTCCATCGTCCTTCTATCCTTTCCGCTCTCGCGCCGGCAGCCTTGGGGAGCGAGCTGTGCACTCAGCACTGCCCACGGCGGCGACTCTGCTGTGATTCTTTATTTTATACTATTCCACCACCGCTGCCTCCTGGTCTGTGGAATTTGTCAATCCGATTCGGTTGTCTGTTCCGACTCCCGGCAGGTATATCGAGCTTGAATCAGAGCAGGACCGGCTGCGGCTGGCAAATCTTAAGATTGTGCAACTGCAAAGGACATGCTCCCTCCGTCTATCCGTTTTAGATTAGTTATTTTGTTATGCATTTAGATATAGCAAAAGCGATAAATTAAAAAACCAAAATGAATAGTAATTTAGGATGAACAAAATACTAGGTTGGTTTTATTTATTGAGATAAAAAAACAATATACTACTAACGTAAATAAAACACGATCCAAAATTGAGCTACCTATTTATTCCACTATTTACTTTGAACTTACAGCTCTCATAAACGGCAAGGTGTATACGGAAAAGAGGATTCTATATAATTGACTGGGGTGGTATTACAAACTTTTGGGCACATTCCTCGAGTTTGGAGCTATTCAGATGGTATGCCAATCCTCTGCTGAATGATCTGTGCAAGAAGATAATCTTTTGTAGGGGTGAAATTCAAGGATCTCGATATATCCAGTCTTCAACACGATCTTCAACGTTGGGAATATTGTCATCATCAGAATTACACTCAAACGAATGCTCCACTAATTCTTCATTGTCATTACCTTGACGACTATTAACACCATGAAAAAACCATGGTCCATTACCCTGTTGCACACAGTTTAAACTTGCTAGCAGCAGGCCTCCACCACTATCATGCTTCGTTCAGCATCCACTCCATCTCGCCACACGATTCCACAAGGATCCAGACCTTAAGCTTGCCAATTTGTCATCATAAAGCAATGCAAAAGTACACCCCTTTTCAGACCCTATTCCCCTCGGAGGTTTGATTACATGGTACACGTTCTTTGACACCAATATTCTGAAAGGAGCATGTAGAGAACTAGAACAAAGAGTTAAAAAAATAAATAAATGAGTTTAGTACAGTAATACAATTACTGACGATATATATATATATATAGGAAGAGAGAAAAGTATAGCTAGAACAAAACAATGTGTGATGGCAAAACAGAAGTGGGGCAGCTAGGTACCTCATGACGAAGTCATTTTCGCAGTGAACGTATAGCGCACCCGGCCAATACGCCGCACGATCTGCCCTTCTATTCTCTGGCTCTCAGAGATCAGTCACGCCATATCCCTGCTGTGGCCTATAGCAGATCAGTTTGTGACACACAATCAGGCACTGCTACTAGTAACTGTCTAACTGATGAGGAAGAACAGGGCAATCATCAAACTACTTTACTACCAGTACCATGCACTTCGCATCATCGACGCGCGTTCCCTACCAGCTCTTCACTTTTAATACCCCTGGAAGTAATGCTACAAGAACGGGCCGGTTCACACTTGGCTTGGTCAAGCTCTCTTTGTTACTTTGCTGCATGCCGTGGCCGCGACAGAAAAAAAAAAAACTGGCGCATTCATAATGTTTTCAGCAGCTAGCAGACTGCAGGAGTGCAGGCACCGATAGTTGTTTGAGATCTTCACAAGATAAGCAACAGTAACGAAAATACGCCTTTAAATTTGTTTGACAGTATTTGGTAACGTAACGTACTGACGTCACACACTAGCCAAGACTGCTTACCTAGTATGGCACAAGGACTAAGGCCTAAGGGCGCCTCAAAGGCTGGCGACGTCGCCAGTTGCATCCTACATGGAGGGATAAAATAGAGGAGAGAGAAGATCACTAGCGACCAACAAACCGAACAACTATTTCACGGAGATCGATAAGACGTGAGGGAAGCATGTGAGTCCGGCAACTGAGAAAATATAAAATAATATTATTTTTGTTTTCTCTTCCTTCTCATATGAGACGTGTTGCACGGAGACAATCATGGACTGGTAATTGGTTTCATATAGATGGACACGGACTAAACCACTCGTAGCGGAGTGGGAAACTACTGACAAACAAGCAGATTTAGTCCACTTGTGTGTGTATCTAATAGCTTTTTTTGTTTAGGAAAGACTCATCCTTGCGTCACTGTTATATAAGTGGAAGGCGGAGGACTAGCAATTGTACTTGCAGTAATAAAATGAGCAAAGATGAGGCTCTGAACTAATTTAATATCTTCTACTTTCCTCCTGTTATTAGATCGCAATATATATGGTGATATACTACAACAATAGCAAGTGAAACAAACTTTTTCTTCACAATAATTGACACATACACTTAGAGCTTTAAGAGCATGATTTGTGTTCTTCCATGACTGAAGGAAATATGACAGGATCAAAGGCCTTGATGGCAGGGTTAAGCACGCAAGCGTAGTGTATGAGGAGGATGTTGCTAAGCATGTAGTAGCCGGTGAAATCCATGGAAGGGTAGGCCAACAACTCCAACTACAACATGGCAAATTCTAGCAGATGAAGAGACCAACCAGTGAATACGGGAGGAGATCCGCATGCAGTAGACAACTCTTGAAGCGTGCAATTTGGGTGCAAATAAATTCGGTCACATAACCTTCATGCCGTCCTTCCTCCTCTGCCTCCTATCCCTCATCTTGTTCTCTTTTCCTGCTCTGTCTTCCTCCAACACCTTAACTCCTTCACTGTACTGGGTTTTGACAGCCAGTACGTGGGGGTGGGACGCTCAAGCTCCATAACCCCTTGGTGGTTCCACCCTTCCCGGCCTTTGCTTATATATAAAAATATGCTAGCCATATAACAAACTGTCAGTGTCACGCTCTCTATGCTTCTATACTAGTGTTACACATACACGAAGGAAACTAGGAAAGCATTACATGCATGTGTCAACTATTCGACTCTGCCATGCAATTTGCGTGTGAGTTGCAAAGCATTTGTAGCAGCGCATGCAACAACTACTTCCCACCATGCATGCACTGGGCTTGAACAGACTACGCCGATCCATTATTCCCTTTCTTCCACAATAAACTAATTAAACACATCAGGGATTACAAAGGAGCAGTAGGCAACAGAAGTATGCCCTACTTTGCCTATTATATTTCCTATTAAAGAGACCAGCTGAGGCCACACTTTCAAAAATCTGATAAGCACAATGAATAGGAGAAAGTGAGATATTGATGGGTGTCGACCTCATGTGCCTATGGCACAAATTAGTAGGATTTAATTTGCAATCCATGGAGGTATTGTCTTGCTGCAAACTGATCTGGGCGTGCAACACAGAAGTACACAAATTTGCCCTAGCTGAAGCCTGAAAGCCATTTCCCAAAAAGAACCAAGCAGACAGCGTTTGGTTCACCATTTTAATCAGCGCTTCAATCTATTTAGACTGAGCTGAATACAAATCATCTAGTCTTACTATTACAAATTGGAGGCTCCTTTTGAAGCCTCCAGATGAAGCCATCTAGGATCCTAGGTGGACACTATACAAAAAGAGAGAAATCCTAGAATTTCTCAGAAAAAGCAAAATATCTAGCCATTAATTAGAACGCTCAAATCATCATAGCTATTAGATATATTAAGTTTTCTAAGACATTACCCACCTATGCCATTATGAAAATAGCTTAAAGTAACCCCAAAATCTATATCTAAATTACCCACCTTTGCCATTATATAAAATAAACCAAGATAATCCCTTAATCTTCATCAAAATTAGCTACTCATTCCATTATAAACAATATTTAAAATAACCTCTTAAATTTGCAACTAAATTACCCACTATGAATACTTAAAAAATGACCCTTAACTTTACATCTATATTACCCACATATGTCATAATTAAAAATAGCATGAGGTAATCCTACATTTGAATCCAAATCGCCTTAATTAAAAATACACACCAATATATGATTCTAATTCGTGTATTTCATACATTATTGGTATATGATATAGTGATCAAAGTATATATGTATGATGTGTCATTTATAAAGATATAGGGGAAGTGACGAGAATATAGATTTCAACGTTAAAATTATAGTTCATACTTAGGGTTTATTAAATAAATTCAAGTACATAAATGTGATGCAAATTGAAAATTTAAAGATTATAAATATGTATGAAAACGTTATAGAGTAATTACTAAAAAAAATCTATCACAACTGGATGAAAATAATAAGTATATATCTATATAGGTATTGTGTTTGAATATTTAACAAATGAGAATAGCTCAAGGTAATAGTATCGTAGCAATTTAGCCTTAATTTTTTTAATTGAAAATTCTGCATTAGATCTCACGAGACGCTAGAAAAAAAGACAAATCCTAGACATTCTCACAAAAATCAGAAACATCAATCATGTAAACTCTAATAACAATAGTCATTGGTCTATTGTATTTATAAAAATTCACCCACCATTGTCATTATAAAAAATATTCTAAAATAAACCCTAAAACTATATCTAAGTTATCGAGCTATGCCATTATAAAAAAATTAAATTAATCTCATAATCTTTATCTAATTTACTCATGCATATCATTATAAAGGATAACTTAAAATGACATTCAAAATTTTATCTAAGTTATCCACGTATGTCGTTATTAAAGATAATCTAAACTAAACACCTAAATCTTAATCTAATTATATTCATATGCATTCTACCGAAAAGTCCAAAAATAAACTAATATATGATTCAAAATTACCTATTTATCATTGTTAATATAGAAATAATAAGTTAAGGTACATATGTATGATGAGTGTCACCATGTAGACCATTTATACATGTATATTCGTGGAAGTGATAAAAAATATTGTTTTATGATAAATATAATGTATGGAGGTGGGATAGAAAATGAAAGAAGTGTGAATGTGGATGAAAAAGTGTATAGAGTAATTACTAATTAAAAATTAATCACAAATGGGAAAAGATAAGTACACATCTATATGTGTATTATGTTGGAGTATTGGAAAAATGAAAGAGTAGTATCTAGACAATTTGATTATTAGGTAAGAGTTTAATTTCTAAATAATTTTTAAATACAATAGCTTTTAAAAATATTAGCCCGTGCGCAGCACGGGTTGATTGACTAGTATACTAAATTTGGAGTAAACTAGCCCATGCAGGCGCATGGGTTTATGATCTAGTACATGTAACATAGTTACTTTCCAATTTCAAAGTTTTTAGCTGCAATATTCCTTCCATCCATGCTCTCTACTTCCTATTAAGTTCTTTCATTTCTGTACTTCAGTCGATAGCGGTAGACATCAAAGAGTTGCCATATGTATATATGCCTCCAAAAAGTTTTCAGGTTTTACTAGATCATGTGGGACGATAATATATATATAGATGCGGGGTCTTTGTTGAATCACATATTTTCTTGGAGCACTCCACTGCATTCAGACTACATGCCTCAATGCTCTTGCCTCAATGTTATATGGATGAGCACTCCATTCCAAGGGTACGTCTTTTGTCCCAGCAATTTTTATTTCCACCTAACAGAATATTTTACCTTTCTTAAATTAAATATTATATCTGATTGCATAAATTTTTTCATGATTTTCCTATATATTTCTTATGCTTCAGATACAGATTTCCCTTGTTCTACCCTTCATCTTTCTTTTTCCATGATTTTAGGTACAGATTTTCCCCTCACATGCATGGACATCAATTAGTCTTGGTATGGACATCTACTTTGTACAAATAACAAAGTTTGTACATTTTTACAATAGAAGTGGGTTTATACAAATTTCAGCCTTATTTACAATAGACATTTCCACCACTTCCTCCACACATTCGAGAAATACAACATATTCCCAAATAAATATATTGTACCACATTAGCATTCACTTCATTATTCATTCATATCTGTACAAATGTAACCTGAAGCCCGCGGCAACGCGTGGGGGTAATCAATTGGTTTTTGAAGCAACTTCGATGTATGGTATTGAAGCTGGAACGAACATTATTTTGTATGGAAGATAATAATGACGAGTGAGCAACTACAGGCCCGACCCAAGTGGCAGCCATGTACTACTACTATGTGTAGCTGTCTAATTAAGAAACTGTCAATCTTCCGACCGACTGATGAGAGAACATATGGTGATGCTGCAACACATATGGTCGCGCCCAAATCATGCACGCTCATCATCACAATGACCTAAGGTTGTTGAGACGTGGTCGGGATCGGTGATGGTGGTGGCGGCGGTGGTGTTTCCTAGGGCCTTGGGTGGGGAACAATCTGTTGCCTGCTGAAAGCGGAGGCGAGCCCTGAGGCGGAACGGATGCATCCTTGGGGTTTATCTTCACTGAAATGTAAGCACCCACTACCGGAATCGGCTACTTTGCTGTGTGGCCCAGGCACACGGCAAAGGCCCGGGGGCACACGGCAAACGTTTTGCCGTGTGCTGCCCACGGTGAAGACCCGACGGCGACAGAAACGACGGCAAAGCGCTCTTTGCCGTGCCCTTTATTTCGGGCACATGGCAAATATGTTCGCCGTGTGTCAAATGGGGCGCACGGCAAACTGGAGCTAACGGCCGTCACCCCGCCACCCCGTCACCCCGTCACCTTTCCCGTGAGATGGTGGGCCCCACGTTTGCCGTGTGCCCTAGGGATGGCACACGGCAAACTCTCTATCTTTGCCGTGTGCCAGGCCTTGGGCACACGGCAAAGATTCAAACTTTGCCGTGTGCCCAAGGCCTGGCACACGGCAAATATTCAAACTTTGCCGTGTGCCCAAGGCCTGGCACACGGCAAAGATGGTCAGTTTGCCGTGTGCTAGCCTGGGGGCACACGGCAAAGGCTGCTCCAGTTCAGTTTTTAGGGTCACTTTGCCGTGTGCCCAAGGCCCGGCACACGGCAAAGTGACCCAAAAAATCCTGTTTTTATTGTTTTTGACGTAAAAATTGCCCCAAATCAATCAAACATCATATTTATCAAACACATATCACAACAAACATCACAGGCACTTAATATATCACAAAAACATCACAAACTCCATAAGTTCACATTCAAGTACCACATGCTCACAAATATCACAAGTTCACAAATACGAACCAACTAAAGTTTGTCACTGAGATGGAGGAAACGGCTGTGCTGGGTCGAACGGAGGTGCGAACAACTGCTGTGGGTGTAACGTCGGTGAGATGCCCGGTGACATGTCAGGCGTATTTGATGCCGCCCCCGAGAGATTCTGCAGAAAGAAGAATATATTGCATGTCAGACCCGAATCAAATTTCCTAAGTCATAATCTGAAACATTGAAAAGTTCATTGTAGTCTCTACATTCTCTAAGTCTCTACATTCTCAAAGTGACTCTAAGTCTCTACATTCTCTAAGTCTCTAATACTTCAAATAAATATAGAAGATTGTCAAGTGACTCACATGAGGAGTTGCAGGAGCTGGAGCCGGTGTGAACATCGGCATCGCTGTTGCAGGTATGGGGTGACCAATATGAACGGAAATAGATTGAATGTAGCTGTACATATTGGCCATCTGCTGCTGAAGCTCGGCCTGCTGCCTCACCGCCTCCTCCTGCTGCCTCGCCGCCTCCTCCTCCCGTATTCTCCTCTCTTCGGCTAACGCCGCCTCATGTGCCTGTGCTTGCGCCGCCAGCTGGGCCTATAATTTTTCATCTCAATGTTACAATGCGAATGAAACATATGTAGAAATTTAATGAACGACGAATAAATCAGAAATAACCTGAAGTTCCTGCACTTGGAGCTGTGCTTATGATAGACGTGGGCGTATGGGCGGGCAACTGCTCGTGCTCCTTGCTCGAACCTGGGGGAGAGTCGGAGTAGTGGCCGTGTCCAGAGTGCCGTCGCCCATATAGTACCGGCCATGCTTCTTGCCCCCTCCCACCCTCATGATGATCTCTCCATCAAGGTCATGGGCGCTCGGATCCCACTCTGGCCCATGGACCTGCCTTCCCGCCTCTGTGTACTCGTTGATGCGGGCGTGGATGGAGGGATTGGTGTACGCCGAGGGCGGGTCGTCCGAGCTGTAGGTGACCTCAGACGCCTTGCCCTTGTGGGCCATAGCCCATCCCATGAACTGCGAGCACTGAGCGCCTTCATGTGCCGCCGACTGTGAAAAAAAGCAAGTTGATTACAAATTATGCATAATCGAAGGTTAAAATAAAGAAATGAATCTGCATACCCATCTAGCCCTGTACTCGTCGTTGTTCAGGCTGCCTTGATGGTGTGCTGGACCTGGCATCAGCAAACGCCGCTCTCGGCCTGCGTTGTGCTTCTCCTCCCACTCTGGTGTGAACCACTTATCCACTATGCGTTCCCAGCACGTGGAATCATTACGGCACCACCACACAGGCACCTACACGTGATCAAGTGATTGACATGTAAGAAAGTCAAATCAAGCGATGTACTTAATCTGAAAATTAATCTTAACTTACCTGCAAGTATTGCTTCCGGGTCAGCTTCAAATTTCTTGCATCTTCTTTTTTGATCTTCTGGCCAAGGAACAGAGCGCCATAGTTTATCACACACTGGACTTGCGCCTCGTAGTGCATGTCCTTCACTAGCTTAAAGCATCGGTTGTGAGCCACAACCGCTGCCCGTTCCTCGTATCCATCCACACACCTATAGAAATCCTGCAAATTAACACGATGTATGCAATCATTATTACAAAAATATGCAATGAATGCGATGTATTGACAAGTGTACTTACCCACAGCTCGGCCTTCACCCGCTCTGCCTTGTTGTCGAAGCACCTGTTGTCCCGATCAAGATGATCGGGGGCGACGGTGTAGTGCTCCCACGTCCAGGCCGGCTCGTACCTTCCACGAATGTGGACCTGACCTGGGAAGTGCTCCCTGCACAGAAGACCCAAGATGCCGTTGACCTTGCGATTATGAGTACCTCCAACGAGTACTCTCCAACTCCTGCCAAAAGTGATAAAGATAAAATATTAGGTTATATTGTGATTATGAAGTTATGAAATGAAGAAGTATTGACAAAAGCTTTCTCACGATGACACCCGTCAAAATGTCTCCATGCTTCAGCATCGGCTGGATGTACCATATTCTCAGGATGATATCGTTTCCCTTCTTTGTGCCATGTCATCTGTTTCGCGGATTCCTCGGTCATGTAAAGACGTTGGATCCTCGGTATGAACGGAAGGTAGCGTAGGATTTTCACGGGGATTTGAAGCTGCCTCTTATGACCTTCACCAGAGTCTACCTCCAGGTACCTAGAGGAGTTACATTTAGGACAGTACTTTGCATCCGCATGATCTTTCCTAAACAAGATGCATCCCTTGGGACAAGCATGTATCTGCTCGTATGGCATCTTGAGTGCACGAAGGAGTTTCTGTGCCTCATACAGGTTGCGTGGCAGATTGTGACCACCCGGAAGCAGGCTGCCAAAAACTGTCAACATATTATCAAAGCCGTCTCGACTTATGCCAAGCTGAGACTTTAGGGCCATTATGCGTCCGACGGCATCCAGTTGAGAAACATCGGTATGCTCGTGAAATGGTTTCTGTGCCGAAGACAACATGTCATAATAGGCCTTTGCGGTTGCCTCTGGCGGATCCTCTCTAACATGACTAGGTCCTTCATCGAACTGTGCTTCATGAAAGTCATCTAACATGTCTCCGCACTCGGCATCAGCATCATAATGCTGGATGCGTTGTCTCACGACCTCATCTCTCGCACGATGGGCTTCACCATGGCAGATCCACCGGGTATAGTTTGGCACAAACCCATAGGTGCAAATGTGTTTTCCCATCTGCAACTGCGATTGAAGTGTCTTGTTTTCACACTTGCTACAGGGACACGGCGCTGCCCTCTGCCCTTTGTCAAATGCCTTTTTCAAGAAATCTTTAACCTTATGAAGAAATTCATCGGTTCAGTCACGCTTACCCAACCAGCCCGTGTACATCCACTCACGGTCATCCATCCTTTAACATATGAGTGGGTGATATAAAAATCAATTACATCTACACGATGTCTATCATGCTCTATAGGTGAAGATAGGTCCTGATCCCACCCGAGGATGTGTAGATGAGGTTAGTTTCCATACTCTACTTCCTATCCGAGACAGAATTTCGGCAGCACCTCCCTGCTGTTCTCCAAATACACGTCCTAGGAAGGTGATTGTGTATCCGGAGAACAACATGGAGGTGGTGCCGAAATTCTGTCTTGGATAGGAGTAGAGCATGGAAACTAACTCCATCTACACATTCTCGGGCTGTCCAAAAAACGTGGACAATTCGAAACAGATACGGTCATACATATGCAAAGATCTGCATATTTCCAACCGTATCTCTTTCGAACGGGAGACGCCTAGGTTACGTGACCCACGAACATGATAAGAAAAGAGAGATTTTTTATGTCTCACCTTGCTGTGCTGCAAAGTGACGAGTCGAGGACGGTGCAACAGTACGTCTCTCCTGAAAAAAGAAACAAAATAGTGTCAATTAAAAATTTCGACAGCACCTCCCCTACATTAGGAGGTTTCCAAAACCTGCAACAAACCAAGGGCACGATGGCCGACAACCACATTCCAAAATCATCAACGTCTTACTTTTGCTTATCTCAAAAAAAATTGAAGTAGAGATTTGCCTCAATATATTGACAAACATTAGAATTAAAATTGAATTTAAAATCTAACTAAATTATATGTCTAACTAAAACTACTAAAATTACTAAACAAATTACTAAACAAACTAACTACATATCTAACTAAAATTACTAAACAAATTACTAAACTAAAATTACTAAAATTTGCTAACTAACTACATATATCTAACTAAAATTACTAACTACATAACTAACTAAACAAATTACTAGCTAAATTAAAAAAAAACTTACCTTCAGACGGGCCGGGGCAGCGCCGGCCGGG
>CM014278.1:50948580-50994931 GCA_004135705.1 Alloteropsis semialata
CCCTGCGCACCTGGGCCGAGCCGCGGCGGCTCGCCTCCTGCGCCCACGCCCGCGAGAGAGAGAGTTGAGAGAGCGAGAGAACAGAGAGAGAGGGAGACTTGGATATTTTCACGGGAGAGGAGGGGATAAGATGAGCGGACGCCAGATATAAAACGAAATTGAAGTATTTTTTCGGATCCGACCCTTAGGTACCGGTCAGTAGTTTGACCCGGTACCAAAGGGGTGTCCTTTGGTACCGGGTGGTAACACCACCCGGTACCAAAGTACATCCTTTGGTACTGGGTGGTGTTACAACTCGGTACTGAAGGGTTCTCAGGGTAGACCGGTACCAATGGCTCCTTTGGTATCGGATCATTAGCAACGGGTACTAAAGGGGGTGACGGATGGCGAGTTTTCTAGTAGTGGAGTTAAGCCTGAGGGACACCACCTCGGCTGCATATACTTAGAATCTGATTTGCTGCTGTTCTCACACTGTTTAGGATTAGTACATGCATCCTTTTTAACCGGATTACCATCGTAAGCAATCGGTTGTTGCAAGACACCATAATTTGGATAAGAAATAATATGTGGTGGCATGTACATACTACCATAGTCACTAGGAGCATAATAACAAGGATATGACCAAGACAACGGCATATATGGTCCACCAAAATAATATGGTGCAGCAGCATAATTACCTTGGTGTTGGTGAAATTTTTGTCTATCTTGATGTCTTGGTGTTGAATTTGCATCTCTAGTGTTATGTGATCGACTTATTTGCTTCTGGACAGCTCCCTTCTTCTTATACTTTTCCAAAAGCTCTTCGAAGGTCGGCCTTGCTTTCTTCTTTGAACCACCGGAACTTTCAGGTGAAAACCGGTTATACCGGTTTGAGGAACCGGTTCCACCGGTTCTATCAGAACCAGCACATTTGCTCTTGGTTTGCCCCCCGAGTGTCGAATTCTTTTTTGCAACTTGAGGGTCTTTTTTCAGCCACACCTTCTTGCTCCTTTTCTGTTCTGGTCGTGCTTCACCAATGATTATATTTTTTTCCTTTTGTTGTATCGGCTTGATTTGGCCGGATCAACACTTTAGGATTCTGTAATTCAATGGTATTGACAGAGAAATTCTTAGGAAAAGGATCAGAATCAACTTTCATTTCATACAAAGTCAAATGGCCTTCATTAAGGGCCGATTGAATTCGCCTACGAAATATATTACAATCATTAGTTGCATGTGAAAAAGAATTATGAAATTTACAATATGCACGTCGCTTCAACTCATCAAGCGATGGTAAAGTATATGCACATCTGATGTATCCGTTTTTATGCAACTCATCAAATATCCTATCACATTTGGACACATCAAAAGTAAATTTCATTTCTTCTTGCCGATTTTTGTGGATCGGCTTAAGTGAAGGGCAACTATATGATTGAGACTTGCTTGGCCATGTAAATTCAGCAGCACATACTTCTCCATTCTCATCGTCCAATAAATCATTGTTTAACATATGCATGTTAGGACGATCCGATTTTGGCCTAGCATCTTTACTTCGGCTTTCTTGAACCAAAGCTTTTTGTAATACTTGATTAATGGTAAGAAACTCATAGCCTTCTAATTTATCTTTGATATGAGATTTCAAACCTTTAAAAGCTAATTCGGCAAGATCTTTTTCAGAAATAATCAAACTATAACATCGATTTTTTGTATCTCTAAATCTTCTAATATAATCTGCAACAGATTCATCATTCTTTTGCATAACCGATGTTAAGTGAGATAGCTTCAATTCATTATCACCACTATAAAAGTGTTCATGGAATTTATGTTCTAATTGAGACCATGTATAAATAGAATTAGGAGATAATGCCGAAAACCATAAAAAAGCAACACCAGATAATGACAAAGGAAATAATCTAACTTTCAAATGATCAACGCTACCATGAATACCCATCTGTGCATTAAACTGGCTAATATGCTCCCATGTAGTCCTATTGTCTTCCCCAGTAAATTTGATAAATTCTGGCACTTTAAAACCTTGAGGATAAGGCATAGTATCAAAAACTAGAGGATAAGGTTTCTGATATACTAAAGTTTTATTCTTAACCTCTACGCCAAAAGTATCCTTAATCAAAATAGCCAAATCTTTTTTATATTCTTCCATCAGACTCTGAATATAAAGATCATTTGAGTTTTGCTGATCATTGACATTTGGCACATGTTGTGACATTTGGTTCGGTGATGCATGTAATGGTTGTTGCAAATAACCTGAACTTTGGGAAGACATAGGATTTGTAGTATATGTCATTGGAGTACATGTAGGTACATGACCAGAAACACCATTAACTCGGCCAGAATTAGCCTGAGCAATTGGCATACTAGTTATAAGCTCAGGTGTTGTCTGATATGCAATAACAGGAGTAGAACCGGTAGGACCGGTTCCTACAACCGGTTGGACCGGATTTTGGCCGTACTGTGCGTTAGCGTTAAAATCGGTAGGACCGGTTACTGAAACCGGTTTCACCGGAATTGCCTGGCCAAATTGTCCATGAGAATTTTGTCCTGTTAAATGATTCAACGGCATCCCATATTGTGGATTTTTGGGTGGTACTGCTGCCGATGAATTTTGAGGTACAATTGCATGCTGTGAAGTACCCACTACATCATAATTAATAGCATTACTAATTACGGTCGAAGGTTGCTTTCCTACGGATTTATCAATCATGCCTTGAACTATCGTAAGAAGACTTTTTTGACCAGAAAGTAATAAGCCATTAATTTGATCAAGGGTAACAGGCGCGGATGCAGCACTTACAGTGGGTGTTACCTCATCTTTTTCTTATTCTCTTTCCAAAAGAACAACCACCTCCTTGTCCTTGGAGATAGCACCCTTTCGATCCTTGGAGAAGTGTGAGAGGAACCATTGCACCTTGTCTTCAAGCTTCTTCTTGGCTCGTTCCATCTCCTCCTTTTCTTGCAGCAGGAGTTGCTCGAATAGATGACGATCCTCAGCCGATAGCTCATTAGCAGTCGGCCTCTGAATATTGTCAGGATCAACTTCGCCTGGCTTCGGTAAATTCGACATGGTAGTAGATCATTTTTCCTTGTTCCCCAGTGGAGTCGCCAAAAAGTGTGTTGACGCTAAAACGCGCCGCGCCAAACACTCACACGCGCGGAATCGCAGAACGCAGACCTGGCTGCGCAGAAACCGATAAAACCGGTTTGGGAAACCGGTGAAACCGGTTTGCTAGGGTTTCCTGCGAAGACCAACGAACGCTCGCCCGGGAGGGACTCCGTCAGGGTGTGCGCACCTTGGGTTGTTCTAGGATCGGTCAGGCCACCTAGAACGTCCTCAATCGCCGTGGAGACGAAGGAAGAACAGCAATTAGGGTTTGGATGAGCTAGGGTTTGAGAAACATAAAGTAAAGGCAAAAAGTAAAGACAAATAAAAGATAAATTGTGTTTGATCGATTGGATGATACTCAATCGGCCGCAACCCTTTATATTTATAGGGTGGGGAGGTCTTGCCCCGCAAGGAAAGTTCAATTATATTCCGGATCTACAAAAAGAGTCCAATTCTATTACAACTCAAGGAAAACCGGTTCCACCGGTCCCAAATCCGGTTCCACCGGTTTGTCTTGTCAGACGCGTCATAGTGAACCAAACCGGTTCCACCGGTTTCCCTGCAGAACTTATTCCTTGTTAATTTTGATCGCTAACACACGCCAACATGCGAGACGCTTCTGGAACACACCTGCGACGACACCACTGAGCTTTCAAGGTGGTCGCCATGGATGGGCTTCCAACTTGATGAATTAACCGACCGTCTCAAGTTGCAACCAAAAAAAGTCGTGCTCTAGCTCGGTCGATTAGTAGCTTCCCCAAAGGTCGTGGACCAATATGCAGTAGCTTGATCTCGGTGCATGCCGTGATCATGTGATGTCTTTGAGTGACCCAATCCACCGACATCGGTCGCCCAGGCCACAAGAAGGCCTGCACCATTTCCGTGAGATGCGTGCGACATTGATTGACGCATTGTGCATTCTGCTTTATATTTCTGTTCCCTCAAGTGCAGGTATCTTATGTGCGCCGCGGTTGCAACCGATCCAACCCAGATCTCTAGAACTAGTAAGTTCCAGCACGTGGCGTCAAATCATTGCACCATTGAAGATTCATTATATAGGACGGCAAATGCAATCGTGTACAACTCATGACGGCACCAGAGGAATACTCCTACTCCCACCATCAACTCTCGGGCGCACCCGTGGCACCGTCGAACCAGAGATCGGTACGTGTATACATATACAACAACAAGGACTCAAATTAAACTACCTCTCTTCCCTTTCATCTTGTGCCTCCACTCCTCGATTGACTCCATACTCATGCACATGATCTTCACTTAATGATGAAACCGTGCATGTCGGCCTATAGGTGCTTCAGCGGAGCTCTTGGTCCAGAAATTCACATCCAAGGGGCCATCAACTTTGCATACAACATCACATGGGGTACATACATTAGTTTCCAAACTAGCTTCACCAGGTTCTGGCAAACAGCCGCATCGTCGAAGCATGGGTTGACCTAGCGTTTGGAACCCCCGATTTGTCCGCCCCTGTGTGGAAAGGATTAATGATCCAGTGGTCATTCACCAGACTCTCCCTCATCCCCCACCTATACGCGGATAATGATCCAACTTCTCAACTCCCTTCCAGGATTGACAACGCGTACGTCACAGCCTCACAGGATTCACCAATGTGAAGGGGTGGTAGGCCTTTCCCTGCTTCTATCATGTTATCGATGGCTCCACCACTCTTCTACCCTCACTCATCGACGTGACAGATTGTTGGATCTCGAAAACAACATGGAAGGATGCCCACAAACAGGTATTAATTCTGTCCACGTATAAGGCCAATCCCAATGGAGAGTTTCATTTTGTTGTTTCCAAGGTGCCACATCAATAAAATAGAAATGAAACTATGGATGAAACTCATTCTATAAGGCCCATTCTCAGTGGGAGTTTCATCAGAAGTTTCATCAGCATTAAATAACATGTACATCAGCAATTTTGCTGACGTGGCAAGATTTTTATGAGGAGAGAGGAGAGAGGGCTTCATTATTTGTGAGGAGAGTTTCATCCCCATGAAACCCATCACGCACAGTTACCTAGTTCTCAGTCTCTCAGACTAGGTAACTGTGCCATGAAACCGTGCACTGAGACTGGCCTAATGGATTGTTTCATTTTTGTTGTTTCCTAGGCTCCATTAACATTTAATCTATGACTCATTGAGAGTTGAAAACTGTGCATAAGGGGTTTCATCTAGATGAAACTGGTTCCTTCTCTCTCTTATTTACTTCTATGCCATGTCATCAAAATATCCTATGTGGCATGTCATTTATTGTGCATGAAACTCCAATGAAACTTCCATTGGGAGTGGCCTAAGCCCGACAACAACGAAACCAAGCTCAGCATCAATTTGCCGAGGACCATTCTCATAGATGCTGAGTTCGCATGATTAGGAGAGGAGAATTTATGTCGGGGTATTGCACGTTTGTAGCAGCACTAAGGGGGTTTGGAACCGGTACCGATGGAGGGTTCTCCGGTAGTGTTGGCTAGCCGGCAAGAACACCAATTCGGTTGTGTTTTGGTGAGAGGTCTCTCGAGTCCTTATCGAGTTTAACAAAACTCTATAGTGGTTCGATGACAAGAAGCCACCGACGAAATTAAAAAAAAAAAAACAGGCCTCGGCACTCCTTGAGAAGCCATCGATGCCGTCAAGCTACTGATCAGGTTGGACCAGTTGGCTGATGGCAATGTTACCTTCTGCAACAACGTACGCAACTGTAGTTCTATAACTGGCTAGCTAGTAGCCACTGTGATGAAACAATCTGTGGCGAGATGCCTGAATAAAATGAAAGTTAATGTAGCGATTTAGTGGAACTTCCAATTGCCCACACGTAGCTTCGCCAGTGTTCTGCACTTGACATGGTCGTCCTTGTATTTGTGATCTTGATTAGAAAGCGCTATTCTAGATGCTATTGTTTAGTCAGAGACAATTTGCTCTAGGCTTAAGTTTTGGTTCATATTACTGGAGAGAGAGAACAAGAGCAGGGGGAGGGGGAGGATTATGCTCCACTAATGTTGCTTGGTTCCAAAATCCAACCATTGGGGCTACCAAGGCAAGACCCGTGCTGCAGCCCCCAGCCCGGTCCTGGATCTGCCCCTAGCTACTCGCTCGTATGAACACTCACAGCTCACAGCCATTTGACATCTTGTTTTTCATTAACTGCATATGTCAATCATACTATAAAAGTGATAATGATAAGAAAATGGTGACGTGGACATATATGTCAAAATTATACATTCTTATCACCACAGCTTCGTAATATAACAAGAAGTAAACTATCCATCACAGAAGATGCTCCTGCTGCACTGCAGATTACAGACTAATTAATCATCTGTACTTAACGACGGCTGCAAGGAGCCGCATGCCATGTGGCCATGGGGGCCTATAGGTTCCCAGTGGAGAAGAATGCAGCAGGCTCCGGAGCACTGCCTGCAATCACCAACATCAAAAACAGATGAGAAATACCTTTAAGAAAAACAGAGAAATAAAAGAACAGCCACCATGAGACAGCCAATCGAATGTGCATACTCCCTCCGTATCACTAAAGGAAGTCGTTTTGAGATTGTCCTAAGTCTTGATTACAAATATTTTTTATATGTTAAGTTTAGAAATATGAAAATGATATGAGTAGATTCGTATTGAAATATAGTTTCAGAAAAGTACTCTTTAAATATATTTTATAAATATTTTATAGAAAAAATATTAGTCAAAGTTATATTTTGGAGACCGTGTCAATGTCCTAGACGACTTCAGCGACTCGGAGCCAGAGCCCAGAGGGAGTATATGCTTAACCTGACGAGTAAAAAAAAGAAAGTTCTCCTTGGAGTGGGCAGGGGAGGGACGGAGAGAATGCATACCAGCGGCAGCCTCGATGCACGAGTTGGGGACCTTGGCTGGGCCGTCGCAGCTTGGGAGTACCAGACGAGCACGTCGTCGCCGCTGTACAATTAACACTAATTCCTACGACTCGCCAGGTCACGTCATAGCTTCAAAGAATTGTTACGTACAGAAAGTATGTGCAAGAGTTTTATTTGCAAAGTCTCAAAATATCCATAGAATAACATTATATATGTTTCTTTTCAAACAACACACAAACAACCCTTTGTTGTTGCTCTTTATTATTGTTAGGACAATTTAAAGAATGGTGCCTTTGTGTTTGCAAAAATGGAAGTTGAGACCTGAGCGCTATTTAGCATAGAATATTATATGATTTACATCTCTAAAGGTTTATTGATACTACAATAAAAGTAGGTATTCAATATAGGTGAACGATGTATTTAGAAAATAGTTTTTATTTAATTTTAAAACAAGAATATAACATATATTTTTAAAATTAATTAACTCTCTATAATGTGGAAGAAAAATAAATCCGTGTTCATATTTATGATCAGTTTAGTCCTAATTACTCCCTTCGTCCCAAAAAGAATGCAACTCTCGAGTTTAAAACTTGTCCCAGAAAGAATGCAACTATAGCCTACACCCCCTACAACAGCTGTCCCAGGACCTATAGCAGGCCATTGGGCACCATAAAAAAATCACCGGCAGAGTACTAAAAAAACACACGGAAAGACTCTCTCTCTCATCATTAACCAGCACTTGAGCTTTTCCAAAAGAAAAAACGGTGCTTGAGCTACACACAAAGGATGACACATGGGTCCATTGGGGGCCCGAACCCATCTGGTAGATCTGAATAAGTGCTCTGATGTGTGGAGCACCATTTATTTGGTCACTATTTCCAGCTATATTTAATTGGTTCACTCACAGATGCGTCTTACGGTTATTTGCCTCGGTTTCAACCACCACACATTTGCAGAATGGGACAATAGAGGCACATGCGTCTTTTTACCTCTTTATTGGTCTCCGTGTAGAATGCTAGAGTTGCATTCTTTCCAAGACAGGAGAAATATATCCTAAGGCAATAACATAGCGAATAATTAAAAGAGTACTCCATCACATGCAATAAAAAGTAAGTTCAATGTGTTCTTACTTGATGACTTCGTCTTTATTGCATTTTTTTTTTCATTTACACAATATATATTCATATTATGAAAAAATAATTTTATATTTAGTCTTAAGGCAACCCAGTGAATGGTCAAATGTATTAAGAAGCTCGTACCGTGGGCAAAGAACATAGAGGATGAAGTGGGAAAGCGTGATTTCCTTTAGCATGTTATATACATGTAAAGACGGCTTCTAGTTGACCCGTCTCCTTAATGAGAAAGCGTAAAGAGTGTCCATTTACATTCTGTGAGCCTGACAGTCGTGTGCACGAACGAGACAGAGAAAAAAAAAACGAGGGACTTCTGCAACCCGCCGCGTTCTCGCGCGCGCGCGCCGGCGCCGGCGCCGGAGCAGGCCTCACCGCCGGAGCCACCCCCGCTCCGCACTCCTCCTCTCTCCTGCGCGTGTGACATCGGACTGTGGAGGCCTCACCGGAGTTCCTCCATCTCTCTACTCGCGCGCCCGCTCCCGAAACCCGTGTAATGGTGAAGACCTCGTCGGAGACCGCAGCGATGTCGACCGCGGTGGGGACGCCAGCGGAAGACGATGGGGATCGGCCGTGGCAGTCTTACCATACCGCGTACACTAACGCCAAAGCTGGTACGCGCGCATTTTCTCCCTCTGTTCCCTTGATATTGGGGGTTTTCGGGGGGTTGGCTCGGCACTGGCGTCATAAAGTTGCTCCAGACCTGATTTACTAGTTGGTCATATATCATTGGTACAAATTTGGAACTGATATTTCACTCTGCCATCAGATCAGTCAACAAGTTAGATGTGTATCTGATATTCTGATGCTAGATTAGGGGCTTACATTTGTTTTTCTTGAGTTAATGGGGGAAAATTCAACAGAGTGATAATTGCAAGAGTGGGAGCTTAACACATTTCAAGAGAACAAAACTGATGTGCTTAGAGACCACCTCGGAAGGCAATCGGAGTTGTGACGTTTCTTTGAATTTTTTGTAATTGTTCTCTTGTGGTGTTGCATTAGGAATGGAGGGAGTTGACAAAGAGAAGGTGCAGAAGGTAATCTATGAAATGAGCAAGGGTTCAAAGTATTTCGAAAATGAGCAGAGGAAGGAGGCATTGACCAAGCAAAAGATTGAACATCTCCGTGCACAGCGTGCAACACTGACTGATAATGACATATCACATTTTCAGAAGGTATGGATTAGCACATTTTCATGCTAGTTTTTGTCTGTCATTTTCTATATAAATTGTAAACTATGCTTGGCTCTCAACAAGAATTTAAACATATTGGTATGCGACACAACTAGATTACAGAAAAAAATGCGTGATTCCTTCAGGTTAATATCTATGGATTCATCAATGTTTACTTGTGCATCTGTGCTTTGTAGAGATACTCATTTTTGCTTGAGTACTTTTACCATCCTAACCTTGTTTGAGCTATAGTTCATGGGTATAAAGCTATTTGATTCATAGCATCAAATACTTTGTACTAAACCAATGTAATCATCAACATATATGAGTGCCATATTTTACTAATAGCATCTTATTTTCCCTCTGTTATGTTTTCATTCCTATATGGAAACATAATTGTCAGGTTGCTGAAAAGAAAATGTTGGAGTTGGAGGCTTCACGCGATCTTTCAAAGATATGGCTCCACACTGACATGGATGCCTTTTATGCTGCTGTCGAGACATTGGAGGATCCATCCTTGAAGGGAAAACCATTGGCAGTTGGTAGCATGTCTATGATAGCTACTGCCAGTTATGAGGTGAACATACTACCTTATCATGGAATAAACACATACCGTTTAATTTTAATTACTCTAAATAATGTGTTTGGTTGCCATATTTGAAGATGACCGATGAAGGTCAAATGTCAATCAAAATTTTCAATGTTGGATTTCCTTGTATTATGGACTGGAAACTGGATTGGCCAAAGCGGTTTTATTGTTTTTATCCTTGCTGGATAAAGGTTTAAGCAGTATTCTGCTTTTATCTAATTGTATACCGTAATTGATTAACTGATGCAGGCACGAAAATTTGGAGTTCGTGCAGCAATGCCTGGTTTTATTGGATGTAAATTATGTCCTGGCTTGGTTTTTGTCCGACCAAACTTTGAGAGATACACTCATTATAGTGAGCTGACAAGAAAAGGTTGCAAAATAATATTCATTAAATATTTACAGAAAGAACTATAAGTCTATAATGCTAGATAATGTGATGACAAGAACTGATTATTGAAGTATTGGTGCCCTTAGTTTTCCAGAGGTACGATCCAAACTTCATTGCAACAAGTCTAGATGAAGCATACCTCAACATAACCAATGTCTGCATTGAGAGAGGCATTACAGGCGAGGAGGTAACCATTAATATGTCTAATTGTCAAGAGTGTTTTACTTACTAGGAGCATGTGACTTGAGTTGCTTACCATGGTCACATGTTTTTCCAACATTCTTGTACTAGATGACAAAGTTTACTGATTACATCACTGGTTTTCTTAGGTTGCTAGTGAACTGAGGTCTGCCATTCACCAGGAAACTGGTCTAACATGTAGTGTTGGGGTTGCTCCAAATCGCATGATTGCAAAGGTCAGAACTTGGAAGTATTTTGTTTACTTCTTTTTCTGATTTGAAATTTATCACTAAACTGGCAATAGTCTGTTCCTGTTCTGTTTATTATCTTGGACTTTTCTTTATGTCTTTAATTGACTATCTTGTTGGGTTAACACAAAATTAGGTAATAAACAGAGCCTAATTGGCGTACTGGGATGCTTTTAGTGTTTGTTTTGCATAACCAATGTGTTGCAACTTAATCTTTTGCTTAGCATGCATGACTGGGTATCTGTTTTGGTTTACTCATCCTGTTTGCTCCTTTCTTAACAGTCCTGTATTCTTATTCATATTGGTGTACCTTGACCTAGAGCAAAGTTACAAGGTTCATTTCCCCTTTTCTATCCCTTTGCTAGGTTTGTTCTGATATTAACAAGCCCAATGGACAGTTTATTTTGCCAAATGACCGAGAAGCTGTATTGACATTTGTATCTACATTGCCTATAAGAAAGGTACTTTGATTTTCGCTCCATATAATTAAAAGGTGTTCCTATTTGTTTTACTGGCCTATTTATTCTTGTTTTTCCCTTCATATTTGATCGTTTATTTGTTTATGCTGTAAGTAAAGATGTATTATAACCAGTATACAGACTCTTGATCATAGTTTTCTTATGCATTTATGAACTCACATTTTATCTATTGGTTAAGATATAATATTGTCCACTATGCTGACCTTTCTTTGGATATTCGTTGAAAAGAGAAAACAGCTGATTTGCTATTTGAAGATCTTTCTATGCAGATAGGTGGCATAGGTAAGGTGACAGAACAGATGTTGCGTCAGGTTCTTGGAATCAGTACGTGTCAGGAGATGTTGCAAAAGGCTGCTTTCTTATGTGCTCTTTTTTCTGAATCCTCAGCCGGTCCGTATATTAACTACACCTGTTAGAAAGCTATATTAATATATTCCAGGCATGATCTCAGAATTCAAGTTGGAATTCAATGTTTCAGATTTCTTTCTTTCGGTTGGTCTTGGATTAGGAGGTACAGAAACTCCAGAGCAAAGGCAAAGGAAAAGTATCAGTTGTGAGCGAACTTTTGCAGCAACAAATGATTCTTCTTTGCTTTTCGAGAAATTAGGTAAGCATAGCAGCTTATTACCTTTCCTGTTCTAAAAAATGATACTGTGGGAATAAACTCTTTTCAAACTCCATGTGCTAAAACATATGCGATATGTTGTTACCAATTCTTGATGTATGACTCACCACATTGTTATATACTTTCAGCTAACCTTGCTGAAAACTTAACTGAGGATTTGCAAAAGGAGGGTTTCAAGGGGAAGACACTAACACTCAAACTAAAGACTGCAGATTTTGAGGTCTGGTTTTCCCGTCCGTATAACTCTTGACTAATTTTCTTTAAACTTAATCAAAAGAGATGATTTCTGTTTCACGGATTACTAGATTGATCGATGAACGATCTGAATCAGGTTCGGACACGAGCAGTAACTGCACGAGGCTACATCAACTCCAAGGAAGACATCCTGATCTACGCAACAAAATTGCTGAAGGCTGAAATGCCTCTTTCCTTGAGATTAATGGGTAAGTGTGTGTGTATCTCAATTATTTTATTCGACAAAGCTTAATTGCTACCAATTATGTGGAACTCCTCCAAGGTTGGCTTTTCACTTGTCCTAATACTGCTCACATGACAGCCATCCCTACTGGAATATTATTGTTGTTGGAGCATTTGTTAATTTTTTATATTTTTGCTTATCCTCAAGTTCGTCTGGTGGCTAGCTCGTTCGTTTCAGCTGGCTGCAGCTGCACAGCCCAGCTGTTAGGCTGCAGGCAGCCCAAGCAGCTGCCGCACAGCCCCGCACAGCCCAGCCGAACATATTTTTATGTCCATATTTTGATGTCATACATTCTGTCATATTCCATTATTTGCCTTTGACATTTCTTTGCTCTTGCTACTTGTGTAAGCCAACCTGACAGTTACCCTACTACAAAATAATAGGGTTGCGGATGTCTCAGCTTCACGATGAGAAGGATGATTCATCTACTTCAACACAAAAGACGCTAGATATATTTTTTCGCTCATCAAACAATAACTCAAATATCAATGGAGTAAATATTCAGAGTATCACTAATACCTCAGGGCAGGATGACAGTTCTATTAATGTGACAACCAAGGATGGGTACTTGGTTCCTGATTCTGGAACTGGTGCATCCACAGATCAACAGGATTTCTTTGTGCATGATGAGAGCATTTTCATTCCAGAACAAAGGAATTTAGTCAATTATAGTAATGAGGCTACCTTAAGCAACCCAGTTACCCATGATGACTTAGGTGGAGCAAAGTTAGATAATGTCACGCCCAGTGCAAAGGTTTGTCTGAATTAAATTGTCTTATCATTTTGTAGCCAAGAAAAGGGTGGAGGTTTTCCATGTCTTCATAAAGTGAATCTTACTTCTCATTCAGGTTATGCACACTGGGAAGCTTGGTGATCTTGGCCAGCTGACCAGTCACGAAGCTACAGCTTCATCAAGTAAACCTGGTCAGCAGTTATGGATTGATGGCTATATTTGCTCGATTTGTGGGTTTGAACTACCTCAAGGATTTGAGGAGGAGAGGCAAGAACATTCGGATTTTCACTTGGCTGAATCTCTACAGCAGGAAGAAACAGATGATATTAAAAGGCCCATTTCTAACGAGAGGTATTTATAGCACCATTGTCTTTCTCAGCCTGCTGCCATTCCAAATTACATCGTAGATTTCCTTTTCTGGTTGCATTTTGTCTAGCATTCATTAGGATTCTGCTTCATCCTTACAAGGCAGCCTTTTATGCACTATTAGTATATTCTTGATTAATTTTATTTCCATCATTGTCTATAGACAGTTGTTTCATAGTTGTCTGTCTTTTATTGTTTGTATTCAGCAGACTGGCTGAAAGACCATACTCTTCTACACCCACACCCAAGAAAAAGCTGAAGTCTTCCAAAGAAGGAAAACATATTCCTATTGATGCCTTTTTTGCAAAGTGTAATAAGAACTTGTAAAGATAGGGCTTGCTTGCGACTTTGTAACCATAGGTGTGATAGCCAAGTGTTGTACATGTAATTTATTCTTCATGAGAGTAATATGTAATTATCAGTTCAACTCTTTGCTACTGGCTGTGGAATTTGACTCCAAAGATCACAATCATGTATTCTCTCACATCCTGGAAGTTATAGTAAAAGTAGAAATTTTTTTTACTTCCAATTTTTTTTATATGAATTGCTATGTTGAGGTCCAAATAAAGCACTGGCGCTTGACCTATACGGCTCAAACCTTCATGGCAAGGTTTGTTTTCCCTTTATTTAAAAAAAATGTTTGCTTTCCCAGATCGATTTCAGGCACATGTGATATAGCAGAACTGATTTTTGTTTTACCTAGGATATATTGCAAACGAAAAGTTACAGATTTCCAAGAGAAAAGAAATAGAGAGATATCCTGTGCAGTCTGTCCGTATCCCGGGCGCCACCAAAATCGTGTACCTGTCAGTGTGTGTGAGCCCGTTTCATTCCCAGCTCCCAGGGGCAAACGTGGTCAGCACTGAGCTCGCAAACATAGGCCGGCGGAGCAAGGGCGAACTCTCCCAACTCAAACAAAGGAGAAGGGGGAAGGCTGCAGCGATGCACAGCGGCGTCCTCCCCCGACTTCCCTTCATCTCCGGCGCCGAATCAGCTCTCTCCCCCGGCGGCGGTTTCCCATGGCAGCGGTCCGGGCTAGGGGCCGCGCTGCGCCGGCCCAGGAGCACCCACCGCCGCCGCCTCTTCTTCGGGCCCGTCGCCGCCGGCGACCTCTGCAAGCGAGCCCACCGTGTGCGTATCTCTCACCCAGCGTTTAAATTTTGGATGATCCATGCGTGTCTTCTCGTTTAGGCGATCTTGGTTAAAATCATAGCTCATGGAACAGTAGGTGCCGTAAGTTTTTACTTGTAACTCTTCTGTAAAATCCTCACCCTAGGACGGTTCTATACATGTGATGGTGTTGCAATCAGAAGTTCATTTACTGCCTATTTAGTTAGTCATTAACAGTCGGACACTTCTCTCATTTGCTTGGCTTCTTAACATCAGGATTCAGGAGGAGAGTTTTAAATTTTTGTGGCAAAGTTTCACAGTAATTTACTTAAGTGATGCTTCAATACAAAAAAAAAACCTCTTTCTTGGTGAAGCAAAGTTTGCATCGTAGTGTCCTTTTACCGTCAGTCTCCTCTATGTTGTAAACAAGAAGGGTCAAACTTATTAAAATTCCACTCTGTGTAGGAGGTTAGGTATTTTGCTGGCACGAGGACCATTTACACCAAAAGGGCACATCAAATTTTACTTCAGAAAAGTTGATGGCTGCCTCTGCTTCTTTTGTGGCAGGAGAGGCTACGTGTTGCTGTCCTTGTGTCGAAACCCACACTGCAGAGTGAACATGGTAATTGTGCAATGGTTCATTTGCTTCATCATGTAGCTTGGACTCTAAGATGTCACATTTTCTGACTTCCATCCAGTCCCCAATGCTGCTGTTATCTAAGCATGTTGCCAAAAACACATCTACTCAGGTGTTTCACTGCAGAGTGAGTATGTTGTTCCTGAATGTGTCAAAGCTGCTGGGTTTCAGATTTCTGCCGATGAACTAGCATCAATTGTTGCGAGCCGTGACACTGAAAAATTGACGATGCATGGTAAATTGGATGGAGTTGCAGACAAGTTGGCAACATCTTTGACTGATGGGATCAAAACAGATGAGTACAGCCTAAATCAAAGGCAGGACATATACGGAGTGAACAAGTTCACAGAGAGTGAGGCCCGGAGCTTATGGGAGTTTGTGTGGGAAGCACTGCAAGACACCACTCTCATAATTCTTATAGCATGTGCCCTCGTATCTTTCGCTGTTGGCATTGCCACAGAAGGGTGGCCAAGAGGTGCCCATGATGGCATTGGAATTTTTACAAGTATTCTCCTGGTTGTTTCTGTTACTGCAACAAGTAACTATCAGCAGTCTTTGCAATTCAGGGATCTGGACAAAGAGAAAAGGAAGATTTTTGTTCAAGTGACAAGAAACAGGCTCAGGCAAAAAATTTTGATAGACAATCTTCTTCCTGGTGATGTTGTCCACCTAGCAGTTGGAGATCAGGTTCCTGCGGATGGCCTCTTTATAAGTGGGTATTCCGTATTGATCAATGAATCCAGTCTAACTGGGGAGAGTGAACCTGTTGCTGTAGATGAAGATAACCCTTTTCTTCTGTCAGGGACCAAAGTTCTCGATGGTTCATGCAAAATGCTGGTTACTGCAGTAGGGATGAGAACACAGTGGGGTAAACTAATGGCTGCCATCACTGAAAGTGGAGATGATGAAACTCCACTACAGGTGAAACTAAACGGAGTTGCAAATACTATTGGAAATGTTGGTCTATTTTTTGCCCTCTTGACTTTTGTTGTCCTCTCACAAAAGTTAGTTGCCCAGAAATACCTTGATGGGCTTCTTTTAAACTGGTCTGGAGATGATGTGCTGGAGATATTGGAAAATTTTGCTGTTGCAGTTACAATCATTGTTGTTGCTGTTCCTGAGGGATTGCCTTTAGCAGTCACATTGAGCCTTGCGTTTGCAATGAAGAAGATGATGAATGACAAGGCATTGGTACGACAATTAGCTGCCTGTGAAACTATGGGCTCAGCCACAGTCATTTGCAGTGACAAGACCGGAACACTAACAACCAATCGCATGTCTGTCATGAAGGCCTGCGTCTGCGGGAACACCATGGAAGTGAACAATCCACTGGCATCTTCTAATTTTTCTTCTAAACTCCCAGAAGCTGCTTTGGAAATTCTTCTGGAATCTATTTTTAACAACACTGCAGGTGAAGTGGTGATTAACCAAGATGGGCACTATCAAATCCTAGGGACCCCAACTGAAGTGGCTTTGTTGGAGTTTGCATTGTTAATAGGTGGAGGCTTTAAAGAAAAGCGGCAGCAATCCAAGATTGTTAAGGTGGAGCCTTTTAATTCAACAAAAAAGAGGATGAGCATCATTCTTGAGCTTCCTGGAGGAAGATACCGTGCCCATTGTAAAGGTGCTTCAGAAGTAATCTTGGCTGCCTGTGATAAATTCATAGATGCCAGAGGCAGTATTGTTGCCCTCGATAACACAACTACAAACAAACTCAATGGTATCATTGAAACCTTTTCTAAAGAAGCACTTAGGACACTCTGCCTTGCTTATCAGGAAATGGATGATAGCTTCTCCATTAATGAGCCAATACCGCTGCAAGGATACACATGCATTGGTATTGTTGGTATCAAAGATCCTGTTCGTCCAGGCGTCAGTCAGTCTGTGGCAACTTGCCGGTCTGCTGGCATTGAGGTTCGAATGATTACAGGAGATAACATAAATACAGCAAAGGCAATTGCTCGTGAATGTGGTATACTTACTGAGGATGGTCTTGCCATTGAAGGTGCTGAGTTCAGAGAGAAAAATCCGAAAGAACTCCTTGAGTTGATTCCAAAGATGCAGGTTTTGTTATGTATCTAACGTTTATATTTGCTTGCAAAAATTTATCTTCCTATGAAATTCTCATGTTCGAATATGCCTGTGCACTGAAGGTACTGGCCCGATCTTCACCACTTGATAAACATACACTTGTGAAGCACTTGCGCACCACATTTAATGAGGTTGTTGCTGTGACTGGTGATGGTACAAATGACGCACCTGCATTACGCGAGGCAGATATTGGACTTGCCATGGGAATTGCAGGGACTGAGGTAATAACATAAGTAATGAGTAATATATCCTTGAGATATTACATTCTATAAAAGCTTTCCTCTTTTTACATAAATTGTGTCAGTTGTTGCAAGCTATGTGGTCATGTGGATCTGAATCTTGACATCATGTCCAGATATTCTTATTCATGCATGATATTTAATTTTTCTGAGAGAGAATAAAGAAAAAGAAGTGTAAGCTTTTCTTCAGTTTTTAAATTATTGTCCGCATTCATCCGGTTTCCTACTTCCAGTGTGATTCATTTACTCAACTGATTTGTTAGTAGTACAGTACTGTGCATGTGTTCATTGGTAATGGCTGCATTCTCTAATAACAATTAAAATACTTCTTTTCTACATCATTAATGAGATTTTCTCTAAATCATTTTCCCCCTGAACCATGAAAGAATAACATGAAAAGTTGCTGGAGGCCAATCCATTGTTGATATAAGCTGTATGCTGTTGGTTGGTTTAACTTGCGTCTCTGCTGGCTGTGGTTGCTGTTTTTTGTGGCTCCGTTTAACCCTGAAAAACAAATTCTTCTGTATCCTCCATAATCCGAATAACTAGTGTTGGTCAACATTATAGCAATCTACACTTCAGGGCACAAACATTAACTTCAAGACTCAGTAAATTGCTTTACACAGGTGGCAAAAGAGAGCGCTGATGTTGTAATTCTGGACGACAACTTCTCCACCATTGTAACAGTTGCAAAATGGGGACGCTCTGTTTATGTCAACATCCAGAAGTTTGTGCAGTTTCAGCTGACTGTTAATGTTGTTGCATTGCTAGTTAACTTCTCTTCTGCGTGCTTTACAGGTATATATTCAATTTCGTCAATTGTGTTAACTTATCATCTCCGTCTCATGATTTACATTTTGTCATGCCAGGAGATGCTCCACTGACAGCTGTTCAACTTCTTTGGGTTAACATGATTATGGATACCCTAGGAGCACTTGCGCTTGCCACTGAACCACCTGATGATAACTTAATGAAGAAAGCACCAGTTGAAAGGACAGGGAAGTTTATCACAAATGTAATGTGGAGGAATATTTTGGGCCAGTCAATATTCCAATTTGCTGTCATCTGGTATCTCCAGACTCAAGGGAAGTACTTGTTTGGGCTTGAAGGCTCTGACGCTGATACTGTCCCCAATACTATCATATTCAACACTTTCGTCTTCTGCCAGGTAAGCCAGCCACTACAAAATCCTTGTCTTTGGTTTGGCATCTATACTGTAGGACATGAAACAGAAACAATGGAGTTGGAATCTGTCCAGGTTGAATTTCTTCTAACAATGAAGATGCCTAAGACTAACCATTGTCCCCTCATTCTTTGTATGCATTTGTTCACTCTGTATCTGCTCTGTTCAAGTGGAACAAGTGGAAATTGTTAATTCTTTTCACATGTTTCATTGCAAGTTAAGCATAGCCAATGGTAATTGCTAATTCTTTTACATATGTTTCGTTGCTGAATCTGTGTATGCCATGTAGGTGTTCAATGAGATAAGCTCGAGAGACATGGAGGACATCAACGTTCTCAAGGGCCTTCCAAAGAACTCCATTTTCATGGGCATCCTCACTGGCACCATCATTTTCCAGTTCATCATTGTCCAGTTCCTAGGAGATTTCGCCGACACCACGCCTCTCACCCAGCCACAGTGGCTCGCCAGTGTTCTCTTTGGCCTCCTAGGGATGCCCGTTGCTGCTGCCATTAAATTGATTCCTGTGGAACCACGTGAAGAAGGCAATGGACATGGAACATCGTAGTCCTATGGATTAAGCGCAGTAATTCAGCTTCACCAACATTTACTGCTATGGTAAAGCTGAGATCCACACTCCTGGTGATATAATCTTCCCAGGGCTGATGCAAGAGCATCGCAGCGCTGACCCAAGGTTGACACTTGACAGCTAACTGCAAAGAAAGATTTGGATTGGGTGCGTGGTTTAAGTATTCCCTTTGATTTTCCTCCATTCAGTATCCGCAGGCAGCAGCCACGAGCCTAACAGACAATAAAACTTATGGGGTGGTTCTCAGACATATTCTAAGTGTATATTTAACTGTACAGCTATTTTTTCCCTTACAAATAGTGACTCTGTATGCCAGTGCCATTTGGTATTATGAAATGGCACTAGTGTAGGTTATAATAACAGAGGGTTGTACATACGTTCTACCCGTGTCAATTGTAAGTTGACTGTACATTGAATGGAAATAGCGGTTATATCACTAGCATAGTTCATTGCAATTTTCACTTGTCAACAGCAATGCTTTTCTATACAATCACACGGTTCCTAACTTTCGCAAACGTCATGGTTAAAGTTTGCCACTGGGATGTACCAGGACAGCAAAATGGATACACATAAAAATGCACTTTGCATGCGTCCAATACTTCCCAGTTTCCTGAAGATACTTTTTACAACTTGCAACTCACCAGCTGCTGCCTAATACTATGTACATCAGACATCGGGTAGAACTGATCTTATCAGCGTTTTGGTGCTCTCCAATAGCTGCCTCGAATCATCATCATTATCAAGCTCCTCCCTGACATACCTTTCAATCTCAAGGAAATTCTCACGAAGAGAGTCGCAGGTAAGCTGCAGGGTTTCCAACGCCGATGCATTATTCCCAAGCAACCTGGCACAAATGAAGCGAGTAATGCCCAAGACAGTATCATACTCTGATCTTTGCAGCATCAACTTGATGGTGGACAGAAGGACTACACCAACGCAGTCAAGGATTCTGGGGCTTCCTTTCTTCAGGAGGATCGCCATCATTTCTGCTAGCTTGCTGGATGACGGCGAATCCTCACCCTCTGCAGCCTGCTCGCTTTGCTCGTCCTGATTAGGATCTTTGCCATCAAGAAGTTCATTCTTTGCCACAGCAGCGACCCACAGTGGTAAGCAAGAGTCACCAAAGTAGCAGGTGTTGGCAGCCATTTCATTCTGTGGTCCAATGAGCCAGCAACATACAAGACCTAATATGAGAACAGGTAGCCATTGCTTCAGAGCAGAAACTATGCTGAGTGCAAATCTTGGGCCAGCAAAGGACTCGACAGAGGGCACAAGATCAAGAAGATCATTGGCAAGAAAGAAGGCCTCCTCTGGAGGGCTTGACTCCTCAGTTGAGCTTGATAGCACCAAATGGAGTATCTTGGCTGCGTATGTAAAGGAGCTTCGAATAAGCACCAGTGCATCCTTCAGATCATCCCCCTTGAAAGATGAGCCATGTTCCTGATGCTTTTTGATAGATGATACTGCATATTTTGTGTAGGATGATGCAAATTTGAGGCATCTTATTTTATCATCATTGACCAGCTTGATGGCTGTTGTGTCAATGATAAACTTGAGAATAGAAGTGCCCAGCATAATCGCATTAATTGTGCCTTTCACTGTGTTTCCTGCATAAAGTACATCACCCACTTAGTCAAGAGGCATCACACAAAATTCTGCAGTATTGGTAACATTATACACAGATACACAAAGATATTAACAATGGATGGCTTAATTAGTCTTTTCCGTATTTTCAGAAGATCATACAAACATCTAGGGTTTTGAATACAAGAGTCAGTTTAAATAGATTTCACATCAGAAAGTGTAAAATATGGTATAGCTATACCTTCAGACGCTCCTTTCTTCTGGTCTTTCGATCGTGAAGCTTTCAACTTTGATGGCGGATTCTTAACAGGAGCAGTTAGGAGTTTGTCGAAACAGTTCAGAAGATGATCCAGTGACTGATTGGCAATTGATGACTGAAACAATGAAATTTACTGAGAACAAAAGTATAACCAGACCAAGTAGACCTTTAAGACTTTGACAATAAAGGCAAAAATAAGATTGATACTAACCATCAGAAAGCTATGAATACAAGTGCAATT
Organism: Alloteropsis semialata; assembly: GCA_004135705.1. Taxonomy (NCBI): domain Eukaryota; kingdom Viridiplantae; phylum Streptophyta; class Magnoliopsida; order Poales; family Poaceae; genus Alloteropsis; species Alloteropsis semialata. Next base: position 50,969,857 of record CM014278.1, read on the forward strand.
AATAAATATTGTTACCGATTTCCAATGATGTCTCAATTGATGAGCATAATAGTTATAAAAAAATTTAGTACAAACTATGAAAGCCAAGTGTGGTGGAAATTTGGAAGTGGAACTCACCTCAGAGCAGCTTCCAGTATCAACATCTGGAAGGGCATTATATGTAGCCAGACTCAAATAGGCCAACACAGGTGCAAGGTCTAAAGAGTCCAAATATAGGCACTGCTCAACATACACTTGAGAAATGACCTTCAGAGAGGAAAATGCAATTTCTGAATAAGAAGATTGCAGAAAGGCATCTCTAAGATCTTCAGCTTTCACTATTTCATTGATCTGCCACGCTGCCCCCGCTGCAACAGCAAGCTCTTCATCACTGACTTTTGATTTGGATGACCCCTTTCCAACAGCATGGTGACGTGCTGGTGTTTTCTTAAGTGACTTCCCTTTCTTCCTCCTTGTAGATGCAACAGGGCATGGAGGAGGTTCAAGACCATAGATCTCAGCAAAATCAGAGGCTTTAGATTGTAGAATATTTGTCAGCGCTTCAAAAAGTTCATCAGACCAGCCACTCAAAACTATCAACTTATGTGCAGCAAGCGCAACTTCCTGACATTCTTCTTGCTTTGAAATCCTAGCAGCATTCACAACTATATCCATGCATTCCTCATGAAGCACAGATAGATCATCAGGTAAAACAACTGGAGCAATACTAAGAAGGGCAGCCCGGGCACCCTCAGAAACAACGGTTTGAAAGACCAGCCTAAACTTCGCATTTGCAAAGAAGTCTCGCAAATTGGACAAACTAGAGCGTTCTTCAGATAAGCTTTTCATAAGATTGACAGAAGCAATAACAAGACCATCAATCTGGTCTGAGTTAAGTCCTGTTCGTGATAATGCAAGAGTAATCGAGAATTTGACTAGCTCAACAATAGACTTTGGGGATGACCCTTCAGACAGAGCAAATTCACAGAATCTCGCCCCAGCTGTCGGTGACCTCTTTATTAGTGCAATGCAGCGAGCGCATGCTTCTTTTGGGCTCAACTTTGGTGGAAAATAAGAAGGAATGAGGAGCTTCGTAATTTTTTGAGCAATACGGGGATGATCATTTGCAAGTGAAGATAATAGAGTACCCAGGCCAACAACCTGCAACATAGAAGGGTATATAAAAACCTACCTGAAAATATTAAAAACACTCTAATATGCTTAATCCGAACAAATTATGGATGTTAGGGTTATTTAGGTTTATAGCATAGTTTGTAACCAGTACCATACCTTATTGTATTGGAAAGATCGAAGATCGCGAATAGCTAAAAGAAGATCAACAGCAGCAGCTCTAACGGACAGAGCAGTATCTGAGATCATATCGCTTAATCTTGGGAGTAGAACTTTAAGTATTTCATGACTCTGTGGATTGTCAAGCAAGTAAATGAGACCATTTAGTGCTGACAGCCGAACCTCATTGCAAGAATCCTTGGACATGTCGTCCACAATTTTACTCAAAAACTTTGAAATAGTTGGAGCTGGGACAATTTCCCAATATTGGTTAAGAATACGGCAGATTCCTTCAACTGCAACAGTCCTTATTTCTGCGTAGTCATCCATGAGGAGCTTGTCTATCAAGAAGAACTGCTTCTCTATAAGAGGATCATTAACATCCTTTGTCACATCTGGATCTTCAAGGGGAAACAAATCTAACAGAAGATGTAAAGCATTATGGCGAACAATGGAGTTCGCAACCTGCCAAACAGTATCCAGTTCAGAATTTTAGATAAAGGCGATGGGAATTTGGTTAAAACCTGAATGGCCAATACAGTAGAAATTATCATTACTGCAACGTGATATATGCTTCCAATATTGAACTGTAAAGCAGAAAACTGAACAAATAATTACTTGACAAATCAAGTTGAATTCAAATTAAACTTATCAGTTCATAGCATTGTCATTTCATGATTCAATGCTACACGTGAAGAATATAATACACTGCTTGCAGTATTAGAGTATCACGGTAGTCAATAATTCTTACATTTCTTGATAAACCAAATCGTACTAAGAATTAAGAAAGAGTTTTTGGCTCTTTAATGTGTGAACTCAGCACCGCCTGGTCTGTGTATGAACACGACTAGGCATTGGGTGCCATCCTGCTGTCAACTAGCACGTAGTGCTGTTTAGAAGGCTGTTATGATCAACTAAGCTTATATATGGCAGTGAAGCATCAGCAATATTCAGTGGGTCAGTATTTGTACTATCAGCCAATTCATCACATTCCTGCTAGAATTATTACTAGAACATACACAGTTCCATGCCGCTAGAGAAGAATAAGACAAGGTATATGTACCTGCAATGATCGGAACACCACAGGCTCGGCAAGTCGGAACACCAACTTTTCAACCCCGGCAACGGCCCTCTGCTCAACGAACGACCACAGGATCTTCCGGGCCGCCTTGGCCACCTCTTTACTCGCAGCGTGCACAGCGCCCTCCACCATCCCCTGCAGGAACGCCTCCCCGACCTCCGCCCTGACCCAGCCCCCGTCCTTCCACGCCCTGAACACGACCTCCCCGTACGCCACCACCGCCGCGCGCTTGGCGCCCGTGATCCCCACCTGCGCCCTGATGAGCTCCAGCCCCTCCCTGGCGACCCCCTCGCTGACACCGAGCACGAGCGCGAGGAACTTCCTCCCTTCCTCGGCCTTGAGGAAGAGCGGCGACACGAAGCAGCGCAGCAGGAGCATCTTGAAGTCGGAGATGCTCTCGTCGTCGTCGTAGTCGAGCAGCGGCAGCGCGTCGCGGAGCGCGAAGAGGCGGCGGAGGACCGGCCTGGCGCTGGAGGCGGAGGTGAGCGCCAGGGCGACCAGGTAGGGCAGCGTCTGCGCGACGAGCGCCTCGCGGCCCGGCGTGTCGGCGCGCCAGGCGAGCTCGAAGCAAGCGGCGGCGAGGGCCGCGAGCGGCGGGTCGGCGGTGGCCAGGAGCGCGAGGCGGCCGTGGAGGAGCTCGAGCGGGCGGATGAGGTCGTCCCATCGCGGCGGGTGGGACGGGTGGGTGATGAGCAGGTGGAGGAGGACGGCGGCGGCGCGCTGGGCCGGGGGCTGGGTCGGGGGCGCGTCGGAACTGGAGGCGCAGGCGGCGTCGGAGGGGGCAGAGAGGGCGAGTGCGAGGGCCTGCGGGAGGGAGAGGAGGAGAGGGTGGGAGGCGCGGAGGGAGTGGACGAGTTGCTTGAGTTGGGGAGGGGGTTTGAGGGCGGCGGAGGCGGCGGCCGGGACGAGGGTGCCGGCGAGGGCGAGGAGGTCGGCGGCGGAGGAGGGGACGGAGTCGTCGTCGCCGGCCGGGGTGGCGCTGCCCCGGGTGCGGCGGCGCGCGGGCGGCATTGCGGCGGAGATGTGGGATTTTGGGGGCAGGAGTTCGAAATGGAACGCGGGATCGACGGGGAATTTGTTGGGAGGGGGAGGGAGGGAAGGAGACGACCAGTCACGACTCACGAGCGCAAGGGGAAGAGACTGAGCTCGTGGTGGGTTTCGGCTCTTTTTCGGGCTGTAGTGGGGGATTGTCGCAGGCTTGCAGCAATCGAGCGCGTGTGGGCCCACGTATTTTTTATGGGCCGGGTCGCGAGTGTGGGTCTGAGCCCACGTATTCGGGATGGGCCAGGTCGCGAGTGTGGGTCTGAGCCCACGTGTTGGGATTGGGGGGGAGAGAGGCTCGGCGCCTCTAAACATTTGGGCTCACGGTCATGCACTAGTCACTAGCAAAAAGTTGGGCCACAAACCAGCAAGAACAGCCCATACCCAAATAACACATCGGCCTTCTTTCTCCCTGTGTCATAGTTTGATTCTCTTAACAACACATAATCTTTAATTCAATTGAGTTGAGCGTGTTATCAAAAAAAATGTTGAACATCATTCCCACTTTCTCAATAACCAAATCTGAATTTTGCGTTTATATTTATATTCATTCAACAAGTCAAACCGCCAGGACGTGATTCATATTTTGAGTGCATACGCCAGCATAAAGGCCTTCAGACAAATTCCAAAAAATGAACTTAGCCGCGGGAGTGTGTACGGTCAATGGCTTACTGACAGAGAAACACATCTCTTATTCCAATAAAAAAAAGAGAAGCACATCTCTTTTTTTTTTCTTTCAGACAAATTCGAATCCAGAAATTCCTCACAATAATTGGAAATCGAGAAATAAAGCTCGAAAGTAGAATAGTAGATTCAGAATTCCATTTTCCCTTTTTTCCTCCATTTATTGATTTTTTTTACATGGTGGAAATCCTATTTGACTCTGTGAATCATGTTCTTTTTTTGGGCAACCAATGAGCAAGCGGTGCTCGGTCTCCCATCAACGGGCTCTTTCTGATTTGTACGGTGACTGTTTGTTTTGGACTTTTGGTCTCGGTCTCCCATTATCTTTGGCCGGCGAGCTTCTGCAAATAGAAACAGTAACACACAAGTGTTCCCGGTGCCTTACTGCCTTCGGCCGGTGCCTTACTGCCTTCGGCCTTGTTTAGTTCGTCGAGGTTGGTTGAATTTTTCGTAGAAAAAGTGTACTGAGAAGCGTGTTGCAGAGAGGATGACACGTTTTCTAATAGTCAACTTTTGGTTGAATTGCAGAAATTTACAGGAACTAGGCCCTGTTCAGTTCGTCAACTTTTTTCATCGCTACAGTAAATTCGAATGTTTGATACTAATTAGGAGTATTAAATGTGGATAACTGACAAAACCTATTTTATAACTCCCGAGTGAAATTGTGAGACGAATCTATTAAGTCTAATTGGGCCATGATTAGACAATATCGTGCTACAGTAAACAATCTCTAATGACGGATTAATTAGGCTTAATAGATTCGTCTCGTGATTTTTCGTCCATCCGTGTAATTAGTTTTATATTTAGGTCATATTTAGTTCTTCTAATCTTTGGTTTAAAATTGCTACAGCAAATTTCACAAAGTTTTTCACCGAATTTAAAGAGACCTCTAAACAAGGCATTCGGTTGGCTGGCGGCTGGTGGCTGGTGCTGATTTGTTGTGAGAGAAAAGTACTGCTGGCTAGCTGGTGGCTGGTGGCTGGTGCTGATTTGTTGTGAGAGAAAAGTACTGCTGGCTTGTGGCTGATAAGCCAAGCGAACAGGCTGGAATCCAACGCAACAGAATCTGACCAACCTTTCGTCCACGGCGTTCTGATCCTCGAACCTCACGGTCACCTGCTGCTTACTGCAGAGACCGGAGGTAAGCATGGCGTAGCAGCAGATAGTCAAACTGACGTCGAAGCTTGCAAGCGTCTCCCCAGTGCGCATGCATCGCAGCAGGGAGAGCCTGGAGCTAGCCACAAAGCTGCCATTGCTCAAGTACACCTCGTCCCGTCCGGCTCCGGCGCGATCGATCGCGTGGTTGACTAGCTACCACGCACAGTACAGTCCTTGCTCTCGGTTGCCCCTTGCCATGCATGTAGAGAAGATGCCGGCCGCGGCGAGCGCCAGGCAATGGAGTCGGGACCCCCGCGGTTTCGCCGGCGATGATGCCGTCGAAGCAAATGCACGGCTCTCCTTGGCAGCTTTCGATCGACGACCACACGACGGTGGCGGTCGATCGTGAGCTCGTCACTCACAGTTTCCCTGCAGGCTGCAGCTGCAGATTGAGAGGAGAAAGGAAATTGTATCACACCAATGATTCTTTTATTTGTTGGCCGGCTCGCTGTCCTTCTTGCAGACCAGAAATCTACAGGCACCCGCCGCTGCAGAATCCGTCGCCAGCTGCCCGCGCTCGCGCAGTGGGCAGAGCACGCCGCAGAGAGCGTGCCCGGTGCACGGGCCATGCCCTGCTGTTGATGCAAGCAAGCCATCCGCTGCCCAGGCTTTCAGTTGGGAATTCAGGCTTTTGACCCACAGCTGTATCGTCGTAGGCCTGCATTTCTTTGATTCTCTTCTTTCGCGAGATTCACATTCGCACGCCGGGAGACAGAGATGCAGCGTTATTTCACATTAAGAATTGAGGATCACAATCATGTGGGTGCATTAGCATTACATGTGTTTCTGTTTGCGCGTGCACCTTTTCCCTGGGCATTCACATGTGGCCAACAACACCAAAAGAAAACACCATATGTAGCATTGGAGAATTAGGTAGAGACAAAAACGTGATAACATCGTGTGGTGTTGCAGAAGATAAATACGATAATAGTATCAGAGGCCTGTGTAGAAAAGGCAGGATATTGCTTAACCCCGGCACGTAGCTGTCTTCCTTTAGGTACGGGCTGACCTGAAGGCCTTGATGTGGCCACTCACTCCTAGCTGATACTGTACTGCTTTGGATCAACAAGTTTCACCAGACCCTGTGAAACATCCCGAATTTTCAATTACGAGAATTCGGCTCCCTGTACCATTGTGATAGTCCCAGAATCAACCGCTATCACGTACAGGTCTCATTTCAGTGTGATATCATATCCATACATCGAATCAGAGTACAATTATTACAAGGATAATATGGAAGCGTAGCTGTTACAAGCCCATTGGGCTAAACGACAAGAAGAAAGCCTACGAAGCGGTAGCTAAATCTTCAAGTCTTCATCTTCAGTCTTCTCCACAGGCATCCTTGAGCGAAGCAACACAACCCTTCAAGGTAGAATCCGCTGATCAAACTTGGAATCCAAGTCCTACCTGCAAGCTCACGAACTGTCCCCAAGGAATGGGACAGGTCCACGTCACCATCCGTATGCAAGCTTTAAGGTGGCCTAAAACTAGTATAACAAATATATCAAGGTATTAAAGCTGGGGTTTCCTACGCAGCAGCAGCAGCAACAGAAAATAAAGATCTTCAACAGCTTCCCAAGCTATCATCTCCACGGGTGAACCCTAGCACACTAGGGTCCCGTCGCAATCTCACCTCCTGCTCCTCCCGAGTCGATGGGAAAGCTCCCACCCTTCCCATCTCAACGGCTCCAAGCCGGAATCCGCACTATCATCTCTCATCCAACCCAATGCTATGAAAAGAGGAGAGGTAGAATATCCCAAAACACTAATCAGATGAAGCCGGATCGAGGGGTGTCCATGACCGAGGACGCGGCTATACGTATAGTTTTAACTCTGCAGAGTGTGTACACCTGGACCCACTCGGGTTGCAGACGGTCGCGATCCGTCTTGAGACACAACCCACAGTCATGACTTCCTAACCAGATCGGTACCATACTGTATTCCCAGGCTTGGGACCCGAGATCGTGAGTCTCTAACCTGGCCACGGTGGTGTCGAGAGTCTCGAAAACTCAGGGCTAGAATAGCCGGGTCCCGAACATCCCGGTGTTCGGCCAACCCAATCCTATACACACTTCTCCACAGATCTGGTACCGCCTAGCTAGAAATGGCTGGAATCCTCCCCATGAGGATAAGTGGTGTGCACGTTTGACAAAGTCCCGTCACCAGGTCCAACTGACTCAGCCTAAGCCAGAGCAAGCAAGCCTCCAAACTGGGCCATCCGACTCCGCGGTCCGCCCGTCTACCCATTACAGGTAATATCCACCAACTCCTCCAAAGATCCACAACAAATGTACCCGCCACAGGTACTCCGTAGGAAGTGCCCAACACACCTCCCGAGCCCCGACCAGAAGGTCGGTTAATGTCTGCTCACTCCAGCCGGGGGTTCGAAACTCTTCAGTTTTATCCCACCCGAAACTCACACCAAGATGATCAAGATCACAGCTAATCCCACACATGCAAGCATAGTACGAATATAACAGTGTATATAGGTAAACAAGGATATCGGGTAATAATCAAAGGCTATGCACGGGTTTATCAACATCATGAAATAAAGCGCTAGCAAATCTATTAGCGATGCCTAATGGGATTTCAAAGTCGGAATGGGCGTGAACACCTGTGACTTTACGATCCAAACTCATCTTGATGTAGTCGAACAAGTCTTCGCTTGCCGAAGTCCGAGTTGATGGAGTCCATGAAGTCTTCTAGATCTTCTTCAGATCCTAGCAAACGTTAAAATAAACAACGGCATCTAAGCGAATAAACTCCAAATAAGAAGCAATAAGAGCCAAAAGCACTCAACTCCTGCTCTAACGTGTAGATCATAATTTTAGAAAATTATAGAAACTGGTTTCATAATTTTCTGAGCTAGGATCAAGTTATTATGAATTTTCTTAAATAAAACCTATTTCTAAAATTCTGAAAAGAAAAAGAAAACACATGACACGTGGCAGCACCAGGGAGCGACACGTGTCAGCACCGGAGTGTTCCACGTGGCATGCTGACGTCAGCATGACGTCAGCGTTGACCAAGTCAACGATCAACGTTGACCCGGTCAACCGGTCAACAGTCAGTGGGGTCAGTGGGGCCCGCAGGTCAGTGGGACCCACGTGTCATTGACACACTGTGTATGGCAGGTGGGCCCCGGCGGTCAGTTTGGAAAAGAATAAAGGCCGGACACGGGCTGTTCTTGGCCGGTTTCATTTGTGGGCTTCAACTGAGGAGAGGGGGTTTTGTAGACTTGTTTGGAGGATTCGGCCCATGGCCGTTTTGCTGGTGCGGACGGTGCAGCAGATGAGGTACTGACGAGATGGGCCCACAAGGCGGTGACACAAACACATGGGCCCGCGGATCAGAGAGTCAGAGAGATAGAGAGGAGGGATCCCGTGCGGCTTCTGCGGCTTGGCTTTGGTGTGGTCTCCCGTGTGGTCGATGCCGGTCAGAACGGCGACGAGCCGGCGATGAGTGACGGGCGGTGGTGTAGGGCAGTTCAGTGCGTGCGGTTGTGTCCGTGGCGCAACGTGCATGCATGTGAGCGCATTGATGCAGAACGGAGCGGTGATGTGCGAGAGCGTGCGAGAGGGCAGCGGCGGCGATGAACTCCGCGTGATGATGAGAAGTGACGAGCACGGCGGTGAGAGATCAAGGTAGCAGCGAGGTCTCACGAGCACGGCCTGGACCTCCTGTCCACGGTGTGCATCGCGAGCAGAACGAGGACGCGACTGGAGGGAGTTGCAAAGAGCGGATGCGTCGGAACAGATGAACGACGTCGCGCGGTGACGAGAGCAGAGCGGCGCGGTTGTGAGCGTGCATGAGATTGTGGGTAAGCTGGTGTGGTAGTGGAGATGCAGAGAGGCATTGGGGCGTGTGGCTTCTCCGTGGTGAGCTGCAAGGCACGGACGCGAACGTTTTTACGACGGCGGCGACCCTCCTGGCGCGGCCGCGCGTCGCGGTGGCGCGGCCTCCTGCACGCGGCCGATTCGTGTTCGCGCGAAGGAGAAACAGAGAGCATGAGAGAGAGAGAGCGGGAGAGCGTGACCTGCAGAGAGAGACGGGCGCGGCTCGAAGGCCGGACAGGCAAATCCATCAAGGGGAACAAAGCTTCACAGGGGTGTTCATGGCGACGCGACGGACGAATCGGAGCAAGGCAGAGCGATTCAGTGGGAGAGAGGAGAGATAGAGACGGTGAGGATGCTCACGGCGGGGCGGAGGTGAAGGCGTGGCCGAGCTCGGGGTGGACTTGCGGTACGGCGTCTCGGCGATGCGCTCGTCGTTCTCCTCGTCCGCGGCGAAGCTCCGGGCGGCGCGGTGCGGCTCGGCGTCGGGCGGCTCCTTCTCCTCCGGGCGATTCCCTCCTTCACGGGCGGCTCCTTCTCCACCTCCTCCTCCGAACTCTCCTTACGGCGATTTGGTCAGGGCTTCGCCCCTTGGCGAATTTGGCGATGGGCAACCGAGAGAGGGGCCGGGTTATAAAGGGGAGAGAAGGCTTGGGGAAGGGGATGAGGGCGAGGCCGAGTTGCCTTGGTTGCCAAGGGAGCTAGGGGCAGGAGCACATGGATGTGGGGCCGGGCGGTTGAGCGGCAGCGCGATTCGCGGCGGGGCTGGCGCGGGCGCGCGCGGGTTGGAGCGGGGAAGCGCGGCGCGGCGTCGCGTGGGGAAGAAGAAGCACAGGGCATCTGGTGGGGCCGGAGTGTCGGTGAGGGAAGAGGGGAGCGGGGTGTGGAAGAAACGGGCCGGCGGAGCTGGGCCTGCTGGGCCGGGTGCGGGGAAAAAAAAGAGGGGGATGGGCCGGTGGGAGATGGGCCAGAGCTGGACCGAGGGAATGGAGAGTGGTTCGAGCCGGCGGGAATAGGTAGCTGGGCTGGATTTGATAGGTTTGAGGATTGAGCCCAAGGGAGATTAGATAGGTTAGAATTGTTAGTTTGAAATTATATTTGATTGGTTCGAATTCAAATATAATTTCCACACAAGCAATCACATAAAACCAAAAAAAGAGCCAAATCACACTAGCATGAATTGCCCTAAGCAGAAATTAAAGGTTGATTTTAATTTCCTAGGAATTTAGGGAGATTCACAAGAAGACAATTCTAGGTGTTTTCACGACAACGCAAGCAAAAATTTTGAAATCCACATTTTTACATTCAGGAACATTCCGGAAAAATCCGAGATGTTACACCCTGCCTCCAAGATTGTTTTTGATGCATGTCTTCAGGATCTATATAAAACTCTTTTGCGATACTTCATACTATTAATGAGTAGTATCTTACTATTACTAATTGGTGACTTCTTTTGAAGTCTCCAGATTAAGCCACCTAGGATCCTAGGTGGACGAATCCTGCTTCTAGCTGATACTGTACTGCTTTGGATCAACAAGTTTCACCAAACCTTGTCTCTATGATTGTTTTTGACTGCATTGGTGTTGGGGGATTGGCCTGCCAAGGAAACACCTTCACCCGCTCATTTTGCATTTGAGCTCCTGTCATTTGCCTTCGCTACGTGTATTTAGGAGGCTATTGCCTTCGCTAGAGATCAGGTGTTATGCAGCGATCCACCGCCTTCGCATCAGGGATTCGTCATACGGGAGTGCGAAGGCAAACCATGAATACTACCTGCATACGTTCAGTTTCTATCTCTTTCGCTAAGTGATTTGGCACTGAGGAATGATTCGCTTCCTTCGGTGATAAAAATTGACCAGAGTGGATGTGAAGGCAACTCACAGATATCACCTGCATGTGTGGTTTATCTTCTCACTCAGATTCAAGACAGGTCCGAGAGATGGCACGGTGGTTTCTCCTCTCTGGGATAAGAGGCGCCTTGCGACCGAAGGTATCCCAGGTGGTGAAGGCAACGGAGGTCGTCGGAGGCACGGTAAAGGCAGCGTAGACCAAGTCCAAACCGAGTCAAAGACGGAGTTGCTGGTCTACGCATTCACATTGAGACGTGCAAATGTACTCTTATGCCCCTGGAAACCGTAAGTTGTATAGTCTAGAGGATGATGCCTGATTTCCAGGGGTATAAGGGGAATGTAAAAGTGCCTCTTGATCTCCCTATAAAAGGGGACCTCCCACCAACGTGTAAAGGACTGATTCCCGAGAACACTGTTGATAAGTAATTTACTGTTGCTTGTCTCTGTTCTCTGTTTTGGCTATTTTTTGGGCTTATTAGCTTCGGCACTAACCCAACAATTGGATACTAGCAGCTTTATATATATTATTCTTTTTTCCTAATTATATTCTTTTCTTCCGAACACCTATATGCATCTATCTTGTAATTAGTCCCGCTTTAGATTCAGAATACAGTAGTATATCCCACACGTAAATTTTAAATGTACTTGGGTGATTAGCTCAACAATGCATGCCATCAATCTTTATTCGATCATGTTAGGGTTGTACAGTACTACTCTTTTGTTTGAGCTTTGGATTGTGGTGTCTCTTCGTTCTCTTTTGTCCATTTTTGATTTGGGTCCTAGTAGCTATGGAAGTGCTTGGTCGCACACCACAACTTGCCACATAGCAGCTGTGGCGTTGCCCGAAGGCTGGGCATCAAATTTTGATGCCACTCGCGGCAATGTAAAAATTTGTGTTGTATCATAACTTTTTCCTAAATCAAATGGCAGGCTTGTTTTTTTTATTGTAGCCTCATGTTCCGTGATGGCAAAACAAGGTGGGGGAACCAAACACCCCCTAATCGAAATTAGGAAACCGTGCCATTGCTATTCGATACACAAAAAGAACGATGGATAGTACGCTCTAATACGACATACACAATGGGACGGATGTTAGAAAAATCGGTGTATCAATCCATGCTCCACACAAAGATTAGACGTTTTTTGAGACATGATTATTGAAATTAATTAAAAAAATTAGGATCAATAACTAATCAAAAAATTTACCTTGCATTCTCTTCCATTTGCTGAATATTTAATAAAACACTCATAGATATATGCACTTATATTTAGGGAAATTTTGCTATATGACATGCAAAATGATGTCGTTTTCTAGAGGAGACCGTTAACTATGCACTATGCTGAAACATTTTAGTTTTGTGCAAATTTCTTATAAGGCACTTGGTTGATTAAGTACTTTTAGACTGATTAAGACAAAACATTATACAAAAAATACAATTTATCATATTTCCCATACTACTCAACCTAAAAAATTAGTTTTAATCAATCTAGTGTTACCCAGCAAATTCACATAATATTAGAGTGTCTCTCATTTGGGTGCATATAGTTAACAGTGTCCTCTAGCAGAAAAGTATCATCTTGTAGCAAATTTTTACTTATCTTTGTCTAATGGAGAAACATGGTAATTCAGAATTGATTCATACATTAGTAAGGAATGACTATTCAAATTTATATGTTTCATTTCTGAAATATATTAATGTGATCGAATTAGAGAATGATATAATTAAAAGTCAGGAATAATTTTGCAATATTTGTTTTTCTCAAGTGAACAACGATACAATAATTGAAGTTTATCCTAACTAATTACATTTGATCTATAAGTGAAATGCTACTATTATTTTTAACTAACAGTAGCCGTACATGTGTTCAAAACACCACTTATTATACAATTTTTTATATTAAATTAAGATATATTCTAAAATTAATAAATTATCAAACCACAACTACTCTACAACATAGAATAAAATATTATTATATACATAACATGTATTGCCGAAAAGCTTTTTAGTAGAAAATATTGACGTTGACCACTGATATACTACTAATGAGCCATGTTCAACATTGATGTGCATTCGATTTGGTTATTCAATATTGTTTTGTTCAGTACTAACTACTATGGAAAGAATATTATTATATCTTATGGTACAGAATAAGCCTAATTGTATAATCATATTGCATATGTACTTGTATTTTCTTTATCATCACATACAAGTATATTCTGGATGAAGTGGTTGGTTTGCTAAAAGAGTGATCAAAATATTAGACATAGTATAAAAAATATTATAAGTCGATGTGTTTGAACTTCTTCTTGATACGATTTGAAAATCTTGAGGTCGTATGATTTGTCATAGTACTTGCTAATAAATATTGCTTCTTTGATAGGAAATAGACTATGTTGAAAAGGAGGGATAGATATCTCTGAATAATAATGCTCTACAAAAGTTAGGAACCAGCATTTGCAATATAAAGGCATAGCCAAACACAAAATGTTAGGAACTAACATTTGCAATATAAAGGCATAGCCAAATTTATCATAACAAGTTAGAAATTGCATAATAGTAGTTTCTAGAAGAAAATTTGTCATAATCTTTTGAGCGCCTACCACTTGGCATTAAATGGCCAAGCATTTGACACTTTTGTGCACTTGATCTTTTTTTTCCAAATACTTGGCACTTCATGTTTTCTGAAACATGGTTTCTGATTTTGCCCATCATGAAATTCTATGGAAGTGTTCTAGAAACATGGAGAGATATAATAGTATAAGAGTATTTTTATTATTTCACTAAAAAATAGATCACCTTGGTAGCTGTGTATTGTCAAAGTTGCCAATAATTCTGAAAGGGAGGTCTCTGAAAGGGAGGTCTGTGTATAATCACCTAGGAGCGCCACTGAGAAGCGCTCCCACACACGTGGATTGCCCTTATTATTTTTAGCTTGCGCAGCACTCCTGCAGTTGTTCCTTGATCTGTGTTCTTTACATGATCGGTGCTCTAAAAAGATCGATCGGAAGGGAAAAAATCTTTTTGCGACTGTCGTCCTATGCTTTGTCATGCTGCTGATACAAGATACAGGTCGTATAATCGTTTTGATCTCGATCACTCCCCTTCGCATCGTGCCCCCTCCCATTAGGTCTCCCGTGTTATGTTCTGTCCCTGACTGGAACCCCAAACTCGGTCAAAACAAAACAAAATAGGTTAAGTTTTTCTAAAAATCCTAAAACAAATTAAGTATTTGTTGTAAATCTCTGGAGACCCTAGCTATTTTAGGTTTTAAATAAAAACACTTATATTTAAGTTTTCACCTATACAACAGGATGGTTTCCGAAAATAATAAAAATTTAGATGTTTTAAGGCAATGTACACCATTTGTTGGATCTGGCATTATGGGTATTCTAACTTTGAAATAACAAATATCTCCCAAAATCATTATTTGAGTAGTCAAATGAGTTGTTTATACTCATAAGGGTTCCCAAAATATAAAAAAAAACTAAATAGCTGCTATAAATAAATGCCAATCCATTTTAAGCCGAACTATGTTATGTTTGACCAACTTTATAGATAGTAGTATCACATCAATGAAACCAAATAATTAAATTGTCAAAATATATTTCATGATGATCAAATGATACTAATTTGGCGTAATAAATGTTGTTGTTCTTTTCTATAAAGTATGTTTGGCTTCATAAAGTAGTTTGACTTAGGACAACTCCATGAACAGATTTATTTGGGACAAAGAGAGTAGGCATGATGCTTGTGGGTGTTCTGGCTGAAACTCGGTACCAAGTGAAGATTGTGGAGAGCTTCTAAAAGAGGTCAAGTCGAAGCCCACTTGTATTTGGGAAAGTAACAATATCCATACCCGGCTATTTTGAACATTGCTAATAATATACTCTCTTTTGAGCCTTCATTCTTAAATAGATGGTATCTTTAATATATGATATTTGTGACAAACACATTAGTTTATATTTTTAACCCATTAGCCTCTCGTAAGTGACATCTATTTATTTCCTAAAAAAAGTGACATCTATTTATCTCCTCAAAAAAAAGTGACATCTATTTAAGTAAGTGTCTTCGATTTAAAAACGGAAAGTATCACCGTGTTTACTTCTAGGTCGAAAATTTTTTTGCAAAAAGGAATCTTTCTTGCATGGAGTACTAAATGAAGTCTATTTGCAAAACCTCTTCACGGATGAGCGTAACTTTTCGAGACGAATCTAATGAGCCTAATTAATCCATGATTTGCTACAGTAATGCTACAGTAATCATCCTCTAATCGTGCGGTCAAAGGCCTCATTAGATTCGTCTCGCAAATTTACCAAGGGGTTGTGGAGGTAGTTTTGTAAACTGACTTTATTTAATACCCCTAATTAGTGGTCAAAGGAGGGTGAAAAAAATTTCACCCTCCATATATAAGAAGAGTAGTTGGTTATCGTCCACGAGGGTACATGGAACCCATGGTAGAACAGTAGCGCATCCTCCACTGGGTTTCACACTTTCACTCAGTGCGTCTCCCCCACGAGAGCGGGCGCCGTGCCCCCCGATCCCCATCGACGCCGAAAGTACATGGAAAAGGCGTCAGCGTTCCACTGTTCGTCTGAATGTTGCAATGCGACTCTCGCATGAAACAGTAACATGACCAAACATGGCAGACCCAAAGATGCAGAAAAAAAAAGGCCGCCTTGGATGCCGCCAGCCAACCAAAGGAAGCGAGAAAAGGCTCTGATTTCCTGAACTGGACGGCACTGCCATCCCAAATATCTCTGGTGAGAGCTCAGTACACCTCTCTGCAGCGCGATCGATCAACCCACCCACAGACCCCAGACCACGCAGAGGACGGTGCCGTGCCCAGACCCACACATGCAGGTTGCACAAGGGCTGCACTCTGAAAGCCTGAATTCTCATCCCCATGCATCTCAATTCTCAAGACCATGATGTAGGGTTTACTGAGGGGGTGTTTAGATGCAGAGAGGAAAAAATGTATTGGGAAACGTGCATTTTGCAAAATGAATGCAAAAAGGGTGAACTAAACCCCCCACCCTGAATTTTACAACTCGCTACAGACTTACAGAGGCTCTGCAGTAGAAATGCAAACCATGCAGCTGCGAGAGCAAGAAAATCTCACGTGCTAAAGGGGGGCTTGTACAGCTCTGCGAGGAACCACCCCCTCGGTCACCATCTCGCGTACACCATCCGCTTTCGGCAGAGGCATGGGCCATGGCGCCCGCTTGCAACGCTGCAGCGCCATTGCCACCGGCCTTGCAGATCGATGAGACGAGCCAGTGGCCGGTGGCCAGTGCAATGGCGGCCGGGCCTACCGCTGCGGCCTCCGATCCCGGGAAGTGGAATGCACAGCTCTGCCCTGCCGCAGCAAAAGCGGAGCCGCCTTGTGCTGCTCCTGCTCCTGCTCCTGCAGCTGCTTTGTGTCACACACGCGACACGCTCGAGATTTTCTTGAGCTCCAGCTCTCCTCTCCTCAGGAAAAGCTCGAGCTCAAGCTCAGCTGTCACTGTCACCACTTGTTTTTGTCTTTTTTGTTTTCTTCATCCTCATCCACTATCGCGCGCCGATCGAGCTCAAGCTCAAGCTCAATCTCACAGAAGAACCAAACCAAGCTCTCCAACTCCAGCACGGCGGCACTGCCAATCACCGATTATTTGGCAGAGCCGGCGATCAAAGAACTGAAACAAAGAAAAAAACTAGGATTCGTGAAGAAATCAGCAGCGTCGATCGGAGCTCCGGCCACCGTAGGACGACTGACAAAAACGCTCGCGTCCCGGCGGTGCTCCTCACCGGCCGATGGCCGGCAGCTCCAGCAGCCTCGCCTTCTTGTTACTGCTCGCCGCGGCCGCGAACGAGGAGGCCGTGTCGGCCGGGTCGAATGTGCTGCAGGCGCCGATCGAGGAGTCGGGGCTGGGTGGCGGCGGCCTCTTGGCCGTCTTGGTCGTCGCCGCCGACGAGCTCCCGCTCTCGCTCAGCATCAGGCTGTGGCAGGCGTACACGTCCTCCTGATCACAGGGACAACAAAGATCAGGATCGTGCTACTGCTACACAAGTACATAACGACAAGGTTTAATCCGTGGAGACGTGTCGGAACAGAGTAACAACGAGCAAGTGCTGGCCTGCTGGGCATGGAGCCATGGACTGACCTTGTCGAGCAGGCAGGATGGAGAGACGCTGCTCATCTTGGACTCCAGCGCCTCCCTTGTCATGGCGCCATGGGTCGCCGCCAGCACGGCGGCGACGGCCACCGTGGACGGCCGGTAGTCGATCACGCTCGCAGCTGCAAGAACAGAGCACGGACCGATTGCTTTCTCAGAGTTCGTTCGAGACATGATCCATGGATGCGCATGCGGTAGCCAGTCATCAGCTAGTTAACCTTCGGCGGTGGAGAAGATGAGGGCGGCGGCCTTGGCGACGACGAGACCGGCGCCTCCGCCGCCGCCGCCGTTGCCTCGGCGTAGCCTGGAGGAGAGGCAGGGGAGGTAGTCGAAGGGGGTGACGTCGCCCATGCGCCACCCCAGCGTGGACAGCACCAGCAGCTCCATGCGCCGGATGGAGACGCAGCTGAAGTCGTACTCGTCGTCGGCGCGGAGCTCCGACAGCGCCGGCGCGCGGTACTCCTCCATCTTCGCCGCCAGCGACACGCACGCCACCGCCAGGAGGCGCGCCGCCCACGGCATCACCGACCTCTGCACGCGCAATAATCGCAGATCACATCGCGTCATCAGTCAATGGCAGAGCAGGATGTGAGTGATCGATCAATGGGCGATGGGACTGTTGGTTTGCTTACGTCGAAGCACCGGTGGAGGCAGAAGCGGTCGAAGTAGGCGACGGCGAGGTACGCCGTGCGGTGGGAGAAGCCGAAGCAAGCCCGGGTCTGCAATGGCGGCGGCGGGTCAAGAGAGGAGATGTGAACAAGCAAGCTCGAAGCTCTGTTGCGTCAAGAAACAAATTGGGGTAGGTGAAAGGTGGAAACCTTGTGCTCGATCACTCACCTGGAGGATCCACTTGACGGTGGCGCGGCGCGCGCACCGGAACCAGTCCTCAGAGAAGGCCATCGGCGACGGCGACGACTCGGCGCCGGCGTCGGAGAAGTCGGAGAAGGCAGGGGAGGAGGACGACGAAGGCGAGCAGCAGAAGCTGCTCTCCTTGGACACGAGGTGGTCCATGTACTCCTCGTCCTCCTCAGCTTCGCTGTACACCAGGAGTAGCTTCCCGTCATCGGCGCTTTCCACGAAGCCGCCGCCGCCGCCGCCGCCGTCGAGGTCGAGGTCGGAGCCGTCCTCCAGGCACATGAGCGAGAAGGAGCAGCCGGCCGAGCAGTTCTCTGCTTCCCCCATTACCGACCCACTGCTTTCCACCGCTCCTCCTCCTCTCGATACGCCGGAATCTGGCGATAGACGAACCAATTAAAGAGCCATCAGCTTCACGGCGTGGCCTGATACCGGCCGCCGGAACTGGCGGGGGGGGGGGGGGGGGGGGGGGGGGGGGGGGGGGGGGGGGGGGGGGGGGGGGGGGGGGGGGGGGGGGGGGGGGGGGGGGGGGGGGGGGGGGGGGGGGGGAGGGGGGGGGGNGTGGCTGCCGCTTGAGCTGAGCACCCACTATTTAAGTGCCTCACTTCACTTCACTCTCGTCTAATCGCTCGACATTTTTTTTTTCCCTGTTTACTTTCATAAGTTTTTCCTATTCATCACTGTTCATCAAATGTTAGGATATTTATTAAGGGTATTAAACGTAGATTAATGATAGATTAATTAGGCTTAATAGATTCGTCTCGAGATTTTTCGTCCATCCGTGTAATTAGTTTTATAATTAGATCATGTTTAGTCCTCCTAATCTTCGGTTTAGAATTGTTACAGTAAATTTCTAAACTTATCTTGCCGATTTAAACATGGCCAATTCTCAATGACCTCGACCTCGAGTGGAGCCTGTTCTTGGTCAAGATGCAGTATTGGTTACGCTTCGACTGAATTCATGTCGTCAGGGTGGTGGCAAGAGGAGCGGGCGGGGGCGCCGTAGTCAGTGCAGGCGAGCTGGCTTTGGCTTGACTAAAACCGATGGGGCTCGAAGTTCCGAGCTCCAATCACCGGGCTTGACTTGACCGGGCGGTGCCATGTCCGGTTCTGAACATCTCTGACTCCGAGGTACTTGTAGGATCGGCGAGTCCAATGATGTGCAGCTCGCGGAACCACGGAGACGGCATTTCTGTAAACTAGCGTACTCCCTATGTGCAAAGCATGTTTTGGCTCAAGGTTGATGACTTGATGGATGGAGTAGTAATGCTGCATTGCTAATCGTAAATACAGGTCTGTTAGGACATGAGTGCAGTTTTTTAATACTATGGCACTGCGACGAGAAATGGCTATTTCAGACGATATCATGTGGAATAGAAATATTTATACATTATATATGAACCTTTTTAGTGAGGTTGTACTAATATAATTTTGACCGCATAGTTGGCCCAAGAGGTCCTCAGAGGGGATATGGCGCGGGATCTATGCCAAAACACTTGGACAGTCAAGAACACTCCAATAAGTCGAAGATGGGTTAGGGATGAGGTTATTGTTCAATATCTAATTCTACACCATAGGGTCGTCTTCATCAGGGGTACTTCTATATATCTTCGGTGATGTCTTCTTGGGGTATACCTATGTCCTAGAAAACCCGACCACTTTTGTGTGAATATGGTCATGAAGCGGTGAATGTGCAACGAGCTATACTTATAGCTACCGAGAATTGTTCCATGGTAGTACCTACTCGCGGATGGTGGGGCACACCACCCCCCCCCCTCCCCCAACCCTAAAGTAAACATTCTTCTTTTGGCCGTGTCATTTCATAGGTGCATAACCGTGTCACAAAAATTATAGATCATTTCACAAGAGTTAGACCCTATTTAGATGATCAATTTTCAACTATTTACGAGTCATATCGAATGTGGTGCCACTAATTAGGAGTATTAAATGTAGATTATTGACAAAACTCATTTCATAACCCCCGGGTAAATTCTTGAGACGAATCTATTGAGCCTAATTAGACCATGATTAGACAATGTGGTGCTACAGTAAATAATCTCTAATGAAGGATTAATTAGGCTTAATAGATTCATCTCGTGATTTCTCGTCCATCTGTGTAATTAGTTTTATAATTAGATCATGTTTAGTCCTTCTAATTAGCATCCTCAAACTTGATGTCACATTTTCGGCAAGTTTCTACTCCCAACTAAACAAGGCCTTAGACTCTACATTGTTCACAAATTGGTATATCTATAACACATTTAATATTACTAAGTCAAACTTTGAGTTTTGTCACACACAAATGATATTTGTTTTCTCATATACCCAAAAGGATTTTTTTTATGAAATATACTACATATAACATATTGTGGGAAATTTTTTTTGACATGATTCGCTATTTTTATAGATTAAATGAATTTTTTCAGATACAAAAATAAAATGATTTGTGCTGGTGGGCGCTTACGTGGCCCGCTAGCACAAATAGGGTGCATTTGTACTGGAGGTCGTTTACGTGGCTCGTCAGCACAAATCGATCAATGCTGGCAGTCCGCAAGGCACCGGCTTCCCGGTCATTTGTTCCGGCGGTTGCCAGTACCAACTGCCAACAAATCATTTTTTTACCAGTGGATAGCGCAAACTTGGACCTTTCTTAGATACTCGACTATAATAGAATTAAATAGACCTAGTTCTAGTATTTTTAATTTACATGCTTTCGATAGCATGCAAAGTATATGAGTTGTATAAAAGTATCAATACAACTGACACGATAGAATACGTACGTACCTTAGTTAATCTAGTTATTCTAGTGTAAGTGAGAACGTGATCCAAAGCCCCATCAAGGAGAGCTGGGGCTAGTAGCTTAATTATTAGCTTATGTAAAAGCAGTCAGTGAGAGTGTTATCCCAACCACCTTGTTTGTATCATCTCTCCTCCTTTAGTACCTCTCATCCCTTTCACTCCATCCACGAAATAAGAAGTTAACAGCCATCAACTTCTTGATGCTGCCAAACAGGAGCTACATTTCTTGTGCAAGTGTCCCTAGTTTGAGACATAGCCACTTGCCCACCCTCTCATCCGTGTAGGTCCAGGAAAGCAAAGCCTATCCAAAAAGGTTGAAAGGAGACTAGAAGAAAATTAGGGTTGCCTAGACACATTAAAGATAGCCCAGAGTCCGACCTTATAATATTTAAGCTTTGCAAGTCTAGTGTAATCTTCAGAACAAGTCTATTGTGCTCCGTTCGGAACGTGGGAAGAATACTTTCCACCCATCTCCTACAGCGACTAACCTGCATTATGTTCCAACATGCTCTAATTAAGCTATTGATTATGGTATTGTACAACATTAGACATTTAGGTCTTGTTGGGATCCACGAAACTAAAGTTTAGCTGGTTAACTAAGACATTGGGTAAACTTTAGCTGGGGATCCAAACAGACCCTCAAGCTAAACTTTAATTGGACGGATCCAAACATTATCTTATACTAAGCATATGTGCATCATTTTAACCGCAACAGAGTACAGTGTTTATGCAGCAGAGGCCACTCACCCACTCCAAAAGCAATATCCATGGATTCACATAGTTATTTTAGTCTGAACTACTCAATTTGAAAAAAAAATTAAATTAATTGGAACTACAGTGGGTCAATGGATCGGTACATGTCCATCTCTACGCCATTGGTTTCGCGAGTTAACACTGAACTCTATTTTAATTAATTATACTACTTGTAGTAATTTTTTTATGAGGTGGCCAAGTCTTTTTCTTTTAGAATTATTGTCAGTTCACAATTTTGAACTGATGGCCGACCATAGTTAAGTGCCATATATACTATACTATACTACATAAATGCCAAACACAACAAAGCAAGTGATGGCATATCAAATCATTATATTGAGATGCAATCCCTGATTCTTTCTTCCTAGCGCTCTACATGCTAAGTTGATCTAAGAAATTAAAATTAATGGTGACCTCGAGTCTTCAGTTGCATCTGCAGATCAGTCAAAAGTTTTGGTATCAAATGAGGGATCTAGTGACAGAAATACGATCTTAATCGCCACAAATGAATTAACCCAGCAATTACTGCTACCAAAGGACATATGCGAGTTTCAGATCCACAAAGTTACTGGTCCAGACGCATCAAGTCTATAGTTAATCCAGGGAAAATCCTGGCATTAATCACGCGATGCCGTCCTGCATCATCAATTACTCGTGTCTATACACTGTCACTCTGTCAGTAGGAACTAATCGCCCTGCACATCTAGATCCAGTACATCTCTAGCTGCCTATGCTCATGCCATGTGACTGCTGACCTAAAGTATGGGCAAAGCTAGCAAGAAAGCGTGACGTATGATTGCTCAATCCGTTCTCAAACAGTGATATATATATGTACACACAAAGCATTAAGTGAATCTAGTACAACTGTAATGGTACTTTTAGATCACCATTTGTACAAATAAACTCCATCCGATTCCTTTCTTTTCATAAGGCATGCATACAGTTGAGATCCAAACTCGTTAATCTTTGACCATCACTAATCGAAGAATTGTAGATTATTGTAAAATTCAACATCATGGATTCCTATTAAAAGCACTTTCATATTATGTCAATTCCATAACCATGATCATTATTATATTTGAGCTATTAATGGTCAGAAGTGTGACGGTAGAGACCGCAGCTTTATGGAAATAAAAGAAGGGACTACTAAACTATGTTATTCTTACTCGAGACGTTTTAGAGCTTTCATGTTGATCCTTACAAGATGCACTGAAGATAGAGATACTAGAAGTTCTCACAAAACAAACTAAAACATTCAGTCATCGAATTTGTAGACCCAGTAATTGTCGTTAACAACAATATCATGCCATTACAACTAATTTGCTTCGAAACTATCCACTCTGCCATTACGAAAAATGTAATCGTCTAAAGTAACCATTTAAATCTACACATAAGTTACCTACCTTTGTCATTATAAAAATCCACTAAAGTATTACACATGTATCCACATCTGAATTACCAACATATGCTTAATAAGTCATGCTATATTAATACTACCCATGGCAAAAAAAATATAGCTTTATAATCTAAATAAATCATTGTATTTCGATGGAGAATTGATATATACTTTATGACTACATTCATAGCCCTTTGACAGAGGAAACATGAAATCCGATATCCTGGGAACTGCGAGCCAGGCTATAGTTTACAAAATTTAAACTCTGTCTTTATGTCACCACTTACACTACAGTAGAATCGTGGGGAAAGAATGGAGGACGCGTTGAAGATCCAGCCGGGTACTGTAGCGATCGATCGCCAACATCAGGCTCTAGAGCAGGAACAGTGCCTACTCTGATCCGCTGCCGGTCGCGAGGATAAAATCCGATGCACTGCACAAACGGTAGCGTTCAGTGACCACACCTACGTAAGCCGTCGGTACGTACTGCTACGACACTACATGGTTGTGTGTGCACATCAACGTTGAATATAGGGAGATGGACGGCAGATGAAGGACCCAGGAGGCCAGGACCAACAAACAGACACACAGGCACTACTGGAGAACTCATCATCGGTCACGGTTCGTAACCCTCATAGGTACCGGTTCTGGAACCGGTACCACGACACCGTGACTAAAGGGGCGGCCTTTGGTACCGGGTCCAGAACCGGTACCAAAGGGAGCCTTTGGTACCGGTTGGTAACACCAACCGGTACCAAAGGCTGTTTTGGTTATTTTTTTTAAATGTTTGATATTTGGGTTAGTTATATACAAATCTACGCGTCTACGTGTCTGCTCGTCATATGTCATATGTCGTACACGATCTTTCACGCAATAAGATTGAAGTCGTCGCAATTGTCAATTGATTTTGACCCGACTTTGATTGCATTTTTTTCGAACATTCACATATAAACATTTGAGATCGGCTAATACAAAAGTTAGAGCATTTAAAAGTTATTTACAATTAACGAGCAGAACTAGAAGAAGGAGCGGAAAGGGAGTCCAATTGAGCGATAGCGGTTCCGTCATGGTGGTACTCTCCCAGTGGACTTATAACTTGGTCCATAATGAATCCAAATAGTTGGTCCGCAATAGCTTTTGATTTTTGTTTCATTGGGAGCACTTGATGGTAAAACATCCTCTGCATTAATCACAAATGACAACATTCATTCATATAATAAATAAATTTTGCATGTAATCATTTCTAAACAAGTAACTAATAATCATTCATTCATATAATAAATAAATTTTGCATGTAATTATAAAATATCCTAACACATTCATTTCTAAACAATAACTAATAATCATTTCAAAACAATAACTAATAATCATTTCTAAACAATAATCAATAACTAATAATCATTTCTAACCAAGTAACAAAGTTTACATGATAATCAATACACTAATAATCTAATGTCCATATACACTAATAATCTAATTTCCATATACACTAATAATCTTATTTCCATATACACTAATAATCTAATTTCCATATACACTAATAATCTTATTTCCATATACACTAATAATCTTATTTCAATATACACTAATAATCTAATTTTCATATACACTAATAATCTAATTTCCATATACACTAATATTTTCATACTAATAATCTAATTTCCATATACACTAATAATCTATTTTCCATATACACTAATAATCTAATTTCTATATACACTAATAATCTAATTCATACCATGAGTTCTGCTTGAGTCACTTTTTTGGGAGAAACAAAGGTATGGATCCACTGGCAGACGTAGTATCCGCATAGATTCGTCCCTGCTTCCTGTCTGGCACACTGATAGTGGAGAAGAATAAAGTTAGACATAACAACTATATATTAGTGTGATTTTACGAGATATGCGGGTACACCAGCCACGTACCGGAAAGTCCGTCTTCACATCCAGTTTTTGTTTGAAATTTCCTTTTTGTTTCGCACGGAAACGTGTCCATGCCATGTCAATCAAGTCTAAAACTGCTTGGTAATCCTCTTGTTCTTTCCGCAGTGAGTCCATGACAAAAATTTGACCGGTGTTTATGATTATCACAAGCAGTATCCAGTGGAAGCTGTATATATATATATATATACATACACAAGTATTGAGAGCAAAGTCTTAAAGTTATACATACATAGAGAGAAGTACTCACTGGAAATTG
>CM014278.1:50995931-51035787 GCA_004135705.1 Alloteropsis semialata
ATTACAGTCAATTTAACAAAACTAGTAAATACTTATCAAGAAGCATAAGACAAAATCAAATTTGGCCAACATTACATACCATAATGCTTCAACATAATTAGAATTACATAGCATCATCATGCTTCAACATAAGTACAACATTATGCTTGAACAGCAATAAATGTTTTCTTACAAGAGTGCCTTCGTTATGATCGTTGCGAGCGTAAGGAGCATCTTTATTGGCCAACAGGATGCTTGTCATCCTCCACACTGAACGGAGACACCTCGTCACACCTATTATAATCATCTTCATCGGTGACGTCCTCGACACCCACGATTTTTCTTTTTTCCGTGAGAACTATGTGCCGTTTTGGATAAAGTTCGGAGTTGTTTGTTTGCAGAGTCCCCGTCTTGGGTTTGGTAGACATGTCCTTCACATAAAACACTTGATGCACATTCTTGGCGAGCACGAATGGTTCGTCTACATACCCAATTTTGTTGAGATCCACAGTTGTCATGCCGTAGCGGTCTATAGTAACACCTCCACTTGTAAGTTTCACCCATTTGCACCGAAAAAGTAGTATTTTCAAAGGTCCATAATCTAGTTCCCAGATCTCCTCTACCTGGCCATAATATGAGTCCCTGTTCCCTTTGTTGTCATAGGCATCTATACAGACACCACTATTTTGGTTGGTGCTTTTGTCGTCTTGGGCTCTCGTGTAAAATGTATACCCATTTATGTCATAGCCTTGGAACGTCAAGAATGAGGATGATGGTCCCCTTGCCAAATACGCCAGCTGTGTATGTATTGTCTCGTTACCCATGAGCTTTTGTCGCAACAACCAGCGAAAGTTTCTATGTGATGGCGTGTAATCCACTTCTCAGACTTTCTTGGATTTTGGTAGCATATTATAGTCTTGTGCTCCTCGATATAAGGAGCCACCATGGTTGACGACTGCAATACAGTGTAATGGGCTTTCATGAATAAATCGTAGTCGCTACACCTTGTTTGTTCCTTCCTAACGTGCCCTTTCCAAGTAGTCTCCCCTCATGGCGTGACTCAGGTAGCCCAATCGGTTTCAGTTCGGGGATATAGTCAACACAGAACTCAATGACCTCCTCTGTTCTGTATCCCTTGGCGATGCATCCTTCTGGAAGAGAACGGTTACGAACATATTTCTTTAGAATAGCCATGAGCCTCTCAAAAGGATACATATTGTGTAGGAATACAGACCAAGAATACCAATCTCTTTGACAACATGGACCAGGAGATGCGTCATAATATTAAAGAAAGACGGAGGAAATATCATCTCAAGGTCATCATATGTTACCCAGCTAGAAAACTAGGTAAAATTTGATATCATCATAGGCATGCCAAGAGTTGGATTGTTTTAGTTCAAGATATTGACAACCATGAGAAGTAAAATTGAATTTAAAATCTAACTAAATAAGAATATCATTTATAATCTCAAAAATCCTAATAACCCTAAATATCAACGTCATTTGAAGCCTCTAAAAAGTTGTAATTCTAAATTTCGTAATAAGCCTAAATATGAATTTTATTTATAATCTCTAAAAATCCTAATAACCCTAAATATGAATATCATTTATAATATCTAAAAATCATAATAAGCATAAATATGAAAATCATTTAAAGTTTCTACAAATAATCCAAAAATCTAAACAATGTCTAAAAATTTGTGCATCATCTCTACACATGCAACAACTAACTATATATTGATTCTCTATTACAAATTCATAATAAAAATGAAGATTCAATCTAAAATCTCTTATTTCAATCCATTCCACAAAACACAAATTACTCAAAACATAGAGCATGAAATAGACCATACTAAACGTTAAAAGAGAGAGGATGAAGTTGCTAACCTTCTAGCGGACTTGGTTTGCAAAATCTCCAAAAGTTATGAAAAAATCGGGCATGAGCTCCCCAACCCGAGCTCAATGGAGGATGAAGAAATGAGCCATGGCTCGGGCTGGGGGAGGAAGAAGGGGACTTATACGCAGAGCCCCTTTGGTACCGGTTGGTGGCACCATCCGGTACCAAAGGGGCTCATATTGGTACCGGTTGGTGTCACCAACCGGTACCAAAGGCCCCGAGGCTCATTGGTACCGGGTGGTGACACCAACCGGTACCAATGTGGCCATATAGGTACCGGGTGGTGCCACCACCCGATACCAATGAACTCGCAGAATTATTGGCCGTTGGACCCGGTACCAATGCTTCCATTGGTACCGGGTCCTTTCCATCCGTGACCGATTACAGTGGATGGATGGCGGGTTCTCTGGTAGGGAGGGACCAATGGACCAGGCTTGCATTGTGAACAATCTTTTTTGTTGGTACCTATAAACCTAACCTGCCTGCTGCTAGAGGTGATGATCTGTAGCTGGAGTGCACGTAGTTTATGCCTGCGTTGCATGCGTGACCACTGACCGGCGCTGGTTCGGGCAAACGGACAAGCGAGGAATCGTGCCTGAAAAACCCGCTTTGTTTTTTTTGTCTCTGAACTTATACTGAAACAAAGGCCCTGTTTAGATTCGCGAAAAGGCACCAATTCAATCAAAAGGCAACGCATTAAACTACGTGTCCCCTCTCTACTTTTTTAATTCCCAATGCATCTCTAATCATTGAATTCAATCGAATTCACCCAATCTAAACAAGGCCAAAGACTCAAAGGGGTATCTCTCTACACACTTCTTGTCCTCTAATATAATCATCTGCAGTGCAGTGGCCAGAAACGCTAAGCCAAGATACGAACGACGAGCATCGTGAGTTGCCTAGATCTGCAGACAGGCTGGTAGTCCTATGTACGTCTGAGACGCGCGCGGGAATTTCAAAGTTGGCGTGCCCGAGAGCGGATGTAAACAATTCACTCTGACGCACGGGTCATCCCTGTGGATCTGACAAGTGGCACCTGATCCAACGCCACTAGGGATAACAAATTGCTAGAGCCAAACCAAGCCTGCCCGAATTAACCCCCATGGAAGTTCAGAGAGCTAGTGGAGATCAAGGTCGGTCGATCAGATTTGAGTCGGCACAACATGCAGAACCAAGAACTTAACCCTTGATGCGAGTTGGCTGTGTGATCAAGATAACTGACGAGCACAGACACTGTCTATCCATGGACGATGATGAATTCTTTGTCGACCTAGCACAGATTAAAGAGGTGGCCGGGCCCGGGCAGACCTAGCTGACGGTGCATAAATTCTCGGCGACTCTAGCAGAGGACAAGCTCGATCGACTGAGCTCCTGTTTAGTTCTAGCGAATTCGACCTAACGTATTGAAAAACGTGTCTTTCCTTATAGGACACGTTTTTCATTGTATTTTTTCTACAGGAAATCCGATCGATTCGACTGAGGCCTTGTTTAGTTCAGTCGAATCGATCGAATTTCCTGTAGAAAAAGTACAGTGGGAAGCGTGTCCTATAAGAGGGGGGCACGTTTTTCAATGCGTTACTTTTAGTCGAATTGATTAAATTCGCTGGAACTAAATAGGGCCTGAACTAAGGCCTTGTTTAGTTCGCTCGAAAGAGCACAAATTCGACCAAAAGCAACGCATTGAACTACGTGCTCTCTCTCTACTTTTTCAATTCCCAAAAAAATTTGCTACAGTCAATACGATCGAATTCGCGCGAACTAAACAAGACCTAAACAAAGCCTGAGTCAGAGCGAGCGGTCACGTCGATCCACTGTGACCGACGGCCGACGACGACCAAGGCATTTAAAGGTGGTGAGCTTGCCGCGCAGGCAGAGATCATGCACAAGCCTCCAAAGTCTGCTCGTTCGGTGTTGAAGCACGCACAGCAAATTGACAGGCCGCAATTCAGGTGGTGTTTAGATGTTGTTATGTATAGTATTTTTATATATTGGGTCGCATGTCATTAAGAGAAAAAAGTGTATTGAAAAACACGTATTATGCAAAATGAAAGAGAGAGGGTGTGAACTAAACACCCCCTATGCATGGGCCACTATCAGGCAATGAGAAAGAAAACCGAGAGGCGTCAAATCAAGTTGGTTTTGGCTGGGAGACAGCTTTCTTGAGGTCGGGTTTTTCGTTCTTGGCTTGAGTTGGTGAATGATTGAAGGACCATCCGTGATCCGTCTCCTTGTTCCCCAACATTGAAGCCGCTTGCCTCTCTTCTTCTCGTGCTGCCATTTCAGCCTCTCGGGGGGCGTTTAATTCTGGTGAATTGGTGAAAAGTAGTGAAAAGTTTATGTATTGGGCCGCGTGCACAGAAAGAAGAAATGAACTGACACGGTTCTCGAGGTGAAAACTTTTTGCAAATTTGCATAATTAAACAGGCCCTTGCACTACTACAAAATATAGATATTGTAACATTCTACTGTAACGCATTAATCAATGTGCTACAAGAAGTTCTATAGTAACACAAAACTATGTGTTACAAATGAGTGTTGTAATACATAGCACTTGGTTTGTAAAATTGTGTTACAAATAACAACTATTGTAACACAAATCTAACGTTACACCTAAAATGTTACAAACATGAAAGTATATTGTAACACATAAAAAATAATGTTACAACTAAAGTGTTACAAAGAAACATATTAATTCTATTTTTCTTTGAATGGATATGCTTTATTCATAACGTTCCATATCTTAACTATGGCTTTCTAATATTACCAGATTGAACAAGGAAGCAATAACGAAAAACTAATTGGATGATGTGGACTGTTTAATAAATCATAGATAATCGTCTATCACTACCGGAAAACAGCTGTTTGCCGAGTGCTCAGTGGTTTGCCGACTGCATTCTATCGGGCACTCGACAGACAACCGCTTTGTCGAGTGCTGCAAAAAAAAACACTCCGCAAAAAGAATAAACTCGACAAAAATTGTGTTTGCCGAGTGCCAGAAAAAACACTCGGCAAAGAATTGAATGACACACGGCAAAGACAAAACACTTGCAAAACTTGCTTGTTTGCTGAGTGTTTTTTTTGACACTCGACAAACAAGGTCTTTGCCGAGTGCTGGAGAAAAAACACTCGGCAAAGACCCTGTTTACCTAATGCTGGAGAAAAAACACTGGACAAAGAGAAATTCAAAGCCCATTTTGAAGCAGTAAATTAATTCAAATTAAAAAAATTTCAACTACAAAGTTGTATAACTTCTCAAGATCTACAACTTTATTTTGGTCATTTCTTGATTTAATGAAATGATAGTAACGTTGTTCACAAAATCTACATCTCTCATATAGTATCATGAAACTAGAAAAGAGATATATAAAATTTGTGAGCAATATTACTACCACTATGTCGGATGAACAAATAACCAAAATAAAAGTTGAAGATCTTCAGATGTTATACAACTTTGTAGTTGAACTCTTTTTAATTTAAATTAATTTTGGCAATGAAAAGTACGTTTGAATTTCTCAAATTTGAAATTTGCGTTTTTAAAAGACGACCTCAGATGGATAAACAGCCAAGATGAGAGTTGTAGATCATAATAAGTTATGAAACTTTATAGTTGACAACTTTTTTATTTGAAATCATCTTGCCAACGAAAACTAAGTTTGAATTTCTCAAATTTAAATTTTAAATTTTGTAAATGACCTCGGATAGAGAAACTACCAAAATTAAAGTTATAGAATTCGAAAAGTTATGAAACTTTGTAGTTGACAACTTTTTAATTTGAATTCATTTAGAGCCTCAGACAAGCAATTTACACTCGATTTAGTATAATATGTGAGGAACCAAAACGGAGTATAAACACAATTGAGAGTGTGGTGCAGTGGTAGAAGAGGTTACGCGCAAGGGGAGGTCACGGGTTCAAATCCCACCGGTCGCGTAGCACGCGAATTTTACGGCGAAAAATGCCACGACAATGGGGCTGTTGACGCTCGTTAAACGTACACTTTTAGTGCCATTTAAGTGGTGGTTTTGGACTAATTCATATACTAACCCGCCACTTGGCACTCATTTTTGTATGTGTGTCATATTTTGGAGCATATCGTGTTTTTGCAGGAAAATGTCCCAATTTAAGGCATTTATATTCAAGTCCAAAAGCAACACCAAACCCGACGGAATCATGCCAAGCAAAGGAGGCCCAAACCAATATTTTTGGAGCAACTTCCATATAGGATATCATGCATACATGGACAAGGATCGTCGAGAGAAGCTTGCACGCGAAAGATGGGACCGAGCCGGGCCAAAAAAGGCCTAGGCCGGCCGGCCTAGGGTATTTTTACATCGGTTCGACCTCCCCTTTAAACCACGGACTCCTCGGACTATTTATAGTCCCTGTACACGAAGGGAGGCACATCCAACACCAGAACTCGGCGAAACCTAGGGCATGCACCAAAAGAAGACGACGGCTGCCACAAGTCCTCGAAGTTGTCTAGGGATGGCTTAGGCCAACCCTAGCCACCATGACCTCCCTGCGTGGTTGTGCCATGGTGGAGTTCAAGAGCTAGTAGTGGATCATCTATGGTATGTACTCGGAGATGATGATCTAATACATCTATTATGTGAGTAATGTTCTTCATGTCATCCGATCTTTTAGCGACTCGAAGATGAGGATAGTAGTTTAAAGACGGCTTTGGATGAGATGCATGCTGCTCTTACTCTTATTGGCTAGAACTACAACTAGAAGGCGATAGGCGCGTTTACCCCTTTTGTTGTGCTTAATCTTTGCCTATGTTCATGGGTGCGATCAACCTACACACCACTCATATCTTATAGTAGGTTTTATCTTTTATATGCAATCAACGCTTCATGCTAGGATAGATCCATTAGATCAGATGGGGAACCCTAGTAAGTTCATTGTCGATCCACGGATTGATAAACCTTGGATGGAATACTCTGAGGGAAAAGCTACGATGATCCGTGCGCTTGCGGTTCACAATTGGCGCGTCTATGGACCGTCAACACGCTTTTCTGGTGCCGTTGCCGGGGATCGGCAACTCGAACCCTAGGGAGATCTATCTAATTTTTAGATTAACCCTAATTTTATTATTGCATATATCCTATGTTTCTTGTTTGTGTCCATGGATGCAGATAAAACCCTAGACACAAAGCGATCGAGAAGTTCTCAACATCCAAACTTTGATAAGTCCAATCTCGTTCAAACAAATTGATGGCTACGTGAAGATCCGCTCTTTAGTGGTAGGTGCTAACTTTTGTTAGTGGCTCATCATCCGCTATCGAGCCCACACACAAAACAAGTGAAGATGAACAAGGTATGCTGCCAAATTTTTAAGACTAATGTTTCTTGGAGATTTTCTTGTCCAAGCTTTAGGTGATGAATCATGCCCCGAAGAAGTCATGAGATCCAATCGTCAACATCTCTGGAAGGTTGCTGTTGAGACTAGTTTTTCACCCATGATCAGAGAGGTACCATGGAGGAAAATTAGAAAAATATGAAGCTCCATCAAGTCTCCTTTCCAATGCATCAAGAATCATAAATTTTGGAGATCGGTGCAAGGAGCTATGGTAAAATCTTTCAACGCTATGCGTTCTAAAATCTGTTCGGGACAGAACGTAGTGTCGGAGTAAAACAAGCATAACTCTTTCATCCAGAGTCCGTTTGAAGTGAATGAGCACTCGTTGGAAAGAGAATTTGATGAATATTGCAATGGAGTAGAAGTTTGGTATATGTTCTATACTGGGTGAAGAGTAATTCAATGAAGAAAAGGCAGCAGCAAACAACGGAGAAGCTGATGATGATGTCAAGGGATTATTGGAGGGCCTTGAGCACGAAAGATGATGATTTGAAGTTGATCATGACTGGAAGCAACAAGATTATAAGCAATATGACATTACTAATCTTCTCCAGTAGGATGCTCAATAAGTTTTTAATTGAGTAGTGCTACCAATTAAGGAAACCGCTCAAATCATCAACATAAAGAGCAAGAGCCCCCTACGATCTCGACACCTTAGGTAAAACAAGAATTATGGAGAAGACTCATCATTAAAACCATGTTACTCTCTAGTGAATCAATGGTGATGACCTTGAATCCTAAGGATGCACAACACGACGCTCCAATGACCACAAGATCAAGATCATCAACATCTCAGGATCAATTTGCAAGAAGGTACTGTTCACATCAAAAGTCTGCATAACCTCTCAAGAAAATAGTAGAATATTTTTGGATATTTAAAAGTCCCATGAAGTTCTGGTTCCAACGAAACAAGAATCAAGTCAATCAGAGATTCCTACAAGCGATTATGATCAAAATATCGAAGGTCGTGCATTCTGAAATTTTCTGGACAGCACGTAGCACTGAAGTAAAATTGACATAACACTCTTATTTGAACTCCATTTAAGATGAATGACCACTCGTTGGAAAGATAATTTCATAAACTTTTCAATAGATTTATAATTTGGTATATGTTCTGTTCTAGACATAGGGGAAAATTCATGAAGAAGAGGCAGGAGCAACATGATGAGAACAAGGTAGAGGAGATAATGATGACCACAATGAAGAGGAGCTTGGGCAATGCTTTCATCAAGTGTACACGATCAAATTCAGAAGTTTAGAATAAAAGAAATATTCTCAAGAACATTGGCATAGAAGACACAATATGGCAACATTCGATACATGAAGATGTTTTGAGCAAACCATGATGAATTACACCAAGTGACATCAAGTTGCATAGATACTTTGGATTCTCGCACAAAGACTATGGCTTCACATGAAAATAATCGAGGTGAGAAGTCTAGCTCTATGACTTTACATGAAGCACTTTGCGGGAGGCAACCCGATCTTTTGTTTATATAATATGACGGTCTATATTGTGCTCTTTAATCGAATCATCAAGTAATATTGCACCATTGCTCTAATAAATACCACAACTTTATGTTGTATAATCTAAATGTTATTGAGGGAGCACTTTGTTATTTGATCTTGAAAAACTTGTAGACCCTTTTGTGTGCCTTTTAGTGTTTAGAGTCTTTATTTGTATCTTTTTAGAGAGAAATATGAGGTATGACACTACCCTTTGATTCTAAACTTGTGGCTAGTTGATCTAGGCTAACTTTTGTTTTTATTTTTAGACCATCATTCATGTCATGTCATTATGTTTATCCACCTCATGTTGCACTTCATGCCATGTTG
Organism: Alloteropsis semialata; assembly: GCA_004135705.1. Classification (NCBI taxonomy): domain Eukaryota; kingdom Viridiplantae; phylum Streptophyta; class Magnoliopsida; order Poales; family Poaceae; genus Alloteropsis; species Alloteropsis semialata. The sequence goes on from CM014278.1 coordinate 51,005,004, forward strand.
TTCTCACCCTTGCATTGCATTGCATGTTTTGTTTTGACCTAACTTTTTGTTAAACCGACCTAAGCCTTCCTATCACCCCGCCAAAATCGGAGCCAACAAGGGTAGGATTGACTTGTGTTGATTTGCTTGCCGTCACCATTTGGATTAGCCAAGTCTATCTCTATTCCTTGTTCTAACTAAAAACTTTGACTAGCCTCCCCACGAGATCCTAAACCCTTAGAAAAATCTCTCATACCTATGGCCATCCTAAAACCATAGGTTTTGTTTTTCACCCATTGAAACAACCTTTGTTTTTCTTTTTGTTTTCAACCACTTTAGGTAGGTTTTCTAAACTTGACTTTTCTCTTCAAAATTCTTGTTTTAAGACAAAAATATATGATACCCATGAACCTTCCCCTAAACCTCGTTAGTTAGGTTGTTTGGTTCTTTTTGATGATGACATTGAAAGACCTTTCAAACCTTGCTAACCCTTGTTTTTGCTAACTCTTTGTATTTGCATTTTGCATCCATTCCATCGTTCTATCATGCATTGGTTAGCTCGGCTCTCTCACAAAACTTCATGATGAATGCTTTCATATCCATGTCAATGCTTCCTGGGGCATTTTTCTTTTACGGTCTTGTGTAAACATGGTGTTTAGACATGATTGCGGACCATCATCATGTAGTTTTATAAGCCTTGTTAGCATTTACATTGCATTGGTTGGTTTATAAGCTTTGCAATGTGCCTTATTTTTCTTGAGCTATGAGGAATTATTGACCTTATGATAGACATAGTGTTTTGACCTTGGTTAACAAATCTTTATGACTATGGAGGAATTCAGCAATCTAGTTGTAAACTGGTGTTTAAAACTAGGTGTAAATATTGTCTTTGTTTATATGCTTTCCTCTCATTTGCATACTTACTTTGCACACACGTACACCCATTAGGATTTTATTTTTTTCTCTTTTACTAGGTTAATTATGCCATAAGTTAAGGTCTTAGGGATGTCATTGGTTATTGGCATTTGCTTATACTCCCGACCATCACCCCGGGGGTAGATTGTGTGTCTTAACGGTTTTTCAGGCATGAAGAAGGAATCCCATGAATTCGTGATCAAAGTTACAACCAAAGCCGTAAATATCTCCGAAGATTGAAAGAGACGCTGCTGTTTTCATCAAAAATCTGCACATGTTTAGAGATGTACAGGAAAGGAAAAGTGGATATTCAGAAGCTCCATCAAATTCTCGTTCCAACGCATCCAAGATCAATAAATTTGAAGACCCATACAAGGAGATACGACAAAAACATTGGGCGCTGCGCGTTCTGAAATCTGCTCGGGACAGATTGTAGCGCTGGAATAAAATGGGCATAACTCTTTTGTTCGGAATCCGTTTTGGGCAAATGATGACTCGTTGGAAAGATAAATTTGTGCACTTTGCAATGGAGCAAGGATTCAATACATGTTCTGTTCTGGAATTAGAAGAAAAATTCATGGAAGATGAAACAGCAATGAAGACAACAAACAAGGAGGTGATAACGATACGAAGAATGATTGGGACCATGGCTCGATGACAAGAAGAGGTTGAAGAAAGTTAAACAAAGGTGAAGAAGCATAAAGATAATCTCCAAACATATGGCAAAAGAATTTCTAGAATTATAAGATGGTCCATCTTCTTCTTCCATGCTCAGCAACATGCTAAACCTGGGGGAGGACTTGTTGGACGAAAAGGAGAAGGCCATAAGGAGTACAATAATCGTGTTCACCACAAGATGCTCAAGATTCTTCTTCCATGCTAAGCACAATGCTTAAGCATGGGAGAAGCTGTGCTACACTCCACTACAAGCATCGAAAGACGGTAACTCTCTCTCAACCTTCTCTTTGTTCATCTCCTTTTTAATGCTTGTATATATGTATGCCATCGACCATAGGTTAGAAATCATTATATATCTCTCTTGTTAATAACATGGCTACTAGGAGGACAACCTAGTTTTATTTTTATTTTCAATAAATAATGATCACCACCACTTTATGCTCACCACGATGCAATATTTTGAATGCATTTGCTTATGAAAAAGTGATGAAAGTTGCCGCCTTATTTTACCTACATGATGTTGTATATGACTTGACTATTTGCTCTCTATTAAATAATCTTAAATTGATTAAATACCGGCTCTTTTATTTGTGGAGGTTAAATGACTAAATTCTAGACCCACATATTCCTTATGTTGCTCTTTGATTTAAGTTTACCGATGACCATACACCTTGTATTATTTTATTTAAAACTTGATTCTTATGCTATCTATATTTGTGAATCTCTTGCAAAGTTCTACCTACCAAAGCCTTTACATATACATGATCTTTCATGATGAAACCCTTAGATTTGCAAACTTATATTTTGATGAGTTGGATTAAGATTGATTTCTATGGTTTGAGACTAAGAAGCTGGCCATTCTATTTTGCGTACCCTCTTTTTGCTAGTCTTTCTATCCATGCATTGTGAGTTTCTACACCGAAAACTTCACAAACTTCGCTGGATATCCACCCTAAACCCAAATATCTTTTGTGATTACCTCCTTGACCACAACCCATAATTGAGTATGGATCATTTTCTTGACAAAAATCCACAAGAATCTAGAGCTTAATTTAGAGAACATCAATTTGGGAGGCATCGAAGAAACTCCCTGAAGATTTAAGTTTTTTCTAGAAGATCAAGTTGGACTTTGTGCACTTACATCAGCAATTATCGACTCTCACTTCTATGCTCGAGGACGAGCAATCGTTTAAGCATGGGGGGAGGATGCTAAGTAAGTACTATGTTACCAAAGGTTCTAAGGAGCAAAAAAAAAAGAAAGAAACAAAGATGAAAGAAAAAATAATAAAAGAAAGAAAGAAAGAAAGAAAAGAGAAATAATGTTCCTTAGTTCTTTTAGCTTCATCAAATTCCAAGTGCTTTGAAGACAATTCCATACTCAATTTTCCAACCATGTGCAATCCGATAAAGAGGACTTCATTTGTGCCTCGGGATCATTCTCTTGCCATTTGCACATGTCCACCTATCTAAATGTGTGTATTCCATCTCTCTCTCTTTCCAACATTTATTCACCATGACCTTTTTGACTAGTCTCGGTAATTCCAATAGATCTCCCTCTTAGTTTGACAATATTTGAGATATAATGTTTTGCTAGGATTATTTTTACCTATCAAGCTCTACATAAGCCTTCCACTTTCATATATGAGTAGGATAGGTTGAGAATAATCTAGTATAGGCTTGAGCGACTTGATGAGATGAGTGTTTCCATGAGCTTTTGCAAGAGAATCTCACTTATGTTGGATATGCATCTTTTTGAAAACTCTTCACGATAGAACAAGGTAAAGGTCTAAAGTTCGCTTAAGTTCAAGAGCATTGTATTTATTATTATTGTGGCTTGTTCTTTATTGCTAGTCTATCTTTCACGATGAAAAGTAGCCGGTCACAACTTGAACTTTAAATGCTAAACACTTGAGAGCAATGTGTCTTGTTGTTTATAACTAAGTGTAGGAAAGACATTGAAGGGCAACATTGATTTCCTTGTTAAGCAAAGATCTTGGACTTACTCGAGGACGAGCAAGGTTTAAGCATGGGGGGAACGTTGACGCTCATTAAACGTACACTTTTAGTGCCATTTAAGTGGTGGTTTTGGACTAATTCATATACTAACCCGCCACTTGGCACGTAAAATAACTTCATTTTCGTATGTGTGTTGTATTTTGGAGCATATCGTGTTTTTGCAGGAAAATGGCCCAATTTGGAGGCATTTATATTGAAGTCCAAAAGCAGCACCAAACCCGACAGAATCATGCCAAGCAAAGCAGGTCCAAACCAATATTTTTGGAGCAACTTCCATATAGAACTTCATGCATACATGGACAAGGATCGTCTAGAGAAGCTGGCACGCGAAAGATGGGACCGAGCCGGACCAAAAAAGGCCTAGGCCGGCCGGCCTAGGGTTGTTTTACGTCGGTTCGACCTCCCCTTTGAACCACGGACTCCTCAGACTATTTATAGTCCCTGTACACTAAGGGAGGCGCATCCATCCACCAGAACTCGGCGAAACCTAGGGCATACACCAAAAGGAGACGATGGCCGCCGCAAGTCCTCGAAATTGTCTAGAGATGGCTTAGGCTAACCCTAGCCACTATGGCCCTCCTGTGTCGTTGTGCCATGGTGGAGTTCAAGAGCTAGTAGTGGATCATCTATGATATGTACTCGGAGGTGATGATCTAATACATCTATTATGTGAGTAATGTTCTTCATTTCATCCGATCTTTTAGCGATTCGATTCCTCCCTTTGCGATCTTGTGCTTTTCTTGGGTTTGCTTTGCATTCAATCTATTAAGCTTATAGATTGCTTGGGGTGATCTTGTAGCCATGGTGGCTAGAGGTTCATACCGGATCTACCAAGAGGTGCAACATGTTCTTCGCGAACGTGCTCTTAAGTTACCCATGCCGATAGGGAGCATCGTGAAAGGGTGTGATCTCGTGTACGGTGGGTCTTTCGGGGGTTTGACTGGAGGATAGTAGTTTAAATATGACTTTGGATGAGATGCATGATGCGCTTACTCTTATTGGCTAGAACTACAACTAGAAGACGATAGGCGCGTTTACCCCTTTTGTTGTGCTTAATCTTTGCCTATGTTCATGGGTGCGATCAACCTACACACCACTCATATCTTATAGTAGGCTTTATCCTTTATATGCAATCAACACTTCATGCTAGGATAGATTCGTTAGATCAGATGGGGAACCCTAGTAAGTTCATTATCGATCCACGGATTGATAAACCTTGGATGGAATACTCTAAGGGAAATGCTACGATGATCCGTGTGCTTGCGGTTCACAATTGGCGCGTCTATGGACCGTCAACAGGGGCCTCCCCCATTAAAATATTTTTTTGCTATTTTTTCGGGTGTTTTCTGTTCACATTTTGCCAAGTACCAGTTTAACCCACCGCAAACGTTTTGCTGAGTGCTCGACAAAAAACACTCGGCAAAGAGCTTTTTGTAGATTAAATTTTTGCCTTATGGTGTTCGTCGAGTGTTACCCTCGGCAAAGCTTTTGTCGGGTGTTTTTAGGTCTTTGCCGAGTGCCCCTAGCACTCGACAAAGCTGGTGATTCCCATAGTGTATAATTAGTGGAAATGGGATGATTAGTAAATTGTGGTACCTCAAGAAATTGAAGGGGATTGCCCGAACAAGCCTTTTTTTTAAAAAAAAAGTTTCGGCCTCTGCAACGTTCGAGCAAGCCCTACTAAAAAAATACAACTTTGACCATTCGTCCAGCTAAATAGAAATTTGGGTCGTGCTTAAATTATTTTTTTAATAATAAAACAAGTAATAACGAAATAAATGGTACCAAAATAATTTTTTCAATAAGACAAAAATGATCAAATGTGTATTCAGAAAGTCAATATTGAATTATAATTTGGAACGGAAGTAGTAGATTAATGACCACGACAACCATTGGATATAGGGACATAGACATATATTTAGCACGGATATAACAATGAGCTGCAAGATGAGTCAGACTTTACCCAAATTGTTTATCTTCATCATGACCATTGATTATTATGCACTACTGTTTATGTGTTAATAAATTATGCTACCAAATGAATTTTTACTTTTCAATTGGTCAAAAACATTTGATTAACCACATTTTTTTACGAAATACTAGTATAGAGCTATCGAGGGGCACATCGCCTACCACTGAAAGAATAGCGCCGGTTAAATTCTGGAATAAATCCAAAAAATGTGACACCCATTCCGAATCACCCTAATAAATTAATAAATCGGTGTGCAACGTGTTGTTCTAAATATAATAGCACATCAACGTGTTTGCTTAGTACATCTACGTATTTTAGAGAGCAGCAAACTGCATAATACAACATCAATACTTTTAGTTTTCTTTGATTTATGGATTTATTATAATCCATGTCGTCCACTTTCTTTTACCCACGCTATACAAACCGCCGTAGCCGCAACCACCTCCGATGGATCGCCTGCTCCCATCTATCGCTGCTGGCCTACCACCGATCCTCGCCTCCGACCCATCTCAGCCTCTACCTCCGCTGCTGGAATCTCCCGCGCCGTCATACCCCTCACGATCACACATTGTAGGATCACACGCCCTCCCTTGCATTGTGTCCTCGCCAAACCCTAGCGGGCGGCAGCTGCGGGCGCAGGCGTAGCCGTGTATGAGCGGCCGGCCTCCTTCCCGGATCGACGCGGTGGGCGGTAGAGGCGCCCGGACCCGGATCGGAGGCAGCGCTGCTATGAAGCAGTACTTGGAGGGCTGGCCTGGTGGAGCCCTTCGAGGCATCGTCTCATGTGGCTATGTGGGCGATGTTGCCGGTGTGCCGGACCCTCGGATTGCTGCTGCGGTGTGAAGAACTGGATGCGAAGAACTGCCATACAGGAGATCCGGTGAAGGGGGAATCGGTGTAGCTACCATGCAAGCAGGTCAGCCCCGCGGCCACTGGCTGCTCTAATTTGGGCCTTGTTTAGTTCCACGAGATAAGTTTTGCTACAGTAAATTTGAATGTTTGGATACTAATTAGGAGCATTAAATGTGGATAACTGACAAAACCCATTTCACAACCCAGGTAACTTTGCGAGACGAATCTAATGAGCCTAATTAGGCTATGATTAGACAATGTCATGCTACAGTAAACAATCTCTAATGACAGATTAATTAGGCTTAACAGATTCGTCTCGCGATTTCCCGTCCATCCATGTAATTAGTTTCATAATTAGATCATGTTTAGTCCTCCTAATCTTCGATTTAGTTTTGCTACAGTAAATTTCACAAAATTTCTTGTGAATCTAAACGGGGCCTTGGTGATATTTTTCTCTCTCCAATTTGGTCATCATTTGTCTTCCGTCGGAAGCTTTGTGTGAGGCATATATATAGGCCTAGAACCATCAAATCAAATATCAAACTTCAAGCAGAAATAAGCATATGATCTGTGTGTGATTTCGGATTGCAATTGTTGAACAACTTGTGCATCATCGTTGTAGTTTGTGCTCTGAATGTCAGCATGAATTAAATTATTGTGGCTCTAATATCCAATTAATTTCAGAGATGGGCACAAATGCTTGGTTCTTAATCACCAGAATGAAAAATTATAGGTCCTTCAGTTCCAAAAGTATTTTTATTTAATTTGTGCATGTGTCGTTCTGATTACACTTGATGTTATCCGAAAATGCAAGTTATATATGTTAGGAATTACAAATGAGAAAAAGTGTTATTTCTATGCCACAATCCTCATTCAGCTTTACATAACTGTAACTTTGCACATTGTCCAGAGCTTTAATAATTCGCTAGTTTTAAGTGGCCATGAAGTGATTTAATTTGTTTCACGCTCCAAATGTAATATATTTTTAGTGCATGTTGATATTTTCTTAGCTTTTTAAACAAACTTTAAAATTAACTACTTTTGAAATATTATGTGATATACGCCCAAACACCCTTTCTGTGTGTAGATTATGTTTTGTTTAATATAATAAAGCACTATAGCTGGTAGTTACACAATGCATACTTACTTCAGAGTATTTGAGGCAGCCATTTAGTTCTCTGCTACAAAGTTTGTTTAAATTATCATCTTATTCGATAAGCCCTCTGACCTTCTACAACATCATTAGTGATGCCTATGCCAAAAGAGTGCCGATGACTTGGCCTACATTTGGTTTTGTTACAACTATCTTGTGAATATTGTATTGTAAAACAAGTTTTCTTTATACAAATTCAAAATAGTCAATGTTATAAAACTTACAACTAGCTTATTATGCAGTTTGAAGGGATCGATGGCTGAATTCTTATTTTTGGACATGTAAACAGGAATAGATAGCAATGAATTTCAAGAATAGTAGATATTATATTAATTACATTTTCTTTTCCAGTAGTGCATACTTGCACTCTTCACTACTATGTACATTTTCTCTCTAGAACCATATCATTGTATGTATATACTATCCAATTAATGAAGTACTACGGTTGTTTTGTTCTTTCGATCCTTGCAGCTTCATATTATTATTGATATTTGTGGTTCGTGTAACTGTGCAATATGGTTTGTTTACTAAAAGAGAATTATTGCATGTCAACCTTACATGCCATATCAAAAGCGTAAAATATTTATTTATTTGAAATTTTGGATGTGTTACAATAGGTTAAAAATCTGATACAAACCATATGTTCCTTTATTCCAAACCAAATTCCCTGCCTCGACGTGGAAGTGTTACTAGAGCTAAAAACATGTGTTACATTAGATAATTGTTGTAACACTTGACAAATGTTCCATTAGATAAAAAAATTGTGTTATAGAATAGTAACACTTTTTCCATACATAACAGAACACATATTATGTGTTCCAGTAGAACTGACTGTAGTAACATTGGATATAGTAGCGCTAAGAAGATGTGTTACTAGGAGGCCTTGTAACACTTTTATTGACCTATAGTAACACAAGTTAGTGTCATTGTATCATTGTTCTGTAGTAATTGGTCCTTTTTTCCTTGGAAAGAAAGTGTTATATGAAGGGTTTGGGTTTTCAGCATACAATGGATTTGTGGTTGTTGCCTTGCTAGATCCAAAGCTATGTTCTAGCTCGCTTCAAAGTGTATGGTCTTAAATATATTGTGCTCACTACAACTGGATCTAAGCATAGGGTTTGAGCCGCGCCTGATCACACCTATAGATCGGGGGCGGAGAACGGCACCGGGTCTTCACTATTATAGGGCATCACATAGCAATAATTGTTTACTTTGTGCAAGTTTTGATCCCGACAAAAAGACGCCCCTTTTATAGACATGTTTCTTTATCTACCTAAATAAAAAAAATCAATATAGTGAGACGAACATTCATATTTCAGTTTCCCATGACAACACTAGATGTTTTCTTCTCCCTCACTCTTCAGAGTTATGTCCACACAGTTTTTTCACTGCAAGTTGCTAAAGAAAGTACCATCAAAGGAATGCTGACTTGGTTGCACTTTGGCTTAAGTGCAAATCAGATGGCAACCCAATGCAGGAAAGCGCTTTAATACAATTAAAATGTACTTTGAAGGCACCATGGTCTAAACTAAAGACTTGATAATCTGAAACCATGTTATTTTGGATTTCCAGCACCGCTGGCATTGGACCCAGCCGTTCTGGCAACAAAAATCATAATATACGCATGCATGTTGACCGGTTTTCGGTTGTAAGAGCGTCTCCAGCAGATTGTGCAAATCCCACTACCAAAATATTTTCTCTTCCCCAGTAGTTACTTTTGCGTTTTTATGACCACTGTTGTACCAAAAACCAATCTCCAATATAATAGTCTATAGGGGAGAGGGTTGCATCCTCCTATGTAAAGGGGAGAGGAGCTAAATTTTTGTCAGTCGCCAAAAAGTTTTTGTACTGAGGAAGAGATTGGTAGTTTGCTGGAGTGGATTTCTATCTCTAAAATCTCGTAAGTGGTAAGTTTTTGATATTGGGGATTGATATGAGCAATCTGCTGGAGATGCTCTAACTTCCATTTCCTCTTGATTGTATATATGTAGATCTTTTTTTTTTCTCTAGGGGCTAGCATCATGTTGGTAACTTTTCTAACACAGATAGGAGGGTATTGGAGAAAACTTTTAATTTCTCCCAAATGTCTCCAAAAGTGATGCTCTCAAACCTGAATGAAAGGAACAATGGACTTCCGATGGACCATTTTTTCCAACCGAAAACTTGTCTCAAGTTAAACTAATAATATTTCTCATAATTAACTCCTCAGTTATTATTGGATAAGAGAGGGACCTGTGTGCTGGTAATTGTTTGCCATTTAATTTAGCAAGTGTAAAATAAATATTCCCATGAACATATATTTATTCCAACAAGAATCTCTCATGAACTTGAAACTTTACCTCGTGATGGCCTATATATAGCATGCATACAATGAAATTGCCGATATTGGCAGCCATCTCGACGGCTAAATCTGTATAAACGGTAGTGACATCTTGGATAACAATTTTTTTTTTACAATTGTGTCTAGCTTTTGAGTTTTGACACCCCACTAGTAGCTCACACAGTTTATGTTTCCACACAGACAACCAACCAACCGGGACCCTGAATAAATGAAGTCTAGGTTTGGTCATGTCCTGTCCGTGTCACCAACTTTCCTTTCATTTTCAGGCACTGGAGCCCGTCGCGCTCCAGTGGCACGGCGACACCCGGGAGCATCGGCTTGAGGCAACGAAGCAAGCAAGCAAAGGTGGCGCGCTGGCACCGGACACTGGAGGAAGTTTTTGTCTCCCGTCTACACTGCCACAAGGCCACAATCACTATTTTTCTAAGTAATAACACTGACAATGATTTGTTTTCTAGTCCAGTCCCTTTCCCAATACTATTTGAGGATAAACTTTGGAGAAGATATTTTGACATCCGAACATACCGGCCTGCCCACCCCGCATCGGCACGTCCGAAGAAATTCTTATAGAGGTGTATTGAACGGTAGATTGAAAGAAAAATGAACTAATTTTCTCTTCAATACCTCTCATCCCCCCTCCCTCCATACACTGGTTCCCAAACAAGCCCTACAATGGCAAGCTTGTTAGGAAGTTACTAGAGGATTTGATTTCTAAACTATCACAAGAGAGAAAATCCATAGGTAAGTTACTAGAGAATATATTGTTTCTTTGCAAGGTCACCGTGTACTTGGGAGCTAAGACCTCTTTGAGAGGGCTCGATTTCGTCATTGTCATTGTGGTGAATAAAAAAAAAGTGAAATGCACCATAGATTTCATCTAGGCCCATGAACTCTCAAAGTGGTTTGGGTCCATCAACTTTTTAAATGATTCATTCTAAGTTCAGTCGAGGTCTAGTCATATACCTCAATTCACACATAGAGTGAACCACTTGAGAGTTTAAGGACCTAGATAATCACTTTGAAACTTTATGGACCCAGTTGAGAACACGAGAATATTTTAAGGACCTATGGTGCATTTCACTAAAAAAAACTGGTTTCGTTAGCTCCAAGCTGATTTTGAGTTGCTTCGAGAAATGTCTCACTGCCATTGTGTTGTTGCTATAGACGCATTAGATGAAGCCGAAGCCGGCATGGGCTCAAGGAGACCTAAATGGAAGGTTATGAAGGCACAATAACCAGTGGTGGTGTGAAGGATGGCCACCAAGAAGAATTTGGATAGGGGTGGCACATCAGAAAATGCACTGGAGAGTGCGATGATGATGATTACAAAGAAGGTTTAGAGTCAAGGAGACCGAAATAAAAGGGCAAATAATTATTAAAACAAATAAAATATTGGGTTCCGAAGGGCGTAAAATGAGAGTAAAAGGTAGTTTGTTGGAACTTGGTACCTACAAGTTTCTCATGAAACAACTCAATTCCTGCAAATTCATTCTCACCTTGCAGCACGGTCTAGTTTTTGCTAGAATTGCTAGCACATCATTTATCTATCTGTGAGGGTTCAAACAAATAATAACCAAGTTTTTGAATCACACATCTAACAGATACACAGGTACATATGCAAACTTTATTCTCTGATCTTTGTACGGCCCCAAGGCTTAGCGATGGTTAAGGCTGCTGTCAAGGGCCTGCCCGTTGGGCGGCTGGAGGTTGCAGGCAGGCTTTACAGTTGACGTGCCTGCAGTGAAGGTCTGAAACTCTGAATGCAGCTCATGCAATTGCCGACCCCTGTCTGATGGATCGGTTAAAGCGGCTGCCCCTCTCATGCTCTCAACTTTAAAAACTCACTAATCTCCCACTGCAAACCCTGCAACCACGATGCACGAACGCTGGAACGCATGGCCGTGTGTGGCTCCGTCCCCAGCGCTTGACCGGCCCCGCCAGCACGGGGTCGATGACTCGATGAGCTCGCCTGCTGCAGCACAGCAGCAACACGCAAAGGAAGCACTCGTACTGGAACTTGGCATGAAGCACAGCAGCTAGACCGACCATTTCCTTACGAATCTATCCCAGCACGCGGCGACCATTGGCCATTGCTCCCACACCGCGGCAGCTATCGGCGAGCACGAAGAGGCAGGCGGAAGCGCTGCACCAGCGCCAGAAAGAAGAAAGAAAATGGTGGCCTGCGTTGGTGCCCGGTGTCTGTCAGAGAAGCCGAGCCAATGGATCAGCGATTCAGCGCCGCCTCTGCTCTGCCAGTGCCGCTTGATAACGAAGTAAATCCTAAACTAAACGCCCGGCGATAAGGTAGTTAATAAACATCGCGATTAATCGGCTGTCTACGTTCTTTAACAGGAAACAGCATGGACCACCACTTCTGAATCCGCGCAGTTTGAAGTTGAACCCAGTGGAGAGCGCGGCGCGGCGGATGCCCTACTATTTCTGGGGATCGGGGAGGAGCTCACGTTCACCAGCTTTTCGCCAGAATATGCCGTGCTCTCTTGTCTAGCACCTGTTTAGTTCGAAAAGAAAGTTTGCGAAATTTACTGTAGCAATTCTAAATCGAAGATTAGGAGGACTAAACATGATCTAATTATAAAACTAAATACACGGATGGACGGAAAATCGCGAGACGAATCTATTAAGCCTAATTAATTTATCATTAGAGATTGTTACTGTAGCACGGCGTTGTTTAATCGTGGCCAAATTAGGCTCATTAGATTTATTTCGCAAAGTTACCAGGGGGTTATAGAATGAGTTTTGTCATTAACACACATTTAATACTTTATGTATGTAAGATTCCCTTTGATGAATAGTGAAGTTTGAAAAGTGTGAGAAATCTAAACAGGCCTACTTTCACGCGCGTGCGCGTGTATCGCTGGAATTCTGAATTCAGCGGCGAGTGTGGGCTATATGGGGGTTATGACAGGATCAGCACGCCTACTAGTACTACCTAAACGCCGGTTTAAAATGGGGATCGACGGTCGAGCTGCAGTGGAGTGACAGAAAGAGGAGGAGTTTCAGGTCAGACAACAAATTAAGAAGTACTATATCTCTGACATACACACAGGGGTTGTAGCAAATGGGAGCGGCCTATGGGTTGTACAGCCAATGGATCGACTGTCAGAAACTGGATCTGCCCAGCAGGCGCGCGCTTTCCTGTGAACTCTGTTGAGGTGTTGACTGAAACGCCATACTCAATGCCTTGTTCATATCATGCCTTGATTTGTCGTCATCCAAAATTCATATGACGGGTATGGGTCACTGCATTAGTTCTTCTCTCTTTCATTTTTGTTGCTTCGAAATCCGGAGACGAGTTTTGGATCGGCCCAATGACATCCCTAGTCACTCACAGGTACGAAAGGCTTACAAACATTTTTCATACTGGACGACGTGGTCAGTAGCTGAAGCTGAAAGGATGCGGCAGAGGTTTCAGAAAACCGTGGTGCAACCTGAAAGGCTGAAAGGTAGATTGAGAGTACTGGAGGCAAACCATCGACCTTTGGGCTTTAATTAGGCTGCAGTTCAACCGTGGGCCGAAACTAGTGAGATCAGCAGGCCGAGCAGCAAACATTGCAGCAGCCTCTCGAGTGCTCTGCATCATAGATTTGGCCCGGCGCAATATTGGGCCCTCCACCAGAAAGGCCCAGGTCCTCATTGTGACGGCCCATCGCATTGTTCACACAGACATAGTTCCGCTCGTCATTTTTTTCAGATTATGGCCCACCTCGCGAAGTCGCGATATCATATGGAGACTTCAGTTTTTCTCAAAAAAATCCTCCAGATTGAGCCAAATGATATAGTTAGCACTTAGCACAGTAACATGATGCAGATGAAGAGTCAATTAACTGGAAAAAAGGAGAGCTCAAACAAAGCAGCAGTTAAATAAGTAATTTCGCGGCGCTCAACTGCAGCGCACCGGCCAAATTGGAGATAAGCCAGTCCATTTTATCCTTAAGCTGCTGCTAACATCAGTTAGCTGTCATGATTGGATGGTATTTGTTACTGCATCTAGATAAGGTGAGTTTCTTTTTTTCATTTTTTATGAGACGGATAAGGTGGGTTGAGGCTTGAGATAGGATTAGCGGCGCCTGCCGCTGTTTTGGACAAAGGAGACGAGACGCTGCATTGAATCTCAGAATATCGTAGACGGAGGGAGTTCGTTGCCCGTTGCGTAATTGAAGGTACTTATCAGATCTTCATTACACATGCCGTCATTATTGAAGGTGTAATTCTCAGATCGTTGTTTTTTAAATAATAATGTATAGCTTTGCCAAATTCATTATTGAAAGTATAATTCTAAGATAGTCTTTTCAACCTTTCTCCTGTTCAATTGTGCGTTAAAACAATTACAAAACAGTTACACAACAGGAGGGCCAGACGTTGATGGGCCAATGATTTTTGTTTTTTCCCCCTCTTATGATGATGATGGGCCAATGATTTGCGCATACATAAAGGTCAACAACTCGTTGATATAAAATCCTTCCACTAACTTGCAATCACGGAAATAATTAATATGCGCAAGATGTGCCGCGCACGCGCATTGTCATGAAAACGGCTCCAAAAGGAGTTTCGAAAGAACAAATACTTGCAACCGCCAAAGGGATGTGGCAAGGATATATTTCCTTCGAGATATGATACATGAGCCTTCACTATGTTGCACGATCTCGCACTGCGTTTCATTTCATGCATCCAAATCCCAGATAGACTGTTTATTTATATCATTTTCGTACACTCTGTTTGACTGTATACAGAAATTTGCTACCAGAGCAAATAAAAAAAACTTTTTAAAAAAGGAAACAACGAGAGAAAGCAAAGAACGAAACGACAGCTTGGTTCATCAGATCCGTTGCCCTATCTTGTCTTGACAAGTTTCAGAGCCTCTCACGGTATACAGTAACTACATCTTTTGCCATATCCTTGTGGGCATACAAGCCGATTCTTCAGTAACTGCAGGCTGGCTACCCGAAAACAACTGAAGAACAAGTATTTAACCTTCATTTTCGTCTGAAAGGTTGGACTCAGCAGAATGGCTTATTGATCAGACCGGGAATATGTTAGTAATAAAGAGGTTGTCTTAAGTCTACGAATCCCAATCATACTGTAAGTGTAATTTGCGGAAGTTTCTGCAACTTCAGATTGTTAGAAGTGGTTTATTAGTGCTGAGAGAGGTTCAGATCGATTCCGATGTTCATCCCGTTGTACGCAATTGGAGCATACATCCACATTTCATCAGAGCTCAGGAGCTGCAAAGAGTAATTTATAGAAACCAACAGTGATTCAGTAACACATTGACATGGAGCATTCAGAATGGAACTGAACTGCAAAGCTTCTCACCTTGATTTGAAGCTGAAGGAACTTCACATACTGCACTGCCTCTTCAAGCATAGTGCTGATGTCTACCTGCAACACAACACAAATCTAGCCATTTGAGTCTCCACCTTCTTTGCTTTTATAGTTAAATGGATTATGTATACTGTTTTCAACCAGAAGCCACAAGTTTACCTTGGTTCCATTCGGTACAAGGTTCTGCAATATCCTCAGCCTCTCATTGATCCTCTCTCTTCGTTTCTGCACACAATCAAGATCAGCATAAGTAAAGGTAGATTTAGTTTGAATTTATCATTCTTTATTAACAGTGACTCAGAAGATCGTCAATAGTACCCTAGCATAGAGGCTTTGGGACTCGGTTGCTGACCGGCGGTCAGCTTGAGCCTTGCCATTCGGATTAGCAGGAGGTCCTCCAAAAGCATTCGAGTCATTTTCAAATGTGCAGCAACTAGAACTTTGCCCATTCGCCGCAGCAACGCTTCCATCCTCGCCTTCCCGTGGCATGGTTTTCTTCGCCCTCTTTGAGTCAGACTTCCTTGCGCATTTCCGGCTCTACATTTTGTACATATCAGCCGATTAGCATCCGCATCGCATGTTTTTAGTCATTTCAAACATATGTATATGCATTTTCATTGGAAGATAATTACAAAAAGAAAAAAAAACTCACTCTTGTTGAGCCATCCAGTTTGCCTTGTTCCAGATGCTTTCTCTTGTCAGAAGTACCAACAGAATCAAGCAGATTCATGCCAGAATCCCCAGGATCCTCACAGCTCGAATCACTACTCCCATTAGGAGGGTTAAGAATGGTATCCATAGACTGAGCTGCACCTTGTTCCTGGAACATGTGCAGGTGCATTGGTGCAGTGCAGGAGTTGAGATCCACAACCTCATTTGAGTCGCTCAAATAGTAGCCCCCATATCCAGATGGCACAACAAAAGTGAGACTGCCAGAACTATAGCTATTAGTGGTGCTATAAGTACTAGAAGTAGCATTGCCATGGTAATAGAAGGCATTGGAAGCTTGAATAGGCCATGGCAACTCTTGGTCACCTTCCTCATAGTTGGAAGGGAAGGTACCAAGTAGCTGCGCCATTATCTCGGACTCCTCGGCTTGCGATGGCATCCCGACCACGCTCCAGCCAACCTCTGCAGTCACTCCTCCAGACTCCATTGTTATCAGTAAGGGATGTGAAAGGTACTAGAAGTGATATGAGTCCTATCTCCTATGCTGTTAGACGTGCTTGGTGAAGAAAAACTGCAAGCTGTGGGAGGTGTATTTATACTGAAGACAAGGTTAAAGAAACCGACAAGAATGGCAGAAGTTTCAAACGTAATCATCATTAAAGAAATGCATCCCCACGGCTGGGGATGAACTGTTGTGATAGCAACCGCTCCAGATGTTGTGTGGAAGATGTGTACATTAAAAGGTTAGAAAATGTCAACTGCTAGTTGGTAGGAAAGAAAATGAGTTATCCAAGATCACAATTTGTTAGTCAAGCTCAAGCAAATCGGAGGTTGGAGTGGCCGGTGTCTGAAGGCTGGTTTCAATGATTGCAGAGATATCTCCCTTAGCATTCATGCATTATGGAAAAAGAAAAATGAGTATGACGTTCAAAAACAGGACAAGCATGGGTTTATTCTTACAAATAATACAGGATGAAGTGCTACGAGATTGTATGGGATGATATGGGAAGGAAATAATTCAATAAAATAAAACGAGAGACACAGAGAGAGGCTTGCACGAACATGGTGGATGGAATCTCAAGTCCTAATGTCTTTGAGAGCTCAAAGAGGATTGGCCAGTGCCTCCGCAAATCATGATGTAGTACAGCTTTTCATATATCCACAGTTCCAATAGTTTCACTGTGTTATAAAGTTTTGCCACCGCATGTATTTCCTGTATTGTGATATTTGCCCTTTAGGGCTGTGGCATACAACTAGACATTAATACCAATAGCATCCACCCAGGCCCTCTGCACCTCTTACTGTTAAATTTTTAGAACTTCATAATAGTTGCATCAAATTTTGCAGTGCTTTGGCACACAAAAATTGCACCAAACCATGTATATTTTCTGATCTATTTTTATAGAAGGACACCACAGGTGCTAAAAAGCAATGCAATAAAAGATCTAGACATGCTACAGCATAAGCAAGTCTCTTCTCAGGTGCCACTATGCTATCTGTAAAGTGGTAACAATTCTGGCAGTATGGGCAGAGACTTGCAGTAGAATTGTTTTCATATTATATGACACTTCTTCATATTCTTTTTTTTTTCTCGAATACGCAGAGAGCTGTGTATCATGGCATTAAGAGAGGAAAAAAACAGCCCCGTACAATAAGCTTCCCCCCACTCCAGACCGAGCTGTGTGCTGAATCACAACAAGGCCTAGATCAATAAAACACACACCCAGGGTAGGACCTGACCCACAACACACTGTCGCTAGCAGCAAGGTTGTCGCCAAGTTCACAGCGCATGCATGTGCATTCAAACAGAATCTGCACAATGTACACATTGCAATTATGCAAGACCGAAGTTGATGCTGGATAGCCGCACATGACTCTAGGGTTAGCAGCAGACTGAACAAGAAGAACAAGAAGAAGAAGGGTTTTTATTGTTCTTGCCTCTTTGTTCCAAGCAGAGGATCAAAGGGATGAATAAACTATATGGCTAAAATGCTGGCAAGGAAAAATGAAACTAAGGAAACAATGTGGCTTGTTTAAAGCCCCTTAGGTTCCAGCTGTATGAAAGAATATAGTAGCTTCAAATGTTAGCAATGTTGTCCACTGAAGAAAAGAAACAAGGACACAGGTGACACCCAAAGTGGAAAATGAACACTTAATGTATCTTTCAGCTTCCAGAAGGGCAAATTTTTGCATCATGGAGAAGCCAAATTGCATTCAAGAGGCCCTTAAATATACTTGAAGGGACAAAATCTTAGCTAATCATGTATGAGAAACAGCCTTGCTCCTGTCCAATTAAGAACATTAAGAGTAGGACCAGCTATTTCTATAGATGACAAAGGTTTCTAATCTAAAGATACTCAAGTTTGCGAGTTGAGTTCAGTTATGGTTTTCTGGGGGGAAACGGTAGTTTCTCAATTCTGTTATTTTGCATTTTTGAAAAATAGATCATTCAAAATTTTGATAAGAGACATAGGTACATCTTCACAAGTAACATATGGCCATATTATGTTTTTGATCTGGGACATATGGCCATGTACAGAACAATGTTTGCTGTTTTGTTTTCCACCCCTTTGCTGTGAACTTATGCTTTCAACATAAAGCAGGGATTGGATCATTGGATCCCTTTTTTTTCTAAAAAAAGAGGAGAAAAAACTTGTCTTTTTCCTCAATAATATAGTCTAAAACATCAAACGAAAATAACAGAGGGAGTCCCTCACACTATCTTGCGGTCCCTTTATATTATAACATATTGAAAATGATGTCGCTTTCAACAAAAGGAAAATGTAATAGTATATAAAATTGCTGTGTTCTTAAGTTGCAACACAAACTTTCAATTCAATAGCAGACTTAATTGTCAAAACTATTTAATGAATATGTTTGACATTAGAATAAGTTAACTGTTTGTGTTACCAGCTTTCTATTAATTAGAGAGTGGCATCCAATGCTTTTAATAAATGGAGAGACTAAGTGATTAACTACAAACAACATAACAATGATCTGTGAAGAATAGCTCTTCATACATGTATGCTGCATTAAACAAGGAAGTTTGCCGAGCAGTTGCCCAACAGTCTGTATTGCGAAATCTGCACAGCAACACTACTATAGAAAAGTTAACCAGTGCAGCAATCTACCTAGAATCAATGAGAATTAATAGCAAGATTTTATCATGGTCTAGAAAGATTCTCCTAGGCTTTCCTGCTGCAGGTTAACTTCATCTACTTAGATCCCTTAGATAGCCCAAAGCCCCAACATTATCAATAATAAATTGAAAACAGCTGCATAGTTTTTTCCTCCCCTAGAAAATCAAGGAAAACAACAACCCGAAGTTGACAACATACCCTCGATAGACTTTCCTTACATGATATGAATACATGCACTGCATAGTGGATTTGTAGTAGATGCAATGCATCGGGGGTTTGGTCAGTTCAATCCATCAGAACCACATCTCTGCAAACATCCCTATGGAGCAATAAAGAACTCTCAAGGTAATGAACAGAAAATAGCAAGAAGAATGGCCACAAAAAGAATTGGATTTTACAAACTATTATGAAGATGGATGATAAGCCATAGCAACAAAGATAGTGTAACTGGACTCTTAGAGTCTGACTATAACTTGGTAGCCTTTTGCCTATAAAATTGGTTCGGAAGTATTCTACCATTTTTTATTAATTTAAGGAGAGCATTTGATGTATGCAGACACTTTAAAATCTGTCATAGGCAACTTACAGCACAATGTCTTATACTCTCAAAAATATTATGCTATCACCGCCTAATAAGATTTCAGAAGTCAAAGTTCTGTTTGGGAACTTCGCCATCCCAGTGCCCATTTATTACAGTTCAACACTACCTAAAATAACTCCGAATAAGATAAGTACAAACAGCGAGAATCTATCATAGTTCAAAAACAAATCATACGCATCAGTAATGCAAGGAGTCAAACAAAAAAAAAGCCTATGAAAACTAGCTATTGAACGAAAAGTAAGACTATAAACAAGTTAAGGTCAAAGGCTGAAAAGATACATTATTACACAAACATATCTAAGTCAATTACTATTTTTAAAGTCAAACAGCATTACAGAATGTCAGAATCTTTGATCAGCATAATCAAAATAAAGCACAAACAACTGATTTTAACTGAAAAAACTGCCTGATGCATTCTTCAACTAGATTCAATACTAATTTCTTAAAAAAAATAAAGAATTTATGGAGAGCCAGTTGTAACTTGTAAGAACAATACCTCAGGCCCATAAATGATGTTTGAGTCAAAATACATAAACTGTTTAATTACAAGGCTGCAAATCCACTTGTGCTTAAAATTTCAGATTGTACAGTTGCCTTTTTGGTATCAAGGGCTGACTAATCATAGTGAAATGGGCATCTTGAGCATCTAATCCCTAGCTATACAAGTGCCACTTGATGTTCGGTCAGAAGGTCAGTAGATGTGCCTACGAATATCTGACAATACCTGATTCAAAACACAATACCACTTTGAATTGTATCTATCCCAAGTTTTCAAGCAAGATGATCAAAGCAAACAACAATGAGTGCAAATAGTAATTTGACCAAAACCTTATGAAGTGAATTTATTTTTTTAGTCCATGGATGCACATCTGGTGATATATTCCCCAAAAATACACATTGTGTTGCGTACGATGGCACCACTTGATGGTTACAAGAGCAAGGAAAATTAAAACTAATTAACAGACTGGCACTAGGATACACAGGAAGTTTGTTTTGACATAAAACCAGGATATTAGATACTAGCAAGCAACCATGCTACCAGAACCAAGATTCCCCTTTGATTGCTACTGTTATCAGCCCTACTGTAAAGTGACAGTTGCCATAAGGGTCGTGCTTCAACTTTACATCTAGCACTTGCACAAAAGCCATGGTAGTTGAGTTTTCAAACAAAATCATGGCATATATAATAGGCTAGAAGAGAAAGTTACACTGACCAGTGATAGGAATGCCATGGACCTGTGCAACCCACACAAGATAAAACTTGAGAAACTTCCAACCAAGGGACACTTCAGTCTTCACAAGTTTAGCGGTAGTGAGCTAACATTTGTTGAACTCAATACAGAAGACACCCTGATTCTGAGGGCTGTCTCAGAATAGAGTTTACACAGTATTGATTCCTTGATGATCATAACAAACAACAATGCAGTACAAGGATTATGATTTTATTGGAACCAAGCCACTCACCTAATACTATCATTGCACTGCTAAGTTGTCCCTATTCTCTAAAAGCTACAATGACACAAAACGAGCTACACTTCTGAGCAAGTTTGACTTGATAGCATTCTAATAGGGGCCTCCTTGCCTCCAGATAGTACTGATGGAATGGAAACCATACTCCCAAGTACTCATCAAAGATGAGGTATTGACATAAAAGATCAAGGAAACAGGGGCTGGTATTGCAACCCCAGGTTTTCAGGCAGTCCCATCATCAGATTAAGGTTCTGGACAGCCTGACCAGATGCTCCTTTCACAAGATTATCTATCTGCAGAGTTGAAGCAGAGCATGTAAGGACTATGCATCACGGAAGTATGTGATGCTATTTTGCTAAATGCTTCTGCATGACAAGATTCACTAAAGGCACTTACAACAGAGATTATGATGGCCCTTCCAGGAATTCTGTCCTCATAGACATTCATGATGCAGTAGTTTGATCCTGCAACATGGCTTGTGTGAGGAGCACTGCTACCATGTAACAGCTTGACAAATTCTTCACCCTGGAAACATACAATGAGTGAATATACAATATAGTAGATTGATGGCTTCAATGGAAATTATGGTCCTTCCTAAGTTATGGTACTTTAGCCTACATGGTAAGGTAAACAGACCTCATAAGTGGACTTGAGGTGTTCATACAAATCATTGGCAGTCACTCCAGACGCCAGTTCAACATACATAGTAGATTGCATCCCACGTTTCTGTTAAACAACAGCAGATACAATGACTGAATTTTACAAAAGAGATTGTAGAATATGAGTTAGCAAATTAAAGAATGTGCATGATTAAGTGCTTACCAAACACATCAAATGTGGAGTAAAACTGATGGTAACTTTTGATTCAGCAGCATCCGTAAGTCCTTGCTCAATCTCAGGAACTGTGATTATTTGTATCTCAATGTCAACGAGGTAAGATATTACCACTAACGATAGATATGATCAAAACATTATGCAGCCAGTTGAGTATAACAATTACCATGCCGGTGGCTTGTGATTCCATAAGCATGGATACCTTCGGCGATTTCAGTATAAAGATTTGCTTCCTTAGCCGCACGTCCTAAAATGATGCATGTAGAGACCAGGTCATTTATTGTTCAAGAAAAAATGGAAAATGACTGGGTTATCTCAAATAAATACATACCGGCACCACTAACCCCAGATTTTGCGTCAACGATAATGTTGCTCGATTTGATCAATTTTGCCTTCAAAGCAAACAAAATATGCTAAGGAAAAGGCTAGATACTGAAAATACTAAATTGTCAACAAATTTTCACATACACAGTTTCAGTGCTACAGAAATATAATATTATGCTTGTAAGTTGTAATCATATCAGATATAAGTGCTATATCTATGGCATAATTTTGTCTAAATTGCAAATATGATCAGATATAAGTGCAAGATGCTATAATGTTCTAGTGAACCTCACCTTTACTAGTGGAACAAGCGGAAGTTGAATGGATGTGGGATAACACCCTGGATTTGCTACCAGCCGTGCATTTCTTATGTCATCTCGATGAAGCTCGGTCAAACCATACACAGCCTCTTCCTGAAACAAGCCAAGAAAAACACAGAAAAATAAATTCAAAGAAAAACAGAACCATCAAAAACACTATGGACGCCCAACCCAATTTATAAAACAGTACTATACGAGATATTGATGGCATATATCATTCAGAATAAGTGATGACAACTCAAGTGCAACAATTGGAACATAGAACTAAGAAATAGCCAAATAGTAAAGGCAGTGCTAGTTACTGGACAAGGCTGAACAGGAAAGTAGTTAAGAACCTGCAGTTCCGGTGCCCTGTGGGAATGTCCGTACCATTCAGCGTACTCATTGATGTCACGCAGTCGGAAGTCCTGCAAGCAATAGTTTTTCAACAACAATCGAGATTGTACTTAGACAAACCAAGGGTGTGTATGCAGAGCATACCGCAGAGAGATCAACAATCTTCAAGTGCCGGGGTAAGCCTTTGATAATTTCCTGATAAAAAACTGTATTTAGGTAGTGGATTACAAAGTCTATTTTTTAGAAAAAGTCTAGTACTGAAAACACTATGCAACAGAGTTTATGATAGTATTGCATTAATACAGTTTGGCAATATGTATGAAGAGTTTTATGTAAAAACATAATAGCTATAAACAAACCTGGGTTGTACCATGTGGTAAGCAACAAAAAACCGTATCGAAATATGTATGAAGAGTTTTATGTAAAAACATAATAGCTATAAACAAACCTGGGTTGTACCATGTGGTAAGCAACAAAAAACCGCATCGACACCTGAAAAATCGGCATCTTTTATTGCAACCAGTCTTGGCAGGTCCTGCAAATTAAAAGAATATGAACAATACTCTATAGTTTTGACAAACCTAACAAATAAATTATGATGAAATCAACTCTATTACGAAGAAACATAGTAGAACCCAGAGGTTTTGTAAATGATTCTTGATATAACTAGGGTAAGATCACAAACGGAGGAAGAGAAGTTTTTCTCACCTGAGATATCAAGTGAGGAAATACAGATGCAAACTGTTCACCAGCTTTTCTGTCTGCAGTCATCACTTTTATATGAAACTGAGGGTGGTTCGCCAGAATCCGAACAATCTGTTAACAAAAGTGAAATAAACACATTAGCAAAAAGAAGCAAGAACAAAATACCAAATGAGATCAGAGTGATGGAAAAACCTCAGCTCCGGTATAACCGCTGGCCCCTAGCACTGCAATGTGCACCCCATCCCCTGATTTAGCTGCTGCTGCAGCCTTCGGGGAGAACAGCTTCTTTGGTGAAGAAGAGATGGATTCCCTTACACGTAGCGACTGGGGTGCAATCTACAGCAGAGTACCCTATTTTCATTAGCATTTCAAGTATGGCTGGCCAAATCTTATTTGGCAAGAAAAGACGGAAGGAAACTCACCTGCTGAGCTGTCTTGAGCATGAAACCAGCGAATTGCTTCGGATTGGATCCATGGATTCCCTTCTGCGCATCAAGGAAACATTTCAGCGCTTCAGAGTGTGAAGCTCATAGAGGCACATAATGTAGTTTGCTGAAACTTGGAGCATGTCAGAATCAGAGGGATGAATCACTGTGTATGACCACCAAGCCACTGGAGGTCAGAGCACTGCACCATTGAGGGGATCAGCACACAAAGTCAAGGCATCGATACTAGCAGACAACTGTTAATGCTTCCATTATGTTTTGATTCGTTTAGTACTCCAGTAGCACCAACAAGTTAGTAAACTCATTCCTAAACGATCTTAGAAATAGTAACACAGATATCGATCAATCGCTGCTAACAGCGATGGAGCCCCCAAATCTCGTAGTCGTAGACTGCAACATTTACAAGCTACCCTAATCAGCGCGTGTATTGGACAAATCAAGCAGGCAGCTATTTAATCCGCCCCCGGCACTAACTCGCCGCCGCGGCAGCCGGAGGCGCCCCCCTCCGCCTCCCAGCCACCGATGGCATGACTGCACGAGTAGTAGGATAGAAAGGGGAAGAAGCGTCGCCACGGCTGACCTGGGTAGTCAGCCCAGCCCGCGCCGGAGCCGCCGCGCCTCCGAGCGCCGTGGAGGCCATCCCCTTCCCGTGTCCCGGCGCGCGATGCGGCCGCGGGGAGCGTGCGCCACCGAATGCCGCAGGGTCACGCGATGGCGCCCGAATAAATAACCCGGCTGGCGAAGGAGGGGACGGGGAATGGGGGCGAGAGCGCCGCTGCTGCGCCCGTGGACGGCGGCGGCGGCGGGGTTGGTGGTGGACTGGTGGTGCCGTTTGCGATGTGGGAGGATTGCGTGTGGGCCCGCTGTCTCCGCGGGCTGCTTCTCCGTGCGGCGCCGGGTTTTGCCGGTTTTGGGTTTGGCGGCGAAGAGGGTGGGGGCCGCCGGCTGTGGGGAGTGGGTCAGTGGGGTTGGTGAGAGAGAGAGAGACAGGCGAAGAGGGCCCGGTCAAAACAGGCTAGAGACGGACAGATGGGCCAGGCCCAATTAGATTGACAATATGATATAGTTTTTTTAGCATCACAATTTTGTATAGTTTTGATGTAGTTGAACTCATAAATTGTGACCCCGGATCTCGCGAATATCTCGATTCTCAAGAGAGCGCAGTTTGTCTGTTTGAAAAGGTGACAAGAAAATGAAATACTATGAACATTGCATGTTCCTAACCATGTGTTTGGATTACGGGTTGATGTGAGTCGGACCTGGATGAACCTGTGTTTGGTTGAAAACTCATGTGGGTTGGATCCAACCTAGAAGAGAATATGTTTCTAATATGCAGGTCAGCTGCATTCCTGGAAAAACAGCGGACCACGCCGACCCGCGAGAATGGCGTTTCGCTCTGTCATGTCCTTCGGTGCTTGCGAGACAGGTCCAGAACGGAGAGGGGCGGCACTAGGCTGGAGCGGCAGTACGGTGCTGCGTCAGAGGTGCCACGGAGCAGGGCCACCCGGCAGGGGAGGGCAGCACAAGGCGCCGCGCCAGGCTTCATGGCCGGGGCAGGCGCAGAGAGCCGCAGCGGGTTCCATGGACGAGGCATCCTCACGGAGGAGCACGCGAGGTTCAGATCCTCGCCGACCGAAGCCATGTCGCGGAGGAGCATGCGAGGTTCAGATCCTCGCCGACCGGAGGCATGTCGCGGAGGAGCACGCGGCCATGGCGGCAGTCGAGCGCGGCCGATTCGCGGCAGTCAAGCGGCCGATCCGCGCAGTCGAGCGGCCGATTCGCGGCCATGGCGGCAGTCGAGCATGCGGCCATGGAGGGAAGGAGGCGCAGGGCGTGAAGCGGGCGATGGTCAGGTGAGCGGCGGGAGGCTGCTGGCATGGTCGGGCGCTGCGACCGCAGCCGGGCAGCGACGGCGCTGGGCTGCCGACGCGTCCGTCGGTGGCCGGGCGAGCGCAACCCTCTCAACTATTTCAACCAAACAAAAAAAACTAGGTCGAACCCAACATCTCAACCAAACACGAGATGGGTCCATCCCAACCCAAAAATTGAGTCAGAGCCAACCCAACTCACTTGACCCCTAATCCAAACACATGCTTAAGAGAACCTGAAAGAGCAATGGAGACTTTCTAGTTCAGTAGTTTTTCACAGTTCACCGATTGGTAGCTAAAACGATGATTGTACACAATCTGAATTGCATTTTCCCTCGTGAGACCAAAGAGGCAAAACATCGACATTTTGAAAGCAGCCCAAAGTCGTGTCGCGTGAAAATTACAGGTTTCCAGATTCGGAACACCATCCAATAGGCTGATTGGTTGCCCGCATGACTGCTAGCCAGGCTCAGTAGATGCAGCCTCGTAGTGTTTGGTGGCCTGTGTTCGCTCCAGAGCCTGGCTCTGCAGATGCAAAATGGAGGCCAGAGCCTGGCTCGCCGGGTCACAGCTGGCCGGTGTTTCTCATGGGCCTGGCTCGCACGGTGCATTTGTTTATGTTGTTAATGATGTGATTAGTATATAATTAGTATGCATTAAGTGATAATATTGTATTTTAAAAATAATTAAGCTCTATCAATATGAATTAATGGCTATCAGAGTGTAATCATGCAAAAGTAATATAATAGTGTTTATTATTTAGCAATCTTTATCTGATGCAACAAGTCTCATGCGGGCAACCAAACAAAATCTCTTCTGAGCCAGGCTCAATTGATACAACCAACCAAACATAGCACAGTTGCATACATCCAGCCAGGCTGAGATGAGCCTGGCTCGCAAATACGAGCCAGGCCAGGACGTGCAAGCAACCAATCAGACCCAAAATATGTCTTGCGTATCACAAAGTTTAAAAGAGGTTCTACTACATTTTTATTTTTTTATTCCTCAATTTGTATCGCGTAGCGTTGATAATTCTAGCCGGTGGCATTGCTAGTTGCTCCTGATCTTGTCCTTCCTGAGATGGGCGATCTGAATGTTGTCAACGCCCAGCTTCCTGAAGTTGCTTCGCCTCCTGGTGCAGAAGAACTCGCCCCAGCTGTACGCGTTGTACCTCGAGGGCCTCTCCTCGCCCACCATCTCCGGCAGTGGCTCCACCACCGTGTCCATGCCCGGGTTGAAGAAGTAGGGGATGGAGAACCTCTCTGACAACGAGTTCACCGACGCCCGGTGCTCCACGCTCTCGTACATGTCATTGCTCCACACCTGCGTTCAAAGTTCAAACACACATGCACACCACCATGATCAGCGATAACTCGCCATCGGAATGGAGGTTCTTGAAACGACCCGAATTCCCAGAACTGAGAATCCGAATCTCTGCACCTCTGCGATAGTCCCAGGAAGTGGCTATCGCGTGCAAACCCTGTTTAAGCTGTTACAAACCATGCACAACACACAATAGAGATAATAGCAAGGTTTATAGATAGATAAAGCAGTTATGTTTATTACATCATTTCGGCATTCTAGCCGGTACAAGTCCGACAGGACTGAATCATGCAAGGTAAAACATCTACGAAGAGCGGCGAAGTAGAAGCGAGGGGAACTCCCATCCCTCAGTCCAGCTTGAGCATAGGCGGAGCCCTACTCCTCCCAATCCTCGTCTTCAGTGTGGTACTCCGGGTCTGTTCCTGAAACACCACCATCTACCCGGGAAGCGGGTAGGCCGAGTCACTCTCCATAGCAGCAAGCCAAGGAAACGGGGGAATTAACTATATGCAAGGATTTCTATATATTTGGCTGTGGATTTCCTAGGCAGCAGCAAGCAATCAAGGATTATATCATTTCATCTGCGGGGCCTCGCCCCAACCAAGGAAGTCTGCACCAACACCCGGAACATCTCCCATGTTCCGGCCCAACACAGTTCGATGTGAGAGCTCCCTCCCCTGCACATCTCAGCGGTCCCCAAGACCGGAATATCAAGAAAAGGGAAGGTAGAAGCACAAGAAAAGTCTAGTCGGAGGTAGCAGTAGATAACAGTACCGTCCATAACCGAGGACGCGGCTATACGTGTGTAACGACCCGGAAAATCAAATCCTAAATCACGAGTTTAAAAATCTTGATCGATGAGCTCCTCTGTTCCTAAATCCAAAACCAAATCCAAACCCAAACTCCTGATCATCCTTTGATCCAAATCCCGTTGTCCAAAAATCATCTACTCTTTCGAAGTAACCCTAACCCGTTTCTCTTTTTCTCGATCCGCGCGTCGCGCCGATCACCGGCCGACAGCCGCGCGTGCGCCCGCGGCCGCGATTCCCGGCCTGTCGCCCCCCTTTTCCCTTTTCCTCCTTTTTCCTATTTTCTTAATCCTTTTCCTAATTTTTTCCTTATTTTTCTTTTCCTTTTCTCTTTTCTTTTTTCCCTTTTCTTCCTTTTTCCTTTTTTCCTCCTTTTCTTCTCTCTTTTTTTTTTTCCTTCCTCCTTCTTCCTTCCCGCGCCCGGCCCCCTCCTCCCTTCTCCTCCGGTCACGCTCGCCCGAGCCACCTCCCCGCCTGAGCTGCCACCGCCGCCGGCCATCCACCTCNCCGCCGTGCACCGGGACCCGCAGCACAGCGCCGCCGCGCCGGCCGTCCTCCCCTTCCCCGCGCTGCCGTGCCGCCCTTCGCCCGGGGGCCCGCGTCAACGTCCTCCTGCGCACGCGCTCGTCCTCACCTCGCTGTGCTCGGCCTAACACGGGCCCCTGCGCATTTACGCCGGCCACCGCAAAGCTCCTCGCCGCCGGCCGAGCCCGAGCTCCCTCGCCCTATAAAAGGCGCCACCCCGAGCCCCAATCGCCACACCACCACCTCCACTTCCTCGCCCACGAGCTCCTCAGCCACCTCTCCCGCTCCAAGCCGCCGCGCGCCGCCCACAAAGCCCCCGCCGCCGCCGTTCTCTTCCACCGTCGCCGCCCCCACGCGGAGCCGCCGCCTCGCCGTTCCCCAGCCCCTGGTGAGCGCGGGATTGGATCCCCCGTAGCCCCCTCTTGCTCGCGCGCATGCTCAAGCCCCGCCCCCGCGGCCCGGAAGCCGGGAACACCGGCGCGCCGTCGCGCCCGAGCGCCGCCGCCCTCCTCTGTTCGGGCCGGCGAGGAGAAAGGGGAAAGGCTGCCCCTTTTGCCGATAACCCCCTGGCCTTCCGTTTATTCTATAAAGAGTCCTTCCACCCATTGACAAACTTCCAGAAAACCCCCTGTCATTTCCAGATAAATCCAAATAAGCCCCTGGCTGATTCCAAAACCCCCCAAATACTTTTCCAATTCACAACCATACCCTTCCACCTTATAAAATCTTCACAAATAGGTCCCTGGCCCTTTATAAATATTATAAAGAGGTCCTAAACCCCCGTTTAAGCCCTAATCCTCCCTTAATTCGTCATTTCATGCGCCAAATCTCTCCAGTTTTCCACCAAACTCCACCATGCCTATCTTATATCCATTCCGGCCGAGCTTTACACAAATCATCCCAATATAACTCCGTTTCATATTTTATTTTGTTCTTTCCTGTTTCCAACTCATCGGTTAAGGAATGTGTTTTCTTATTGTATGTTTGTTTGATCGTGCCCTAGACGACGGAGTGAACGAGGAGGAGCAGTACCGCGAGCAGGACTACGCAGGAGAGTACCGCGAGCCCGACCCCGAAGACCCGTACCGCGAGCAGGATCTCCCGGAGGCTTTTGTTGACGGCAAGTCCAATCCCATCCTTTGATGCATGTTTATCCCATGTTTTATAAACACAACCTATTAAGCCTTTGATATTGCATTGTTTTAGTTTCAAAACCCGGTTGGTTAGCCACTCCTTGATTGATATGACATTCCTTGATCACCCAGTTATCACTAAATATGATTTACTCTGTTTAGGTGATAACTTTCTAGAATGCTTAGGTTTAGAATGCATAGGATTTGTTACCCTTACCCAACCATGACTATACACTTGTTTTACCAAAAGATCAACTGTGTGAGTTGGTTTTGGTTTTGGGTTTTGGGTTTGAAAAGAGTAAAACTGTGTGGATAAAATGGATGGGCATAACTTTGTGAAATGCCATTAAGGAGGCTTGTACCTTCGTGGTTAAGCATGTTGGGAGATATCCATTTTGTCCGGTTTTAAACCGAAGTGATGTGTCATCTTGCCTAACCCACTTTACTCGTACAACCACTCGACTCTTGTATGGTGCAAGGGCTTAGTCTAAATCCCACTAGCCGTGCTGTTAGTTGTCTGGAGGCAGGTGTGCAGCGGGAAAACCAAGTGCCGTCTTAGTGACATGGTTGCCGTCTTAGTGACATAAACCCCTTGGTGTTTTCTCGTGATGGCTAGGCAGTTTTGGCTAAGGTGGGTAATGACTTCGATAGGATCCGCACTGACACTAAGGTGATCGTGTTGCGGTACCCTACTTGTGGTGAAAGTGTACACCTCTGCAGAGTTTCCTAATCTATTCGAATAGCCGTGCCCACGGTTATGGGCGAGTTATGGCTTGGTCACAATACTAAGGTTTTGGGATGGGTTTGGAGTGTGTGTTTTGGAATGAGTTCGGCTTTGTGCCAAAGCTACGGCGGATGGGAAATCCGGTAGCACTTAAAATTTGGATCCTTGGTGGATCA
This sequence comes from Alloteropsis semialata, assembly GCA_004135705.1. Classification (NCBI taxonomy): domain Eukaryota; kingdom Viridiplantae; phylum Streptophyta; class Magnoliopsida; order Poales; family Poaceae; genus Alloteropsis; species Alloteropsis semialata. Next base: position 51,035,656 of record CM014278.1, read on the forward strand.
ACCCCCCCCCCACTTGTTTGTCTTGTTTTAAGAGCTTGCTTTGCTAAAGTTGTTCCTTGTTAAACCCTTGCATGAGAAAAATTAGCTTTATTGCAAATTTAAACCTTAGCCTTATTCCTTGATTTATCATAT
>CM014278.1:51036787-51047029 GCA_004135705.1 Alloteropsis semialata
CAGTGGCATCCAAAGCTTTTAATAGATGGAGAGACTAAGTGATTAACTACAAAAAAACAATAACAATGAACTGTGAAGAATAGTTCTTCAAACATGTATGCTGCATTAAACAAGGAAGTTTGCCGAGTAGTTGCCCAACAGTCTGTATTGCGATATCTGCCCGGCAACACTACTATAGAGAAGTTAACCAGTGCAGAAATCTACCTAGAACCAATGAGAATTAATAGCAAGGTTTATCATGGTCTAGAAAGATTCTCCTAGGCTTTCCTGCTGCAGGTTAACTTCATCTACTTAGATCCCTTAGATAGCCCAAAGCCCCAAACATTGTCAAAAATAAATTGAAAACAGCTCCATAGATTTTTCCTCCCCTAGAAAATCAAGGAAAACAACAACCCGAAGTTGACAACATACCCTTGATAGACTTGCCTTACATGATATGAAATACATGCACTGCATAATAGATCTGTAGTAGATGCAATGCATCTGGGGTTTGGTCACTTCAATCCATCATAACCACATCTCTGCAAACATCCCTATGGAGCAATAAAGAACTCTCAAGGTAATGAACAGAAAATAGCAAGAAGAATGGCCACAAAAAGAATTGGATTTTACAAACTATTATGAAGATGGATGATAAGCCATAGAAACAAAGATAGGGTAACTGGACTCTTAGAGTCTGACTGTAACTTGGTAGCCATTTGCCTTTAAATTTGGTTCAGAAGTATTCAACCATTTTTTATTAATTTAAGGAGAACATTTGAGGTATGCAGACACTTTAAAATCTGTTATAGGCAACTTACAGAACAATGTCTTATGCTCTCAAAAATATTATGTTATCGCCGCCTAATAAGATTTCAGAAGTTCAAGTTCTGTTTGGGAACTTCGCCATCCCAGTGCCCATTTACAGTTCAACACTACCTAAAATACCTCTGAATAAGATGAGTACAAACAGCAAGAATCTATCATTGTTCAAAACAAATCATACGCATCAGTTATGCAAGGAGTCAAACAAAAAAACAAGCCTTTGAAAACTAGCCATTGAACGAAAAGTAAGACTATAAACAAGTTAAGGTCAAAGGCTGAAAAGATACATTATTACACAAACATATCTAAGTCAATTACTTTTTTTAAGTCAAACAGCATAACAGCATCTTTAATCAGCATAATCAGAAGAAAGCACAAACAACTGATTTTAACTGAAAAAACTGCCTGATGCATTCTTCAACTAGATTCAATACTAACTTCATAAAAAAATAAAGGATTTATGGAGAGCCAGTTGTAAGAACAATACCTCAGGGCTATAAATGATGTTTGAGTCAAAATACATAAACTGTTTTATTACAAGGCTGCAAATCCACTTGCGCTTAAAATCTCAGATTTGTTTACAGTTGCCCTTTTGGTATCAAGGGCTGACTAATCATAGTGAAATGGGCATCTTGAGCATCTAATGTAGTCCCCTAGCTATACAAGTGCCCCTTGATGTTTGGTCAGGTCAGTAAATGTGCCTATGAATGTCTGACTATACCTGATTCAAAACTCAATACCACTTTGAATTGTATCTATCACAAGTTTTCAAGCAAGATGATCAAAGCAAACAACAATGAGTGCCTATAACAATTTAACAAAAACCTTATGAAGTAAATTTAATTTTTTAGTCCATGGATGCACATCTGGTAAATTTAATTTTTTAGTCCATGGATGCACATCTGGTGATATATTCCCCAAAAATACACATTGTGTTGCATACGATGGCACCACTTGATGGTTACAAGAGCAAGGAAAATTAAAACTAATTAACAGACTGGCACTAGGATACACAGGAAGTTTGTTTTGACATAAAACCAGGATATTAGATACTAGCAAGCAACCATGCTACCAGAACCAAGATTCCCCTTTGATTGCTATGTTATCAGGCCTACTGTAAAGTGACAGTTGCCATAAGGGTCGTGCTTCAACTTTACATGTACCACAGATTGCCAACCCCCAGCCAAAACAAAAACAGCTTAACCAGTGCAACTCTGTTGACTGTTTTAAGACATGGAAACAATTTTTTTTCTCGAACGACATGGAAACAAATTTTACTTGCACAAAAGCCATAGTAGTTGAGTTTCAAACAAAATCATGGCATATATAATAGGCTAGAAGAGAGAGTTACACTGACCAGTGATAGGAATGCCCCACATAAGATAAAACTTGAGAAACTTCCAAGGGACACTTCAGTCTTCACAAAGTATAGCTGTAGTAAGGTAACATTTGTTGAACTCAATACAGAAGACACCCTGATTCTGAGGGCGTCTGATGTCTCAGAATAGAGTTTACATGGTATTGATTCCTTGATGATCATAACAAACAACAATGCAGTACAAGGATTATGATTTTATTGGAACCAAGCCATTCACCTAATATTATCATTGCACTGCTAAGTTGTCCCTATTCTCTAAAAGCTAAAATGACACAAAAACAAGCTACACTGATGAGCAAGTTTGACTTGATTCATTCTAATAGGGGCCTCCTTGCCTCCAGATAGTACTGATAGAATGGAAGCCGTACTCCCAATTACTCATCAAAGATGAGGTATTGACATAAAAGATCAAGGAAACAGGGGCTGGTATTGCAACCCCAGGTTTTCAGGCAGTCCCATCATCAGATTAAGGTTCTGGACAGCCTGACCAGATGCTCCTTTCACAAGATTATCTATCTGCAGAGTTGAAGCAGAGCATGTAAGGACTATGCATCACAGAAGTATGTGATGCTATTTTGCTAAATGCTTCTGCATGACAAGATTCACTACAGGCACTTACAACAGAGATGATGATGGCCCTTCCAGGAATTCTGTCCTCATAGACATTCATGATGCAGTAGTTTGATCCTGCAACATGGCTTGTGCGAGGAGCACTGCTACCATGTAACAGCTTGACAAACTCTTCACCCTGGAAACATACAATGATGAATGAATATACAATATAGCAGATTGATGGCTTAAATGAAAATTATGGTCCTTCCTAAGTTATGGTACTTTAGCCTACATGGTAAGGTAAACAGACCTCATAAGTGGACTTGAGGTGTTCATACAAATCATTGGCAGTCACTCCAGATGCCAGTTCAACATACATAGTAGATTGCATCCCACGTTTCTGTTAAACAACAGCAGATACAGTGACTGAATTTTACAAAAGAGATTGTAGAATATGGAGTTAGCAAATTAAAGGATGTGCATGATTAAGTGCTTACCAAACACATCAAATGTGGAGTGAAACTGATGGTAACTTTTGATTCAGCAGCATCTGTAAGTCCTTGCTCAATCTCAGGAACTGTGATTATATGTATCTCAATGTCAATGAGGTAAGATATTACCACTAATACGATAAATATGATCAAAACATTATGCAGCCAGTTGAGTATAACAATTACCATGCCGGTGGCTTGTGATTCCATAAGCATGGATACCTTCGGCGATTTCAGTATAAAGATTTGCTTCCTTAGCCCCACGTCCTAAAATGATGCATGAAGAGACCAGATCATTTATTGTTCAAGAAAAAATGGAAAATGAATGGGTTATCTCGAATAAATACATACCGGCACCACTAACCCCAGATTTTGCATCAATGATAATGTTGCTCGATTTGATCAATTTTGCCTTCAAAGCAAACAAAATATGCTAAGGAAACGGCCAGATACTGAAAATACTAAATTGTCAACAAATTTTCACAAACACAGTTTCAGTGCTACAGAAATATAATATTATGCTTGTAAGTTGTAATCAATCGAGTCTATGGCATAATTTTGTCTAAATTGCAAATATGATCAGATATAAGTGCAGGATGCTATAATGTTCTAGTGAACCTCACCTTTACCAGTGGAACAAGCGGAAGTTGAATGGATGTGGGATAACACCCTGGATTTGCTACCAGCCGTGCATTTCTTATGTCATCTCGATGAAGCTCGGTCAAACCATACACAGCCTCTTCCTGAAACAAGCCAAGAAAAACACAAAAAATAAACTCAAAGAAACATAAACAGAACCATCAAAAACACTATGGAAGCCCAACCCAATTTTTAAAACAGTACAATATGAGATATTGATGGCAATATCATTCAGAATAAGTGATGACAACTCAAGTGCAACAATTGGAACGTAGAACTAAGAAATAGCCAAACAGTAAAGGCAGTGCTAGTTACTGGACAAAGCTGAATAGGAAAGTAGTTAAGAACCTGCAGTTCCGGTGCCCTGTGGGAATGTCCGTACCATTCAGCGTACTCATTGATGTCACGCAGTCGGAAGTCCTGCAAGCAATAGTTTTTCAACAACAATCGAAATTGTACTTAGACAAACCAAGTGTGTGTGCACAGCATACCGCAGAGAGATCAACAATCTTCAAGTGCCGGGGTAAGCCTTTGATAATTTCCTGATAAAAAACTGTATTTAGGCAGTGCATTACAAAGTTTATTTTAAAAAAAAGTCTAGTACCACAAACACTATGCAACAGAGATTATGATAGTATTGCATTAATACAGTTTAGCAATATGTATGAAGAGTTTTATGTAAAAACATAATAGCTATAAACAAACCTGGGTTGTACCATGTGGTAAGCAACAAAAAACAGCATCAACCTGAAAAGTCGGCATCTTTTATTGCAACCAGTCTTGGCAGGTCCTGCAAATTAAAAGAATATGAACAATACTCTATAGTTTTGACAAACCTAACAAATAAATTATGATGAAATCAACTCTATTACGAAGAAACATAGTAGAACCCAGAGGTTTTGTAAATGATTCTTGATATAACTACGGTAAGATCACAAACGGAGGAAGAGAAGTTTTTCTCACCTGTGATATCAAGTGAGGAAATACAGATGCAAACTGTTCACCAGCTTTTCTGTCTGCAGTCATCACTTTTATATGAAACTGAGGGTGGTTCGCCAGAATCCGAACAATCTGTTAACAAAGGTGAAATAAACACATTGGCAAAAAGAAGCAAGAGCAAAATTCTTCATACAAAATGAGATCAAAGTGATGGAAAAACCTCAGCTCCAGTATAACCGCTGGCCCCTAGCACTGCAATGCGCACCCCATCCCCTGATTTAGCTGCTGCTGCTGCCTTCGGGGAGAACAGCTTCCTTGGCGAAGAAGAGATGGATCCCCTTACACGTAGCGACAGGGGTGCAACCTACAGCAGAGTACCCTATTTTCATTAGCATTTCGAGTATGGCTGGCCAAATCTTACTTGAGAAGAAAACACAGAACGAAGCTCACCTGCTGAGCTGTCTTGAGCATGAAACCAGCGAATGGCTTCGGATTGGATCCACGGATTCCGCTCTGCGCATGAAGGAAACATTTCAGCGCTCCAGAGTGTGAAGCTCATAGAGGCACATAATGTAGTCTGCTGAAACTTGGAGCATGTCAGAATCAGAGGGATGAATCACTGTGTATGACCACAAAGCCACTGGACGTCAGAGCATTGCACCATTGAGGGGATTAGCACACAAAGTCAAGGCATCGATACTAGCAGACAACTGCTAACACTTCCATTATGTTTTCGTTGCGTTTAGTACTCCAGTAGCACCAACAAGTTAGTAAACTCATTCCTAAATGATGCTACAAATGGTAACACATATAAGCAACCCGATCTAGTAGTCGTAGACTGGAACCTTTACAGGCTACCCTAACCAGCGCGTGTATTGGACAAATCAAGCAGGCAGCTATTTAATCCGCACCCAGCACTAACTCGCCGCCGCGGCAGCCGGCGGCGCCCCCCTCCGCCTCCCAGCCACCGATGGCATGACTGCACGTGTCAGGATAAAAGGGGGAAGAAGCATCGCCAAGGATTGACCTGGGGAGCCAGCCCGGCCCGCGCCGGAGCCGCCGCGCCGCCGAGCCCCGTGGAGGCCATCCCCTTCCCGTGCCCCGGCGCGCGATGCGGCTGCGGGGAGCGTGCGCCACCGAATGCCGCAGGGTCACGCGATGGCGCCCGAATAAATAACCCGGCTGGCGAAGGAGGGGACGGGGAATGGGGGCGAGAGCGCCGCTGCTGCGCCCGTGGACGGCGGCGGCGGGGGGGTTGGTGGTGGACTGGTGCCTGGTGGTGCTGATTGCGATGTGAGAGGATTACGTGTGGGCCCGCTGTCTCCGCGGGCTGCTTCTCCAGTTCTCCGTGCGGCCCCGGGTTTTGCCGGTTTTGGGTTTGGCGGCGAAGAGGGTGGGGGCCGCCGGCTGTGGGGAGTGGGTCAGTGGGGTTGGTGAGAGAGAGAGAGACAGGCGAAGAGGGCCCGGTCAAAACAGGCTAGAGACGGACAGATGGGCCAGGCCCAATTAGATTGACAAATTTTGTATAATTTTTTTAGCATCACAATTTTGTATAGTTTTGATGTAGTTGAACTCATAAATTGTGACCCCGGATCTCGCGAATATCTCGATTCTCAAGAGAGCGCAGTTTGTCTGTTTGAAAAGGTGACAAGAAAATCGAGAGAGCGCAGTCTGTCTGTTTGAAAAGGTGACAAGAAAATGAAAATACTATGAACATTGCATGTTCCTAAGCATGTGTTTGGATTGAGGGTTGGTTTGGGTCGGACCCAGATGAATCTGTGTTTGGTTAAAAACTCATGTGGGTTGGATCCAACCGAGAAGAGAATATGTTTCTAATATGCGGGTCGGCTGCATTCCTCAAAAAACAGCGGACCACGCCGACCCGCGAGAACGACGTCTCGCTCCGTCATCTCCTTCCGTGCTCGCGAGACAGGTCCAGAACGGGGAGGGGCGGCGGTACGGTGCTGCGTCGGAGGTGCCGCGGAGCAAGGCCACCTGGCAGGGGAGGGCAGCACAGGGCGCCGCGCTAGGCTTCATGGCCGGGGCAGGCGCAGAGAGCCGCAGCGGGTTCCATGGACAAGGCATCCTCACGGAGCAGCACACGAGGTTCAGATCCTCACCGACCGGAGGCATGTCGCGGAGGAGCACGCGGCCATGGCGGCAGTCGAGCGCGGCCGATTCGCGGCAGTCAAGCAGCAGATCCATGGCAGTCGAGCGGCCGATCCGCGGCCATGGCGGCACTCGAGCACGAGGCCATGGCGGGAAGGAGGCGCAGGGCGTGAAGCGGGCGATGGTCAGGTGAGCGGCGGCAGCCTACTGGCGCGGCCGGGCGCTGCGACCGTAGCCGGGCAGCGACGGCGCTGGGCCGCGAGCGCGTCCGTCAGGCCCGAGGAAGGAGATAGCAGCGAAATAAAAAAGAGAGAAGAAACTAGAAGAGAATGACAAGTGGGTCCCATAGATGACGTGGTTAACGGTGTCAACGTAACATCCAACCCAACCTCTCAACTACTTCAACCAAACAAAAAAAACTAGGTCGAACCCAACCTCTCAACTAAACACGAGATGGGTCCATCCCAACCCAAAAAACTAGGTCAGAGCCAACCCAACCCACTTGACTCCCAATCTAAACACATGCTAAGAAAACCTGAACGAGCAGTGGAGACTTTCTAGTTCAGTAGTTTTTCACAGTTCACCGATCGGTAGCTAAAACGATGATTGTACACAATCTGAATTGCCTTTTCCCAGTTCAGTAGTTTTTCACAGTTCACCGATCGGTAGCTAAAACGATGATTGTACACAATCTGAATTGCCTTTTCCCTCGTGGGACCAAAGAGGCAAAACATCGACATTTTGAAAGCAGCCCAAAGTCGTGTCGCGTGAAAATTACAGGTTTCCAGTTTCGGAACACCATCCAATAGGCTGATTGGTTGCCCGCATGACCGCTGGCCAGGCTCAGTAGATGTAGCCTCGTCGTGTTTGGTTGCCTGTGTTCGCTCCAGAGCCTGGCTCTGCAGATGCAAAATAGAGGCCAAAGCCTGGCTCGCCAGGAACGCAGCTGACCGGCGTTTTTCATGGGCCTGACTTGCACGGTGCATTTGTTTATGTTATTAATGATGTGATTAGTACATAATTAGTATGTATTAAATGATAATGTTGTATTTTAAAAATAATTAAGCTCTATCAATATGAATTAATGACTATTAGAGTGTAATCATGCAAAAGTAATATAATAGTGTTTATTATTTAGCAATCTTTATCAAATGCAACAAGTCTCATGCGGGCAACCAAACAAAATCTCATCTGAGCCAGGCTCAGTTGATACAACCAACCAAACATAGCACAGTTGCATACATCCAGCCAGGCTGAGATGAGCCTAGCTCGCAAATACGAGCCAGGCCAGGACGTGCAAGCAACCAATCAGACCCCAAATATGTCTTTGCGTATCACAAAGTTTAAAAGAGGTTCTACTGCATTTTTATTTTTTATTCCTCAATTTGTATCGCGTAGCGTTGATAATTCTAGCCGGTGGCATTGCTAGTTGCTCATGATCTTGTCCTTCCTGAGATGGGCGATCTGAATGTTGTCAACGCCCAGCTTCCTGAAGTTGCTTCGCCTCCTGGTGCAGAAGAACTCGCCCCAGCTGTACGCGTTGTACCTCGAGGGCCTCTCCTCGCCCACCATCTCCGGCAGTGGCTCCACCACCGTGTCCATGCCCGGGTTGAAGAAGTAGGGGATGGAGAACCTCTCTGACAACGAGTTCACCGACGCCCGGTGCTCCACGCTCTCGTACATGTCATTGCTCCACACCTGCGTTCAAAGTTCAAACACACATGCACACCACCATGATCAGCGATAACTCGCCATCGGAATGGAGGTTCTACACCCAGATTCTAAGCATCGGACGAAGGACTGATCGATGGGCGCACCTGGATGATGTCGCCGACGTTGACGACGAGCGAGCCATGGACGGGCCTGACGCGCGCCCACTCGCCGCCGGGCCGGCTGCGGACGTCGAGCCCGCCGACGCCGTCCTGGTGCAGGATGGCCAGCGCGCCGCTGTCCTTGTGGCGGCCGAGGCCGAGCGCGAGGTCGGGCCTCGGGCACGGAGGGTACCGGTTGACCCGCATGTACGTCGTCTGCTCCCTGAAGAAGCCGTGCAGCCGGTCGGGCCTCAGGTTCAGGCTCCGGCAGATCAGCTCCAGCAGCTTGAAGGCTAGCTCCTCCATTGCCGCCGCGTACTCCTCCAGCGCCTCTCTGCGAAACAGAAGCTTCGGTTTGGCAATTGGCACCAAGATTTTCTCGAACAAATTGAGGCACCAAGCAAGAAGAAAGCCAACCTGAACCCTGGCAGGTCGCCGTCGTCCGGCCACTTGTTCACGAACACCAGCTCGTCGTCCGCCGATGCGGCCGTCCGCGGTGGCAGCTCGTGCGGGAAGATGTCGAACACCTCCTTCCAGTCCCTGACGTTCTTGGTGTGCTCCGCGTCGTAGTACCCGAGCGGCGCCTGCTCGGTGCGCCGCACGGCCGCCTTGCGCTCCGGCGGCAGCGCGAAGAACGCGCGCCCGGCCTCCGCCGCGCGAGCCACTGTCGCCTCCGGCACGCCGTGGCCCACGGCCACGAAGAAGCCCCAGTCCCGGCACGCCGCGCCCACCGCGGCCGCGAGCGCGTCCACGGCACCAGGCGACGGCGGCGTGGCCGCGAGCGAGGAGAGGTCGATGACCGGGACGCCGACGGCCTCGGCTAGGCGCGCCACGGGCCGGTGCTCGGGGGCCTGCACGAAGGCGTCGTCCATGGCGACGGAGACTGATCGATCTCGCGCTGGTGAGGCTCGCGATTGCTTCACAGTTCCAGTTGAGTAGTGTTGTGCTGCAGAGCGAGATCTGTGAATCCTGGTGGTTCTTCAAGGAGATGTGTTCAGCTGATTCTGGAAATCTTATAAAATTCTGAATTTGTTATGCCATATGAGGTTGAACCCATGATCGATCATGTCATCATACATGTGACGGCAAATACGACAGTGCTCACGTGGTCGTATTGTATTGTTCTTGCAAGGAGGAACCAACCGAAAAGATTTTTTTTTTTGGAAAGCTATATTCTACCCAGGTATTTTCTTTCCTCCTCACACCCGGATTTTTTCTCGAAAAAACTCTCTTCTACTTCTCCGGCATCTTTCCGAACTCCGGCCGTCGAGGTTAGGGATTCGGGTTTGGGGGTGGAGGGTTGGGGGGTTGGGGTACATGATTCCGGCAGCTCTAGAGGGAGCTCCGGGGTGGCCCGGTACCGGGCGGTGGTGGCGGGAGACGACGGCAGGGGAGCGGAGGCAGCGCCCTGCGCCGCCGGAGCCGGGCGGTGGTGGACCCCCGGTTGGGTGGTGGAGGCGGCGGGGGTGAGCACCACCACTGGTTAGCGTGCGAACGGGCGAGACGGCGGCGGCGGATC
>CM014278.1:51052567-51120311 GCA_004135705.1 Alloteropsis semialata
GATCACACTCCCCTTATCCTCAGTACAGGCTCATCCACACATCGGAATGTTCAACCACCCTTTAAATTTACAAGAGGGTGGTTGCTGAGAGAAGGCTTTGTGGACATGGTTGCAGAGGTTTGGCATTCAGAGAATCGAGGCGCTTCACCTTTAGCCAGGTGGCAGAATAAAATTAGGCGTCTTAGACAGTTCCTTAGGGGCTGGGCCAAACATACTGCTGGCTCCTATAAAAAGGAAAAGAAAAGACTTTTAAAATTGCTGGAAGAGCTTGATACTAAAGCGGAATCCAGCGTTTTGACTGATAATGAGATAAATATGAAACATTATCTAAAAGAGAGTCTTGTAGTCCTCTTAAGGGAAGAGGAAAGTAAGTGGTATGAGAGAGCTAAAGTGGATATTCTCCTTCAAGGTGATGACAATACTCGCTTCTTTCATTTGGTGGCAAATGGAAAACACCGAAAACAACACATCTTCAGATTAGAACAAGATGATGGGATTATAGTAGGTGACGCTGATTTAAAGAATTATGTCACTAATTTCTATAAAGACCTCTTTGGCCAGCCTCAGGAGTCCGATATCACTTTAGTGGAATCTCGGACAGATGATATCGCACAGGTGATGGCAGAGGAAAATGAAATCCTCACATCACCTTTCACGGAATTAGAGGTGAAAGAGGCGATTTTCCAAATGGAACATAACAAGGCACCTGGACCAGATGGGTTCCCAGCAGAATTCTACCAAGTGTTTTGGGAGATCATAAAGGATGACCTTATGGCCCTCTTCACAGAATTTCATGAAGAGAAGCTACACTTGTTTAGTCTTAACTTTGGAGTTATTTCTTTGATTCCAAAGGTCCAAAGAGGCAAAACAAATACAACAATACAGACCCATTTGCGTCCTGAATGTCAGCTTTAAGATATTTACAAAAGTTGGCACAAACAGGTTAAACAAAGTGGCTAAAACGGTGGTGAGTCCATCACAAACTGCCTTTATGCCGGGCAGAAACATCATGGAAGGCGTGGTTATTCTACACGAAACCATCCATGAATTACATACTCGAAAGAGAGATGGGGTCATTCTCAAAATAGATTTTGAGAAAGCCTACGACAAAGTTAAATGGTCTTTCCTTCAACAAACTCTACGTATGAAAGGTTTCTCACCAAAATGGTGCAGATGGATTGAAGGAATGGTCGCGGGTGGAAGTGTTGGTGTCAAAGTTAATGATGATATAGGACACTTCTTCCAAACGAAAAGGGGCTTGCGCCAAGGCGATCCTATGTCTCCCATTCTTTTTAATATTGTGGCAGACATGTTGGCACTACTCATTAAACGCGCCAAAGCGGATGGCCAGATCAGGGGAATCCTACCCCATCTCATAGATGATGGCTTGTCTATTCTGCAATATGCGGACGACACTATCATTTTCATTGATCATGACTTGGAGCAGGCCAAAAACATGAAGCTTCTCCTCACTGTTTTTGAACAACTCTCTGGGTTGAAAATAAATTTCCATAAAAGCGAAATTTTTTGTTACGGAAGAGCCAGAGAGTTTGAGAATGAATATATTGAACTCTTTGGCTGCGATGCAGGTGAATATCCATTTAGATACCTGGGAATACCGATGCACCATAGACAACTCCTAAATGCAGACTGAAAAAAAATAGAAGACCGTTTTGAAAAGAAACTATCTTGTTGGAAAGCTAAGCACCGATCCTCTGGAGGAAGATTGATTCTCCTAAATTCAGTGCTCAGCAGCCTACCTATGTTCATGATGTCCTTTTTTGAGATACCAAAAGGTGTACTTAAGAAACTTGATTATTATAGATCGAGATTCTATTGGCAGGGTAACTCTGATAAAAAGAAATACCGCCTAGCCCGCTGGGACATCTTGTGCCGCCCAAAGGATCAGGGAGGACTCGGGATACTAAACCTTGCACTCCAAAATCAATGCTTATTAAGCAAATGGATTGTTAATTTGCTTAATACTGATGGGACTTGGCAATCAATGCTTCGGAACAAATACCTAAGCTCCAAATCTCTCTCACAAGTTCAAGCCAAACCTTATGACTCTCATTTTTGGAGAGGACTTATGAAGATTAAGGAAGAGGTCTTGAGCTGTGGATCCTTCATGATTAAAGATGGAGGAAACACAAGGTTTTGGGAAGATACTTGGATCGGTCAACAACCACTAAAGGAGCAGTATCCGTCACTGTATAATGTTGTTCGCCAACCACATAGCACTGTGGCAAATGTCATGCAAACCACGCCTCTTAATATTTCTTTTAGGAGGTCGTTAGTGGGCGATAAACTCAGGGACTGGCTGCACCTTGTAGCTAGATTAACTTTTATCAACTTGAGTGTGGGTACAGACCAGTTCAACTGGAATTTAACTAAGAGTGGTATGTTTACAGTACGCTCTATGTATCTGCATATGTTGGATCAACATACCCCGTTCCGACATAAGTTGATCTGGAAACTAAAAATTCCCCTAAAAGTTAAGATCTTTTTGTGGTACCTTCAAAAAGGAGTGATTCTCACTAAAGATAATCTAGCAAGGAGGAATTGGAAAGGAAGTCATAAGTGTTGTTTCTGTAATTCTAATGAGACGATTAGACATCTTTTCTTTGAGTGCCACCATGCCAAGATGATTTGGCAAATTGTTCATCTAGCTACTGGCTTATCCCCACCAACCTCTATTTCCCATATGCTAGGGAACTGGTTATTGCCTTTTATTAAAAAAGACAGACACTTGATTTTGGTGGGATGTGCTGCTTTGTGTTGGGCTATCTGGCGATGCAGGAATGATATAATTTTTGACAACGTCAGATACACTTCCTTTCTGCAGGCTATTTTCAGGGGAGCGTACTGGCTGCGGTTTTGGGCGCAGCTGCAGCGTGATGATGGGACGAAGGAGGTCTTCAAGTCTACTAGTATTTCATTGGAGACAGTTGCTTTGGAGTTGGCAAATCATGGATGGAAACTTAATTCTAGAATTGGTTTTGTTTCCCCACCTTCGTTTTTTTCATTTTTCCCTTTGATAAACAGCTTTGATAGCTGATCCTGTAATAATTGGAGGCTGCATATGTTTCGTAGAGGCCGGAATATAATTTCCATTATCTAAAAAAAATATGATTTTAAATTATCTGTTTCTTCCACTAATTGTTAATATAGAAAATATGAACTGAATGTATATGTACACGATGTGTCTCACCATATAGACCATATAAATATATTTGAAGGAAGTGATGAGAACAATATTTCAATGTTAAACATGCACCACAAAATCTAAGTTTGTATATAAATTACCCATATATGCAATTGTGTCGTTATAAAAAAATCCCAAAGAACACCAATATATAATTCTAAACTACTTGTTTCTACCATTGTTAATATGGAAAATATATGTGCATGCTGTGTCCCATCATATAGATCATTTATACATGTATGGAGGAAACAATGAGAATACAATTTCCATGTTAGTCGCATAGCTCAAACTGAGAGTTTAATTAAAGACATATGGAAGTGCGATGCAAAGTAAAAAATAATATTTAACGAACAATAAGAGAGGGTGGAAGGTAATTTTTTATTGTTAGCAGGAAGCCTAGATTTTTTATAAACTTTTAATATCCTAAAATTATGCGGGAGCACAGTTTGATAGACTAGTATGTTACAATAGAGATGACCAAAATCCATGCATGTAATATATGACATCATAAAAATAGCCTAAATCTGCATATAATGGTCCGAGACGCTAACTTCTATTTGGTCGGCTTTTAGACTCAACAAAACAAAGACTAATGCATATGGAGTAAGAGTTAGTAGTCGCTGATGTTATACGCCTAGGCGCCGCCCGACGACGTTGCGGGCCGTGTCTTCATGACTTCTTTGAGCGAGCTTGTGGCTATGCGAGAGCAAGTGAGCAACGGAGGTAACTTGGGAAAAAACATGGGTGCAGTCCGGCTACACAGTTCGTGCTGTGCAGACCCGCCCTGGACGGACGACATCTGGACATCTCAGGGATCGGACGCTTTACCTCCAGTCGCTTCCACGATAGGCTCGGCTTATAGATGGCCAAATGGGCCAAGTAATATGGGCGGCCCGGGGCACGGCCCGAAAAAGCACGGCCCAAGCACGGCCCGGCCCAATAGCCATAGTGCTAGTGCCGGCCCGGCCCGAGAGTAGTGCTAGTGCTGGGCCGCCAATTCGGCCCGTAGTGCCGGCCCTGGCCCAGCACAATTTTTGGGCCGGCACTACGTGGGCCCGACACCACTGGCCCAAGGCCTGCCCTCCCTTCGGCCCTCCCCTCCCCCCTCCCCCCCGCGTCCCCAGCCGTTGGATCCACGGTCTTGTGACCGTTGGATTCGACTGTTGGGGGCGGCCTATATAAGTTAGCCGGGGAGGTGGGGAAACCCTAGGTCATTTCCCCCTCTCTGCCTCCACTCCGCGCAGCCGCTCGCTCTCCTCTTCGCCCTCCCTGCCGCTCCCTGGACTCTCCCGTCTTCCCCGATTCCGACCGGCGGCGCGACCGGGGAAACCCTAGGTCATTCCCCCTCTCCACGTAGCCACTCGCCCCTCGTCTTCTCCATCGGCTCTTCGCTCTCCTCCTCGCTCTCGCCCTCCCCGCCACTCCTTGGCCTCTCCCATCTTCCCCGACTCCAGCCGGCGGCGCTCCACCGCTGCTGGCCATGGCCTAGTGCTCAGGCACCACGGCACGACACGACACCCCTTTCCTCCTCCTCCCCTCCTGTTCGCCCTCTCTACTACTCTGGTGACCTGGATCCAGATCCAGCTCTGAATCAGGCTTAGTCTCTCTCGTCATCTCGTACCTCTCTGGTCTCTGTTCGTCCTCATGAACCTCCTCACTCGCCGACCGCTCTGGTGCTCCGGATTCTCAGGTGAGACGCCAAACCCTAACCCTAGATCTAGTTTTTAGGGTACTTTTGCTTCTTTGTTCATGGCCTCATGCCTTCTCTTCTTCGCAGGACGACGGCCATAGCGAGGCCGTTGAGGAACCAGAGGGTCGGGGTCTGTGGTTCCTTCACCTCGCCGTCCACTCTGGTGCTCCGGGTTTGCAGGTAAGCCTCCTCCTCCTCTGTGTTTCTCGATGCTCTTCTCTATCTTTCTGCCTCTAATCAATTTATCTCTGCAGGTCGTCGCCTTGAAGCCGTGAGGAGCCAGAGCTTCGGTTATGGAGATGGAGGACGGGGATGAGAACCAGGGCCACTCCGTCAATGAGGACATGCGGATGATGGAAGAGCGTGGAGATGACGAAGAAGACCTGGCTGCTGATGGCGAGGCGTTGTTCGGGATTAGCGCCGACCAGCCGATCAACCTTGCTGATGGCGAGGAAGATCATGGTGGCGATGATCCTGACAACGAGACCACATCCAAAAAGCTGAAGCCCTGCACCTCTGATGTGTGGGAAGATTTTGAGAAGATCTTCAAAATCATCAAAGGTAAGAAAAAACGCTAGCAAGCTAAGTGTATCCATTGTGGTAATATCTATTCTGCTCTTTCTACTAGTGGTACTGGTCATCTCTTGAGGCATAAGGCTAAATGCTCTAAGAGAAAAGAGAAGTATCGTATGTCTCAGTCTTTGATTAATTTCTCTTCTGATGGTTCTGTCCGTCACTGGGAGTACAGTGCTGAGGTTGCACATACACAACTAGTTCGTTTGATTTCTAGACTTGATCTGCCTCTGTGCTTTGGTGAATCTGATGCTTTTGAAGAGTATATTAAAATTGCTCATAATCCTAGGTTTGTTACTGTCTCTAGGCAAACCACCACTAGAGATCTTGTGAAGTATTATGATGATCGCCGTGCTAAACTTATTGAATGTTTGAATGCTACTGTCTCTTCTGTTGCTCTCACATTTGATATTTGGTCTGGCAATGCTAAGGAAGACTATCTTAGTGTGGTTGTCCATTTTATTAATACTGATTGGCAATTAGAGAAGAGAATCATAGGTTTCAGACTTATTGATGAGTCACATAACGGTCAGAACATTTCTGATCGTGTTTCCTCTGTGCTTGATGAATATAATTTGACTAGTAAGGTGTTTTCTGTTACTTTGGACAATGCTTCTTCTAATACCAATGCTATTGAGAAAATGACACCTACCCTTTCTGCTTATATTGGTGATCTGTTCTTGCATTAAAAATGTGCTTGTCACATCATTAACTTGATTGTTAAGTCTGCCTTGGGTGAGATTAAGGGTTACCTAGAAGCTTTTAGGGCTGCAATTTCTTTCATAAACTCTTCTAACCAGCGCATTGCAGCTTTTAAGAGATATTGTATTGCTGTGGGAGTGAGGCCTAGGAAATTTGGCCTGGACATGGATGTGAGGTGGAATTCTACCTACCTCATGCTTAAGCATCTGGTCCCTTACAAAGGGACATTTAATGTGTTCATCCAAACCAACTACCCCAGAAAAGATGGTGAGCCTATGCTTTTGACACAAGATCACTGGTATGTTGCAGAAAAAATCTTGGCATTCCTTGAACTGTTTTATGATGCAACTGTTCAATGGTCTGGCATTTATTATCCTACATCTCCTCTTATGATGCATAATCTAGTTCTGATAGCTAAGCATCTAAAAGCTTATGAGAATGATAGGTTGCTTAGAAATGTTGTTACCCCTATGAAGGATTACTATCTAAAGTACTGGAGGGACATTCCTTTGCTCTATTCTGTTGCATTCATTCTAGATCCTAGAGCTAAAATGAAAGGTTTTAATAATGTGTTAAGGCTGTTATCTAATCTTACTGGTATTGATTATTCAGCATATCTCACTGAGGTAAGAGCTGAGCTTAATACTGTATTTAAGAGGTATGAGGACAAGTTTGGTGCAGTTAGATTGTACACACCTTCACAGCAACCCAGTACTGGTAAGAAAAAAACTGCTTGGGATGACATTTTCTCTGATGCTGCTGATGATACGTCTTCTGGTACGTCTTTCACCCCCTCCCCCCCCCAACCCACACTCCATCTTCTCTGAATAGAAGAACCTCAGCCAGTGCCTTGCTGCAAGCAGCAAGCTCTTCACCAGTTGGACTGGTTGGTATGTCTGAACTCTCTTCCTACTTGGACAGTGACACTCTAGCACATCATGATGATAACTTTAACATATTGCATTGGTGGCATGAACACAAACTCACATTCCCAGTTCTTTCTATCTTAGCCAAAAATGTTTTTACTGTGCCTGTCTCTACTATATCTTCAGAGTCTGCTTTTAGCACCACTGCCAGGATCATCGAGGAGCGTCGTCGTCGACTCACTCCTGAAATGGTGGAGATGCTCACCTGCATCAAGGACTGGGAGGCTGGAGAGGGAAGGCTTCAACACTTGGTGGAGGACAAGGAGCTGGCAGCTTCTTTTGAGAATTTATATCTTGATGATGATGCTGATGCATGAGATGTTGTAATGTGATGGATTTGAACATGGTACTGTAATAATTATGAACTTAATTTGATTGAGCTGGGCTGTACTCTTTTTTCCTATCTAGGGTTTCTCACGAGGTGTGAGTTTTACCTAGATAGGTTTTTAATGAGGCAGCCATTGCACCAGCTCAAACTTTTGAAAAAATTATTTGTGTTGTGATCTATTCTGTGTTTCTGTGATGTGAATATGTGTTGAATGAGTTTGAAATCAATGACTGAATATGAAAGTTTGAATTTGAACTTCTGAAAAAATGTGATTTGTGTTGTGATCTGTTCTGTGTTTCTGTGATGTGATTCTGTGTTGAATGAGTTTGAAATGTGTTTCAATGACTGAATATGAAAGTTTGAATTTGAACTTTGGTCAAGTCTTTTAAATGTTACTGTGATCTGTCATAGTGCCTGGGCCAGAACTAGCACTACTGGCCCGGTCGGGCCATAGTGCCAGCACGGCCCTAAAAAAGGGGCTGTGGGCCGTGCTAGTGCCGCAAGATCGGCACGCAGTGCCGGCACGGCCCGGCACGAAATAGAGGTAGTGCCTAATAGGGCCGGGCCGATTCAGGCCAGGCCAGATTGTGCTAGGGCCGAGCCAGGGCCGGGCCGCCCATATGGCCATCTATAGCTCGGCTCGGCTCACAACCGACTACGATCCCGTAGCCGTAGGTGTGGCTCGACTCCAGGAGTCGGTCTATTCTCCTGCTCACCGCGGCATCATCCCTCAGTCATCTGCCGCTGCATCCCTCGTCCGCCATTGTCGTCGCCTCGAGGCTTCGGCGGTGGCGCACCTCAGGGAACAGAGCGCACGTAGAGCCGCGGATGGGGAGGGCGAGCTGTGACTGTGAACATCAATGTGCCGCAGGGTCGGTGCATCTTGCTACTGTGCTCTGTTTTTGTCATGCCTTTTCTCATGCAATTGTATAATGCATCCATAGCAAGAGCTGCAATATTTTCAATGGAATCCCTTTGTAGTTTGTACCCCTCTGTACTCAGTTTTTTGTGTTAATATATCATGTTGCAAAAAAAATACCAGCAATAGTTGGACAAAAAAGAACAAGTTCATTTGGATTCGTTAAATTACAAGATGCTGGTTTTGATTGGAATCATCAGTGGATTTGAGTTGCTTTTATACAGTCACTGTTTGGGCACTGTCAGAACAAACTACATATTCGTTACAGTATTTTTATGTGTAATATGAAGTGAAAGATACAAAGAAAGCACTGAACCATAGAGTCATTGGACAAGATCCACAAGAAGTGACTAAGACAAATGTCCAATTTTTTTAATTCTCTTTGAATGATCCATGTACAAGCATATGCACAAAAAATATGCACACAATTAATCCCTACATTGTACAGTTTGATAAGTAAACTACACAGCTTCCTCTTGAGATAGTTCTCCACTGCAATACTGAACATATGCACACAAGCATCAGCAAAACTTGATATTTCTACTGAATTTCTGCATTGTCAAAGCATCATACACCAAGAGTTCAGCAGCCTCCACTTGAGGTGAGTCCTCAATTCAATACTGAACACACAAATTTGGTTGCAATTCTGAACATTTACATTGTCGAAGCATCAGACTTCAGAGCTGCAGGCTTCATCCTCGTGATCCTCGCTGCACCATGGGAGAGTTAATTCTGAGTTAAACAACCAAATTTGCATCGGATTAAGCAAGTGGTGTGTTCAGACTTCAGAGTCCTCACTTGTTGGCCAGATCAACGAAGACGATCTTATGCAGCTGGTCGCCGATCACAGCTGGCCAAGGGTCCTCTGTGGCCGTCTTCTCTCTCAGGCGGCAGCAACAATCCCAGGTCTACATGGCGGACGCTATGACAGCAAACGGCAAGATAATGGCGCTGCAAGCCTGCAACGGCTAGGGCGCGGCTGGTGCAACTGGATCGCGAGTCCCGCGGCGATGGCAATTCGATGGCGGCTGCAGTGTCCAATTCGTTGCCGCCTGGGAGCCTCGGCTCTGCTCCACGCTCTGCCTTTGAGCCGAGAGCTGCGAGCCTCCATTGGGTGTGAGCCGCACGCTCGCCCGCGTGAGAGCCGAGCGAGAAGCAAGCGTCGGATGCTTCAACTTTCCTCGTGGCAATCATCGGGGATAGGACTGCACGGAGGCAGCTGTGCAGCCGGACTGCACCCAAGTTTTTTCCGGTAACCTGGGCAAGCGAATGCATGAGTTCCCGAACACAGGCGGCAGGCAGGCAGGCGAGGAAAGGTGTTGGGTGTTGACTTAATCAAACCGAGACGGCTGCGCCGTGCCGTGAAATCCAAGGACTCGATCCATCATCTTGTCCGCATGCACCCGGCTGCAGTTTGCTGATCATCAAATGTCATGTACAAGTACTGAAAAATTGTCGACGCTCGATGTGTAGTCTGAGAGTTCAAGCAGTGTTGTTTTTTACTACACTAGAAGAAGCTTGCACACGGCACGGATGTACACCTTGACCCCAATAGGAACCGTGTCGTGTGCTGCAGGTTGCTCGATCGGCCACGCAGTGTCGGAGATCATGCACCCTCTGCTTGAGCTCGCGTCTTTCCCCTTGAGGCCTTGACAATCTTCTCTGCCTAGCAGCTTGTTCCTGATGATCCACGAGCTGCGGTCCATCGGCGAAGACGTTCGGAGCATCACGAGGGATCTGGCTCTGGCCTCGTAGTAGCCCTGCCCACCCGACGTGTCGAAGGCCTGTAGCAGCAGCTTGTCCCAAGCTTGTTGACAAGAAGGACCACAAGGAATTGGACATTGCTCATGAGTCACCTTTGTCATCACAGGCCACCGAGCTGGACAATGGACATTGCTCACACGTCACCAACAATAATCCCAAAATGTAGAAGAAAACTTCAATTTTGCAGATAAACCAGGCCAACACAAGGTTGTTATTTCCAAACATGTCAAGTACTGATCATCACACCACGTTTACAGAGCACGCACAATATTTCTACTGCCACAAACGGCGACATACATGGCGGCCGCCGTCTCTGAATCTGACCAAGACGACGGCCTGTCGCCCTCAGCATGGATCTTTATGTATCCTATACCAGCTAGGCGGCGATGCTCTTCTTGAAATGAGCGATCTGGATGTTCTCCACGTTGAGCTTCTTGAAGTTGCTGTTCTTCCTGGTGCTGAAGAACTCGCCCCAGTTGTACGGGTTGTACCTGGACGGGGTCTCCTCGCTCACCAGCTCCTCCACCGGCTCCACCATGGTGTAGCTCGCCGGGTTGAAGAAGTAGGGCATGGAGAACCTCTCCTTGGCCGAGTTCACCGACACCCGGTGCTCCGCGCTCTCGTACCTGTCGTTGCTCCACACCTGAAAAAGTTTCCGGTCGTTCAACCAAGATACCAATTATTCATTCGTGAAGCAGTAAGAAGCATTGATGTTTAACACGTGTGTTCTTCAGCTGCGCCACCTGAATGAGGTCGCCGACGTTGATGATGAAGGAGTCGGGGACAGGCCTGACGCGGACCCACTCGCCGTCGGAGCGCCGCCGGACGTCGAGCCCGCCGACGTCGTCCTGGTACAGGATGGTCAGCGCCCCGGCGTCCTTGTGCCGGCCCACGCCGAGGGCGAGGTCGGGGCTCGGGCAGGGAGGGTAGTGGTTCAGCCGGATGAAGGTGGTCTGGTCCTTGAAGAAGCCGTGCAGCCGGTCGGGCCTCAGGTTCAGGCTCCGGGCGATCAGCTCCAGTATCTTGAACGCCAGCTCCTCCATCGCTTTCGCGTACTCCTCCAACGCCTCTCTGCAAAAAATTCCCCTTCAAGTTAACATGCAAGGATAGATCTTTTTTCAGGAGAATTCAGTCACAACGGATGGTTCATCAAGATTCAATACCAAACCAATTGTGTCTTCGATAGAAAACAAGAAAAGATTCCTGGATTAATACAACAAAGATTTGCTCATATTCACCAGAAATTGCCAACACAAAACTGGTGCGACGAACGATCATGCAAGAAGCAGCAGTAAATACAGTGTGAAAAACTGAAAATAAAATAAACCATATGCGCAGGTTGATTCACCTGAATCCCGGCAGGTCTTGAGGCCACTTGTTCTCGAACACGAGCTCGCCGTCGGCCACGGCTGCCGGCGGCGGGGGCTCGCGCGGGACGAGGTCGTACACCTCCTTCCAGTCCCTCACGTTCTTGGTGTGCTCCGACTCGTAGTACCCAAGCGGCTCCGCCTCGCTCCTCCGCACGGAGTCCTTCCGCTCCGCGGGGAGCGCGAAGAAGGCGCGCTGCGCCTCCGTGGCGCGCGCCACGGCCTCCGCCGGCACGCCGTGCCCCACCACCACGAAGAAGCCCCAGTCCCGGCTCGCCGCGCCCACCTCGGCGGCCAGCGCGCTCACGGCGGCCGCGTCGCCGCCGCCCGCGGTGAGCGGCGAGAGGTCGACGAGCGGGATGCCGGTGGCCTCGGTGACGGTGGGCTTGGGCCGGTGCTCGGGGGCCTGCACGAAGGACTGGTCCATGGAGAGGCCGCCCATGGCGACGCGACGGATCAAGCTTTCCTGCGTCGAGGTGTTGTGTGTATGAGGCTGCGGAGGAAGTGATGAGCTGCGTGTCTTAGCTAGGACGCCGCATGCAGTGCGAGGGAGTGGGGACGTGCGATGAGGTTGTTTAAAAGGGACGTCGGAAATGAACAGGTTGGATTCAATGAATCTGGATGGGCTTTAGGTGAATTTTGTTGGTATCTCCCGTGGACCCGTGCTGATGTGTCCGGGTACAGAAGGTGATGATGCGTGACAACAACTTTCTGTTTTGATGTGGTTGCTCTTCCGTGTGTTCTAGTCTGTGACGTCATGGCTGATTCATGGACCGGAATCCATTAGGCCAGGCCCAGCGCACCAGGCTCGAGTGCTGGTCCAACAACCACTTGTGCGTCGTGTGTCCATGTCACGTTAGATGGTGGCCTCTCAAAGTCTCGGTGAGGCTCGTAGAAGTCGTACTGGTCTCACCTGACCTGATAGGGGTGAGGCAACAGATGAAGTTTGTATTGAGGCCCTGTTTGGATCCACCAGTTATAAAATTTAGTACTACTGTTTACAATTTTGACCACTAATTAGGGGTATTAAATAAAGGCAGTTTACAAAACTACCTCCACAACCCCTGTGCTAATTCGCGAGACGAATCTAATGAGGCGTTTGACCACATGATCGGAGGATGGTTACTGTAGCGTCACTGTAGCTAATCATGGATTACTGTAGCTCATTAGATTCGTCTCGAAAAGTTACACTCATTCGTGAAGAGGTTTTGCAAATAGACTTTATTTAGTACTCCATGCATGCAAGATTTCCTTTAGCGCTTTTAGAGTTATAAAGAACCAAACAGGGCCTGAGAGACAGAGTTGCATGGGGCCATGTCTACTCACTGTAGTAGAGAGAGAAAAAGATAGAAAGTGAAAGCGATGTTTTTTTTGCTTGTAGGGCCAAAAGGCAAATATGCAGAAGTTGGTATGCGTTGTGGAGATAGAGGCCTTTGCTTGTCCAGAATTACGTGAGATCTGCTTCTTGGGCAGTGTTCGCCTAAACGCGTGTAAACCGTCGTTTACACACATTTAAACTGTAAACGGAGGGTATGCGTGTCGTTTAGGCCCTAGTCGCCGAATTAAACGCTAAACATGTGTAAATGGTCAACTTGGTCAAAAAAGGTGTAAACAATGAAATTAAACTGAAGTTAAACACGTCTACACACAAAAACACACGTTTAAACGATTGTTTAGGCAATAAGGAACATGCTTTGGTGGGATAATTGGTTGTTGGCGGTGGAATATAGGTTCCATAAGTGTGTGTTAAGGAAAAAAGGAGTTAGAGTAGCGAGTATATAGGTATGATGTGTAATATGAGAATGTTGTGTCATTATGTATTATATGCATACCTTAAATTGCAATTACCAAAAAAATATAGTATGAAATTATGATTTTTTTAATATTTATAGCTACAGTGCAAACCGTTTAAACCGTTTAATCTATCGTTTAAACTGTTTAAACGCTAAACGGAGGGTGAGCGACTGTCTAGCGTTTAGGATAACACTGTTCTTGGGTGAGGACACTCCAACCAATAGTCTACGTTGACCTTGCCCTTAGAGCATGCCTAATGTGGAGGTGAAAAAGCAGTGGCCTTGGAAGGTAACTGGCCACGAAATGCATCAGCAATGTATACGTTGAAACCAGTAAAGAAGGATGGTACCAAAAAAAACAGTAAATAGTTATCTTAGATTTCACAATGGTTACTTACTGAAATAGGAAACAAGATGGTCCCATTCAGATTAAAAAAAAATCATCCTTCTCCCAGCCTCACCTGAGATGCAAGGAGGAGAACAAACAGCCTACTACCAGGTAATAAGCTAGCATTTATTGTTTACTACCTGGTTTTGAAGCACATTGCTGGTGCCCTAAATAGGGAAGTCTTGGGGCTACCGAGCTCCCTACCCAAGGTCAAGTCTGTGCTTCTACGATGGTCCTATCTTTCTGTTGGCTTGAAAAATTTGTTTTCACTTTTGTTCTTGAATTTCAGACTTTGTCAGACGACGCAAATGTCTGTTTCGTTCGATGCGATGGTTCAACGAGCACTCGATGTTTTTGTCATACAAAGCAACTACTCCCTCTACAGGTTACTCCATGTCTCTGCAGAGCCACCGCCGTCTCTTAGGTGGAGCTCCCGAGCTTACATGGACGTTGAGGCTCCCAACCAATATGGTGAGTTGGGCTTAGGGATGGCAACGGGTTCAAACCCGCTGGGTTTTGCCATCCCAAACCCATACCCATGAAAGTAAAACCCGCCCGTTAAAAAACCCATGACCCGTCACGGGTTTGATTTTATGCCCAAACCCGTGCCCGTCGGGTTAACGGGTACCCACGGGTCGCCCATGTCCGAGAAGGCAAACCGCATACAACAATAGTCACGTATATATTCTTATGCATATGTATGCATCCGTTGCTCATATAAATCAATATAAACACATAGAAGATAATATTTCACCAAATGTAATACTACACAGCACATAAATGGTAGATTAGTGACATAAATGTGTAATCTAGCTTTTAAACTATCAAGTTCAGTGAATCAATGTTAACATTTCAACTCATGGCAGCACATAGTCACGATACTAACTTAAATATTACACCAATTGTCTAACAAGCAATAGCAATGTATGGGGTATCATGGACAAATTTGCTAAGATTGATCGGGTCAAAAAAAACCCATAGGTTTGCGGGTCTGGGTACTATGATCTCAGACCCATGCCCATAAACCCACTAGGTCTAGGATTTTGCCCATGAATAAACCCATGGGTAGAAAATTTGACCCATGCCCATGCCCTAATAGAGCAAAAACCCATCGGGTTTCGGGTTTCGGGTACCCATTGCCATCTCTAGTTGGGCTTGGCCTTACTGTGCGTGGGTGCTACAACAAACTACAAGCAAAGGAGTTAAAAGTTAAAACTAAGAGCATCTCCAACAGATTGAGAAAACCAATCCCTTTTTCTTTTATTTCTGGTTAAAGGGGAATAATATGGAAAAAAAACTCTCTCCAACATACCCCTTTATATTCCCCTTTCCCTTTATTTTTTTCTCAATCCCCTTTAACTCCCCTCCTCTCCCCTTTTTAAAGGGGATTTGCCCCTCTCCCCTTTTTAAAGGGGATTTGCCCCTCTCCCCTTTCCTTCTTTTTTTTCTCTATTTATCTCAGCCGCATGATTTCTTGGCTCTGCATGAATCTTGGAGCACAATTGTCAGATGAGATAGAAAGGGAAAAGGAGATCTGCTGTAGCCACTCTCCCCAATATCTTGAATTGGTGAAAGGGGATTCCCCTATAGCTAGAAAAAAAAGGGAAAAAAGGATCCGTTGGAGATGCTCTAACCGTCCTTCTTGTTTAGATGTTGTTTGGAATCGAAGTTGGGACAAGTTAAAACAAGCACACGAGGCCCAGCCATGGGCCCAAGATTGGGCTCCATTTTGGCGTGATGGTATTGCAAGGTCTCCTTCCAACTCCCGAATGCTTCAGCTATGACGCCAGCTACCCAGCTGCGCTGCTAAGTGCAGACAAAACAAATCCGAGCGACCAATTCTTTGCTTCTGTCGTCATCATCGCCGTCCTTCACCCTGCACCGAGGCAGAGGAGCGGGAGGCCGGCAAGCGCAGCCGGTCAGGCGGCCAGCACCAGGCGTCGAGCGAGAGCTGGATAGCCACAAACAGAGCATCGTTCTCGTAGCCACTATCTCGGCATATATTGCCCCTGTTTATTTACACGAAATTTCTTGGACAGTATACTACCAGGAACGGCGACAACGGCCGGTCGCCGGCGTCACCGGACACCGGGGCACGGATCTGCGCGACGTAGTAGTAAAGTACCGTATCCTACGCTACTACGCGGCGAGGCTCTTCCTGAAATGCTCGATCTGGAGGTTCTCCACGTCCAGCTTCTTGTAGTTGCCGCTGAGCTTGGTGCTGAAGAAGTCACCCCAGCTGTAGGCGCTGTACCTCGGCGTCTCCCCGTCGCCCACAAGCTCCTCCAGCGGCTCCACCACGGCGTCCGCCGCCGGGTTGAAGAAGTAGGGCATGGAGAACCGCGCCTTCTCCCGGTTCACCGACACCCGGTGCTCCGCGCTCTCGTACCTGTCGTTGCTCCACACCTGCCATCATACATGCCAGTTCGTGAAGAAAGGTCCATGGCGAGACATACAGAACGTGGAACAGGGCGTCCTCCGTCTACATACCTGCATGGTGTCGCCGACGTTGATGATGAATGAATCCGGGACGCACCTGACGCGGACCCACTCGCCGTCGGACCGCCGCCGGACGTCGAGCCCGCCGACGTCGTCCTGGTACAGGATCGTCAGCGCCCCCGGGTCCTTGTGCCGCCCGACGCCGAGCGCGAGCTCGGGGCTCGGGCAGGGAGGGTAGTGGTTGAGACGGAAGAACGTGGTGGGGTGCTTGAAGAAGCCGTGCAGGCGGTCGAGCCTCAGGTTCAGGCTCCGCGCGAGCAGCTCCAGCAGCTTGAACGCCAGCTCCTCCAGCGCCTTGGTGTACTCCTCCAGCGCTTCTCTGCACAAATTTTCATCCAAGATTAACTTCGAGGAGAATTCAGTCATAGACTCATAGTTCAAAATAATTCAACAAAGGTTTGTGGGAACTTCACGACGGCGGAATCTGACAGGTCCTCGGGCAGGTCCTCGGGAATGGATTTTGATTCACCTGAAGCCTGGCAGGTCCTCGGGCCACTTGTTCTCGTACACGACGACCTCGCCGTCGGCCCCGGCTGCCGGCGGCGGCGGCTCGTGCACGACGAGGTCGAACACCTCCTTCCAGTCCCTGACGTTCTTGGTGTGCTCCGACTCGTAGTACCCGAGCGGCGCCCCCTCGCTCCTGCGCACGGCCGCCTTCCGCTCCGCCGGCAGCGCGAAGAACGCGCGCTGCGCCTCCGTCGCGCGCGCCACGGTCCCCGCCGGCACGCCGTGCCCCACGGCCAGGAAGAAGCCCCACTCCCGGCTCGCTGCGCCCACCTCGGCGGCCAGCGTCTCCACGGCGGCGGCGTCGCCGGAGGTGAGCGGCGACAGGTCGATGAGCGGGATGCCGGTGGCCTCGGTGACGGTGGCCTTGGGGCGGTGCTCGGGGTCCTGCACGAAGGACTGGTCCATGGATAGGCCGCCCATGGCGATCAGGTTGTTGTGGTTTCCGTGGAGCTCTGATGATGTGTGTGGTCTAGGCTCACCGCCACCATCTAGCTAGCCTGTACATGAATCACGCCTGAGCTGGTGCAGGTGGAGTACAACGATTTGGCGATGGACACGTGGATCCTGTCCTTGGATTTGTTATCCAAATGTCATGGTTAATTTGAGCTGAATACATGCACTCTGTGGCTCCCCAGAGTCTAGACCAAAGTTTGATTGTTCGTCGAAAATAAAGGCTTGATCGAACTTGAAACATTTTGATTTTTAAATAAACTTTACAATCACCTTGTAATTTAAAACGGAACAGGTACTTAATTTAATTTACTTTGTTGTTGTCACTCCCCTCCGCACGGATCACCCATGACACCACGAACAAGAACACCAGCAACGTCAAAAGCAGAAAGTTTGTTGTTGAGTACAGACAACATCACCTTATGTACATGGACTGATGGACACAAGGAGATGTACTGAAACCCATCCAGATTCATTCTTCTTATGATTCGAGGCGGCCTGGAAGGCCAACGTCGGCCGAAATTCTTTCGGCCGTCGGATGGCCATCCGACGGTTAGCCAAAAGTCGTCAATTTTTCTACGTTTAGGCCCTCGCATTTCTAAGAAATCAAATTCCACCAATTATTTACGTTTAGATCCTCATATTTCTGGACAAATGGTACAACATGTAGTCTAGCCATTTTACATTTAGACCCTCAAGTTTTCAAGTAATCAACCTGTGTTTATCTAGACCCCCGAGTTTAACATTTCGTTCGTCCGATGGCCATCCAACGTCCAGTGATACACCACGTGGCCTGATCATTTTACATTTAGAACCTCTGTATTTTATATTTAGATCCCCGAGTTTTCATGTAATCAACATGCGTTTATCTAGACCCTCGAGTTTAACATTTCGTCCGTCCGATGGCCATCCAACGTCCAGTGATACAACATGTGGCCCGGCCATTTTACATTTAGAACCCTGAGTTTTCATACAATCAACCTGCACTTATTTAGACCTCTGCGTTTTTATGGAATCAACCCCGCTCCCAAGGCTAGCCATTTTACATTTAGATCCCCAGTTTTCATGTAATCAATGTTCTCTTATTTAGACATCTGCGTTTTCATTGAGTCAACCCGTGCTCCCAAAGGCTAAGTGTCGGTGTCCCATTGGCCGAAAGCCTCTGTCCACACACGTCATCAGGTCGCTCGTCTATAGGCTGAAACACTCCCGATACACCTCGAATGCCCTGATAGTCAAATATCTGCCCTTCCCATCCTGATAGATATAAATGTGTCCCTCGTCTTTGACCTACCTATCTACGTTTTTGAGCTTGTCACATCCCTCAATTTGATACGTTCAGATCGATTTGGTTTACCCACAGATCAATTTGTTGTGCGCTCTTCTCATGGACACTACGTCGTGACCGTCCCTACTCCCACCTGCGGCTCAATGACGACACTCGTGACTCGCTGCGCTGCTCGAAAATATTATATGTTGTATATATGTGGTTATCTAATATTACTAATACTATACCCATTTTCGATGCTTAATTAAAAAAACAAAATAATGTTAATCATGTAACATAATGCGTGCTCCACACTGCGCGCATGGGCGCGCGCCAATCACTAGTTGAATCCAACCGGACCCGGAGTTCCCTTTTAACGGATTTTAAATACATTCAATGTTTTTTTCTTGATACTACTACATAGATAAATCCCCATTTGCAAATTTGGGCTCCACCGCATGGAGAATTTTCAAAAAAAATCAAAAAACTTTTCAGTACCATAATATCAACCATCGAATACTCTCATTTAAAATTACAATTTATTTCGACTATTCTTAGTTTATAACTGCCCAATAGATGAACCAGAGTCGATCCCCACCCTCACTCGCCCCTGACCCTCATTGCCGCACAAGGGGCCCTTGCATTTGATAATTGATATGCTAGAGTGATGTTGATCACGAATACAACAATTTTGTACTTTGCTTCAATTTATGTACCCATTTGCCCTAATTTCTATATTCTTGACAAGTTGACATTATGGCTAGGCATATCTAAAAATAGAGTAAATTTTATGGCTGGTCCTAAACTATTGGACGGTTCTCATCCCGATCCCCAAAATGTGAATCGCATTTTTAGCTCTCTATAAACTATCTAATAAGTGGATTATCTAAGTCCAAATTTGCCGGCCACACTCCAGGAGCTAACATGTCATGCTGACCGTGAAGCTTACGTGTAATCTGGCACGAGAAGGTCGCCACCGAAAGGGACAGCCGTATGAAAGGACCCGGATTTTCAATTACGAGTATCTGAATCCCTATACCATTGTGATAGTCTCAGAATCAACAGCTATCATGTACAAAACTCATTTCAGCAGGATATCACATCCATACAACAAAAACAATCATCAGAGTTAGCTTACATCAAGGATATATAACGGAAAGCGTACTGATATAAGCCCCTTGGGCTAAACGACACTATGAAAACCAACGCAACGGTAACTAGACTTCACACCAGCTTCATCTTCAGAGCGCCACTTCCACAGGCAACACTTGAGCATAGCACAGCAACCTTTTCACCAACTCCACCGGAATTGGTCTTGCACTTCGAGTCTTCACCTGTTCATTCACAAACTGCCCCCAAGGATTGGGACAGGTCCACGTCACCATCCGTAATGCAAGCTTTAAGGTGGCCTAAATCTAGTATAAGAAATATCAAGGATAGGCTTAAGGTTAATCCTATGCAAGAAGCATCTTCATCCCAAAACCATTCTCACAACACCATGAGCAATCCTGGCGCATCAGGTACCCGTCTCCAATATCTTCCACTCATCACTCTCTAGGCGATGCGAAAGCTCCCTCCCTTCGCATCTCAACTGCCCGAGGCAGGCCCTACTCTAGAGGGGAGGTAGAAATCCCTAAAACAATGGCGGAAAGGAAGGTGGGAAGGCTGTCCTTGACCGTGGACACGGCTTTACGTAAAGATTATACTCTGCAGAGTTTGTCCCCTGGAACCACTCGGGCTGCAAGTCAGTCGCGAGCCAACTGAGACACAGCCCACAGCACAGACCCTAGCCAGTGAACGGTACCCTCCTGCTTTTTCCGGCTTAGGATATGCCGAAGACGCAACTCGGCATCCGAGAACTGTGATGGCCTCCCCCGCGGTGGCCAAGTCCCAGGGTATGAGCCTCCTTCGGGGGAACAAGGTCTCCGCCTTTTCCCCCACACACTTCCGCTAACTCCTTACAGTCCAGGTACCACACTTAACTAGGCTGGCTGGAACACCCCCCCATTAAATATAAGTGGTGGACACGGATTTCCTTCCTCCAGTAGCCAATCCAACTCGGTTTTTGGTGCCGGGGTGAGCGTCACCGTCAAATAGCGTATCCATCTTCCAGTGGTCCGTTCGCGCACACATTACAGGTATTGCCGCCAAACTCCTCAAGTAACACAAGAACATGTACCTGCCACAGGTACTCCGTAGGATGTGCCCAAGTACACACCCCAGCCCTCGATACGAAGATCGAGTTAATCTGCTCACCCCCGCAAAGTTCCCAAAACCCCTTACTCCTTTCCCGGGTTTCTGCCCCACTCACGCCAAGAATCCTATTACAACCATCCCATACACATGCAAGTATAGCAAGTTCATATCATAGAGTATATCGGGTTTATCAAGGATAACGGTAAGTAAATAAGGCCATGCAATAGGTCAAGCATTATCACCATGCGAGAAAATAAAACGCTAGCATACTAGAAGCAATGCCTAATAGGATTCAAAAGTAGGATGGACGTGGACACCTGTGACTTTGCGATCAAATCTCATCTTGACGTAGTCATACAAGTCTTCACTTGCCGAAGTCCAAGTTGATGGAGTCGATGAAGTCTTCTAGATCTTCCTCAGATCCTAGCACACGTTTGCATAAATAAACAACGGCATCTAATGCGAATAAACTCCAAATAAGAAGCAATAAGAACCAAAAATACCAAACCTCACACTAACATGTAGTTCATGATTTTAGAAGGAATACTGAAATTGGTTTCACATTAACTGAGCTACGATTGATTTTATACACTTTTTCCTTTAATAGACCCTTTCTAGATTTCCGCAAAAGGGAAAAGAAAACAACTGACATGCGGCAACACCGAAATGCGTCACATGCCAGGCCCGGGTTAGCCGTGCTAACATCATTACGATATCATCACGTAGGGTTAGTATCTGACACCAACAGTGGACCATGCTGACGTCAGAGTTGACCAAGTCCACAACAAGTATTGATATGGTCAACGGCTCAAGAGAGGTTAAGGCCGGTTAGCGGGTCGAGGTTGGTCTCCGGTGTGGCTTATGGGTAGGTCGGGCCATGGCCAAGGTTGACGGGATCGTTGTGGATGGCGAAGGACCGGAACTTGGGTTGTTAGTGCACGGGCACATGGTTCTCCATGGTTGCGACATGATTGGCAAGGAATGGTGGCGATGCAGGTCAATGATGAGAGGGCAAGTTGCAGCGATTGGTTTGCGAAGCAGCATAAAGCCGGGCACTACAGTGCAGTAGTGAACCAAAACGGCCAGGACATACTCATAGGGCTCAGGCATTTTATTAAACACTTTGGAGGCGAGGTGGATGGAAGTCTTATTGTAGAAACAGATGGTCTGTGGCTTGGTTGCTCGGCTGCTTGCGTTCTGATACTCGAGCTGCTAGCTGCTTGTATGAACAACAAGGGAAAAGGATGAAGGGTGAGAGTTGGATTTGGAGAAACGAGAGAGATGAGAGATCGAGCTGCAGATGGACGTTTAGGTGGCATGAGGATGCATAGTTGGGGAAACAAATCATAGGAAGATAACTACTGTGATGCTGTTTTGCTGCTGCTACTTGCTGAATGGAGAGTTCTCAGGATCTTCAGTTGCTGGAGGCTTGCTCGAGCAAGAAAGTAACAGGAAAGAGCTTCTGGTGCTTGGGGTGAGAAAAAGAGGAAAACATAAGAGAGGGAAAAAGCTCGTGCAACCATCGGTGGAGAGAGCAGCAGGGCAAAATTCCAATGGAGCCAGGCTGCAAGGTGAACACAGATGGGTGTTTTACAACATCCAGCGTAGGTCGACGGGGCAGCGGTTAGCACGCGGGATCACAGTGTAGGCATTCCATCAAACATGTAGCAGGCAAGGCGGATGATAACCATAGCTTGGCAGCTTGGGCATGGCAGGGTAAAGGGAAGCTCTGGAATACATATTGCGTGGCACCTGCACTGCACAACACGAAGGCCGGCTTCACAGCAGCAAGCACGGCAACGGCAAAGCTATACAAGGAGGGTTTAAGCATTTCGTCAAACACGTGAGGGACGCTCGGCTGATTGGGGATTCCTGCAGCAAAACGGCTAGCACGAAGGCATGGCGACACAAGCAAGATGGAGCGATGGCAAGGCGACGACGGGGATTGCACCACACAGAGACGAGGCATGGCTCGATGACCAACACACAGGCAGGCAAGGCAAAAACGGGGCGGAGGTCTCATCAGTGACATGGCCAGAGAGTAGGGAATTTGGATGAGTGGCTCACTGCCTGAATGTTCTCGTGCCCCAGGGGGGTACGTACCCACCCTGTTATCTACCGTCCAAACCTGCATCAAGATTCACACACTACCCCCGCTGCATCAAGATTCGCACACCCCCCCCTGAATGAAGATCGTGGCCGTCCAAAACAGGGTGGGTACGTGCCCCCCCGGGGCACGAGAACCGTTTTGTGGCTCACTGTGGGCTCGAATATGACAGGGTCGGGGCCGTGGTGAGCTGGGGCCGTGACTGTTTGGTGCCGCGCGGGCAGAGCAGCAGCGGCGGCTTTGGGGTTGTCGTACAGGGCGCAGGCTCGCGGTTCAACTTCCGGCAGACGAACTTGGGGACGACGCGTCGCGGCTGCGGGCTGAGACGGGGCCAAGGTCGACATCGAGGAGTGTTCAAAGGTGGCATGGTTCAGGGTCGTCAGGGTCGGCGACGGGTGGTGCTTGCTGGACAGTGCGACGTCGGGCGTGAAGGCGATGCAGACTCGCGAAGCGGCTTGGCGATGACACTGTGCCGGGAGGCGAGGCTGGCGACGAGGCCGACGGGTAGCTGCGGTACGAGGTCGAAGCAGCACAGGCTCGCGGGCGAGGGGCGTAGTAGGAAGACGGCGAGGCCGCGGTGGAGCGAAGCAGTGCCGACTTGATGGAGATGAAGCTGGCGAATGGACGAGCGTGGAGGCAGGAGACGACGGTGAGGTGTGGTCCGCGGATGGGATCGACGACGGGGTCGGCGGGCGAGGCTTCTCCTCGTCGCGGGCTCCTTCTCCTCCTCTGCTCCTCTTCTCTCCTTGCTCCTCCCTCTTCCTCTTCTCTGTTGATGCAGCGGCGCTGGATTTTGGGAGAAGGGGAAAATCCCCAAATCGATTTGAGCTCCTGTGTAGGGGGCGGCTCTTATAGGCGCGGGTGCGGCAGAGCAGACTTGGCGGCCACGGCTGCAGAGCTGGCGCACGGCGCCGGAGTGGGCGAGGGGAAGAAGGGCACGTGCAGAGCTGGCGCTTGCGTGCGGCGCCCGCTACCGCGGTCCTCGAATTTTTTTTTACGATTTTTCAAAAATAAGATGACAGAATTTGCAATTCTGTCATCCAACCGTCGTATCATTTGGCTGCCGCCAAATGATACGGCGGTAACAGAAGCTAACCGCCGAATGAAACGGCGGTTAGAGCAACCGCCGTTTGAATTTGCGGTTTGAATTTAAAAATTTAAATATGAACTGTATGAGGAACCAAACCGCCGAATGGTTTGGCGGTAGGTGTCGGCACGTGGGCCCGGGATCCTAACCGCCAAACCATTTGGCGGTAGGGGGATCCCGCCCCTTGCCGCGCCGTCCGATCCGGCGGGAAGGCTCCCGCCGTCGGATCCACGGCGGGATCCCCTTACCGCCGAACCATTCGGCGGTTAGGGGCCTGGCCTCTATATAAGCTGAAATCACGTTTGAAAATTCATTCTAAATCAGAAAAAAGAAAAACTAGGGTTAGAGAGGAGGGTTAGGGAGAGGAAGAATCAGCGGCGAAGCCCTGCCGGATCTGCGCTTCGGTTTGAGGTAAAATCCGATCTCGTAGTTGTAACTTCAATTTGGTAGATCTATGACTTTGTAATTATTTTTGTATTTAGTTTACACAGTATGAAATCGTAGTATTATTTTTGAGTTACTGATATTAGACTTAGTTACTGAAATAACTATTAGAGACAGTTACTGATATTAGATTTAGTGACATTAGTTTGAGTTACCTTATATTTAGTGACATTAGAGATAGTTAGAGTTATTACTTTTAGTGATATTTGATATTTATTAATATATCTTTTTATATTAGATGGACTGATATTAGAGTTTACCCTACAATTTTATATATACTGTAATTATGCATTTTAGAGTATACATTACAGTTTATATCTTTTTATATTAGAGTTTTATGCATATTAGAATTTATATAATAATTTAAATTAGAGTTTATATTAGAATAATGACATTATATTAGAGTTTATATTAGAGTAATGACTTTATATTAGAGTTTATATTAGAGTAATGCCTTTATATTAGACTTTGTATTAGAGTAATGACTTTATATTAGAGTTTATATTAAACTTTATATTAGTGTAATGACTTTATATTATAGTTTATATTAGATTTTATATTAGAGTTTATAGTAGAGTTTACAGTAGAGTTTTATTGATATACGAGTGTATTATGCATAAGTTTTTTATGAGTAGAAAATCTTATTAATTCTTCCTATTGTCCTGGTTTGGTTTTAGGCATGTCTGAACCATTATGGTTCCAATTGTTCTATGGATCAGGGGAAGTTAGATATGGTCCTGAAGGGGTAGACCTGTCAGATTTTAGTTGTACCACCAGAAAAGTAGCTAGAGCAGCAGAGAGAAATTGGGTTTCAATAACAAAGTGGCTTTATCATTCATTTGGACTTGATGAAGCCCAGCATGACCTGTCAGTGATGGCAGTGATGAACAGAAGTGCAACTACATATTGGGAACTTGTTGCGCTTCAAGGAACCCAGAACTGGAGGTCATATGTGACACTATGTACGCAGCATGGTATGCCACTGGTGTTGCTTGTGCGAGCCTTCCACAAGGCTGGGGCCAGCAGTGAAGTGCACGAAGAAGTTGATGCTGGAGGGAAAAACCTTGAAGATGCTACTGGGGAGGAAGGTGAACAAGTGGAAGAAGCGGCAGCCGGACAAAGAGACAACGCACCCCTGAACCATCGGGGGAGCTTGATGAAGCAGAAAATTTTCCTGAGATGGTTTTGGAGGCAGAGAGGGAGGGCACAGAGCATGAGCAGTACTTTGAGGAGGACTGGTCAGATGATGACGAGGCCGAGGAGGTGCAGGTGCCAAGGAACTGGGTGAACTATGACTTCTCACAGCTTACGATAAATGAAGGCCAACAAGTCCCCTGGGAGTACAGGAGCAACGAAGTTTGCCTCGGTTCGTGCTACAAGACTGCAGAAGAACTGAAGGATGCAATCAAACAGTGGTCCACTTTGTGTTTGCAAAGGGAGTTCAGGGTTGTTAAGAGCAGCAAACAAGTCTATGACATATGCTGCGTCACAGAAGGGTGTCCTTTTCGGGTTCATGCATTCTGTGGGAAGTGGAATCATTACTGGGAGGTGACCAGAATCGAGGATCACACATGTGTGCTTGAGCAGCTGGACACAGACCACCGGAACCTCACATCTGGTTTTGTGGCAAACTTGATGTATGCACAGATCATTGATAATCCAAGCTACGAGCCCAAGTCTATAATATGTGCCATCGAGGAGAAATTTAAGTACAAAATTAGTTACGGCAAGGCATATAGAGCACGACAGAAGGTATTCGAGATGAAGTGGGGGACTTATGAAGCATCATATGACAACCTTCCTGCTTTGCTGCACGCCATATGCCAACGAAATGAAGGGAGCTTCTATGACCTTAAGACTTTCCCCTCTGTCTTAAGGCCAGGGAAGCAAGTGCTGCAGCGGGCATTCCTGGCATTGGGGCCGTGCATTAAGGCTTTCAGACACTGTAGGCCAGTCATTTGCATTGATGGGACCTTCCTGACTGGAAGGTACAAAGGCACAATCCTCACCGCCGTTGCCGGCGACGGTAACAATCAATTAGTGCCTTTGGCCTTGGCTTTTGTGGAGAAAGAGAGCGGAGACACCTGGTATTGGTTTCTGGAGAGGCTGAAGAGTATGGTTGTGGGGGATGTGCCAAACGTGTGTGTCATACACGATAGGCACAAAGGTATTCTGCAGGCAATTGAAGAAATGAAGAATGGCAGCACCGAGCGGCAGACATTACCATGATGGCCCGACGTCGTGAGCAGGTGGTGCATCCGTCACATGGGGGCAAATTTCCATAGCCAGTTCAAGAACAAGGCACTGATGAAGCTGTTCAAGCGCTTATGCAGCCAGAATCAACAGAGGAAGTTCAACCAAATCTGGAAGAAACTAGATGACCTTACAAAGAAACAATCAGAAGAGCTGGCAAAGAAACCCGTGACAAATGCAGCAGACGAGCCCAAGTCTCTTGAGGATGTGGGGTTGGACACTGAGCAGACTAGAAGGAGAAGGGGTCGTGCAATTAAGACTTTCAGCCAGTGGATTGAGAATGAGCCCAAAGAAAAATGGGCATTGATCTATGATGAAGGAGGTGCCCGGCATGGTATAAAGACTACAAACTATGCCGAGGTTTACAATTGGGTGCTTCGTGGAGCTAGGGGTCTCCCCCTAGTGGGAATCATAGAGTTTTTCGTGTACCGCATAATTAAATATTTTCATGACCGGTATGGAAAGGCTACCGCTGCCATGGAAAACAACCAATTGATGTACGGCTACAAGATGACCGAGTATATGGATGAGAAGCAGAAGAAGGCTCTATTGCACCGTGCGTATCCGCTGGGTTCAGCTGAACGGCGGTTCGAGGTTCGTTGCAAGGACAAAGGGAGGACGGTGGCCGGACGGGAAAGGGTTACACAAGAGTGTGTTCTCGGGAATGATAGTTGCATTTGCACGTGCCAGAAGCCTCAGCTGCTGCACAAGCCTTGCTCCCACGTGATTGCTGCCTGCTATGAAGCTGGGGGACTGCAGCCCCGTATTTACGTCTCTCCCTACTTATTCAAGCAAGCCATTATGGCTATATGGAGTTTTGAAGTGTATGGCTATGGGATATTAGGCTCCTTCACCAACAACCCGGGGAAATATGCAACATATATCCCAGATCCTGATCCAGAAATGAAGCAAGGCCGTGGCCGACGAAAGAAGAAGCGCATTAGGAATAACATGGATCGATCTGAAGCTGGTCCAGACGTGCGTATCTGCTCTAAGTGCAATGAGGTTGGGCACACATACAAGAAGTGCACTGCGACGTCGTATTATGATCCAAGCGGTGCCGGCGGGTCATCAAATGTGGTTTCAAATCCTCCGTCAAGGGGCGCTGGTCGTGGCCGTGGCACCCATGAGGGCCTCATTTAGATCTACCTTGCCATTGTTGTAATTATTGTATTATTAGTTATGTAATGTAACTTATGAATTATTATGTAATGGTAATGTAAGTTCTGTATTGTAAGTTCTCACGTATTAGTTATTTAATGTTAGTTCTGTAATATAAGTTCGGTAAAATAAGTTGTGTAATATTAGTTATGTAATGTAACTTCTGAATTATTATGTAATTTAAATTTTGAATAATATTTTTTAAATATTATTGTTTTTACCCCAAGTTATGTTTTTAATATTATTGTTTTAATTATTGTATTATTAGTTATGTAATGTAACTTCTGAATTATTATGTAATGTTTTTAATATTATTTTATTACTATTACTTTTGTCTATGTCAATGTTTATCTTATTCTGTTTTTTCCACAAATTCCCTGCAGCTATGGCGGACCCAGCGTACGTGACTCCTGAGTTGCTCGACAGGCGACTCGACCAGCAGCACCGTTCGTACCACTCGGCCGTGCTGGGGGTCGACGTCGGGAGCAGCTTTCGCTCTCGTGTCGGCATGACTTACATGCCGCTACACCCCCTCTTTTTTCCGAGGTAAGCCGTCACTTCAAATTGTCAACATTTATGATATGTTACAAATTTGTATCTAATGCGAGCACTACTTTGCGTTGCAGGTTACGCGCAGCAGGCCTTCTGCCTCTCGCGCATCTGGTGGAGGGCGACATGGACCGGTCGCACGTGAAGCCAGCGGACCGCATGACGCGGTTTCAGTTCGACTACTCCTTGCTGGCGGCTCTCCTCGACAGGTGGCGGCCAGAGACGCACACCTTCCACCTCACCGTGGGGGAGATGGCGCCCACTCTGCAGGACGTGGCCTTCCTGCTTGGCCTGCCGCTCGCAGGCGACGCCATGGGGGCGACCGACCCTCCGGCCACTTGGCGGCGGGACCTCCTCGACAGGTTCACGCACGTTCAGCGGAACGAGAGCGCCCAGGGCTACCAGGAGTTCACCAGCACGCACGGCCCCAGCAATAAGTGGTTGCTTCAGTTCAGCGTAAGTACCTACACCGTTCTGTTTGAGTTTAAATTAGAGTTTAGATTACAGTTCAAATTAGAGTTTACATTAGAGTTTAAATTAGAGTTTGAATTAGAGTTTATATTAGAGTTTAAATTAGACTTTATATGAAAGTGTTTATATCTTCTTAAATTAGAGTTTAAATTAGAGTTTATATTAGAGTTTATATCTTCTTAAATTAGAGTTTAAATTAGAGTTTACATTAGAGTTTAAATTAGAGTTTGAATTAGAGTTTATATTAGAGTTTATATCTTCTTAAATTAGAGTTTAAATTAGAGTTTACATTAGAGTTTGAATTAGAGTTTATATTAGAGTTTAAATTAGACTTTATATGAAAGTGTTTATATCTTCTTAAATTAGAGTTTAAATTAGAGTTTATATTAGAGTTTATATCTTCTTATATTAGAGTTTAAATTAGAGTTTATATTAGAGTTTATATTAGAGTTTATATCTTCTTATATTAGAGTTTAAATTAGAGTTTATATTAGAGTTTATATTAGAGTTTATATCTTCTTATATTAGAGTTTAAATTAGAGTTTATATTAGAGTTTATATCTTCTTAAATTAGAGTTTATATTAGAGTTTATATTAGAGTTTATATCTTCTTATATTAGAGTTTATATCTCCTTAAATTAGAGTTTAAATTAGAGTTTATATTAGAGTTTAAATTAGAGTTTATATTAGAGTTTATATTAGAGTTTAAATTATATTGCAGGCGGACTACATGAGGGCAGACGCTGACGAAGTGACCGTCCAGCGTCACTTGGAGGCGTACCTGCTCTGGCTCTTTGGGTGGGTGATGTTCTGCAGCTCACAGGGGGACTCGTGTCACAGGTTCCTGATCCCTTACGCGATGGCCATCGCGACGCACCCGCTCGAGCAGATTCCTCAGATCAGCTGGGGCTCTGCGGTTTTGACCGCCACGTACAGAGGCCTGTGCACGGGCGTGCACAAGATTAAGAAGGGAGACCCTATCTTCGTCGGGTGTCCCTTGCTGCTGCAGCTGTGGTCGTACGAGCGGTTCCCAGTGGGCAGACCAGCGATGAGCCCCGAGCCGTACGACGGCCCGGATCCTGGCACGGACCCGCGCGACTACCCCACCATGGGGTCTTTGTGGTGCCTCCGGAAGGTATGTGTTCGAACATTTTTTATTTTTAACATCCTTTTGTTGTTGAGACTTGCTATATTATTTGTATTACTTGTGTAGCAGAGCTGGGCGGGCCAGCAGACGAGGAGGTCGTACGCAGACTTCGTCGGCCAGTTCGACGGGCTCGTTGACGCGGACGTGCGGTGGACCCCCTACACGCCTGATGCGATCCACGCTTGGGCACCGCACGGCCTGTCGTCCTTGTGCCAGCGCGACCAGGACTACTGGATGACGATGAAGCCCCTGGTCTTCGACGTCCACGTGGAGGAGTACGCGGTGCACAGGGTGATGAGGCAGTTCCACCTCTACCAGGAGTCACCGCTCCCGGTCGTCCACTCCGTCGACCCGGTCCACCACAGGTACGTGTGTCGTATTTCCGTCCCGCAAGTTTTGTATATTTCTTAACTCACATGGTCGATCTTTGAATAGGTGGACGAGGAGGGGACACACAGCTGGCACACTGTGGCAGCCCGCGGTGGCGCAGTACGTGGTCGGTTGGGCAGACGCGTTGAACCACGTCGTCGCAGAGCACCGCCCGCACTCCGACGAGGCCTTCGCAGCGTACCTGCGGTGGTACTGGCCTAGGACCCGCGTTCGGGTCCTCAGCATTCCGCCCCAGCCCACTTTCCCCCGGCGCAGGTGACGAGCACGTACCCGGTACGACGCGACCAGAACTACACGATTGGGGTAAGTACTACGTCCTTACTGCTATAACACATTCGATCAGTACGCATTTTAGTTAACATAATTGAACAGTACGACGTGCTCGCGGAGATCGACGCTACGGCTGCGTTTAGCCGAGCGAGGGCGGACTTCATGACCCCCGCCGACCACGTGGCGACGTACGACCACATTCTGCACCTCCTCACGAAGTTCAGGCGGGCGGTTTCGTGCCGGCACGACGACGCTCCGGCGATTCCACGCCACCCCGCCTCGTCCTCCAGCTCGGCGTCCACTGGACGTACGTACCACGCGCCGTCCAGCTCCTCGCAGCCGCCTTTCCCTCCTATGGGAGCAGGTCCGTCTACGGCACCCTCCGCGCTACCCAGCTCCTCGCGCCTACACTTCACTTCTATGGGACCAGGTGCGTCGATGGTACCTCCCGCGCTTAGCACGCCTGTCCCGGTTCAGAGCGCTCCCTTGGGGATACCCACGTACACGCCGAGGCCGTCAGCTGTCTACAGCACAGGTACACTATAGTATCCAAGTTTTGTTCGTAACATCCTATCATTGACTAATTACGTTCTTGACTAACGTTTTATGTGACAGGGCAACCACCGATGACCACAGCCGGTGCGTCCACGTCGGTAGGGCAGGCCGTGCACGGCTTAGGTACGTAATTGACCAAACGATATTACTATATACTTTTACTTGCGTACTAACGTGATTGTGTATAATGCAGCGTACGCTTCAGGCGGGACACCCGACGACCCAGTCGAGGAGCACCACCCCGCGGTCACCCAGTGGACGGTCCCCTCCGACATTGAGACCTGGTACCGACAGGGGCAGGGGTCGCAGGAGGAGGTTGGTGGTTCGCAGTTAGGTAGCGCCCCTGTACCTGCTACTCAGTTCTCGCAGCAGCCACCGTTCGCGACACCGCCTCCTGCGGATGCAGGGCGCCCGAGTCGGCAGGCACCACCACTTGACCCCCTCACGTACTCCGCGCACCACACGAGGGCCGCGCAGCAGGTGGCCAGGAGGGTCAGGCCTAAGGTGGTCAAGCGAGGCCGCATTTAGTTTTTTACTTTTTACACTCGAGTGATTATGTATTGTACTGGATGTTGTATTATACTTTTCATGTTCAGTACTTTCTTGTTTGTGATATTATTCGTTTTCCTTCATTCGCAAGCATTTTAAAAAATTTACGGTGCGACATACAAATTACACCGCTTTTTCAACACATACAAATTACACCGCTTTTTCAATGCAAAAATGAAAAAAAAAAACCCTTACCGCCGTTCCATTTGGCGGCAAGCGTAACCGCCAAATGGAACGGCGGTTACTTCAACCGCAGGCCGGCGGTTAGACGAACCGCCTGGTTAAAACGGTGGTTAGATTTAACCACCGATTAAACCGGCGGTTAATCATAACCGCCGGTTTATTTGGCGGCAGCCAAATGATACGGCGGTTTAGCTTCTCTTACCGCCGTATCATTTGGCGGCAGCCAAATGATACGGCGGTTGGATGACAGAATTGTAAATTCTGTCATCCAACCGTTATTTTTGAAAAATCATAAAAAAATAAAAAAAATAAAAAAATCGCGGTCCTCACGCGACGCGCGCGTGCGAAGCCGGCGGAGAAGAGGAACAGGGGCAGCAGCTGGGCTTCACAGGAGAGAAAGGAAGAAAGAAGCTTGGGTTGGGCCAGGTCTCCGGTGGGCTGGGCTTCACGTGAGAGGAGAAAAATAATTAGAGAAGGGAAGGGACTTGGTCTTGCGGGTGTTAGATGGTAGGCCAGTTGAATCAGAATTTGTTAGCAGGCTTGTTAGTTGAGTTAGCCAGTTAGTGCCCAAGGTTAGTTAGTAATTAGCTTTAGTTTATATTTGAATGTGAATTCAAATATGAACACACTCAAAAATCCTAATAAAGCCGAAGAAAAGCCAAATCACACTAGCTTGAATTTACCCTAAGCAAAAATTAAAGGTCAATTTTATTTTCCTAGGAATTTAGGGAGATTCACAAAAAGACAATCCTAGGTGATTTCACGACAACACAAGCAAAAATTTTGAAATCCACATTTTTGCATTCAGAACATTACAGAAAAATCCGGGATGTTACAGACTCCCCCCCTCAGAAGAATCTCGCCCTCGAGATTAAAGCTGCACCGGGGTTGACCGGGGTTCCTCTGCTTCTTCAAGTTGTCCGATTGCTTCTCGATACTTCCAATATTGTTGATATCACTTTTCCAAAATGGCATATATTTCCTTAATCCAATTTTCAGCCGATTCTGAGTTGTGACTCGACATATGTCATGGACTTCAGCAAAT
The DNA here is from genome assembly GCA_004135705.1 of Alloteropsis semialata. Lineage (NCBI taxonomy): Eukaryota > Viridiplantae > Streptophyta > Magnoliopsida > Poales > Poaceae > Alloteropsis > Alloteropsis semialata. Next base: position 51,085,353 of record CM014278.1, read on the forward strand.
ACTCTTGATCTGCTGATCCGGTGCATCTTGTCTACCTAAGTGATGCCTTGTATCTTCTTATCTCGATTACTCCACAACATGTGGGTGCACTTCTTTCTTATTCCCATTTTAGTTCCAAATTGATAGACTTCAAGTTCGTATCACCTCGATACTCTTGGTTAGCCTTGTGTAGCATATGTTTCCTTAATTCCCACGTAGATGGCATATCCACGGGTTATTTGTTCGAGGTAAATCCTTAATCTCCGGTTTCATGTCTTGTAGCTTGGAACTATTTCTTAAGTTACCTTAGCTAATTCCAACAAGGAGGTATATCTTGATTCCGTGTAAATTACGTTCCTCCTTTCAGCTTCTAGTTCCAAGTGGATCTTACGGAGTTCGACTTGGTTACTCAAGCTCTAAGTTGATTCAACTTCGCTAGAACTTATCTTCTCGTCCATAAATACACACCAACTTTTCAATCCTTTAATTAGTCCATGTGTTGGTTATAGCACATTTGGTAATATTCTCGTACTAGTGCTTGTGTCATCCAAAGTATTCGATCCTTCTTCTAGTTACTCTTATTCATATTATGAATAGTTACTCTTTATCCATATTTGACCAAAGTCTTCCAATGGGTCGTCCGTATTTTCCTTAGTGTGGAAAAGATCTATTCCTCTTTCCAATTACCACTCTTAGTTTTTGGGTATTCCTGACATCTGTATAGATCTTCTTAGTAGTACTTTTCACTCAAACGTCCTTTATAACAGACTCAAGGTAGTCAATACTTCCTTATGCGAATACCACCATTGATTTTCCATATTCCCCAGTAGGATCTTATTCCGCATATTCAGGGTTTATTACGGGCATTTGTCGATCCTTGGTGTTGTTCATGTGTTTAGACAAATCCCATTGCTTCTTATTCTGATGATATTCAATCCAATGACTATCCTGGAAAAGGTATTGACTTCGCTTAACTTCATCGATCCTTCCAAAAGAATGATCACTAGAGATCTTGTATTAGATTCCAACTGTGAGTTTCCATCCAAAAGTCAGTAACTTATATCCATGGTATTGATGGTTTCTTTGCCATGTGAGCTGTAATCCTCTCTTATGCTCACGTTACCTTATAGCTTGTCTCTTACGTGGTGTTGTAGGTCTCGTTTTCTAGGTCTGACCCAACTTGTCAAGTAGTTCATGGAGTCTTTCTCCTATCTTGGTAAGTTCATTTGCCAAGTCTGTTGATAATCTTTGCTATTGGAACTTATTCCGTTGATAAGGCCGCTTTCTAACTCCATGTCTTATCCAATGACCTAGATATTTCCTTGCAAATTCCAAAGGTACTTGTATGCATCAGATGCTTCTTCTATCGTTTGGTGTGGTTCTCCTTGCGAAGGTGTCTTCGAGCGTTCTTCGGTCTTCGTCTTCATCAAAGCCTAAAGGTTCTGGGTTAGGGGCTTGTGTAGTGTAGATTGGAAGCAAGCGTACTTAACAAAAAGTCTCATGGTTTTGGATCCTTTCACAGAGAGTACGTTCTCTTCGTCCGTGTAACTGAGTACAATTACTCTCGTGCATCTTTGGTGATTCCAGAGTACTCAATAATACTTAACCTACATTGTGCTTCTGGTAAGGGTTCCTATAGCTGGGGTTATGTTTAGGTTCTATCTTCTTAGCACTCACCTCAGAGTGGTGTTCCTTTTCCAATGCTTCCAAAGTAGCTTATCCAAAGATTCTTGTTCTCCAAGAGAAATCTTGATGTTCTCATCCTTCGATAGTTGATAGAAAGATCACTAGTGTGTAAACTCATGGCAGCATACCTGTGGGGTTCGCTTAGGTCTCCCCCCCCTCAGTGTTAGCACTAAAGTTTACTTGAGGCTAGCAATCTTTGGTCAGATATAGTGGTGGTCTTTTCTAAGTGGGTAGTGTTCTATCTAGCTGCGAATGGAGTTGAGATACAAACACAGAAAACAACACTATGCTACACTCAATGAGAACAAGCAACAAAACAAGGAAACAACACAAGAACCAATCACTCAAACATGCATCACAGTATAACCTAAGTGCTATCTTAAGGCCAACTCCAAATGCCTTAGAGATCTCGCACACTAAGCGATTCTACTATATCGATGGCTTTTCCAAAAAGGTGGTCTTCTACTACAAGCTGGTGAGACAGACTCAAGCGTCTTCACTCGTACTTTTGAACAGTCTCGACAACTTCTTCTTATCTGACTTTTGCCTAACCAACAAAATATGGTACATCAAAAGTTCTTCTGCTAGTTCCTCTTCAATTGATTGATCTCTTCATGATGGTCAGAGTTCGGTGAATCCAAAACTCCAATGAGAAACCCAAGAAGTCCAATCATGTGCCTTCTTGGCAAACTTATCCTGCAGATCCTTAATCATTATTCTTTTTTTGAGATATGATCGTCCAAGCTCAAGGTTCTCAATCGGTTGTGGCTTTGATGAGTCTTCCTTCGGGTGTGTCCTCCTTCAGTGAGTGGCTGCTACTCAACAGATCTTCTAGGTTCTTGTCGGTGGAGGTGAACAGAAGATAGTTAATCTTGCACTCTTGTTCTGCAAGTACACTTGGTGTGACTTTAGTGGCAAAATCCTCTTCTTGTCCATCTTTCCATCCATTGTAGAGGACATGGAGAGTATTGACTCCAACTCACTTCAAATTCTTATCAAAAAGCATCGAATCTTCCATAAGGTGATCTAAAGAGTTGTATCTGCTACTTCTTCATGCTTCACTCATGCCAGAGACGATGGAGGGATTAAGTCAGTGAGTCAGTTAGGAGGAAGATCAAGGAACGTAGGGTATCAAGTAGTTCAAGGAATATTTACGAAGTAGTCCAAGGATGTATATCAAAATAGACTCAAGTCAGGGCTTCCTAGCTATCGTCCAGTCTAAGTTCTAAGGTTGCGTGCTACGGTCAAGTATGGCTCTGATACCAACTGAAACGACCCGGATTTTCAATTACGAGTATCTGAATCCCTGTACCATTGTGATAGTCCCAGAATTAATAGCTATCACGTACAGAACTCATTTCAGCGGGATATCACATCCATACAACAAAAACAATCATCAGAGTTGGCTTACATCAAGGATATATAACGGAAAGCGTACTGATACAAGCCCCTCGGGCTAAACGACACTATGAAAACCAACGCAAGGGTAACAAGGCTTCACACCAGCTTCATCTTCAGAGCGCCACTTCCACGGGCAACACTTGAGCATAGCACAACAACCTTCTCACCAACCCCACCAGAGTTGGTCTTCCAATTCAAGTCTTCACCTGTTCATTCACAAACTGCCCCCAAGGATTGGGACAGGTCCACGTCACCATCCGTAATGCAAGCTTTAAGGTGGCCTAAATCTAGTATAAGAAATATCAAGGATAGGCTTAAGGTTAATCCTATGCAAGCAGCATCTTCATCCCAAAACCATTCTCACAACACCACGAGCAATCCTGGCGCACCAGGTACCCGTCTCCAATATCTTCCACTCATCACTCTCTAGGCGATGTGAAAGCTCCCACCCTTCACATCTCAACTGCCCGAGGCAGGCCCTACTCTAGAGGGGAGGTAGAAATCCCTAAAACAATGGCGGAAAGGAAGGTGGGAAGGCTGTCCTTGACCGTGGACACGGCTTTACGTAAAGATTATACTCTGCAGAGTTTGTGCCCCTGGACCCACTCGGGCTGCAAGTCGGTCGCGAGCCAACTGAGACACAGCCCACAGCACAGACCCTAGCCAGTGAACGGTACCCTCCTCCTTTTCCCGGCTTAGGATATGCCGAAGACGCAACTCGGCATCCAAGAACTATGATGGCCTCCCCCGCGGTGGCCAAGTCCCAGGGTATGAGCCTCTTTCGGGGGAACAAGGTCTCCGCCTTTTCCCCACACACTTCCGCTAACTCCTTACAGTCCAGGTACCGCACTTAACTAGGCTGGCTGGAACACCCCCCATTAAATGTAAGTGGTGGACACGGATTTCCTTCCTCCAGTAGCCAATCCAACTCGGTTTTTGGTACCGGGGTGAGCGTCACCGTCAAATAGCGTATCCATCTTCCAGTGGTCCATTCGCGCACCCATTACAGGTATTGCCGCCAAACTCCTCAAGTAACACAAGAACATGTACTCGCCACAGGTACTCCGTAGAATGTGCCCAAGCACACACCCCAAGCCCTCGATACGAAGATCGAGTTAATCTGCTCACCCCCGCAAAGTTCCCAAAACCCCTTACTTCTTTCCCGGGTTTTTGCCCCCACTCACACCAAGAATCCTATCACAACCATCCCATACACATGCAAGCATAGCAAGTTCATATCATAGAGTATATCGGGTTTATCAAGGATAACGGTAATTAAATAAGGCCATGCGATAGGTCAAGCATCATCATCATGCGAGAAAGTAAAACGCTAGCATACTAGAAGCAATGCCTAATATGATTCAAAAGTAGGATGGACGTGGATACCTGTGACTTTGCGATCCAATCTCATCTTGACGTAGTTGTACAATTCTTCACTTGCTGAAGTCCAAGTTGATGGAGTCGATGAAGTCTTCTTGATGCTTGGCGTTGACGCTGTGCCGGGAGGTGAGGTTGGCGACAAGGCCGACGGGTAGCTGCGGTACGAGGTCGAAGCAGCATAGGCTCACGGGCGAGGGGCATAGCAGGAAGACAGCGAGGTCGGCGAGGCCATGGTGGAGCGAAGCAGTGCCGACTTGATGGAGATGATGCGGGCGAACGGACGAGCATCAAGGCAGGAGACGACGGTGGGGTGTGGTCCGCAGACGGGATCGACGACGGGGTCGGCGGGCGAGGCTTCTCCTTGTCGTGAGCTCCTTCTCCTCTTTGTTGGTATTTCTTACGTCGCAGATAAATTCGCAAGCGCACAGATACCGTTGTAGCTTTCACCCGGAAGTATTCAGGGTATCGAATCCATAGGGAACGAGAAGGGCATTGTCTAATCACTAAAGTTGACCGGATCGATCGAGGTTATATGAAGGCTGGGTAGAGAGGATAACTTAGCACTAAGGCTGATTATAGCGAAGGGAATTCTCCTATGCTTGCTTTGGGCACCGGGGTATCCTAGGCCTCTAGGAAATTGCCGGCCAACAACTCTACGCCGTACCCGAACGTGGACGATTACAAAGGACGGACAGGGCTGTCACCACCTGCCGCCTACCTTTTCTAATCCGTGGGGCTACGAGGCAAACGAAGGTAGTCGATAACCTAAGCACCACGCTTAAGATATATACTACTACTCTAATCTTAGTTAGAGACTAGAGCACTTTATAAATAAAGCGACGAACCCACAAGCACAATAGAGAACTCAGCTTTTCTATAACTCAGACTTAAATACTAAGATGAGTATCCCGGATACTTACTAAGGAGCTCGCATCCGCCAAGGTACAAGTGGAGGGTTGTAGACACACCGGGACTCCTCCAGACTCTCCCTCACTCTCTCCCTACTTCTACTCTCATTTGAGGAGGGCTTCGCCTTGACTTGATGCTCCAGCTCGATGATGCCCTTCAATGACCGGTATGCAGCTATTTATAGCTTGTAGAGGCGGTTGGGAGTGGACACGTGGAAGATGAGGACGAACGGACCCAGTCACAGGTCGGGCGACCTGGGGAGATCGGCCGGCGTTCGATCCACCGCCTTGAGTGATGCACGGTGTAGATGGACTCCTGGAGGCGGTGGGAACGCGCACCAGAAGGATGAGGCGGTTTGGCCTCCGGACCAGGTCGGACGACCGTCCACCGGCACCGATCGGGCCCATCTTCGGCCGAATGACTGTCCCGTGGGCCCTCATAACGGTTCCAGGTGGGTATGCTCGGATTGAGTTCATTTAGTTGGCGAGGTGGGCCCTTCAATCCATGTGACCTCCTCTTGGACCATTCTCATCTCTTGGATCCAACCGACATGGAATCAGTGGCTAGGATGTTCCTAGAGTGTGCTTCTTTGCCCTGGAGGAAAGTGGGCCCCATTGGGCTCCGGGCCAGGCTCGGCCGACCGTGCCAGGTCGGCCGAGGGACCTTTTGTGCCCGATTGCCTTCATCTTTCACCAGCCTCTATCTTGTAGGCCCTGGAGTCCTACCCAAGGTGACACCACTCCGTTTGAGTATGTGTACTTATGGATGTGGCCCCTTTGTGCTTCTCTTGTGGTCCTTCTCACATATGGGCTTGACCCAACTTTGGTGCACAGGCAAGGGTTGGTCTAGAGTGGCTTTCCTAGCATATATCCAAAGATAGGCGCATTTGGCCTTGGTCGGGCGTCAGACGACCTGGCTGGGTCGGGCGACCACCCACCGAGCCCGTTTCCCCTCAAGTTTCACCTGTTGCCTCCTGCATACACAGTCACCAAAACTAGTTGAATTCGTTAGATATAATCCCTATAGCTATGGTGAATGTATATTTGTTTGTCAGAGTTGACGGTCTGAGATGTGCATTAATGACCATCAACAAGCTCCCCCACACTTAGCCTTTACTCGTCCTCGAGTAAAGCTTTAAAGACTAAGGTGGAAACCATGAGTCCAATTGATATGATACTAGCATATAAACTATTCCAAGACAGACCTGCACTTGTGAATTTTGAAGTGTCTATCATGCCATCTTGGGTGGTTGAGGAATGGAATGGCTCTTGATTCAAGTTATCTTAACTCTTCTGTCAAGTAACTTGGGTTTTCGAGAAATTTTCAAAAGCATAACCTTACCTAGCTCCTCAAATGATTCTCTCAGATCACTCATTGTGTATGATTCTCACCAAGGCATTTCCTTGCCTTCTTTCACCCTACTTCTAAAAGGCTTATATGGAGCTCAAGGTAGGAGTAAAGATAAGGCGTACTTGCATCACATATATTGCAAAGTCAAAGAGCGGATCCAAGAAGAAAACCATCCATACAATCTGATCAAGATGTGCATGTGTGTGGAACAATGGAATGATAACTCCTTTTTGTATGATCTCTCTCCTCCTTAATTCACTTTGAGAACATGGCTATAGTATATATTTTTTTTCATGATACTCGGGCCTTCATGTGCCCATATTTTTTTCCTCTTTTTTTTTATACTTGGACCTTCATGTGTCCATATATTTTTTTTCTATAGCCCATGTCTCTTTTGAAATAATACTTGGAGAGGAGATCAACACTTAAATGGAGTATTTATTTTGTGGATGGATGCAATGTATGTTGCTAACTTCCAATGTGGAAGTTTAGCATGTGTATGTGGAGTGTACGTGATCTTGATCATGAAAGCATGAAGAGAATCTTACAAGGGTCACAATAATTTGACAAAGCTCAATGCAATAGCAAGCAGCATATGTGTAAAAGTTTTTGCAATGTTAACATCATATGGCTTCGGTAGGAATAAGACATCACTGAGGAGCTTTGTAAGGCTATTGATTTAAAGTTTTACAAGAAAAAACATCCCAAGCGCTTCATATAGAAAGAGTAAGATTTCTTTTATCATACCATATCTCATTAATCAACCACTTAGATAAACATGTTTTCCTGAAGATATATATATGTTCACAAGTAATAGATGCATGTGCAAGGAATGAATAATATGCAAGCCAATCAAGGATAGACACGTAAATCAAAGGAGCATCAAAGCTTATTTAATCATGAGTTTAATTTTAATGATCATATCAAGATAGGAACGAATTAACTCATGAATCAGAGAGGATGAGGAATAGGGTGCGCAAACCATCGCTCTGGACGAAATTGGAGACGAAAGGCACCAGAGGGCCATCGGCCGAACTGGTGGGGTCGGCCGACCCTTTCTGGTCTTTCTCCACCTTGATATTTCTTGTGCAGTCACGTGCGATGTTGTGCAGCCTGTCTGTGGGTGGTCTCAAACATGTGCGCATCAAAAAGCTTGAGAGACCCCCACACTTGACCTTGTACCTGCAGTTATTCCTATGTGGTGGAAGCAAAATAATAGCTCTTTGGTTCTAAAGACCAAGAGCCTCAATTTTTATTTTTATTTTAATTTTTTTTATCAATGTGCAAGAACTAACACCTCTAGACCAAAATAAGATTTGGCTCGAAAGGGAACTTACTCGGAATACTCACATACCTCCTCCACACTTGGAGTTTGCAGTGCAAAGCAACATAACTCAAGTGTGTGGAGTTCAAGCTTCTTTTGTAATCTTTCCCAAACCAAGACTTACCGAGGTTTTTGTAGCTGATGTAGCTCCATGTTATTAGGCATCACCTGTCCATCGTTCTTCTTAATCTCCACCTGAAATGGTTAGTGACCAAAAATACCCGAAAGGAGGCTTATCCTAAAAACATGTTCTTGCTTTTTATTCGAAAGAAAAATAAATGATAATCCGGGCTATCTCCCGGCAGTGCTTTATTTATGGTCTGAAGCTAGACCATGATGAATCTTCACTTTGCAGCTATTTTTGGTGATGTAGTTTCCAAGCTCATCGCCAGTTGTTGATGTGTCATTGAAGCTTTAGCTGCAAGGTTAGTGCCACAAATGCAACCACAAAATTTATGATAAACAAATGCATCTAAATGCATCTACAACCAACCTTCTAAACATTTTAGAATTGAGGACCTCAAAGGTGGTTGTAGTCCTCAAATGTGATTGTGGCACAAAGCGTGGAAGACTCTAGAGATTTGTTAAATGAGCATCCTTGTGGGATTTCGAATGAAAAGGTTTCATGCTCATTTATAGAATCCTTTTGCTTGGACTCCAGAGCCAATGCTTCAAGCCTGTCCATGGCCCTTGATTTCTCCAACTCAAGAGATTCATTGTGCATTATTAGGGTTGATTCTTGACTGTTGTCGAGAACAGAGTCCCGAGGGCCATGGGGCCAAAGCTTGCGCTCGATCGAGGGTGATAAAAGTTGTTCGTGTTCGTAGAGGTGAGATGTCGATGCGAATGGCGACACAAACATCACTTTCTCGAGCGAGCTATGCTTGGGAGGAGGCTTTGCCTTTGGAATTTCTGGGCAGGAGATAGGATTGGCAAAAGCAGCTTTCCCAAGCGTGTCATGAAGGCTCCCATGAGATACTTCTTTTTGGAGAAGCTTCTTTTTTGGAGAAGCTTTTCTAATGGGCAGCCTAGGAGGAGATCAAAATCGAGGGTATCGAAGTTATGAAAGTCTAATTTTACCTCGATTTTGTCTAGCGAGATTGTCACGGCACTAGCGATCCCCCGACATTGAATGATGTGCCCAAAGGGACAACTCTTGAGGAGCTTGTCGGATGGCCTTAGTGGAACATTTCCTAAGAGATTTTGTGCAATGTGCCATGACACGATGTTGACCTCCATACTGGGGCTAAAATGGGCTTTTACGACAGTTCCCCTTATATAATATGAAAGGATTATGGAAGGTGAACTATTCCAAATTGCTTTGGAAAAGTGCCACATTCCATCCAACCATTCCTCCTTTATGTATTTCACGAGAAATGCTTCGTGGGGAGGAACGGGAGGATGAGAAAGAAGGGGTGTCGTAGCCTTCTTGTGCCTTGAGTAATCCGAGGTGTTTCCATGATTTTCAAAGAGATTATCCTCGAAGTCAAAAGGTAATCCGAAAGGCTGAGTTTCCTCTGCCTTAACGGATGGTGTCTCAGGAGTTGGATCTGGACTGGGCAAGTCTACGGGTAAGATAGAATCTAGTTGAAGGTCTTCTTGCTCAGTTCCGTCCATAGCAGCGGGAGAGTGCTCTCGAATCTTCTCCAGGAGCTCTCTCGCTCTAGCCGGTGTTACATGTAAGAATGATCCTCCGGCGGCTATATCAACGAATCGGGCAGCCTTGAAATCCTAGAATCGTTCTTATGCTGCCACGATCGTTTCCTTCTCTTTTTGTTGGAAGTTAACAATTTCCTTCCGAAGGACACAGATCCGATGAACGGGGAAGTACTCCAGACAAAACTTTGTCTCGTAACTTTTCCCATTCACCATTCGTTAGCCCAACGGTATGGTCATATCACTTCCTTGCATTCTCTTTAAGAGAAAATAGGAAGAGCTTCCATCTATTCGTTGCTTGTGTCATGTCTGATATGATCAGACACGAGCATGGCAACTCAAATTTGTGCAGGTGATGGTATGGATTTTCATCACGTCCTGAGAAGGATGTCTCCTGGACCATAGCTATGAAAGCAGGGCGAAGCTCATAGCTATTTGTTTGTATAGGATTTGACAAGGGGTGCGGCTCGAATAATTCACCCTTTGGAGCATAGAACTCATGGATTTGGGTTGAAGTCCATGGGTAAAATAATAAAAGAAAAAGAAAAAAATAAAATAAAATATAAACGGGCAACCATAGTTCTTAGACAACACAGCTACCGTTCCCCGGCAACGGCGCCAGAAAGCTTGTTGGTATTTCTTACGTCGCAGATAAATCCGCAAGCGCACAGATACCGTTGTAGCTTTCACCCGGAAGTATTTAGGGTATCGAATCCACAGGGAACGAGAAGGGCATTGTCTAATCACTAAAGTTGACCGGATCGATCGAGGTTATATGAAGGCTGGGTAGAGAGGATAACTTAGCACTAAGGCTGATTATAGCGAAGGGAATTCTCCTATGCTTGCTTAGGGCACCGGGGTATACTAGGCCTCTAGGAAATTGCCGGCCAACAGCTCTACGCCGTACCCAAACATGGAGGATTACAAAGGACGGACAGGGCTGTCACCACCTGCCGCCTACCTCTTCTAATCCGTGGGGCTACGAGACAAATGAAGGTAGTCGATAATCTAAGCACCACGCTTAAGATATATACTACTACTCTAATCTTAGCTAGAGACTAGAGCACTTTATAAATAAAGCGACGAACCCACAAGCACAATAGAGAACTCAGCTTTTCTAAAACTCAGACTTAAATACTAAGATGAGTATCCCGGATACTTACTAAGGAGCTCGCATCCGCCGAGGTACAAGTGGAGGGTCGCCGATACGCCGGGACTCCTCCAGACTCTCCCTCACTCTCTCCCTACTTCTACTCTCATTTGAAGAGGGCTTCGCCTTGACTTGATACTCCAGCTCGATGATGATCTTCAATGACCGGTATGCAGCTATTTATACTTGTAGAGGCGGTTGGGAGTGGACACGTAGAAGATGAGGACTAACGGACCCAGTCACAGGTCGGGCGACAAGGGGAGATCGGCCGACGTTCGATCCACCGCCTTGAGTGATGCACGGTGTAGATGGACTCCTGGAGGCGGTGGGAATGCGCACCAGAAGGATGAGGCGGTTTGGCCTCCGGACCAGGTCGGGCGACCGAGCTCGGTCGGGCGACCGTCCACCGGCACCGATCGGGCCCATCTTCGGCTGAGTGACTGTCCCGTGGGCCCTCATGACGGTTACAGGTGGGTATGCTTGGATTGAGTACATTTAGTTGGCGAGGTAGGCCTTTCAATCCATGTGACCTCCCCTTGGACCATTCTCATCTCTTGGATCCAACCGACATGGAATCAGCGGCTAGGATGATCCCCAAATGTGCTTCTTTGCCCTGGAGGAAAGTGGGCCCTATTGGGCTCCGGGCCAGGCTCGGCCGACTGTGCCAGGTCGGCCGAGGGACCTTTTGTGCCTGATTGCCTTCATCTTTCACCAGCCTCTATCTTGTAGGCCCTGGAGTCCTACCCAAGGTGACACCACTCCGTTTGAGTATGTGTACTTATGGATGTGGCCCCTTTGTGCTTCTCTTGTGGTCCTTCTCACATATAGGCTTGACCCAACTTTGGTGCACATGCAAGGGTTGGTCTAGAGTGGCTTTCCTAGCATATATCCAAAGATAGGCGCATTTGGCCTTGGTCGGGCGTCGGCCGACCTGGCTAGGCCGGGCGACCACCCACCGAGCCCGTTTCGCCTCAAGTTTCACCTGTTGCCTCCTGCATACACATAGTCACCAAAACTAGTTGAATTCGTTAGATATAATCCCTATAGCTATGGTGAATGTATATTTGTTTGTCAGAGTTGACGGTCTGAGATGTGCATTAATGACCGTCAACACTCCTCTGCTCCTCTTCTCTGTTGATGCAGCGGCGCTGGATTTTGGGAGAAGGGGAAAATCCCCAAATCGATTTGAGCTCCTGTGTAAAGGCCGGCTCTTATAGGCACGGGCGCGGCAGAGCAGGCTTGGCGGCCATGGCTGCAGAGCTGGCGCACAGCGCTGGCGTGGGCGAGGGGAAGAAGGGCGCGTGCAGAGCTGGCGCTTGCGTGCGGCGCCCGCTACCGTGGTCCTCACGCGACGCGCGCGTGCGAAGCCGGCGGAGAAGAGGAACAGGGGCAGCAGCTGGGCTTCACGGGAGAGAAAGGAAGAAAGAATCTTGGGTTGGGCCAGGTCTCCGGTGGGCTGGGCTTCACGTGAGAGGAGAAAAATAATTAGAGAAGAGTAGGGACTTGGTCTTGCGGGTGTTAGATGGTAGGCCGGTTGAATCAGAATTTGTTAGCAGGCTCGTTAGTTGAGTTAGCCCGTTCGTGCCCAAGGTTAGTTAGTAATTAGCTTTAGTTTATATTTGAATGTGAATTCAAATATAAACACACTAAAAAATCCAAATAAAGCCGAAGAAGAGCCAAATCACACTAGCTTGAATTTATCCTAAGCAAAAATTAAAGGTCAATTTTATTTTTCTAGGAATTTAGGGAGATTCACAAGAAGACAATCCTAGGTGATTTCACGACAACACAAGCAAAAATTTTAAAATCTATATTTTTATATTCAGGAACATTACGAAATAATTCGGGATGTTACACCGTCGGTGCTGCATCGACGTCGTGGACACCTCCCAATGGCATCGTCGTAGGCCACCGTATCACCGCTGCTGCCGTGCCCAAGGCCCTCCCCAGCGTTGGCTTAGAGTGAAGCTTAAGAGGAGAGAAAGTATATAAGCACCGCTCTTCACACTGCAGGTAGTGATGCTAGTGCTAGCTGGGAGCGGGGCAACAATAGGCACCGGTGTTTGAAGACTAAAAAATTCAAAAGTCCCACATGTGAGAGGAAGCTTCTGAGGAGTGAGAAGGATTTGCTCAGTTTTTACTGTTTGATGGGATCATGGGGTTCACAAGTGATGCGTCACGCTGTAGAATAACCAGAGTGATGCTAATTTGTGGTCGGTGGAGCCCTGTTTTTTTTTTTTTTTTCAAGCTCTACTCACGCTGTTGAGGGCCTACTCCCCTTCGCCACCGCTAAACCCGTTCCTTCCTTCTCACATTTTTTTTTTGAGGGTTCCTTCATTCTCACGTGGATCAGATCCACTGCAATTGACTCGTGGGTCGAATCCAAAGCCGAGCCCTGTGATTTTGGGTACTGGGCTGGGTCAGAAACTTGCATGGGCTAAACAAACGCCACTTTCATTACGGCCCAGCAACGAATCCGCTTGGGCTGATTTTTTTATTTTTATTTTTTTTGTTTTACGATTTTGCAAAAACGGTATCTGGATGATAGATTTTGCAATTCTGTCACCCAACTGCCAATTGAAACGACGGTCACCGTATGATACGGCGGCAAGGTCTAAAACCGCCGAATCAAATGACGGATGGAAAAACCGCCGAATGAAAAGGCAGTGCTACAGTATAAAGTTTGAAATATAAAGTTGTAGATCTCGTCGAGATCTACAATTATCGTATAAATTTTAGCTCCATTCAAGTTCATATGAAAAAATTATGATTTTTTTACAGACGAGGGAGGTACCGCCGGTTGAAATGTCGGTAAAGTTACTGCAGCACCGCCGTTTCATTCGGCGGTTTTTCCACCCGCCTTTTGATTTGGCGGTTTAGACCTTGCCGCCGTATTATACGGCGACCGCTATTTCAATCGACGGTTGAGTGACATAATTGCAAAATCTGTCACTTAGATACCGTTTTTGCAAAATCGTAAAAAGAAAAAATTAAAAATAAAAAAAATCGCTTGGGTTGATACACGGGGTTGGGCCCCGACCCCGGTCGTTCCGGGCCCAACCGAACAAAGCCAATCGAAATCCTGCATCCGCCGCTGCAGCGACACCACGATCTCCACCTCCGCGGCCGCCGCCATCAGCAGTTCAGCACAGACGCCGCCAGGCCGCCACCGCCGCCGCAGATATAGCAGCTGCAAACCAGCAATCCCCAACGGCCCCGCCGCCCCATTTCTTCCGCGCCGCCACCCGCGAAACCCCAATCCGCCCCATCCCCCAAATCTCGCAGCTCGCCCCGTCGCCTCCTGCCCCGCAGAGCCAGGCATTCTCCAGTGTCCGGCGGAATGCCTGCGGGTAAATCGCACAAGGGAGAGGCCGCCGCAGCTCCGGCGAGCGGCAGCGACCGCATCGGCGCCCTCCCAGACGAGCTCCTGCACCGTGTCCTCTCCTTACTCCCCGCGCAGCAGGTGGTGCAGACCTGCGTGCTCGCCCGTCGCTGGCTCCACCTCTGGAAGTCCGCCACTAGCCTGCGCATCGTCGGCGCTGACGGGGCGGCGCCGGCGCCCTTTGAGGAGGTTCGGGAGTTTCTGGACAGCCTTCTACTCCTCCGCGGAAGCTCGCCTCTCGAGAAATTTGAGCTCAGGGTCACCGGAGCCGCCGTCGACGTTCGCCGCATGAGGCTCTGGGTCAGGTATGTCTTGCAGTGCGAAGTCCAGGAGCTCCGTCTCAACATTGATAGGAAAACCCATGCTCTTCTTCGGCCGGAGGACCCACCCCTCGCCTCGAGGCATCTGACCAGGCTAGAGCTTTACGGCCTAGTGTTCAATGAAGATTTTCTTGACTTCTCGAGATGTCCCAAGTTGCAACATCTACATATTGAAGATTGTGGCCTCATGCATGCCGAGAGGATCTCATCCCAGTCCCTAAAGCATCTAAACATCACACGAAGCATATTCAGCCAGAGTTCCCGTACCCGAATTCATGCCCCAAATCTTGCTACGCTGACGCTGATGCTAGTCAGTAATGGCAGGACTCCTGTACTTGAGAGAATGCCCCTGTTGACTTGGGCACTTGTTATAATCTGGGAGAGTTGTGACTGCTGCAGCCATTCTACCAATGGGGACTGTGGTGATGAGAGCTGCAAAGGTTGCATACAAAATGACACTTCCTCCGTGCTTTTGCATGGTATATCACAAGCAAAGGAATTGCGGTTGGCAGCTGCTGTTGAAATGGTATGCTACTATACTTACACCTCAAGCCATCATTTTCACCTTGTTTGAAACATCATGTTTATAGTAAAAATTTATTGATCTATCTAGTTGTTATCTATCCAGTTTATTTTTAGAAGAGACTTGAAATGGTGCCCAACTTTTAGTCGATTAAAGACTTTGTCACTCAATGAACACTGGTGTGTCCCTGATGTTCATGCACTAGCATGTACTCTTGAACATTCACCAGTTTTAGAGAAGCTTGCTCTTCTTCTATTTTACAAGGTAAGCAATTTCTAAATGTGCAAATGTTGCATCGTGAAGCTTTATGTAGATTGTTTATTGATCTTGGTGAAACCTTTATGATACTGCAGCCGCAGGGATTTGATGTGACAATGAAAGGAAGGTTCAATCCGAAGAAGCTACCACCCTCCATATCACCACACCTTAAGGCAGTTGAAATCAGATGTGGAGTGATTGACGAAAGAGTTGTTGATGTTTTGAAGTTCCTGAGTAAACTTAACATCAGTAAGTTTGCTAGAAACACTTATACTTTCTATAATACTGTTGTTCGGCTACACATTGGGAAAATCAAAGTAGCAAGCAATGAAGAAACTCCATATTGATAAATAGCAGACTTGGGCATACCATTTTTTTTAGCGGACTTGGGTATACCAAATTATTTGGAAATCAAAATCTTGCACTGCATTCTAGTGTTGTGAAGTGGAAAATACCATTTGATCCTTTTTGTTCACAAGTGTTTGTAAACCTAGGCTCAATCTCCATGCTTTCGTTATTAAATTTGTTTGCTTCATAGGGAAAGAGGAATCAACAAAGAAACTCCTAACTTCTTCAGGAAAACAATGAATGTTACAGCTAGAGAGAAATGAAACTCTATTTGGTGAGTGAAAAAAAGGAAAACATGCATGTGACATTAACTTTTAAGTTGTGCTAAACTTTATCTGTTGGAGTTTAGTGGGAATCTGTATATAACTAGTGTATTAGTGCCTTCCATAAAATATTATAATTTGTTCCCCTCCTTGTTTCACTTATTTATTGCTGGGGTTAACCATTAAACTTTGGAACCCCTGAATCTGTTCTCACCACCTTAGAAATCGTAGTACCATGTGTTGGTTGAACAATTAGGAAAGTAGCTAAGTTCTACGCAAGGATGCAAATAGACAATGATGCAATATCCAAATCCATTTCCGTTTGGCTACTTTGACTTATTTATCAGCTTTGAGATCCACCTTTATGGGCTAGAATTTTACATTAAAGGCTATCTGCAATTCTGCATCTCATGAATATCTCTGTGATTGTAGTGGAAAGTACTGGGAGATGTTGCTTCAAAACTAATGAATACCTCCTCCATCTAGGAATATATTTTTTTAAAAAAAATGGTCAGTAATTTTGAATTTTGTAAAAATATATTTTATTTATAAAAGGTGATACTCAAAGTTGCATGTCAAAAACACAATAATGTATGGAAATAGTTATTTAGGTGAAATTCAAAGTTGCATGTCAAGGATTGCCAACCTGAAGATCTCATGTTCTTGATCAGAGGAAGTAATTGATTGAAGCTTCTACTGTTGCTGTATTTTAGGGTTTTAGGTCGCTTCAGCATTGGAATATTACAATGCTACAATTTGGTCAGGGGAATTGTTTATGGAGTGTGGCGCGGATGTAACTTAGTTTCTCTTGGGTGTGTGTGTGTGTGTGTGTGTGTGGAGTTTGTACTTATTCTCTCTTATGAAATGACACACAGTCTTTTCTGTATCGCATGTTTATTTGCCTCTTTTAACCTTTCAACGATTTCTCAGATGATACCCCTTGGCATTTACTCTATCTTTTGATCTGTACAGGTTTTAATTTCTAGGAATAGAAGCTAAGCCGAAGACGGATCTTCCACCACTTCATTCCATTAGGAAACTAAGCTGCACTGATATTGCCAAGAAAGTAAGCATGCTATATTTGTCTCTAGGACTGTTTTTTCAGTTGTATGCATAGTTGCAGACTGGCAGCTTAAGAGAGGCCATAATTAGTTGCTCCGGTTATCTAGCTGGACCTGGTTTACCATGCTATGCTGTCTCTTGCAATCTTACCTGAGACCTGAGTAGCCTGCAGATCCCTAGCTCTTCATTTCAGTAGCGTATACTGCTATGTTCCTGTTGGGCACCTGTTTATTTCCTTGTTATTCTTCCTAGATGAGAAGGATATGTGGCCTGGTACTTCATGCCCATGGAATCTAACTTGTGATATGTAAAATGTCGGTCGGGCTTGAAATTGTGGAGTTTGGTGTTTATGTGGTCCTGAGTCACTCTGAGCCTGCAGTTTCCTGTTTGAATAAAATGAAACCAGCGTGATGGGACGCACACATGATGCAAACTGATATAAACAATAAGGGCAGCTCTATTGTGAGATCGATTTTGCTCTGCAAAATAATGGGTGGTCTGTGGAGTTGCGTACTTCGGTAGCCTAACGCCTAGTGGCTCTCTATCTCCCTTGATCCCCTTCCCTGTTCTTCCCTTGATCCCCTTCCCTGTTCTTCCCTTGATCCCCTTCGTTTTCTAGATTTATTTCTTCTCGTTTTCTCTTCTTGTTCTTGGTCTCCGTGCTCTGTTTCTCTTCGTGCTCGTACGGATTTCTTCTTTCTTTTTTTCCCGTCCGTTTTTGTTTTCTTCTCGTCCTTCAGCGGAGCTAGCTGATCTGCCATCTGCACGCGGGGAGGAGCGGTCAGCCCGCCGCCGTCGGCTCGGCGACGCTAGGCCGCCGTCCTACTGGAAGTCTGGAACCGCTAGCTACTGGAAGTCTCGTCTTTTCTCCAATTGTTTTTTTTAGCAAAATGATATCGAGGAGAGAAGAGAAGAGATGTAATTGCAGATATATAGATAGATTTTACAATTGGGATCCTGTTTTCGTAAGATTAGTATAAAATATTCATTGTGAGGCAAAAAAAAAGAGTAAAATGCACGAGGGGTCTATCAACTTGTAAGCGAGTGTCATTTAGGTCCATAAACTTCAAAAGTGCATTTCTGGAAAACTTGTAGTTTGTGTCACTTAGATCCACAAACTCTAAAAATGCATTTCTGGGTCCATAAACTTTGTAATTTGTGTCACCTAGATCTATACCCCTCCACCTAACCTTCATTCACTCATGTGGCACCCACGTGAATCTGACGGTGTTTGCGTCACTGGAGTTTCGCTAGAAGGTGAATTTTGAGCCTTCGATTCGAATCCAAGGGCATAGGGAGAGAGGGAATGGGAGACTTTATTTCGAATGGTATTGACAAAGATTAGGGTTCAAAAGGGGGCACAGACTGCCATTGGGGAATTCTGGAGCTAAGGACCAGATATGACCAGAGTTGGTAATGTAGGTGGACGGGAGGGGTGATGGCTTGGGAAAAGTGGAGGAGGTCATAGAGGCGCTCAAGAAGGTGGGGATATTATTTCCTTCACAACGTTGTCTCCCTCTTTTGCGCTGTGTCTAGCACCGGCCATTATGGCATGTGTGGTCGAACATGGTTGGAAAGACAGCCTTCAAGATCATCACCTAGGAGGGCCATGATAGTGGCGACAACACTCTTCATTAGGATAGTGTCGACATTGGCTCCACCTCTGGTGGCGACCTCATCCAAAGTGTGCACAATAAAATGCGAGACGGAAGGGGGAGGGGGAGAGAGAGATATGAAAGGGTGGTCTCGTTAGCAAACATATGCCAATGCTATATGTGCACGTGGAAGAGTATGGACCTAGGTGACACAAATTATAATTTTATGAACCTAAAATGCACTTTCAAAGTTTGTGGACCTAAGTGACACAAATTACAAGTTTATGGACCAAAAAATGCACGTTTAAAGTTTGTGGACCTATGTTTCGGAGTTATGGACCTAACTGACATAAATTACAAGTTTATGGACCTAAAAATGCACTTTTAGAGTTTATGGACCTAAATGACACCCCTGTACAAGTTAGTGGACCTATGATGCATTTTACTTAAAAAAAAAGTAACCATCTCCCACACGCTCCCACACAGTAGGTCCTTTGTAAGGACGTGTTTAAATCCATAAGTTTTTGTACTTTTGTAAGAACTTATTGCTGAAATAAGTTCTTTTTACTGTTTTAGTGTTTAGAGGAAAAGCTAATTAGAACTTATTTGAGGCAGTGTTCAGATGCACGAGATAAGTTTTGCTACAGTATACTCCAATTCTTTTGTCCAGGAGTGCCCTGTCCAGCTAAAATCCGGTTCTAGTTACCATACAACATTATAGCATTCAAAACTTACGATACAACCTACCATCTAATTATTACATTCAAGCATTACAAAAATGTAGCGTTCATACTTCTAGTGCCAACATTATTACTATCATAAACATACAGTACCGACTGAATGACTTATATGTGGATGACACATTAGTACACATTTTCTGTATATTGGTTCCCTAGATGAAAGCACTCATTAGCTATTTGATCACGCACAACATTCATGTTGACATCTTCATCGACAGGTTCATCACTCGCTCCTCCTCTTCCACTGCCGGCTTCCTTCAGGTCCCCCAAAGTGTCATCTTGGTGTACTCCTTCCTCTCCATCTTCTGACAGCACTCCATCTTCGTAGTCCTCATCTTGCAGTCCATTTTCCATAATGAAATTGTGTAGTCCAGCACATGCAAGTATAATTTGAGTTTGTTTCGCCTCTGGATAACATGGGATACCAAACAAAATCCTCCACTTGTTCTTCCATATTCCAAAGGTCTGCTCCACCGCTGACCTCAAGCTGGAATGAGCGTGGTTAAAAAAACTCTTTTTGATCTCTTGGGCCCGGCCCTCTTCTCCAATCCTCTTGATGGTACTTGACACCCTTGTAAGGTGCAAGATAGCCTGCCCGGTTCGGGTATCCCGCATCGGCAAGGTAATATTTCCCTGCACACAAATGAGCATTACTACTCTTCAAAATCTGCAGCAAGTGTTACAACAAAATGCATCATGCACTGTCAGCAAGAGTTGCCTAACAAGCCAGCTGATGCATTATGAAGACTGAATCATGCTCCCTGCACAAACAAAGACTACAACTCTATTCTGAAGATTGTAGTACAACACCAAATTTGTCAACACACTGGTCCTAATCGTTTGTGACTCATCATGGATGGATTTCAGCATAATATTAATAGCAGTGCGGAAGTTTATTAAGTTATCTTAACTGAAGATGATTGAGGTTAGGCAACACATAGTTAGTACCTAAACATTTGATTTGACAGCTAAAGCCAATTTCATTCTAGAGCTGGGGCTGAGGGTACAGAAGGGGTTCTCATGTGAGCCTTCCTATTCCTATTTCAGCCTGTTAAGAAATACTTCTACTAGTTCAGAAAATATGCATACAATGCCAACTCTAAATTTGGATTGAAGACAAAGCTGGGAGTTGAAAGCCTGCAAAACATAGCCACATTCATTGCTTACTGGTTGTTTAATTGTTCCTAGGGAGAAAGCACATGATATAATATTGGACCTGCAGGGGTCTTTGCAAAATATTGCACCTGCAGGTAAATAAGATGCTTACTACTTACTAAGGTACTTTATGCTGTAAACATATATGTTACAGAGCATCATGTATGTGACAATAGGTTCACAAACCTATTTTGGCATATGGAATTGATAGAAATCAATATGCTGGCATTTTTCATAACAATCAACCATATATTTTGGGACAGATGGTCTTTATTTGAATGTGAGCCCATGATCATGATCCTTGGCATCTAGTAAGGGGGTAATTTCTGATTGCATAACTGACATTTCGCTACTTATTTTGTAGTCTATTAATACTGACCTAAATGAAACTTGAAACTTGAACCAAACTGCCCCTTCTCTGTTATGAATGCATAACAATGTAACATAACTGCAGGTCCCCTTAAGAATGTAATAAGCCATTCTACAAAAACAAAATGGCAGACAAAACATGACCTTGACTCTAAAATAGGCCATACGTGACAAAGGGCCTATAATTGGATCCCATTTTTAAAAGGCACTCACTCTTTTTATTTAGTAATGCAGCAACAGAAACATTCATCCAGGCAGCAATACAGTCATGAAAAGCACAGGCAAAGTGAGTATGGATTAAAAGATTTGCAAATTTCATGTCCAGTGTATCCTTATCAAGCCATAGCATAAATAAACTACAAATGTATCAGCAGTTATTATATGCAGCAACCATATAACCGTAAACCACCAGAGATATGTGCCTATCAGATATCTGTACAAACTTGACTCTGCCAGCTCTATGTGCCTATCACATATCTGTAAACCACCCACAATTATCATTATAACCTTGCTGCCGTGTCCCAATTAGTCACAGAAGGTACAGTATGCACATACCTGGTGGGGGATGCGGAAAGTTAGCTCTAAACTTTTGTATTGCTTCTGACAGGACTCGGTAGTCATGTGCCGACCCAGGAATCCCAGCAGCAACAAATGTAAATCTCCGGTCAAAGTCAACGATGCCAAGAACATTCTGAGATTTATCGCTTTTCCTGTTGATATACTTCCCAACTTGGTGTCCAGGCACACAAACCTTGACATGGGTACCATCTAGAGCTCCTATAGCATTTCTGAAGGCATGCCCAAACTTGTGGTTGACTATCTTTGGGTGGATGGTGGAGTAAGAATGGTCCTTGGGGCACACATTATCTTTTGCTAGTTTCACCACACACCCTAAGACATGTTCGAATTTTCGGCTAATTGTACCAGTGGACCTACCGAACCTATTCTCTGCTTGCCTCATTGACTGTGGTGCTCCCAACATCCATAAGAACATGGCTAAAGCCTCCCTGGATGTCATCTGTCTTGTTCCCTTCAATCCATAGGACTGGACCAACACCTCGTGTAGGTGCTCGAACACATAAGGCATCATCCTAAACATGTTGTAGCAAGATGTGCTATTTCCTAATGTTTTGTGTACCCAACCAATGCCAGATTCCTCCTGCTCCCTAGCTGGTGCTCTGTTGCAGTAAAGTTCTTCGTGCATACCGAGAATGAAGGCCATCTTCAGAATTCTTCGTCTCCTTTGCTGCTCATGCAGGACAACCTGTAACACTTCATTGTCACTGGAATCACTAAAAACCTTCTCCCATGCGCCATTGCCTACATTGACTGCATTCCCATCACTTGACTCCCCTTCAGCACTTGGCAATGTACTTGCATTATCAGCTGTACTGGATGCCTACACATGCCATAAAAACAATAATTAATCCAGTTACTTGGAAGGGCACAGCTCCATAAACAAGTAATATCCCATAACATGCAGTATCATTACATGCTCATGCTCAGCCACCACAAACATGTACTTGACCAGTTCAGCCACCAAAAACATTTACTTGAGGCACCAAACACATGCACTGGAGCAGTGCAGCCACCAAAAACATATAGTAAGCAGTGCAGCCACAAAAAACATATATTGCCTTAACATATAGTAAGCACTGCAGCCACCAACTACATATAGTAAGCAGTGCAGCCACAAAAAACATATATTGCCAGCCCCCATAAACATATATTGACAGCCAACAAAAACAATATTCAACAGCCACCAAAAATATATTTCAATATATAGGATCAACATGCTCATGTATTGGTTCAACAACATACAAACCAGAATATTACAAATGGTCTTTCACAACTCAACATGCAACTACACATGGAAGCACAATTAGTTCTCATACTTTTATTTCACTAAACATTACACACACTCACACCAGCAACTTTTAGGTACTACATCAAATCTGAAACATTCTGGATCCAAAAACACCTAGCCTGCTCATCTGGGAGATCGAGGAAGACAGTTCTGAAATATCCCTTCTCAAATATTTTGACTAACTTCAGGTACTCTGGGCTAGCAGGTGACACATTACACTGCCGTGCCAGTTCAAAACATTGCTTAATCTTTGCTTTTTCAGCTTCCTTCCTCTTGTCCTTCTCCTCTACAATTTTCTGAAGCGCAAAGTTTGTACTGGTGTGTCCATCCTCATTTTGCTGAAGTAAAGTGCTGAACATATTTTGCATAGGGCTCTTTGACCGCTTAGGAGCACTGCCCGAAGTACTGTATCCTCCACTACTTCCCCTCTTGCGGGTACTAGTAGTTGAGGGCGTGGTATAGGTAGGCAAATTTGGAGCCGGCACATTCTGTGCATCTTCAAAATACTCTTCTTCTTGGGCTTCTTCCTCGTATTCCTCTCCATCGTCGTGGTTCTCATGTGCTTCCTCCTGTTCCTGCGCTGTCCCCACCATTGTGGTTGCATCTACGGCTACGTCTTTGAACATTAACTCCAGATAGGGAATGTACGACGGTAGGTACTGTGCAAGTCGTTTCACTTCAGCGCAGTCCTAAGAAGGAAGAGAAGTAACAAGATTTAGGCATGCATAATTCGAAAGCACAGGACATGCCTTGCTCAGTTATGCAGCAATAGCCATAGGATAATTACCTTAGCAACATCCTTCCAAACTAAATTGGAAGCTATGAAAGCCCCATTTAATGCACGACCAACTCCACTACGGCTACTCAGCTTCTTATATGCATCGAACACTTTGCGCAGAATGTCTCTGCGGTTCGACATTGCCTTCCAGTCATGGACTAACCCGGTCATTTCTGCGTATCGCGAAATAAGGCCTTGGTACCCTCTTCTGGTCATTCTACCACGCGGAGAGTTGCCTAGGTGCACTTGCTCCATCCACATATGACAGAAAATGGATATATTCTTATCGGACCATTTGGATCTATGGGGAGCAAGCTACGACATAACACAAACAAAGTCTAATTCATTCCACAGATCATGGACGCAAACGAAACAAGGGGAAGTGAAGTCGTACCAAAG
This sequence comes from Alloteropsis semialata, assembly GCA_004135705.1. Classification (NCBI taxonomy): domain Eukaryota; kingdom Viridiplantae; phylum Streptophyta; class Magnoliopsida; order Poales; family Poaceae; genus Alloteropsis; species Alloteropsis semialata. The sequence continues at coordinate 51,109,247 of CM014278.1, forward strand.
ACTCCTGCGCCTGGGCGTCCACTTGTTTCGCACCGCCTGCATCTGCAGCTGCATCGGCAGCCCTTGCAGCCATGGTTTGGCTGCGGGTGACGCGCGGGCGGCCTCGCCGTGGAGCGGCGGCGCCCCTCCGGGATGAAGGCTCACCGGCTCCGTCGCCCCGACCACCGCTCGTAACGCGCCCTTGTCCACGTCCTGACTTTGCCACAGTCCTCCGAGCCCGAGGAGGCACCAATGGAGTTGCTAGGTCGTCGTCGGGCTGCAGGTGCAGCCTGTACGACTCCAAGCCGCCGAACTGAGCGCCGTCGGCATTCAGATCGAGTTCGGCTAGTCCTAGTGGACTTCCGGGAGGAACGAACCCGGCTGCGGGGGGATCCGAGCTCCCCGCTTACGCGAAGAAATCCCTGGGGGCCGTGTGGGGAGGGGGACGGGTCGCCTCCGGGAACCCGGCTGCGGCCGGATCCGAGCTCCCCGCTTGCGCGAAGAACTCCAAGGGGCCGGCTTGTGGGGGGGTCGCCTCGGGGAACCAAGATCCGAAAATATTGAACGAGTCGCCGTCCTTCGACGTTGCAGGCGGGCGGAACGCCGGATTTGAGGGGATCCGGAGGCCGGACGAGCTCGACGCCAGCGTGGAGCCAGCGGTGCGTCCCGCGAAACCGGCGAAGGACATGCTAGCTGCTGGGCCACGGCAGCGGACGGCGGCGCGGGAGCGGATGCGCAAGAGGAGGAGGAGGACGATGCGGGCGGCCGGCGGCGCAAGGGGGCGAGGGCGGCGGGCCACGGCGAGGGAGGTCGCAAGCGGATGAGGACGGGTGCCGGGGCTCGAGTGGATGAGGATGGGGAAGCGGCCGCGGCTCGAGTGGATGAGGATGAGGATGGGAACGAGACGGGTTACGCCAGAAGATTCATCACGGGCCGTCGGCGCTCTGGCGGCCCATGACTTGAACAGTACATTTTTGCAATATTTGTCCATTTCTTAGGTTTAGCTACAGTAAATAAGAATTCATAAGTTTTTCTTATGAATTTAAACAAGGCCTAAATATACTCTGGCCTGGTACTGTATCGGATTTGGGCCCGCACGCTTCAAGGCCGACACAGTACGTACGGTCGGCCCAAGACGTCTCAAGGCGAGAGCGTTGGACTAGTCACGCAACAGCCCACCGGTGGCAGCTTCTAAATTCTACGGATTAAAAGCCGCTACGCTTCTCGGCTTCTGTCCCATTCCAAACATATTGTGGCAAGCATATTCTAAGGTAAAGGTACGTACTACATGTTAAGTCGTAGTTCGCTGTTGACTTCAAAATACAATTTTGACTATTTATTTTATTTAAAAAATTAGTATAAATAAGTAGAAATATGTGTCATATTTAAAGTATTTTTGATAATAAAATAAATAATAATGAAATAAATAATACCAATATAATTTTTTTATTAAGATGAATGATCAAATGTGTATTAAAAAAGTCAACAGTAATTTACTCCAAATCTACCTACGGCATTTGTAGGTGGAGACAAATTCGGGTAGGCGAATTGGCTAATGGTACAGACTTGGTGTCGGATATCAATATCCGACCCACTCACCGACTGGTGGGACCTCGCTATTTTGAGAAGGAAGATAGGCGTAAGCAAATCCATAAGCCAGGCTGGCGAGGGAAACGTCGAGCGAGAGGGGGGCCGGCCGACCCCGCAGCGCCTCGGCCGTCCCCATAACACCTCGCCCGACCCCTCTGCGCCTCGCCCGACCCTTCTCCGCCTCGCCCAACCCTTCTCCGCCTCGGCCGACCCCACGTCACCTTGGCCGACCCTTCTCCGCCTCGGCCGACCCCACATCACCTCGGCCGACCCTTCTCCTCCTCGGCCGACCACCGTCACCTTGGCCGACCCCGCGTCGCCACGGCCGACCCTTCTCCGCCTCACCCGACCCTTCTCCGCCTCGCCCGGGTCGGCGTCGGGCCAGGATGGTGTGGGACATCAGGGGGACCCGGCGCGGAAGGGAACAAAGAGGGCGCATCGCCGCATATCTACCGCACGACCTAGTAACATTAATTGGCCTCACCGCGCGCTGCTCGAAGTGGCAGAAAGATGTGACGCGCACTGTTTCGAGCCGCCCCGCAGGCGCCGCAAGGGGGGAACAGGATCCTAGCGGGCTCAGGACTAGGACCTACTCCGGCCTTACCCACAGTGTACCGCAGGCGGCGGGGCTTCTTCAGCAAGCTTCCGGTTGTTGGTTATTTATTATTTGTCGAATACGCCTTGTAAGAGGGCTCTCCCCGGAGGTATAATAAAGAAAAGCAAGGCTTCAGGGGGGAGAAAGAGACGAACAGACGAATCACACGCTTAGACATTCACAGAGACTTGAGGCTTCTCCTCTCTCTCGACCGCTTGTAACCCCTACTACGAGCAACGCGAGTAACACGAGCTGATCGACACTGGACGTAGGGCGTTCGTGCCTGAACCAGTATAATCCCTTGTGTCCTCTCACGAACCATCCGAGTCTCTAAACGCGCAATCCACTAAATTTACTAGTTGGTGATTTCTTGCACCGACAGTTAGCGCGCCAGGTAGGGGCCTTTTGCCCGTTTCGGCGATCATCAGGCTTCGGATGGCCGCCGGTGGTTTTAGCTGGGCCGCCGGGACGCGGCTGCGTCTCGGAAGTCTAGATTTCGTCGTCACCGTCGACGGGGACCTGGCGAGGGCCGCCCCCATGCCCCCAGTCGACACCCTTGACACCAACATCGTGACCGCCACCGAGGCTCTTGCGAGTCTCGACATCGGCACCAGTGACAACGAGACCCTGCTGTGGAGGCAGCTGGAGACCTTCCTGGGGCCACGGCCCACTCAGGAGGACTCGCGCTGCGTCAGGTTCGCCCTGGCGAACGTTGCCACTCAGCTTGTCGGAGGAATCCCGCTCCCCACGGAGACGCTGGATTCCATCCCGTCGTATACGGCCCCTTGCGGTTTACGTAACGCGGCCGATGTCGTGTCGCGACTGGCGACACGTCTCCTAAACCGCGCCCCGGCGGACAGCGAGTTCGTCGAAATGATCGATCACGTCTCTGAGTCGGTCTTCGACCTCCTAGACGACTCCGTCTCGGAGACGTCGAACACCGAGCTCATCGGGGACAGCCACCACCCTCCCGGGAGTGCTTCATGGCGGACACCCCCGAAGGGGCGGTGGGAGATGCGAGCGAGAGCAGCTCGGGGCCGGCGGGCCCGGAAGAAGATCGCTTGGCGCACGACGCGCCCGCGGCTGCTGCGGCCGCAGTCCAGGCCGCGGCGCCAGCAAGGCAGCCAGCCCCAAGAAGAGCAGCCACCTCACCGCGACACTCTCACGCCGGCAACGCTCGACAACGCCGGGAGGAGCTCCAAGAGGCCCGCCTCCTTTTGGAACAGGAGCGCGCGCGGGTCGAGCGGGAGCGAGAGCGCATCGAGCGCGAGCTTCAGCAGATTGGAGATGCGGCTCCGGCACGGGGCCGTGCGCGGGACGTGCAGCGCCAAATCATCAACGATGACGGCGTCCCGCCCCCGCATTTCGCCCGCGCCGGGCAGAACATTGCCGCCGCAGCCATGCTCGTGCGAGGACTCCCCCCGCCGGCGACACCCGAAGCTCGCAAGGCCCAGCGGGAACTCGGTGAACTTCTGGAGCGAGCTGCGGCTCAGCAGGCCGAGAGTTCGCAATCGCGACGACGAGCGTCGCAGGTGAGCCACCGTGAGGCCTCGAGGCAGCCGACCGGAGGGCGCGGCGGACGCGGCCAGCAAGGAGTATCTGTGCACCAGCCCCGCCCCGCCGAACGTGCGGCTCTTCAGGCTCCGATCCTGAAATGGGTCGGCCTGATCCAGGACGCCCGGAGCATCCTGAACGCCCGCCGACGACGGCTCCCCGAGGCCGAGCCCGAACGGCAGCGAGGGCGCGCTCCTCGCCGTGGCGGCCGATACGACGACGACGAGGGCGAGAGGACGCCGAGCCCGGATGTGCCGGGACCGCGGGCCTTTAGCTCACGGATCCGAGCGGCTCCTCGCCCCGCCAACTTTAGAGTCCCGTCGAACTTCCCAAGGTACGACAGGGAAACCGATCCTGAGCTCTGGCTTGAGGACTACCGACTCGCCTGCAGGGCCGGAGGAGCCGACGACGATGACTTTATCATCCACAACCTGCCACTCCATCTGGCCGACTCGGCACGGGCTTAGCTCCAACATGTACCCGCGGGACAAATCGGGAGCTGGTCCGACTTGAGGGAAGTCTTCGTGGGGAACTTCCAGGCAACCTACAATCGCCCTGGGAACCCATGGGACCTCAAGAACTGCAAGCAGAAGCAGGGGGAGATGCTCCGAGAGTACATCAGACGTTTCTCCCGGCAGTGTAACGAACTCCCCAACCTCGCTGACGCCGACGTCATCGGGGCGTTCCTCACAGGAACGACGTGCAAGTCCCTCGTCCACAAGCTCGGGCGGAAGAGCCCTCGTACAGCAAAGGAGCTGCTCGACATCGCCACGAGTCACGCGGCCGGTGAGGAGGCAGTAGGGGCCATCTTCCACCAGTCTGCCGAGCCGAAGGGCAAGCAGACGGAGGCAGCCGAGGAGGGCCCGTCGGGGCCCCCCGCCAAGAAGAAGAAGAAGGGCAAGGGCAGGCGCCACGACGGTGAGGCCGCCCTGGTGGCCGCGGCCGACCCCAAGCCGACCTCCAAACCCCCGACAGGAGAGGTCCCCGACCACTTCGAGAGGAAGTGGAACGGGCCGTGCCCGAACCATGAATATCCTGTCAAGCACCTGTACAAGGACTGCTCCCTCATGAAGAAATTCATGGCTGGGGGACCCCGGAAGCCAGCACCACGACCAAGGAAGTCCGACCTGGCCCCGAAGGAGTTGGGGGCGGGAGAGAACATGGACGCCGACCCCTATCCGGAGCCAGACGGATGCCTGATGATCTTTGGCGGGACAGAGGCGTCGGTGAGCAAAGGGCGAGCCAAGGTGGAGCGCCGAGAGGTGTACGCCGCCGAACCGGCGACCCCGACCTTCCTCAAGTGGTCGGAGGCGTCCATCACCTTCGATCGGGCCGACCATCCGCAATTTGTCCCAAGACCGGGCAAGTACCCCTTAGTGGTCGACCCGGTCATAGGACGCAAGCGCCTCACCAAGGTGCTGATGGACGGTGGGAGCGGGCTCAACATCCTCTACGCTGACACGCTAGACGCCATGGGGATTGACCGAGGACGTATCCGTCCGACAGGGGCACCATTCCACGGAGTGGTCCCCGGTAAACAGGCCGTCCCTCTCGGGCAAATCGACCTGCCCGTTACGTTTGGAACTCTGACCAACTTCCGGACGGAGACCCTCACGTTCGAGGTGGTGGGATTCCATGGATCCTACCACGCCATCTTGGGCCGCCCATGCTACGCGAAGTTCATGGCCGTCCCCAACTACACCTACCTCAAGCTCAAAATGCCAGGGCCGAAGGGGGTGATCACGGTGGGAGCGTCATTCCAACGGGCTCACCAATGCGAGGTGGAAAGCTGCGAGTTGGCATCGGCCATCATCGCGTCGATCGAAGAGCTCACCCCGATAAGGGCGCGACTCGTCGAGGAGGCGCCCGACTTCATTCACGGCTCGGCGTCATTCGAGCCGCTCGAAGGCACCAAGGAGGTCCAACTGGACCCCGACCACCCAAGTGAGAAGGTGGCGCGGATCGGGACCAAGCTGTCCCCCAAATAGGAAAGCGCGCTCGTCGACTTCCTCCGCGCGAACGTCGACGTGTTCGCGTGGAAGCCCTCGGACATGCCGGGCATTCCGAGGGAGGTCGCCGAGCATTCCTTGGACATCCGGTCTGGGTCCTGACCCGTGAAGCAACGCCTCCGGCGCTTCGACGACGAGAAGCGCAGGGCAATCGGCGAGGACATCGCGAAGCTTCTGGCGGCCGGTTTCATCAAGGAAGTGTATCATCCCGAGTGGTTAGCCAATCCCGTCCTTGTACGAAAAAAGAATGAGAAATGGAGAATGTGTGTTGATTATACTGCTCTTACAAAGCGTGCCCAAAGGACTCTTTTCCTTTACCACGCATTGACCAGATAGTCGACTCTACCTCGGGGTGCGAAACCTTATGCTTTCTTGATGCGTATTCAGGATACCACCAGATAGCTATGAAGGAGTCCGATCAACTCGCGACTTCCTTCATAACCCCGTTTGGGTCGTATTGTTACGTGACGATGCCGTTCGGGCTTAAAAACGCCGGCGCTGTCACACCCGGATTTACGAAGGAAATCCGAATGCTACTGTATGTGTACCCAGGAAGTCTTTATACACATATTGTTCAGAAATGAATATCAAAGAAAGGGAAAACAGTGCTCGATAACATTAATCATAACAAGTCTTACATCACAGGCATTACATTTATTAACGAGTTTATCAAAGTAGCGGAAGCCTGATGTAATCTAACTCCAAGAACATCTCCACAGGGACTCTGACTGGGGGAATGCACTGCCTAGAAGTCCGGGAACTCCTCAGGGAAGACAAAAGCATCCACAGGTGGTTCATCTGAGTACCCATCCGGGATTTTGTTGATATGAAGCAAGTGTAAGTAATCCATCATACTTAGCAAGCATAACATGATTAAATGTGGCTCAAAAGGCTAGACAAGGTTTAAACTGTGGTTAGCATTTTTAGTTGATTGATTTTAGAATTAACCTGAATTACTAGAATTATATGACAACCCGGTTGTAACCCACATTATGAAAGCATATGAAATATTACGAATGAACAACATCATATTAAACCATTTATTTAGAAAACAAGGAACCCCGAGTCAAAAAGGATCCAGGCCGCTCTTGACCGTGAGCACGGCTGTTATAACAGTTTTACACTCTGCAGAGGTTGTACACTTTCTCCACCGGTCGTGATCCCCCTTGCCTTCGGCACGCACTCCCTTCACACCATGTGAAATGAGTACAGGGTTTCACTACGAGACCTTTCAAAAGACACCCTAACAAGTTAGTGTCCGCTATGGTTTCCTGACAGACGCATGGACCCCTCCAGACTCCAGCCAAAACATAACACAAAATCTTCACACAAACCCCAACGAGAACTGACCGAGATCCACACTTAAACCTGGCAGCCCCACTTGCGCCTTTCGGTAACCACTAGACAAGCTAGAGCCGTACAGTTTACTTAGTCAAGACCAGAGCCATGTGATTCCTGTGGTTGTACGGTTTTCCTGGGTTGCCGCTTTAAGAACGGGACCTTAAGAAGAGACACTTGGAGCAATCCAAACACATGCTCAAGCTCCCTAAACCAAGCTGCTAAAAAGCATATTTTAATAAGGTTCCAAGTATACCATTAGTCAAGATTAACATTTTATAACGAACATTTGCGGTTGGCAAGCATAGCGATAACTAACATATCTACCCAATGCAAAACCCAGGGTAAACAAGGATTATGGAATAAACAAAGCTAGTCATCCCTATGGTTTAACAAAATTAGACACATGCATGAATGAATAAAGTGATTAAAAGGTGAATAGGTATCAAGGATGAATCATGTTACACTTGCCTTCCTCAAAGTATTGCTGCTGAACCGGGTCTTCAAACTCTTGATCAAAGCCGGCCTCGATTTGCTCGCACTCTAAACACGTATTTCAATCACCACACATACATCCATCACAAGCCAGTACATGCATACAAAAGTATTTCTATTAGAACAGTACACCATACAACATAAACAGAAGCAAAAAGGTTATAAAACTAATCTACGCATTTCTACGATCACAACAACGTGAAAATCACTCTAATCGGATTTACGGTGATTAAACTACGCAAAAAACAAGACGAAGGTCTACGCTGCGATAAACGGAGGATCCAAACGCAATTAACCCTAGATCGCAGGGGGTAGCAAGGAAGTTTTTCTGAACTGCGGGATGAAAGGCGGGTTGATATCTAACTTTCTCGGGGTCTCTTTAGAATAAACACGAAGGGATATCCATTGATTTAATCTGGACTGCATGAAAGAGATCAGACGGCCGAAGGGTGTTCTGCTCCTGCTGTTCGGTCCAGGGGAGAGGGCGACATCGGCCTTGGTGGTTTCACGGACAGAAAAGGGGCGCTGGCCATTGCTAGCGAGCAGACCTCACGGGAGAAAGGGGGACGGGGCTGCAGTGCACGGGATCGAACTCCGAGTGGCAAAACAGAACGCGGTCGACGAGGGCAACTCATCTTGATGTTTACCTTGGGCAGGAACGCAGCAAAGGAGGCGGGTCTTGGAGAGGATAGAGCAGGTCACATGGGCGTGTGAGAGATGGAGTTGCGGTCTCCTCGTCGCAGTTCTGGACGGCCGCGTCGTGCTCTTGGGGTTCCTGCGCATGAACCAAGGATGGGAGAGGATGATGGCGATCTTCGCAGCAGCAGAACAAAACAGCGACGGCGTTTCTTACCCAGTGAACTCCGGCGAGGAAAAGCGATGGGGAGGGCACTGACCTTGGGGAAGTTCGCTGGGGGAGAGAGTGACCCAGGGTAGGGGCTTCTGCTTGCGTTCGTGAGGGCCAGGAAGGGGGGCGCTGTTCTGCTTGAGGGAGAAAAGAGAGCGACGGTTCTGAGGGAGGCGCGGTTCTGGAGGGGGGAGCGTGCGTGGAGAAGGGGGGAGAAGGACACAGGTCAAGGAATTGAAGAGAGGGGGAGGGGAAATCACTGCCATGGCTTGAATAACATTGAAGAGGAATTAAAGGCTGGAGTTTCTGATGGGGAGAGGAAAGGGAGGGGCGTGAGGGGAAGGGGGGCGACGGCATCCTGCAGCTTCTGCGTGCGTGCGTGAGATGAGAGAAGGGGGCGACGGTTCTGCGTGAAAGGGAAAAGAGGGGAGAGAATGGATCTGTTTGGGCCTGGGTTGGATCTGTTTGGGCCCAAGGGAAGAAGCTAGGCCCAAAAGGGAAAAGGGAGATGGGCGGGGCTGGTTTTGGGCCGACTGCGATTGGGCCACGAGGAAGAAAGGAGCAGGCCTGGGTTGGATTTAGATTGGGCTCTAGGTTTTGGACTAAGCACACACAAAACACTCATACAAGAAAACGATGCATCGGCATGAAATGCACAGAACAAGTTTCTAAACCTAGGGTTGATTTTAATTTCCAAAAAAAGTTTTATATTTACCTAACTTTTGAGAATGCACACACAAGAACTTAGCAATTTAATTACTATATTAGAAAAGAAATTTTTAGGGTGTTACAAACCTACCCCCTTAAAATGAATCTCGTCCTCGAGATTCGGTTGAGCCTTCAAACAGCTGTGGATATTCTGCCTTTAAATCTTCTTCTCTTTCCCAAGTTGCCTCATCCACTGAGTGTCGGCTCCACTGCACCTTACACATCCGTATCACCTTACTCCTTGTGACTCTTTCTGCCACTTCCAATATTTTGACGGGATACTCTTTATAAGTAAGATCCTCTTGTACATCGAGTTCCTCCAAAGGCAACTGTTCTTCTGGCACTCGTAAACATTTCTTTAATTGAGACACATGAAACACATCATGTACTCCTGGCAGTCTGGTTGGCAGTTCCAATTGATAAGCTACCTGACCTTTTCTATCCAACACCTTGAATGGTCCAATGTACCTCGGTGCTAGTTTTCCTTTGACATTGAATCTACGAACTCCTCTCATAGGTGACACCTTGAGATATACATAGTCGCCAATTTCAAAACTAAGGTCTCGGCGTCTGACATCCGCATAACTCTTCTGTCTGGATTGTGCTACTTTCAAATTCTGCCTGATTGTCTGCACCTGTCTTTCAGCCTCTTTAAGAATTTCAGGTCCAAACACTTGGCTTTCTCCCGTTTGATTCCAGAACAAAGGTGTCCTACATTTCCTGCCATATAGTGCCTCAAATGGTGCCATTTGTAGACTTTTCTGGAAACTGTTGTTATAAGAGAATTCTGCGTATGGCAAACTCTTATCCCAACTTGTCCTGTACTGTAAAGCACAAGCCCTCAACATATCTTCCAAGATTTGGTTCGTCCTTTCAGTTTGCCCATCAGTCTGTGGATGATAAGCCGAGCTGAAGTTCAGTTTTGTATCCATTGACTCATGAAGTTTATGCCAGAACTGTGATGTAAACTGTGATCCCCGATCTGACACTATCTTCTTTGGAACTCCATGCAAGCATACTATTTGCTCCATGTATAGCTCTGCTAGCTTTGCACCTGAGTAGGTGGTCTTCACCGGAACAAAATGAGCCACCTTAGTTAGTCGATCCACAATTACCCATATAGAGTCAAAACCTCTCTGAGTACGGGGTAAACCGACTATAAAGTCCATTCCGACTTCTTCCCATTTCCACTCTGGTATCTTCAAGGGTTGGAGTAAACCGGCAGGTCTCTGGTGTTCCACTTTAACTCTTTGACATGTGTCACATAGAGCGACATATGTTGCTACATCTCGCTTAAGTCCATACCACCAATATCTCTCTTTAATATCCAAATACATTTTTGTACTTCCCGGGTGTATGGAGTAAGCTGAATCATGTGCTTCCCTTAGAATAGCATCTCTTATATGTTTTAGGTTAGGCACACATATTCTTTTACCGAACCACACAGTTCCTTGCTCGTCCATGCTAAATCCTGATGCTGTTCCCTGAATGATCAAAGCTATGATTTCCTGAATCTTCTTATCTTCTTGTTGCCCTTCTTTAATCTCTTTTTCTAGTGTTGGTTCAACTTCCATTTCCACCGTGCTAGCAGCAAATCCCAGATTCAACCGTTCAAATTCATTACCGAGTTCTTCTGGCAACTGGGTAACTCTATTTGCATGACTTCTTCTGCTTAAAGCATCTGCCACCAAATTTGCCTTCCCTGGATGATAGTGAATCTCCAGGTCGTAGTCTGTCGGGGTTCTCTACCGCCGGCAAGTAAATTTCTACGATCGCGTGTCGGGGTCCGGATGGTGACTCAAGAGACAGGGGATTTAGACTGGTTCGGGCCTCCGGAGAGTAACACCCTACGTCCAGTGAGTGCCGATGTTCTCAAGTCCAAGTTTGTAGTAGGGGGTACAAACTAGTCGGGAGAGGGAGGGGGTCCCAAGTCCCTGTGCCGTGTGAGTG
>CM014278.1:51125119-51164569 GCA_004135705.1 Alloteropsis semialata
AGTGGTGGGTGATCCTGCACAGGGAAGGGATCGCCCGCCGCTTAGCCTTGGGAACTTGCGGGGTAGATTTCGAAAAACGACCGTACGCAAATAAAGTACTCGGAACAGCGCAGTACTTTGATTATTCTCGCGAATTGAAAAGTACAGGTACTTTTAAGGGTAAAGCGACGTAGCTGTGCGAGACCGCAGGGGAGTGTGAGGCTCTTCGGGAGAGGCGACACCAGAGGGAGAAGGCGGGGACTCGTCGGGCGAGGTGGAGACTTCTCGGGCTCATCCTCGGCCTCGTTTTGTCGTGGCGCGGCCTCTTACAGGCCTCGTTTCGTGACCTGGGACCCCACGCGATGCAGGGTGCTGGTGGAGAGGCCTGTTTCTCCTTACATCGTTACCCCTCATGCACCTTTTTCGCAAAAGGTGGAGGGGCCGGACCACGCCGTATTTTTGCCTCGCTGGCCGAAAATGCGGTGTCAGTATGAGCTGATAACGGGTCAATTCGAGTGAAGCCTCGGCATCCCGCTCGACGGGTTCCGATCGGATCAGCTGGTGATCAGCTTCAAATTCTTGGTGGCGAGATCATCTAGTTACCGAGTCCGTTCGACCGGACCTGGCGGCTCTTTGCCTTTCCATCGGAGGAAAAAACCATGATCTTACTTTCCATCAAGACTCGAATGCAGTTCGGGATGCCCATGACGCTCGTGCGCCCGGGTACTGGCCGCTGGGACCCATCCCTTGCTGCCCCTCGCTCGGGGTGCCCGAGGGCGGCTGTCGAACCCTTCGACGGGCCAGCCTTCGAACCCCTGGTGGTTAACAGGCCGTAGTAGGTAATTATCGTGTCGGTTGTCGAGATCATTCGGCCCTCTGTGGGGAAAGGGTCACTCGCCTCTTATCTCAGAGGGCTCGGGGAGTGTCTCGGGAAACGACTACAAGCTCATGAAGTACTCGGAACGGAAGAGCACTTTTATTACCGCAAGCGAATGACAAAGTACAGATACTTTTTAGGGGTAAAAGCGACGTAGCTGTTCTATGTTCCAAGCGTTCGTGAGGACTTGGCCGTCCGCGTCCTTGAGCTTGAAAGTCCCTGGGCGGAGGACTTGGTCGACGATGTAGGGGCCTTCCCATGGCGGCGACAGCTTGTGGCGGCCGCGATTGCTCTGGACTCGTCGGAGGACGAGGTCGCCGACTTGAAAGGCCCGGCTTCGGATGTTGCGGTCGTGGTATCGTCGTAGGGCCTGCTGGTACTTGGCCGAGTGGAGTAGTGCGATGCTGCGCGCTTCATCCAGCTGGTCGATGGCGTCTTCCAGGGAGGCTTGATTCCCTTCGTCGTCGTAGGCGCGAACCCTTGGGCTGCCGTAGTCGAGGTCAGTTGGGAGGACCGCCTCGGACCCGTGCACCATGAAGAAGGGCGTGCAGCCCGTGGCTCGACTTGGAGTGGTTCGCAAGCTCCAGAGGACCGACGGGAGCTCTGCAACCCACCCTGCCCGGAACTTCCCAAGGCGTTTGAAGATTCGTGGCTTCAGTCCTTGCAAGATCATGCCATTGGCTCTTTCCACCAGCCCAGGAAGTCTTTACACACATATAGCTCAGAAATGAATATCAAAGAAAGAAAAACAGTGCTCGATAACATAAATCATAACAAGTCTTACATCACAGGCATTACATTTATTAACGAGTTTATCAAAGTAGCGGAAGCCTGACGTAGTCTAACTCCAGAACATCTCCACAGGGACTCTGACTAGGGGAATGCACTGCCTAGAAGTCCGGGAACTCCTCGGGGAAGACAAAAGCATCCACTGGCGGCTCTTCTGAGTACCCATCCGGGATTTTGTTGATATGAAGCAAGTGTAAGTAATCCATCTTACTTAGCAAGCATAACATGATTAAATGAGGCTCAAAAGGCTAGACAAGGTTTAAACTGCGGTTAGCATTTTTAGTTGATTGATTTTAAAATTAACCTGAATTACTAGAATTATATGACAACCCGGTTGTAACCCACATTTAGAAAAACATGTGAGATATTATAAGTAACCAACATCATCGTTAAACATTACTTTAGAAAACTAGGAACCGCTCGAAAAGGATCCAGGCCGCTCTTGACCGTGAGCACGGCTGTTATAACAGTTTCACACTCTGCAGAGGTTGTACACTTTCACCACCGGTCGTGATCCCCCTTGCCTTGGGCACGCACTCCCTTCACACCACGTGAAATGAGTACAGGGTTTCACTACGAGACCTTTCAAAAGACACCCTAGCAAGCTAGTGGCCGCTACGGTTTCCTGACAGGCGCATGGACCCTTCCAGGCTCCAGCCAAAACATCACACAAATCCATCACACACAAACCCCAACGAGAACTGACCGAGGTCCACACTTAAACCTGGCAGCCCCACTTGCGCCTTTCGGTAACCACTAGACAAGCTAGAGCCGTACAGTTTACTTAGTCAAGACCAGAGCCATGTGATTCCTGTGGTTGTACGGTTTTCCTGGGTGGCCGCTTTAAGAACGGAACCTTAAGAAGAGACGCTTAGAGCAATGCAAACACATGCTCAAGCTCCCTAAACCAAGTTGCTAAAAAGCACATTTTAATAAGGTTCCAAGTAATTCATTAGTCATGATTATTATTTCATAACGAACATTAGCGGTTGGCAAGCATAGCAACAACTAACATATCTACCCATATGCATAAACCCAAGGTAACAAGGAATATAGGATAAACAAGACTAGTCATTCCTAAGGTTTAACAAATTAGACACATGCATGAATGAATAACATGATTAATAGGTGAATAGGTATCAAGGATAAATCATGTTACACTTGCCTTCCTCAAAATATTGCTGCTGAACCGGGTCTTCAAACTCTTGATCAAAGCCGGCCTCGTACTGCTCGCACTCTAAACACGCATTCCAATCACCACACATACATCCATCACAAGCCAGTACATGCATACAAAAGTATTTCTATTAGAACAGTACACCATACAATGAAAACAGAAGCAAAAAGGATATAAAACTAATCTACGCATTTCTACGAACACAACAACGCGAAAATCACTCTAATCGGATCTACGGTGATTAAACTACGCTAAAAACAAGACGAAGGTCTAAGCTGCGATGAACGGAGGATCCAAAAACAAGATGAAAGGTGTTCTGCTCCTGCTGTTCGGTCCATGGGAGAGGGCGACATCGGCCTTGGTGGTTTCATGGACAGAAAAGGGGCGCTGGCCATTGCTAGCGAGCAGACCTCGCGGGAGAAAGGGGGACGGGGCTGCGGTGCACGGGATCGAACTCCGAGTGGCAAAACGGAACGGGGTCGACGAGGGCAACTCATCTTGATGTTTACCTTGGGCAGGAACGCAGCAGAGGAGGGGGATCTTGGGGAGGACAGGGCAGGTCACGTAGGCGTGGTCGGGCGTGGAAGATGGAGTCACGGCCTCGGTGTCGTGATTCACTGGACGTCGGGGTAGCCTCCGGGCGTTCCTGCGCAGCAGCCATGGGAAAAGAGAAGAGGGGTGAAGGGAAGGCGCGGGCAGCGGCAAAACGAGATCGAGGCGTCGAGGGCAACTCGTTTTAGCGCTCACCTAGGGCAGCAACGCAGCAAAGGACGACGGGGCTTGGAGAGGGGCAGAGCAGAACGCCGTCGGCCGTGGAGAGGGATCGTGCGGCCTGCTGTTCGTCGCCGGGGTAAGGTCCTCGGGTTCCTTCGCTGTTCGGGCGACAAGGTGGGATCCCGGCGTTCCTGTGCAAGAGATTTTGGGGAGGGAGAGGTCAGACGGACATCCATGGAGGAGGGATTTAGGGGCAGCGGCAGTCTTTACCTTCGCTGCTCCGGCGACGAGTTCCGGCGACCAGAAATCAATGGAGGAGGCCCTGATCTTGGGAAATTGGAGAGTAGAGGAAACAAAGGGGAAAGAGGGAAAGCTTGGCCGTGGTTTGTAGGAAGGGAGAGAGGCTCTAGTGATCTGGATTGAAGAGAGGGGGGGCTGTTACTGCTGTGACGTGAAAGCCATTGAAGGGGGCGACGGTTTCCTGCGTGAGAAAAGGGGGGGCGACGCAGGGAAGAGGAGAGGAGGCGTCGTGCTGGGAAGGGGAAGGAAGGGTGGATCTGTTTTGGGCTTGGGTTGGATCTGCGGGCCTGGGTTGGATCTGTTTGGGCCCAAGGGAAGAGGCTAGGCCCAAAAGAGAAAAGGGAGTTGGGCGGGGCTGGTTTTGGGCCGACTGCGATTGGGCCACGAGGAAGAAAGGAGCAGGCCTGGGTTGGATTTAGATCGGGGTCGAGTTTGGACTCTAGGGCTTAGCACAAAAACACACATACAAGAAAACAATGCATCGGCATGAAATGCACAAACAAGTTTCTAAACCTAGGGTTGATTTTAATTTCCGAAAAGGTTTTATATTTACCTAAATTTTGAGAATGCATACACAAAACCTAACAAATTAATTACTAATTTAGAAACAAAATTTTAGGGTGTTACAAACCTACCCCCCTTAAAAGGAATCTCGTCCTCGAGATTCGGTTGAGCCTTCAAACAGCTGTGGATATTCTGCCTTTAGATCTTCTTCTCTTTCCCAAGTTGCCTCATCCACAGAGTGTCGGCTCCACTGCACCTTACACATCCGTATCACCTTACTCCTTGTGACTCTTTCTGCCACTTCCAGTATCTTGACGGGGTACTCCTTATAAGTCAGATCCTCTTGTACATCGAGTTCATCCAAAGGTAACTGTTCTTCTGGCACCCGTAAACATTTCTTTAGTTGTGACACATGAAACACATCGTGTACACCTAACAGTCTAGTTGGCAATTCCAATTGATAAGCCACCTCACCTTTTCTGTCCAACACCTTGAATGGTCCAATATACCTTGGTGCTAGTTTGCCTTTGACATTGAATCTGCGAACTCCTCTCATCGGTGACACCTTGAGATATACGTAGTCGCCAATGTCAAAACTAAGGTCTCAACGTCTGACATCCGCATAACTCTTTTGCCTGGATTGTGCTACCTTCAAATTCTGCCTCATTGTCTGCACCTGTCTTTCAGCCTCTTTAAGAATTTCAGGTCCAAACACTTGGCTTTCTCCCGTTTGATTCCAGAACAAAGGTGTTCTGCATTTCCTGCCATATAGTGCCTCAAAAGGTGCCATTTGTAGACTCTTCTGGAAACTGTTGTTATAAGAGAATTCTGCGTATGGCAAACTCTTATCCCAACTTGTCCCGTACTGTAAAGCACAAGCCCTCAACATATCTTCCAAGATTTGGTTCATCCTTTCAGTTTGCCCATCAGTCTGTGGATGATAAGCCGAACTGAAGTTCAGTTTTGTATCCATTGACTCATGAAGTTTATGCCAGAACTGTGATGTAAACTGTGATCCCCGATCTGACACTATCTTCTTTGGAACTCCATGCAAGCATACTATTCGCTCCATGTATAGCTCTGCTAGCTTTGCGCCTGAGTAGGTGGTCTTCACCGGAACGAAATGAGCCACCTTAGTTAGTCGATCCACAATTACCCATATAGAATCAAAACCTCTCTGAGTTCGGGGCAAACCGATTATAAAGTCCATTCCGACTTCTTCCCATTTCCATTCTGGTATCTTCAAGGGTTGGAGTAAACCGGCAGGTCTCTGATGTTCCGCTTTAACCCTTTGACACGTGTCACATAGAGCGACATATGTTGCAACATCTCGCTTAAGTCCATACCACCAGTATCTCTCTTTAATATCCAAATACATTTTTGTACTTCCCGGTGTATGGAGTAAGCTGAATCATGTGCTTCCCTTAGTATAGCATCTCTTATATGCTTCAGATTAGGCACACATATTCTTTTACCGAACCATACAGTTCCTTGCTCGTCCATGGTAAATCCTGGTGCTTTTCCCTGAATGATCAAAGCTATGATTTCCTGAATCTTCTTATCTTCTTGTTGCCCTTCTTTAATCTCTTTTTCTAGTGTTGGTTCAACTTCCATTTCCCCTGTGCTAGCAGCAATTCCCAAATTCAACCGTTCAAATTCCTTACCGAGTTCTTCCGGCAACTGGGTAACTCTATTTGCATGACTTCTTCTGCTTAAAGCATCTGCCACCAAATTTGCCTTTCCGGGATGATAGTGAATCTCTAGGTCATAATCCTTGATTAACTCTAACCATCGGCGTTGCCTCAAATTCAAGTCTGACTGAGTGAACACATACTTCAGACTCTTGTGGTCAGTGTAGATATCACACTTATGGCCAATCAAGTAGTGTCTCCAAATCTTTAGTGCGTGCACCACTGCTGCAAGTTCAAGGTCATGAGTCGGATAATTTAACTCATGCTTCCTTAACTGTCTGGAGGCATATGCTACCACTTTTCCTTCTTGCATAAGTACACATCCCAAACCTTGACGAGATGCATCACAATATATAGAGAAACTCTTGGTTATATCTGGCAGTACCAATATTGGAGCAGTGGTTAATCTTTTCTTCAGCTCCTCAAAACTGGCTTGACACTTTTCTGACCACACAAACTTCACGTTCTTCTCTAGTAAGGATGTCATAGGTTTAGCTAGTTTGGAGAACCCTTCAATGAACCGTCGATAGTATCCGGCCATTCCAAGGAAACTCTGAATCTCACTCACATCTTTTGGTGGATTCCAACTCAACACATCCTTAACCTTCTTTGGATCAACTGCCACTCCTCCATTGGATACGACATGACCCAAAAATGCTACTTCCTTCAGCCAGAACTCACATTTACTGAACTTGGCATACAGTTGTTGTTCCCTGAGCCTCTGTAATACCAACCGTAGATGCTCCTCATGCTCTTCTTCATTCTTGGAGAAAATCAGAATGTCATCAATGAATACTACCCGCGTCCCTCATTTCTACCCCTTTCCTCTTCGTTTCTTCACCATTTTGGCACCCCAATTTCGCCCAAGATGGCATAGAGGCTCCAATTTATCTCCATTACTTTGTTCTATGGTACATGACTCTCATCCACTACGATTCCCAACTCGTTTCGTCCGCTAGATTTGTGGTTTGAGGTGATGAGATGAAAGGGGCTAATTTTGTTAATTTTTGTGTAGATTTTGACTCCATTGGTGATAATGAGAGTTCATTGGTGAAGAAATTGCGCGTGAAGATCATTGGTGATCAAGAGGCATCATTGTATGGAATTTACTACCAATTTGATGGAATTGGTGCAACTAATGAAATTGTTTTTTGTAAACTACATGTTTCATTGAAATTGAAAAGAATTGTAAATAATTTTGAATGAATATTAAAATTCTTGATATTATGTGTGATTTGTCGCAGATGGATTGCAACTGGATGTACCAACGGACTCCAGAAGGCATATTTGTGACGGGCGTAGATATTTTTATCACGACTGCTAGGGCGCACATCTCAACCAATGCAGCGGCTCAAGGGTACATATACTGCCCATGCAGGGATTGCAAGAACCTGAAGCAGTTCCAGAATGCCGAGTAGATCCATTGCCATCTGCTATGCAGGGGTTTCATGCAGAACTACCAGATTTGGAATAAGCACGGGGAGCATGGTGAGAACTTACCCGAGGACCCCTCAGTACAATCTGTGCGGCGGAGCGCCGTTAGCACCCAACCGGCAGGCCAGCATGAAACCGTGCTGGAGGAAGACACTACGCATCCAACGGGTGATGACTCTGTGTTGCCAGAGGACGATGTTGGTCATGAGGGCACCTTAGCAGATGAGGATGCGTTTGATGCCCTGGACCAGATGATACGTGATGTTGAGCCCGAAAACCTCGATGACCGCGAACTGAAGAAGCTGGAGCAGATGAGAAAGGATGCAAAGACACCCCTGTACTCGGGAGCATCAGTCAGCAAACTGGAGGCGGACCTTATGCTGATGCAGCTGAAGTCAAACCACGGTATGTCAGACAAAGGGTTCAATGAGTTGCTAGGTGTTGTGCACAAACTCCTACCCTCAGACAATGAGCTGCCGGAGAACACGTATAAGGCGAAGCAAATGATCTGTCCGCTGGGGCTCGAAGTGCAAAAGATCCACGCATGTCGCCACGATTGCATATTGTTTCGTGGCGATTATGCAGAGCTGGATGAGTGTCCGGTTTGCAAAGCTTCGCGGTACAGATCGGACGCAGCAGGCAAGTTGAAGTGCAAGCGTGAAAAAAGGCCGGCGGCGAAGGTCGTGTGGTATTTCCCCATAATACCACGTCTGAAAAGGTTATTCGCAAACGCGGAGACAGCGAAGATGATGAGGTGGCATGCTGAAGAACGCGTGAATGATGAAAAACTCAGGCACCCGGCAGATGCAGCTCAGTGGAGGACTATTAACAGTAAATACAAGAAGACTTTTGCTAAAGAAATTAGGAACGTAAGGTTCGGTATAAGTACGGATGGGATGTGCCCCTTCAACATGGTTAGCAGCAAACACAGCACTTGGCCAGTTACGCTATGCATTTACAACCTTCCGCCCTGGCTTTTTATGAAGCGGACGTACCTGATGATGTCGTTACTAATCCAAGGCCCGAGGCAGCCAGGCAATGATATCAATGTGTTTCTAGAGCCTCTGATCGACGATCTGCTGACTTTGTGGAACGACGGTGTCCAGGTTTGGGACGAGTATAAGAGGGAACAGTTCAAGCTCAAAGCTATTCTTTTCGTGTCGATCACAGACCTGCCCGGGCTTGGGAGCTTAGCGGGGCTAGCGACAAAAGGATACAAGGCATGTGTCATCTGCCTTGACGATACTGATGCAACATGGTTGTCAAACAGTCGTAAGATGGTATACATGGGTCACCGTAAGTTCCTACCCAAAAGTCACCCTTACCGCCGGCTCAAGAAATCGTTCAACGGGATGGGAGATGACCGTCCCGCTCCGCAGTATCTCGATGGAAGACAGATATTTAAGATGATGAAGAAACTAAAAGTCGTCATGGGAAAGAGCCAAGGAAGTGTGATGGCACCGTCTGGATCTTTGTTCAAAAAGAATTCAATCCTATTCAGGCTCCCTTATTGGCAGTTCTTGATTGTTCGACACGCTCTTGATGGGATGCACATAACAAAGAACGTGTGTGAGAGCTTGCTTGGCCTCTTGATGGGCTCTAAGGCTAGCACGAGCAAAGATGGACTAGATACTCGACTGGACATGCAACAGATGAATTTGATGCCAGAGCTGCATCCTGTCGAGCAGCCTGACGGGTCAAATAAGCTTCCGGTGGCGTCATGGACCTTGAAGAAGGAGGAGAAGGTGAAGCTGATAAGTTTCTTTCATCAACTTAAAGTGCCTACTGGCTACAGCGGCAACATCAAGAGGCTGGTGAACATGAAAGAGCTGAAGTTCAACATGGGATGCATGAAGGCCCACGACTGCCATGTTTTCATGACTCAACTGCTGCCAGTTGCCATCAGAGGTGTTCTACCCGAGAAATTACGGGACCCAATAATAAAGCTATGCGCATTCTTCAATGCAATTTCGCACAAGGTCATAGACCCGACCACACTTGACAAGCTACACGCAGACGTGGCGCACACATTGACTAGGCTCGAGATGCATTTCCCACCGACATTTTTCAATATCTCCATGCACCTCCTGGTTCACCTGGTTGACCAGATAAAAGCCCTTGGACCAATGTTCCTGCACAATATGTTTCCTTTCGAGAGATTAATGAGCGTCCTGCGGAAGTACGTCCGCAACAGATATAGACCGGAAGGGTGCATGGTTGAGGGGTGGTCTACCGAGGAGGCAATCGAGTTCTGCACATACTACCTTGACCTGGATCAAATCGGCGTCCCNCTTCAATGAACCGTCGATAGTATCCGGCCATTCCAAGGAAACTCTGAATCTCACTCACATCTTTTGGTGGATTCCAACTCAACACATCTTTAACCTTCTTTGGATCAACTGCCACTCCTCCATTGGATACGACATGACCCAAAAATGCTACTTCCTTCAGCCAGAACTCACATTTACTGAACTTGGCATACAGTTGTTGTTCCCTGAGCCTCTGTAATACCAACCGTAGATGCTCCTCATGCTCTTCTTCATTCTTGGAGAAAATCAGAATGTCATCAATGAATACTACCACAAACTTGTCCAAGTAATCCATGAAGACTTTATTCATCAAATACATGAAGTATGCAGGAGCATTGGTCAATCCAAATGACATCACTGTAAACTCATACAATCCATACCGGGTGGTGAATGCTGTCTTGGGAATATCAGAAGCACGAATTCTCATCTGATGATATCCTGAACGGAGATCAATCTTAGAGAATACACATGCTCCCTTCAATTGATCAAAGAGATCATCGATCCTCGGTAGCGGATACTTATTCTTTATGGTTACGTCATTGAGTGCTCGGTAATCGATGCACATTCTCTTGGTTCCATCTTTCTTCTCAACAAATAATACCGGTGCTCCCCAAGGTGAAGAGCTGGGTCTAATATAACCCTTCTCAAGTAGCTCATCTAATTGCTTCTTAAGTTCTTCTAATTCTTTCACACCCATTCTATATGGTCGCTTAGCTATAGGTGCAGTGCCAGGTTTAAGATCAATAAGAAATTCAACTTCGCGTTCTGGTGGCATACCTGACAACTCTGCGGGAAATACATCGGGAAATTCCTTCACCACATTGATGTCTTCCATGGCCATCTCCTTCACTTGATTAGCATGACACACATCTGAAGCAGTCATTGTTGCTTGATATTCTACTTTCTCTCCAGAACTTGCTGTCAGTTGCACTGCTCTTTTAGCACACTGAATTACTCCATCATGCTTTGCTAGCCAGGACATTCCCAGGATAATATCAATGCCAGTAGAATTCAGGATTATAGGGTTGGCTACAAAATCTACCCCCTTATTTTTATGCTAACCTTTGGACAAACTAAGGTTGCCTTTAGTTCTCCACCAGGTGAACTAACTATCATTGCTTTTTGCATTGGTTGCATAATCATCATGTGCTTTTTCACAAACTGGGCAGATATAAAAGCATGCGATGCTCTAGAATCAAATAATACTGATGCAGGATTTGAGTTCACTGAAAACGTACCGATCACCACATCTGTTGCTTCTTGCGCAGCCTCCGCATTCACATGATTAACTTTGCCTCGGGCATAGTTCTGCTGTCCTCCATTACGTGGGCCTTGTTGCTGCCTACCGGTGTTCTGTCCCATCTTCTTAGGACAATTGTTAGCAAAATGCCCCGGTTCACCACAACTGTAACACACCCTTGGAGTCACGGGTGTTGTGTTGGCCTGTGTGAGTGGTGGAGCTTGAGCTTTCAGCTGTGGGTTCTGAGGCCTGTACTGCTGCTGCTGCTGGTTCTGGGGGCGCTGCTGGTACTGCGGACGGCCTGTCTGAGGAGAAGATCCTTGAAAGCGAGGCTGATTACCCATTGATGGATTGTAGCGAGGACGCGAGCTGCTTCCAGACTGTTGGCCCATATACTTCCTCTTCTTTTCTTCCATCTCCTTGCGCTTATGCTCAAGCATCAGAGCTTTGTCAACCAACTTTTGAAAGTTCTCAAAAGTGTGCGTCATTAGTTGGTATTGTAGCCCATCATTCAATCCCAACAGAAAGAGCCTCTGTTTCTTATCATCTGTGGAGACCTCCTCTGGAGCATACCTTGATAGTTCAATAAATTTATCACGGTAAGCCGTGACAGTCATAGATCCCTGCTTCAATGCCAAGAACTCCTGACGCTTCAGTATCATCAAGCCATCCGGCACATGGTGAGAACGGAAGCTCTCGCAGAATTCCAGCCAAGTGATCTGATTAGGGTGAGGGTGAGCATACTGATATGCATCCCACCAGTCCAGGGCTGCTCCTTGTAGTTGGCCTGACCCATAAAGAACCTTCTCACGATCATCACATTGAGCAATGTCAAGCTGCCGGTCCACTGCCTTGAGCCAGTCCACCGCTTGCAAAGGATTACTTGCACTGGAGAAGGTTGGTGGACGACCCTTCATGAATTCTCCACGCTTGTCCCTGGGTGGAGCGGGATGTGGTGGATGAGGAGGTTGGTTCTGCTGGTTTTGTTGCATCATTGCCATGGTTTGAGCCAACTGCTGCATGATCTGGTTTTGCTGGGCCAGAAGTTGCTCAACAGTGGGTTGGTTTCCTCCCTGGTTGCTTCTCCTTCCACTGGCCATCTGTTGAGAACATAAATATTACTGTTATTCAACCATCCAAGATAACCATAATCTGATTCTGGACAAGGATATGGAAATGATAGATGTGCAGAGCAAAAACCCACCCAACTATTACACACTTAACTTAAACCTATATCTAGATGCTTGTGAGTATAAAACCCACAATCATTACAAAAAGCCAACTCATGCATTAATCATAATCACAATAATTCAAATCACTCAAGAGCACAAGTTCACACATGAGAAACTTAAAACAAACTCAAAACGCATCTAAGTCGTTTATTACATCTCATGGGACAAACCTAAAGATCCTCATCTATGGTGATTCGGGCCTATCTCATTGATTCGGGCCTATCTCATGAAAGAAAACAACGGGGAAAGTCAAATTTTGCAATAGATAAGGATAGAAGTATAAGCAAAGATTTTTAATAAATTACTGACAAGGCAAAACAAGGATAGATTGAATAAATAAAATGAGGTATGTATAATCAATAAATAAAATAACCAAGGTTAAATCAAAATGAAATAAAGCAAGGAGTATAAACTCTAAACGACCATTCTACTCTAGGCTGCGCATCCTACAGTCAGCACTGCTTTGATACCACTCTGTCACACCCGGATTTACGAAGGAAATCCGAATGCTACTATATGTGTACCCAGGAAGTCTTTACACACATATAGCTCAGAAATGAATATCAAAGAAAGGAAAACAGTGCTCGATAACATAAATCATAACAAGTCTTACATCACAGGCATTACATTTATTAACGAGTTTATCAAAGTAGCGGAAGCCTGACGTAGTCTAACTCCAGAACATCTCCACAGGGACTCTGACTAGGGGAATGCACTGCCTAGAAGTCCGGGAACTCCTCGGGGAAGACAAAAGCATCCACTGGCGGCTCTTCTGAGTACCCATCCGGGATTTTGTTGATATGAAGCAAGTGTAAGTAATCCATCTTACTTAGCAAGCATAACATGATTAAATGAGGCTCAAAAGGCTAGACAAGGTTTAAACTGCGGTTAGCATTTTTAGTTGATTGATTTTAAAATTAACCTGAATTACTAGAATTATATGACAACCCGGTTGTAACCCACATTTAGAAAAACATGTGAGATATTATAAGTAACCAACATCATCGTTAAACATTACTTTAGAAAACTAGGAACCGCTCGAAAAGGATCCAGGCCGCTCTTGACCGTGAGCACGGCTGTTATAACAGTTTCACACTCTGCAGAGGTTGTACACTTTCACCACCGGTCGTGATCCCCCTTGCCTTGGGCACGCACTCCCTTCACACCACGTGAAATGAGTACAGGGTTTCACTACGAGACCTTTCAAAAGACACCCTAGCAAGCTAGTGGCCGCTACGGTTTCCTGACAGGCGCATGGACCCCTCCAGGCTCCAGCCAAAACATCACACAAATCCATCACACAAACCCCAACGAGAACTGACCGAGGTCCACACTTAAACCTGGCAGCCCCACTTGCGCCTTTCGGTAACCACTAGACAAGCTAGAGCCGTACAGTTTACTTAGTCAAGACCAGAGCCATGTGATTCCTGTGGTTGTACGGTTTTCCTGGGTGGCCGCTTTAAGAACGGAACCTTAAGAAGAGACGCTTAGAGCAATGCAAACACATGCTCAAGCTCCCTAAACCAAGTTGCTAAAAAGCACATTTTAATAAGGTTCCAAGTAATTCATTAGTCATGATTATTATTTCATAACGAACATTAGCGGTTGGCAAGCATAGCAACAACTAACATATCTACCCATATGCATAAACCCAAGGTAACAAGGAATATAGGATAAACAAGACTAGTCATTCCTAAGGTTTAACAAATTAGACACATGCATGAATGAATAACATGATTAATAGGTGAATAGGTATCAAGGATAAATCATGTTACACTTGCCTTCCTCAAAATATTGCTGCTGAACCGGGTCTTCAAACTCTTGATCAAAGCCGGCCTCGTACTGCTCGCACTCTAAACACGCATTCCAATCACCACACATACATCCATCACAAGCCAGTACATGCATACAAAAGTATTTCTATTAGAACAGTACACCATACAATGAAAACAGAAGCAAAAAGGATATAAAACTAATCTACGCATTTCTACGAACACAACAACGCGAAAATCACTCTAATCGGATTTACGGTGATTAAACTACGCTAAAAACAAGACGAAGGTCTAAGCTGCGATGAACGGAGGATCCAAAAACAAGATGAAAGGTGTTCTGCTCCTGCTGTTCGGTCCATGGGAGAGGGCGACATCGGCCTTGGTGGTTTCATGGACAGAAAAGGGGCGCTGGCCATTGCTAGCGAGCAGACCTCGCGGGAGAAAGGGGGACGGGGCTGCGGTGCACGGGATCGAACTCCGAGTGGCAAAACGGAACGGGGTCGACGAGGGCAACTCATCTTGATGTTTACCTTGGGCAGGAACGCAGCAGAGGAGGGGGATCTTGGGGAGGACAGGGCAGGTCACGTAGGCGTGGTCGGGCGTGGAAGATGGAGTCACGGCCTCGGTGTCGTGATTCACTGGACGTCGGGGTAGCCTCCGGGCGTTCCTGCGCAGCAGCCATGGGAAAAGAGAAGAGGGGTGAAGGGAAGGCGCGGGCAGCGGCAAAACGAGATCGAGGCGTCGAGGGCAACTCGTTTTAGCGCTCACCTAGGGCAGCAACGCAGCAAAGGACGACGGGGCTTGGAGAGGGGCAGAGCAGAACGCCGTCGGCCGTGGAGAGGGATCGTGCGGCCTGCTGTTCGTCGCCGGGGTAAGGTCCTCGGGTTCCTTCGCTGTTCGGGCGACAAGGTGGGATCCCGGCGTTCCTGTGCAAGAGATTTTGGGGCTGGTTTTGGGCCGACTGTGATTGGGCCACAAGGAAGAAAGGAGCAGGCCTGGGTTGGATTTAGATCAGGGTCGAGTTTGGACTCTAGGGCTTAGCACAAAAACACACATACAAGAAAACAATGCATCGGCATGAAATGCACAAACAAGTTTCTAAACCTAGGGTTGATTTTAATTTCCAAAAAGGTTTTATATTTACCTAAATTTTGAGAATGCATACACAAAACCTAACAAATTAATTACTAATTTAGAAACAAAATTTTAGGGTGTTACAGTAGTAGGGGGTACAAACTGGTCGGGAGAGGGAGAGGATCCCAAGTCCCTGTGCTGTGCGAGTGAGCGTGCTGTTCGTGCTGTGTTCGAATGTTCGACTGATGTCCGTCCCCCTCCCCCCACAGGTGTCCCCTTGTCCCCTTTTATAGTCTCAAGGAGAGAAGGGAGCGGGGGGTAAGAAAGAAAGAAAATTACAAGGGGAGTTACTGCCCCCGAGGCCTTTAGCTTGTGCCGCGCGCCGAGCCGTACAGGGAGCAGGTGTTGACGGAGTGGGCACCCCGCCGGACCCGGGATCGTACATCCCGGGTGGTTGGTGTAGATGACTTCTCGGGTGGGCTCTCGGGTAGTTTCCGGGTCGTGGTTGACTCGCTCGAGGCCTTTGGGAGCTCCAGGTGTCCTCTTCTGGTTCCAGGTGTCGTCCATGGACGCCTGGGGTCGTCCTTGGGCGCCCGGTGTTGCGCATGCGTTTCTCTCAGGACTGTAGCGTTCCTGTTCGGATGAGACGGGCGCCACTGTGGCTGCCGTGGCGAAGGACGGACGCCCATCATGCTCTGACGCGGCGGGTACCAAGTGGGTACGGCGCTGGATGGGCCGGCACGGGACGTGGCCGAGTAGTTTGACCGGGCGAGCCGGAGACTCCTCGGAGGCGGAGAGCTCCCCGGGCGAATCGGAGAGCCTTTCGGAGGCGGAGCACTCCTCGGGCGAGCCGCGGAACCACTCGGAGGCGGAGAACTCCTCGGGCGAATCGGCGAACCACTCGGAGGCGGAGAACTCTTCGGGCGGATCGGAGAGCCATTCGGAGGCGGAGAACTCCTCGGGCGAGCCGCGGAACCGCTCGGAGGCGGAGAACTCCTCGAGCGAGCCGCGGAACCGCTCGGAGGCGGAGAATTCCTCGGGCGAGCCG
Source organism: Alloteropsis semialata (assembly GCA_004135705.1). Taxonomy (NCBI): domain Eukaryota; kingdom Viridiplantae; phylum Streptophyta; class Magnoliopsida; order Poales; family Poaceae; genus Alloteropsis; species Alloteropsis semialata. Next base: position 51,141,260 of record CM014278.1, read on the forward strand.
AGGAATCGCTCGGAGGCGGAGAATTCCTCGGGCGAGCCGCGGAACCGCTCGGAGGCGGAGAACTCCTCAGGCGAATCGGAGACTCATCGGGCGGCCTCCGAGTTGTTGGGGCATGGAGAATCTGCTTTGATTTGGTTCTTCGGCTTTTGCTTTTGAGGGGTGGATTATCGTGAGCTCCCAGATTAAGGGCTTGATTGGGTACCCCTAATTCAGACCCTCGTCAATAGGTATGCCGTACTATCAAGAGGGATGCATCACATGTAGTCTTGAAATTATCTAAGTGCTCAAGAAACCCATGTGAGTTGATGAGAGACACAGAAGTCACACGTACACTTCACTGGTTTTGCCAGGGCAAAACCGGTGGCACCGGTTTTGGGAAACCGGTGGCACCGGTTTTGGGAAACCGGTGGCACCGGTTTTGTGTTAGATAGCTCCAACGGCTAGTTGGTTTGAAATCTCGGTGGCACCAGTTTTAGGAACCGGTGGCACCGGTTTTCACTGGGTCTGTAACGGCTAGTTTTTGTGGAGTGGAGTATTTATACCCCACGACCTCCACAGTGGCAAGCTGCTGTTCCTGAGGTTGCTATAGTGCTTTCCTGCTCTTCCTTGCCAAGCCAAAGCCATATTTGCTCTCCCCAACCCCTCTTTGTGAGGATTGCTTGATATTGTGAGATCTTTGAGTTGGGTAGTAGAGAGAGCAGCCTTTGTAAGAAGATTGAGAGCACCAAAGCACCTTGAGCACTGTTGGACTTCATCAAGTTCATGTGATTCATTTGTTACTCTTGGAGCTTCGCTCCTAGACGGCTAGGTGTTGCCCGTGAGCTACCAAGGTGTGGTGAGCTGTGGGATTGTTTGTGCAGGTCGTGCTTCGCCTCCGAAAGGGAAGAAGCAAGCTAGTGGAAGGAGGAGATAGCTTGACCTAGTGTGGTCGCATAAGCTTCCTCAACGGAGAGTAGGATTCACCGTGCCTTGGTGGCTGCTTGGTGCGAGCGGTGAATCCGAACTTCGGGAAACAAATCTTGTGTCTCCTCGCTGGTTTGAGCTTCTTTGTGCTTATATTGCAAATTGGCGAAATTGCTCGATATTGTTGTATATGTGTTTTTGAGTGCAGGGACTTGGAGATATAACTTAGAAAGACTTTTCAATCATTATCTCCAAGTTTAGTTTGATTCCGAGCTCCCTAACATATTCTATCTAACTTGGGGGTTCACTGCCGGGACAAAACCGTTGGCACCGGTTTTTCAAAACCGGTGATACCGGTTTTGGTGGCAGTGTTCTATTTCCGCTGCATTAGCGTGCTATTCTTTTATTTGGAGATTCTAAAGATCCTTTTAGAAGTTCATTTACTGAATTTCTAAAAGTGGTATTTGGAATACCCAATTGTCACTAATAAATTTGTTTTAAGTGGCAATATTTTCAGGGCTTGCCTATTCACCCCCCTCTAGACGACATCAAGGTCCTTTCAATTGGTATCAGAGCTTGGCTTCACATCTAGGCTTAACCGCCGTGAAGAAAAGATGTCGATAGAGATAAACTTTGAGCCTCTCAAGGTTGACTACTCAAATTTTGCATCGTGGGTTGGTAATGTTCATCATGCTCTTAGAAAATTAGATCCTGTTGTTGAACATATTTTAGTTGAAAGCATCCTACCTCCTAGGTGTGACACTAACAATTTTGATCGATCAAATGTCACTCAAGGGGAGTTGGCTTGCTTGCAACTCAATTCTTGTGTTACTAACTTCTTGCAAAGGTCTGTGTGTAAAGCTATATGGAACGTCATCTCTAGGGATGACATAATTCAAAGAGATGCACATCGCATTTGGACTCTCATCAAGGATGCATATGAAGATATAGAAAGTGATGACGAAGAGCAAGAAGACATGGAGTCACTAGAGGAGTGCTCAACATCACCTATGTGCTATGAGCCTCAAGTGACATCATCCAAGGAGCAAGAGAACCACAAGACTACACTCACTGGCTCTGCTCAGGCAGAACCGGTGGTACCGGTTTCTAAAACCGGTGGAACCGGTTTCGACCAGGAGCTAGCTGATGAGTTCTCCTCGAGTGAAAATTCAACGACTCATCAGCTCAGTGAGGTATCTACTGCTCCTAGTCATTCCTCTTTGAATGCTAACATTTCTTATTGTCATATAACTGAAAGCAAAGAGGAAGTCAAGGAGTCAAATGAATCCTTGACAATTTCATTGGAGGAAGAAAATCGAAGGCTCAAGGATCAGCTTGAGAAGCTCTCTAGTAAGTATGTGAACTTGCAGGTTACTCATAAGGAACTAGAGTGTTCCTATGGGAAGCTTGTAGATTCACACATATTCCTTGAAGTGAATCATGAGGTTATGCTTACTACTATGAAATCTTTAGAACCTCAAATTCATAAGTGTAAATGTTCTCTAGCCAAAATCGATATATCTTGTGCTAACCCTTGCGACTCGCAAGCAAAAACCTCATGGTATGATCAAGTTTTTGCAGAGTCACGTCATGAACACATTGTACAAGATAATGACAATCTGAAGCTAGAGGTGGAAAGGCTTAAGATGGACTTGTCAAAGCTAAAAGGCAAGGGCCTTGCGCAACCTTCTCAAGATAACGGTGATTCCATGGTGAAAAATCTTGAGAAGGGATCAACGTCGCAAAGCTCCTGCAAGAATTCTCTCAAGTCCATCTCAAAAGAAAAGCAAGACAACAAGAAGAAGAAACTTGATCACATCAAATGTCTCAAGTGCTCTCAAATGGGACATTATGCTTCCATGTGCTCTTTTGAAAAGAAGAACAAGCCAAAACAATCAAAAAGGAAGAGAAGTCTTCCACAGAGGAGATGTTATGGATGTCGTGAGAAAGGACACGAAATTGAAGCTTGTGTCAACCAGTCAAGTGTGCCCTCAAGTAAAACCGGTGGAACCGGTTTGGCCAAACCGGTGATACCGGTTTCCGCTGAAGAACCACAAGTCAAGCAGAACAGCCTTGGGTTGAAGACACAAGCAAACTTTAGAGAGAAGAAAAGTTCTTCAAGCAAGAAACATAAAAGTAGCAACATCAAACACAAGACTTGCTACACATGTCGTCAAAAGGGACACTTTGGTAAGGATTGTCCAAATGGTGAAAATCCTAATCTTGATCTTGTCAATAATAAGTTTATTAAGATTAGGAGGAACTCAACTGACTCTTGTGCAACTAATGTGATTGGTTCACCTAGGACAAGCACAAAGGCCATTTGGGTTTCTAAGTTCTTGCTTACTAACCTTGTAGGACCCAACACACGTTGGGTACCAAAATATGCCTAAAAGAGACTTGTAGGTACTTGGAGCAGCATTGGAAGCTTGGTTCACTTGAGAAGAATTCCATCTTATATCATTTGCATCTCAAGAGAAATTTCATATCATAAATGAACCAAGTGAGATCAATGGAAGAAAATGTTATCCAATGCTTCTCCCATGATAAGTACCTCTCTAGCTGTCCACTCATATATATATATCCATACACTTGTTGTTTCCAAGCATGTATAGTGGACAAGCGATCTTTGATTAATAATGAAAGATTATGACAAATAACACTTGATGCTACTAATCTGGACTGCATGAAAGAGATCAGACGGCCGAAGGGTGTTCTGCTCCTGCTGTTCGGTCCAGGGGAGAGGGCGACATCGGCCTTGGTGGTTTCACGGACAGAAAAGGGGCGCTGGCCATTGCTAGCGAGCAGACCTCACGGGAGAAAGGGGGACGGGGCCGCGGTGCATGGGATCGAACTCCGAGCGGCAAAACAGAACGGGGTCGACGAGGGCAACTCATCTTGATGTTTACCTTGGGCAGGAACGCAGCAAAGGAGGCGGGTCTTGGAGAGGACAGAGCAGGTCACATGGGCGTGTGAGAGATGGAGTTGCGGTCTCCTCGTCGCAGTTCTGGACGGCCGCGTCGTGCTCTTGGGGTTCCTGCGCATGAACCAAGGATGGGAGAGGATGATGGCGATCTTCGCAGCAGCAGAACAAAACAGCGACGGCGTTTCTTACCCAGTGAACTCCGGCGAGGAAAAGCGATGGAGAGGGCACTGACCTTGGGGAAGTTCGCTGGGGGAGAGAGCGACCCAGGGTAGGGGCTTCTGCTTGCGTTCGTGAGGGCCAGGAAGGGGGGCACTGTTCTGCTTAAGGGAGAAAAGAGAGCGACGGTTCTGAGGGAGGCGCGGTTCTGGAGGGGGGAGCGTGCGTGGAGAAGGGGGGAGAAGGACACAGGTCAAGGAATTGAAGAGAGGGGGAGGGGAAATCACTGCCATGGCTTGAATAACATTGAAGAGGAATTAAAGGCTGGAGTTTCTGATGGGGAGAGGAAAGGGAGGGGCGTGAGGGGAAGGGGGGCGACGGCATCCTGCAGCTTCTGCGTGCGTGCGTGAGATGAGAGAAGGGGGCGACGGTTCTGCGTGAAAGGGAAAAGGGGGGAGAGAATGGATCTGTTTGGGCCTGGGTTGGATCTGTTTGGACCCAAGGGAAGAGGCTAGGCCCAAAAGGGAAAAGGGAGATGGGCGGGGCTGGTTTTGGGCCGACTGCGATTGGGCCACGAGGAAGAAAGGAGCGGGCCTGGGTTGGATTTAGATTGGGCTCTAGGTTTTGGACTAAGCACACACAAAACACTCATACAAGAAAACGATGCATCGGCATGAAATGCACAGAACAAGTTTCTAAACCTAGGGTTGATTTTAATTTCCGAAAAAAGTTTTATATTTACCTAACTTTTGAGAATGCACACACAAGAACTTAGCAATTTAATTACTATATTAGAAAAGAAATTTTTAGGGTGTTACAGGCGCCACTCACCAACGGTGTATGCTTAGGTGTTTCGACGAACTCATCGGACCGACCGTTGAGGCATATGTGGACGACATCATTGTCAAGTCCAAACAGGCCGACCAGCTCGTAGCCGACTTGGAAAAGACGTTCGCCAAACTCAGGGCGAATGACGTTAAGCTCAACCCCGAAAAATGCGTCTTTGGGGTACCCAGAGGGATGCTCTTGGGCTTCATCGTGTCTCGCCGAGGGATAGAAGCCAACCCAGAGAAGATCGACGCCATCGCCAAGATGGGCCCGATTCGGGACCTGAAAGCGGTGCAACGGATCACTGGGTGCCTGGCCGCGTTGAGTCGGTTCATCTCGCGTCTCGGCGAAAAGGTCCTCCCTCTGTACCGGCTCTTGAAGAAGTCTGAGCGGTTCGTTTGGACGGAGGAGCTCGAAACGGCGCTAAATCACATCAAGGCGGTCTTAACGAAGCCGCCGATCTTGGTCCCGCCGAATACGGGCGAACCCCTTCTCCTCTACATTGCGGCAACCACACAAGTGGTGAGCGCAGCGTTGGTAGTGGAGCGCGAAGAAGAGGGGCACGTTCTCAAGGTGCAGCGCCCGACTTACTTCGTAAGCGAGGTGCTCGGAGACACCAAAACGAGGTACCCGCAGATCCAGAAGCTGCTGTACGCTGTCCTCATCTCCAAAAGGAAGCTCCGCCACTACTTCGACTCGCACCCAGTTACAGTGGTGAGCTCCTTTCCCCTTGGCGAGATTATAAACAGCCCTGACTCGACGGGTCGGATCTCGAAGTGGGACATGGAACTGATGGGCCAGGGCATTACTTACGCCCCCCGGACGGCCATTAAGTCCCAGACCCTCGCCGACTTCGTCGCGAAATGGACCGAGGTTCAGCTACCCGCAGCCCCTGTCGATCAGGAGTACTGGGTGATGTACTTTGACGGCTCGTTGACTCGCACAAGAGCGGGAGTCGGTTTAGTTTTCGTCTCGTCCCTCGGGGTACGAATGAAATACGTGATCCGACTGCATTTCCCGGCCTCCAACAACGTGGCCGAGTACGAGGCCCTGATCAACGGCTTGAAGATAGCTGTCGAATTGGGAATTCGGCGCCTCGAGATTCGAGGCGATTCCCAACTCGTGGTCAATCAGGTCATGAAAGAGTCGAGCTGCGAAAGCGAGACCATGGCAGCGTATTGTCAAGAGGTACGGAAGCTCGAGGACAAATTCGACGGCCTTGAGCTACGGCACATCAAAAGGCGGTTCAACGAGGCCGCCGACGCACTGGCCAAGAAAGCGTCCGGCCGGGAACCCGTCCCGACCGGGATCTTTGCCAGTGACCAACAAAGGCCATCGATAAAGCTCTCCCGCCCGGCACAGGCCGGGCCCCACGGCCAAGGTCTCCCGAAGCGGACCGCTCCAGGCTCGGGGGCTGGCGAGGACGAGGCCAAAGCCACGGAAGGGTCGGAGGTCGGCGCCGAGCCGACCGATCAAGCCCTGTCCGACCTACTCGCCCTTGCCGCCGCAACGCTGACCGAGGACCAAGCGCCAGACTCCGGCGCTCCGGATTGGCGACAGCCCTTCCTCGACTACTTGCTGCAGGAGAAACTCCCGACGGATAAAACAGAGGCCCGCCGTATTGCTCGGCGCGCCAAATCCTACGCGATCGTAGGGGACGAGCTGTACAGACGCAGCCCCACGGGAATCCTCCAACGGTGCATCCCCTTTGATCAGGGCAAGGAGCTGTTGAGGGACATCCATGGGGGCACATGCGGCTACCACGCCGCACCGCGCAGCCTTGTCGACGGCCGTGAAGGATGCCGTTGAGATCGTGCGCATCTGTGAAGGGTGTCAGTTCTATGCGAAACAAACACACCTTCCTGCGCAAGCCCTCCAAACGATCCCCATCACCTGGCCGTTCGCAGTCTGGGGGTTGGACATGGTCGGGCCCCTCAAGAAGACGCCCGGGGGCTTCGACCACTTGCTCGTCGCCGTCGACAAATTCACCAAGTGGATAGAGGTCCAACCCATCGCGACCATCCGATCGGAAGAGGCCGTCAAGTTCTTCCTCGACATCGTCCATCGCTTCGGCGTGCCCAATTCGATCATCACAGACAACGGAACCCAGTTCACCGGGAAGAAATTCCTGCGATTCAGCGATGAGTACCACATACGGGTTGACTGGGCCGCCGTCGCACATCCTCGCACGAACGGGCAAGTAGAACGCGCGAACGGGATGATCCTGCAAGGGCTCAAACCCCGAATATTCGAGCGTTTGAAAAAGTTCGGAGGGCGTTGGATCGAAGAGCTCCCGGCGGTGATCTAGAGCCTGCGCACGACGGCGAGTCGAGCGACAGGTTTCACCCCGTTCTTCATGGTGTACGGGTCGGAAGCCGTACTCCCGACCGACCTCGATTACGGGTCTCCGCGTGTCCGTGCCTACGACGACGAAGGCAATCAAACCTCTCTCGAGGACGCTGTCGATCAGCTGGAAGAGGCCAGGGAAGTCACTTTGGCTCACTCGGCAAAATACCAACAGTCCCTACGGCGCTACCATGACCGGCGCATCAGGGGCCGCGCGTTCCAGGTCGGCGATCTGGTGCTACGCCTCGTCCAAAGCAATAAAGGCAAGCACAAGCTTTCGTCGCCCTGGGAAGGTCCATTCATCATCTCCCAGGTCCTCCGGCCCGGCTCGTACAAGCTAAAAACGCGCTGGGAAGGTCCATTCATCATCTCCCAGGTCCTCCGGCCCGGCTCGTACAAGCTAAAGAACGCGAAAGGAGAGGAGTACGCTAACGCCTGGAACATTGAGCAGCTACATCGCTTCTATCCCTGATTACTCTAGGCTACCTATCATTATTCGAACGTTTTCCTTTCATTTCAAGAAGTCACGCCCGACCCTGGTCTCCTGGCCAAGGATCGGACGTCACTCGGGGGCTAACCTGCGTCCCCCGGGTCCTCGACTCTCGGCAAATTCACGTACCCGAGACTAAGGAAAAAGGGTACTTGCTAATGAAGCGACATGCGCTCGCTAGTCGGAATGCTAAAAGAGCAAAGGCCCCAGTGGCAACGGCTCAAAGGCTCACTAGTAAACCGCACGGCTCACTTCATTTCAGGCGCGCCCTGACTCTTAGCCAAGGAAACGGGAAAGGCCGAGCGTTAACGACACAGACGATTAAGTTCATTACAAAAGTGAATACGATTGTCTGAAAACCAAAAGAAAAGAAAAAAAACTAATCAGGGCGCCCACAGCCCTTCTTCTTCCGCAGTCTTGGTGGCGAGGACAGAGGCCAGCAACGACACCTCCTCTTCAAGCGCCACCACCCCCTCCGGCGTCGTATCAGGAGCAAACCCGTCGGTGAGGCACTCCAGGGCGATCTCGGCGTAATGGGAGCGGGCGACGGCGAAGGCGCGGCGCACCCCGAGGAAGAGCCCATCGCTCGCCATGGCCCGAGCCCGAGCTGGGATACGGCTGGTGTCGACGAGCAGCGAGCTCGGCCCTCGCTGCGACCTCATCCCAAGGTCGTCGAGAACAACACCGACCTCCGTGCGGAGGGCGTCGTACTCGTCCCCCTCCTGCCGCAGCAGCCCTTCGAGGTTGCGCGCTTCGGTCTCGAGGCCCTCGATAGTTGCGCGATCCCTCACCGCCGCCTCGCCCAAGGAGGCGCACATCGCCTCGGCTGCCTCGCGGGAACTCCGCTCAGCCGCAAGAGCCTGTTCCGCAGCCTCGAGGTCACGGGCCTACGCCTCGCTGAGCCGCCTGGCCTCGTCGCGCTCCGACGCCACCTGAGCCAGCTGAGTGCGAGTCCCATCGAGGACAGCGGTGATGCGGTCCCGGTCGGCCTTCAGGCGCTCCACCCTTCCTCTCGCGGCCGCTTGCTCAGGTCGCCCCTCGGCGGAGTCCGCTCTCGGGTCGGGGAGCTGGCGCCACGAGGGACTTCGCGCGGCGGCCGAGTTGGCGGCTGCATCGGCGTAGAGTCGCCGCCACCCGATGGCTCCTCGTCGTCCAGCGCTCCCCAATCCACCGCGGACTCGCGCCGGGAGGTCGGAAGGCTCGACGTGGACCCATCGGAGGAATCCGAGACGAAATCAAAGCCCCCCTCGAAGGGACCCTGATCCTCGCACCACAACCCGTCCTGTCGGGCGTGCAAGCGCCGCTGGCGGTACTCCTCCTCGGCCTTCTCACGGGCCAGCCGCTTCTTCTCCTTCTTCCTCTCGGCAGCCGCTTTCTTCAAACGAGCGGCCTCTGCTCGCTCACGGTTCAGAGCCCGAGCGGCCGCATCTTCAGGGAGCGGAGGCCGAGAGGGTTTGTAGACCAGGGGCTGCTGGAGAAAAAGAGACATGAATGACTCGTTAGGGTAAAAAATACACAACGAGGATAAACGGAAAAACCCCGAAAACTCACCGGGATTAGGGACTCGCCCACGGGGCGCATGACGGGGTGATCCCGCATCGGATACGCCGAGGAGTCGCGCGCCACAGCTTCGCGAAGGCGGGTGCGCACCTCCACATCCGAGAGGACCCCAACGGACATAACCGACCCCGTCCAATCCGCCGCCAGGGTCAGCTGGTCCAGCCTCAGCCGGCGAGCCATCAGCGGAAGAACGCGGCGCGCGTGGTACGCCGCGATGATCCCAGGGCTGGTGACCCCCCGCTCGCGAAGGCGGAGGACCGCAGCATGGAGACCGCTCAAGTGTGGCCGCTCCGCCTTAGGCGGGCCCCAATGCCAGGAATCCGGCCGCTCCTCGATGGTCCTCCCCGTGAAGGCCGGGAGAGGAGCGGCCGGGTCGCTCCGCAGGTAGAACCACCGGGGATGCCAGCCCTTGTTGGTGGTCGTCAGAGGAAGCTTGGGGTAATTCTCGCCCTGGCGCGAGCGCAGCCGGATCCCAGCGCAGCCGAGCGGCGTCAGCCGCCTGTCTTTCTTCACCTCCTCGACATGGAAGTAGGACCTCCAGAGATCGAAGTGGGGGTCGATTCCGAGGAATCCTTTGCACAGGGCCACGAACACGGCGACGTGCAGCAGCCCGTTAGGGTTGAGATGCTGGAGCTCAATCCTGTAGTAGTGAAGGAGTCCGCGGAGGAAAGAATGAGGGGGAAGCCCCAAACCCCGTTCATGAAAGGGGACGAAAGACACGACGTATCCATCGGCAGGGGAGGGGACCGCCTCGTCGCCCAGAGCCATCCACTCCACAAGATCGGTTCGCGGACATAGGAGCCCGCGCTCCACCAGGCGCTCGAGCTTGGCTTCGGTGACACGGGAACGAGGCCAGGCCATGGCTGACGGGCGAGGAGTGCGACGGGCGAAGGAAAAAAGGTATGGATTTGGGCAGGCAATGACGTAGGCGGCGGCGGCGATTCGGGAGCAGGCGAGCGAAGGAGGAAGAAGAAGAGGCCTCCGCCCCCCTCTTAAATAGACAGGTAAGGGGGCGGGGCGGCGGGGGGCCTCGGGTCTCTCGCCTGTGCCGCAGGCCAAAGGGCCCACGCGGCCCCACGACGTGCGTCCCCGCTCGCCCACGTCTCCCACGCCCCGGGACTCGCACCCCGGTTCTCTCTCTCTCCAAACCCTTCGCCTTCCGTTCCCTCGCCCCGCCTTTTTTTCCGTCAAATACGTTATTTCCTTTTTCTTTTCCTGCGATTTCATTTTTCAGGGAAAGGAAGACGGCGCTGGGCCGTTCTCGGGCCGGAAAGCCATGGCAAAAAGCCCACGGGGGACGCGCGCGACGAAAAACACAAACCGAAAAACAGCCCAAGAGTTCTAAGGCCGGCCCAAGGGTCCGACGGCCGCTCTGGGGCGCCCGAGCGAAGGGGCAGTGACGGGCGGGCCCACAAGAGGCCATAGCCTCGGCACACGAGTGCCGGGGACGTCCCGACCTGCGTTTGAGCCCAAAGCTCCTGACTCCGTGTATCTCATCGAAGAGAGGCAACGAGCTCTCATGGTCGGTCGGACGATCATGGGAACTAAGGGGATCGGGAACGCTGGGGGTTTTCCGAGGTCGGTCACAAGCTGATCCGACGGTCCTCCCTCGGAGGAGGGCCGAGGCCTCGCTCGATCCAGCCCGTTAGTAGCTCATCGGGAGCCGTGTTTCGGCCTAAGTGGCAAAACGCGAGGCGTGCCCTAACCTTCCGTCCCGCGGAGGGATTGCGTGAGGGGAAGACGATAAAAAGACGAAACAACCTCCCCACCCCAAAACGGCCGCCTTGGGGAACACCGGGAGGCTTGAATCGCAGAGAAGAGATCGACCACGCGATCGCAGAAAGACGCCCCGAGTCAACCAAATTCTTTATTCCACGAATAAGGGCAAAAAGTACATACGGCCGAGGGCCGTGGAATAATACAAACGGGTCTCGCCACCCTCGGTGGCGAAATCGGGCGACGAAGAGCGCGGGAGTTTCGGTGCCACGAGAAGGGCTAAACTGCGAGCGTCGCAGTCCTTCTTGTAGCATCTCCCCGCCCGCCGGCACCCTAAAGGGAGCTAGGCAGAGGTTCTCCCGCGGCGGCACGACGGCGTCGCGCCCCAGCCGGCTGCTTCCTTCATCTCGAGGCCGACCGACCCCGACCACGGCGTCGCATCAGCGTCCGGGAAAAGGATGAGAAGCGCGGCGGTGGCTATACATGACTCCTGCAACTGCCCTGGCGAGGTCCGACCGAGGCCGAGCGCCGGGCCAAGTCGAGGAGACGGCGACAGCTCCGCCGACTCACTCCCCCTCAAGCCCATTCCACCACCGCCGAGGTGGGGCGGCCAGGCGGGGGGAGCTGCCGGGGGTGGAGTCGTCCTTCACGTGCGACACCGAGGAGCGTCCCTCCACGCCGAAACTCCCTATGATCGCAGTCATTCTTGTGGCATCAGCGGGCTATCCCTCCACCCCTAGGGCCAGGGGGACGCCCCCGAGATGGTTCTCGTGCAAGGAATCTCATGCTAACGGGAGGAAGGAGAAGGAAGTTGGTCGGATGTCCAAAGAAAGGGGACGAAGGGCCCTATTTATAGCCCGGAAATGCCTAAGCCAGCCCCTCGATAAGGCATGGGAACGCGCCGCGTGGCCTTCCCTGTGAAGCGGCAGGACCTCACGAGCGAACAGTAAACTCGCCTTAAAAAAGAGGGATGAGGTGACGGCTCGAAAGGGAGGCAGAGCAGGTGTAACGAAAGCCCTGTCCAAACGCAGCAGAAGCATGTGCTCCTGAACCAGAGGAAATAGTACCTCTGGAAAGACGGGCCGTACCCCCGTACCTTTGGCAGGCGCGACGCCGTCCTGCAAAAGTCAAACAGAAGTGACAAAAAGCCTTCGGGCGATTTGACAACTCGCCCGCAGGCTCGGAGGCTACACCTACCGGGTGCGCTCGCGCGCCCCGGTGAGGGAAGAGACAAAATTCGCCACAGCCTGCAGATGAACAACATGTTCACCTACAGGCTCGGGGGCTACACCCGGTGGGTGCGCTCGCGCGCACCCCCGGGCGACATCCGAACGGACGCTGTAAGGGAGCCCACACGGAGGATCCCCTATCCTCCGAGCAGGCTCGGGGGCTACTGTCGGATATCAATATCCGACCCACTCACCGACAGGTGGGACCTCGCTATTTTGAGAAGGAGATAGGCGTAAGCAAATCCATAAGCCAGGCTGGCGTGGGAAACGTCGAGCGAGAGGGGGGGCCGGCCGACCCCGCAGCACCTCGGCCGGCCCCATAACACCTCGCCCGACCCCTCTCCGCCTCGCCCGACCCTTCTCCGCCTCGGCCGACCCCGCGTCACCTTGGCCGACCCCGCGTCGCCACGGCCGACCCTTCTCCGCCTCGCCCGACCCTTCTCCGCCTCGCCCGGGTCGGCGTCGGGCCAGGATGGCGTGGGACATCAGGGGGACCCGGCGCGGAAGGGAACAAGGAGGGCGCATCGCCGCATATCTACCGCACGACCTAGTAACATTAATTGGCCTCACCGCGCGCTGCTCGAAGTGGCAGAAGGATGTGACGCGCACTGTTTCGAGCCGCCCCGCAGGCGCCGCAAGGGGGGAACAGGATCCTAGCGGGCTCAGGACTAGGACCTACTCCGGCCTTACCCACAGTGTACCGCAGGCGGCGGGGCTTCTTCAGCAAGCTTCCGGTTGTTGGTTATTTATTATTTGTCGAATACGCCTTGTAAGAGGGCTCTCCCCGGAGGTATAAAAAAGAAAAGCAAGGCTTCAGGGAGGAGAAAGAGACGAACAGACGAATCACACGCTTAGACATTCACAGAGACTTGAGGCTTCTCCTCTCTCTCGACCGCTTGTAACCCCCTACTACGAGCAACGCGAGTAGCACGAGCTGATCGACACTGGACGTAAGGCGTTCGTGCCTGAACCAGTATAATCTCTTGTGTCCTCTCGTGAACCATCCGAGCCTAAACGCGCAATCCACTAAATTTACTAGTTGGTGATTTCTTGCACCGACACTTGGGTGATCAATTATTTCCCTAGAACCGTTCTTTGCACGCTCAGTAGCTGGATGACCAATTGATTCAGCACAAAACCAAAGCTCATTTTCTAGTCCCTGTACTTATGCCATAAGCAAAACATTCCTAATTTCGCATACATGCTTACAAAGCTGCAAAGAAATCTGAAATATATATATAGATGACCGGACCCACTCTACTAGGACCAAAGCTGCAACCTATGGCCCTCCCTACTGTCTAATCTAGCACAAGGCACAAAGGACATGGAACAAAGGCAAAGGATTGCAGGGCACCTGAACAAAGACGACGCAGCATACGACTAGAGGGGCACCGCATGCTGACGCCTATACTGTATTGGGATTCGGGAAGGAAGATCAAAGCAAGCACGCCGTGGAGGCGTGGTAGTGGACGACCGCGTGCTGCGCTCTCACATGAGCTGGGCTCCACCGTGCAGCAGCCCGCCTGTGTGTGGCGCCGCGGCGGCGGCAGAGAAGTCCGGCCACATTGACATTCCTGCACCGCCCCCGGCGCCGGGCAGCATCTTCCACGATTCCACGCTGTCGCTGTCCAGCAGCCCGGCAGGCCAGAGGAACGACGACGACGGCGCAGCCCCTGAGCCACCTCCCCTGAGTCCGAGGCCTTGCATTTGATTTTGCACGCCCAACTCGCCGCCAGCGCCGCCGCCGAAGGGCCCGCTTGGCAGTCCGAGGCCGAGGTCGAACCCTGCGCCGCGGCCCTCGAGCAGCGGCGCGGCGGCGCCGAGCGCGAACAGCGAGCCGAGAAGCCCACCCTGCGACGACGAGGACGGAATCGGAGGCATCGATGCCGTGCCGCCGCCGACGCCGAGGCCGAGGCCAAAGACCGGGGCGCGCCTGGCAGCCGGCGGCTGGGGGTGGTGGTGGTGCGCGAGGCGCGGGCGCTTGCGCGTCGAGCCGCCGATGGGGACGTTGCGGAGGGATCCCCCGAGCGTCCAGTAGCGGCGGCAGGCGCGGCAGAAGTGGCGCGGCTGCGACGTGTTGTAGTTGTTGTAGTAGCAGAACTTGGTGTCGTGCGACGCGCACCGCGGGCACTGCTCCCCGCGCGCCGCCCCGCCGTTGTTCTGTTTGCTCACCTCCGCCGCGGCCGCGGCGGTGTCCTGCAGCTGCTGGAGGTAGGCGGCCATGCCAGACGCCGCGGCCGCGCTGGGGGCGGCGTTAGAGACGCCGGACGTGGCCATCGCCGCGACCGTCGTCGTGGTGGCGGTGGCGGCGATGAGGTGGTGGTGGACGGCGTTCTTGCAGCCGGGCGGCAGTGGCGCGAACGGCGGCATGGCGGGAGGCTGCAGCCGCTCCTGGTGATGAGCTTCCATCACTTGCCCCGCCATTGGCTCCCCGGTGGAGAATTGAAGAGATGATGGTCGAATCAGCTGGTCGTGGTCGCTGTGCGTTTGTGCTCCTTGCGGTCTGCTGCGCTTGTGCTTGTTGCTGTTGGTGACGCCGGGCCATTGGTGGTGGTATTGGTATATATACGCCCGTGCATGGTGGTGGTAGGCGCAGACACGGACAGAGATTGAGGAGGATGGGTACAGATGGTGACACAAGGCTGACGGGTCCAGTACGTAGGGCGCAGCCATGGCAGAGGGGCTCTGGGCTGGGGGCTCCACACCGGACCGCCGAGCAGTAGCTTTCCTCCTCTCTTGCATGCAGTCCCAGCCAAGGAATCCTAGCGGCTATTGCTCAGTCACAGGCTCGCATCTGACGTGCCTCCTGCATTCTTATGGCGGGTCTTATCCATCATGGATTGTGCGCCGTCCGATCAAACAAGCAACTGACGACAGAGAGAGCTACAACCTTGCATGTCCTATCGTAATATGCTCTGCAGACTGCAGCGTGACGTTTTCTTCTTATTGGAGCTAGCCTGACTGCCTGATCTCCGGAGTGATTAGGGTGGAGGACTTAATGCTAGGTGCTAAACTTTAGCACTTGTGTTTTAGCTAAAATTTTTATGTCTTAGCTAAACTTTAGCATTATCTATTAGCACTCCTGTTTAGAGATGCTAGTACTAAAGTAGTGCTAAGATTTAGCACTTTAGGCATTAACCCAAGGAATCCAATCACCCCCTTAGTCCACCCAGTTAGGTTCATTGGTTCAACGGAGTGTTGATGATGTCAGTTGATGCCTAACTGAACCTGAGCGACGACAGAGTCTGATAGCTGATTGTACCTCGCCATGATTTGTGTTGCAGTCCGCTTGCCCCATCTCCGGCTTGCCGGCCGGCCATCAGCAGGGAGAGAGCGTCGCCGTCGCGCGCGCCTCCGACCCACGGCGTGTTCCGTTGGTTGGTGGCTGATGGCTGATGCTGATTTTTTGTGAGACTGAAGTACTGCTGGCTAGCTGGTGGCTGGTGTTGATTTGTTGTGAGAGTGAAGTACTGCTGGCTAGCTGGTGGCTGGTGTTGATTTGTTGTGAGAGTGAAGTACTGCTGGCTGGTGGCTGATAAGCCAAGCGAACAGGCTGCCAGCCTGCAGCCTGGCTGGCTCGCACAGTCACATGCGAGAAAGGGGGTGTTTAGATCACTCCTCCATTTTACAAAATGTAGCCATTTTGCAAAATACACGTTTTTCAATATATTTTTTTTTCCTCTGCGCACGCGGCCTGATGCATACTCATTTAGTAAAATGGGGACATCAAAACACCCCCAAAGCCAAGCGTGGCCGGGGGCCGGGGGCCGGGGCATATAGAGCGGCGGCCGGCTCCAAGCGCAAGGCGCCAAGGACGTGTAGCCGCACCAGTAGCTTGTAGCTAGCGTAGCCGCAGCTACGTGCCGACCGGTCGGCATTGCCATGCAAAAGGGGGGGGCCGCCGGGCATGGAGTTGGAATGCTAGCCGCCTTGTCAGCCAGCAGCGGCAGCGGCCCAGGCGTGATCGACCGATCGGGCGACCGAATTGGCGGCTACAGTAGCCTGCTAGCTTCCTGCAGTGCTGGCTGCTGGCATCTATACACATCAGAGCCGGCGCCGGCGGGACCGGGCGCGGGCGCCGGCGCGTATGCCGGGCTTGTCACGGCGTGGCGTGGCGTGGCGCGGGACAGGGCAGGGAGGAGGGCCGCCGCCGGATGTGACCGGGCGCCGTCAAAGGCTGCAGTCCATGTTTGTGCCCGGGCTTGTTGCTGGCCCAATGCCCATCGTCTCCGCTGCTAGTGCTAGTACACTAGGGAAGGAGGAAGAGGCCATGCATGTCGATGCTGGGTCGTGGTCGCTGGTCCGGGGTGCATGGCAGTGATAACAACGCATCAGCTGAGCCGGCCGGTGGTCTTCAGTCCATCGCCGCAGGTCAAGGACGCTTCTCCCACAGGACAACTGCTTAGGGATCGGTCGGCACCTTGCCGGCCGCGCGTCGCCTCGATTGCGGCACCTTCGTGCTCGTCTTCTCGCTGCGTCCGCGCGCGTTCCTACTCCGTCCCTCCCTGTGAATGCTCTAGCGTACGATTCAAATGGACCTATAGGTAGTGGGTAGAGAGAAAATTGGGAAGAACCTGGGAACATAGGACACGCCGGCGACGCAATATTGTACTGTCAAGCGTCTATATGAAGAACAGAGTACACGGAGAACGTGTGACAAGCTCTATATGCGAAGTCGTTTATCGGTTTACATAGGGTGTTTAAATCCAGTGAATTGGTGAAAAGTAGTAAAAAGTTTTGACACTGAAAATATGCCCTATGAGAGAAAGTACGGTTGTCACTGTCGGTGTGAAAACTTTTGATGAGTTTTGGGAGCTAAACGGGCCCATGGCCGGATTTCATGAGCTCGCTTTGCGTTGGATCTGGGTATTTTGTCAGAGCAGCTGGTAGATCCCCTCAAAGACCCTCCGCACTGGAACCGTCTTTGAATTAACGTCCCTCCGTCTAGTAGTAGTACTAGAGGCCACCTGACCGAATGACCGAGCCGCCGCCAACGACAGCCTCCGCCGCCTAGGAATACAGCTATGCCACCACCGACGACCAACAACTTCCTACGATCGATCCAGCGGCAGAGGCTCCACCGCCGTCTTGCCGCGCGCGCCGGCAGGCGGCTGCCCCGCCGCTCACATGCTGTCATGCTGACACGTCATATACTCATATACCGATATACCTGTACGCATAACAGATATGCTGACTCCAGGACCTAGTCTTCTTCCATTCCTGTTCAACTCTCTTCTCCCAACTTGCGTCAGGTTGCAGGATTTGTTCTGTGAAACCTAGTTTTAAAGTCTAGTAAAAATTGTGAGCCAATGAAATACTAGCATGTATTTGATTTGGATCCAAAATTAAGACAAGTGCTAAGGCCATTCTCAATGCAAGTTTCATATGAGTTTCATTCTCATTAAATGATATGCCATGTAGGCAAAAATGGTGACATGACGTGCGATTTATGATGAGAGGGAGAATTTGAATTTCATAGGGATGAAACCATGTGTACACAGTTACCAAGACTATGAAACTGGGATGAAACCTCCACTGAGAGCAATTTGTTTCATCTCCACACATTTCACCAACTCTCATTGGTCATTTGGATCCAACATTTAAGTGATATGGTAGCCTATAAAACCGTGAAATGAAACTTTGCATTGAGAGACCCTATTTCATTTCTCTACTCAAATACATTTAGATGATATGGCATTTTTTTAAAACCGTGCAATAAAACTGTGCATCGAGAATGGCCTGATACCGTAATAACTGTTTAATTTGTCAGTACCAAACATACATCTATCCGTGATTTACTCACCACAATCATTGATTTTTTTTTTTTTGAGGGGTACCACAATCATTGAATGGTCAGCAACATGGGACTGCAAAGTGCAAAAGGTCAGGTTGTAGCCCGGCCCACATGCACGCGCCTTTGACTGCGCGCGTCAGCCTCACGTCGTCGGGAGTTTGACTCGCCCGATTTTATAGGATGGGCCGGGCCTAAACTCGTTCGCAACGGGGCCCGGTGCTTCTCACGCACGGCGAGGTCCACGTGGGAGCCTGCATCGCAGTCCGGGTCCGGCCCAGGAGCGAGCGCGGGCCATCGTTCCTTCCATCTCCAGCGGCGACGCCTGGGCGACCGCCGCCGCCCCCCTACGGCAGGTGCCTGGTGTTCGTCGGCCCCTTCGCCTGGTTTTCGTCGGGCTCTTCGCCGGCGACGAGCACCCACCAGGTACCCACCCCTTAATCGTCCAAGTCCAGGTGCCGGTTAGGGCTACAGTACTGAGAGGCGTTTTGGGGGCGATTCGCCGCCGCCGCCGCCGGGTACCGCGGTAGCAAGGAAGCGCGAGGTGGGCGAGCTCTCCTCCAGCACTGCTGGTCTCCGTCGTCATCCCTACCCCGCCGTTGTCGACATCCCTGCCTGGCTGCACCGGCTTGCCAGAACACGGCGTCACCTGCCCGCGTCACAAAGGCTGCGGCCGCGGTACAGCCAGCCCCCAGTTCGAGCTTGGTCGCCTTGGAAAGCGGACGAAGCCCTCTGCTCCGAAAGCTACCCGGCTTGACCTGCGTATGTGTCTAATCACCGAATCGGTAGGCCCAGTTCCCACCCTCAACTTCACTATTCATCAAACTTTACTATTCATCAAAGAGAATCTTACATGCATAAAGTATTAAACGTGAGTTAATGACAAAACACATTCCATAACCCCCTAACTTTGCGAGACAAATCTAATGAGCCTAATTAGGTCATGATTAGACAACATCGTGCTACAGTAAACAATCTCTAATGACGGATTAATTAGGCTTAATAGATTCGTCTCATGATTTCCCGTCCATCCGTGTATTTAGTTTTATAATTAGATCATGTTTAGTCCTTCTGATCTTCAATTTATAATTGCTACAGTAAACAGATTCAAAAAAATTTGAATAGTTGGCCGAACTAAACAAAATTCCTTCTCCTTGCACGCCCGCCAGCTGCTTGCCCGTCAGTCCTGGTTTCTTCACCTGGTGGCTGGCGGCCCCAGTTCGCTGCCCAAGTCCCAGTCTCTGCCCACCTGCCGACCAAAACGCGAAGGAGGCCTCGACGAGGAGGGCGAGGTGACCGGAAGGTCTCGGTGGCTGATCTCGAGCCACTGCCAGTGCTCGTCGGGGCTGAATTAGCCATCAAATTAGCTGCCCCGGCGTCGGAAGTGATTTGGTATTCACGCTGCCGCGGAGTTCGTCGGAGGCAGGGGCGATCCATAAAGTAGAGTATTCTACAGTAAGAAAAGAAGAGTGGAAGACTCGAGAGAACACCAGTCTTTTTAGCTGGACGAGATTTTGATACAAAAGCCTGAAATTGTGGACATCAAAGATTTCTATTGCTAAGACGATTTAAGTATTACTGTGAAAAAAGAACATTTGAAGTGCATACCACCTTATTAGAAGATATGGAGGAGTTCCAAAACAAATTTGGACGGTTGAAGTTGTCAGCTGCAGAAAAGGAGGAAATCCATATTACTTTTTTCGAAAATGTGCAAGTTACAGGGTCACAGGCCATAGGAAAGCTGTTGTCTAAGAATCCAATACCAGCAAAAATAATGGCACAGAAATTAGGAAAGATATGGTGCCCGTTAAGAGGAGTATTGTGTAAGGATCTAGGTGAAAATCACTTTTTGTTCACTTTCCTGCAAAAATCAGGAAAGAAAAGGGCCTTAGAAGAGGGACCATGGAACTTTATGAGAGACTTAATAGTCATGGAAGATTATGATGGGACAAAATGTCTAGACGATTTGGATTTCCTCTACATTCCGATCTGGATTAGAGTCTCAAAAGTCCCGATGGGATTGATGACTAAGGAGATAGGTGAAAAGATAGGCAGAAAGATCGGAAAGGTAATAGAAGTACAAAGTGAAAATGATAATACAGCTGCCGGAAGATTTTTATGGATCAAGGTTAAGCTTGATATTCGAAAACCACTGATGCGAGGTGTGACACTTGCCGTGGGAGAGTGGGATAGGAAGATATGGTGTCCTCTTATGTACGAGTTTTTGCCTAACTTTTGTTACATGTGCGGCGGTATAAGCCATAATGAAAAGGCATGCTCTATGAAATTAAAGGACGATGAAGCTCCACAATGGGAAGATAATCTACGTTACATACCACAAAGGAGACCTGATGATAAGATACCATATTAGGCATGCTCTATGAAATTAAAGGACGATGAAGCTCCACAATGGGAAGATAATCTACGTTACATACCACAAAGGAGACCTGATGATAAGATACCATATTCAAGATCAGAATATAGAGAGAGCTTCAGAAGACCTACTAATACTCGGAATCAAAATCAGGAAAGGAAAGATAAGACTTATAATGATGGTTTAATGTCAAAAAAGGATTTGATGATAAAACACGATATTCAAAAGAAGGCAAAAAAGGAAGCTTCTGGGGATCATGTGACTCGGGGAGCTGGAGATGTAAAGACAAAAAGAGTAGTGATAGTCCCACATGGAAGAAGGATATGATGGGAGATAAGAAGGAGAAGGTTGCCACAACTAATAATGATATAGGAAAAAACGTGATGCGGTCAAAAAATAATCCTGAAAATAGCAATAAGGATGATGGGATGGATAAGATACAAGAGATAGTTGGTACCAAGAAGGATGATGAGAAGCAAGATCGGATAGTGGAAGTTAATAGAAATAAGGAAGAGAGAGGTGATGTAAACAGTGATCGGGCAAGCTCTATGAGTAATGTACACCTGAGGCATTTTGATGGAGTAGACTCTCAAAGTGCCATAGAAAGAGAAGATCAGAAGCAGCTTGTGAAAGAGGATGTTAAGACTATGCGTAAATTTAAACGTATATCTCGCTCAATTGGTGAAAAAAAGTTAGAAAAATCATTGTTGCTTATCCATGAGAGGAAGAGAAATTTAAAAGAGGATGAAGCCAAAAAAATCAGAGGTGACAAAATCTCTTACACCAGTATACTGCTGGGGGAAGAGGTTAAAGAGAAGCACATCTAAAAGTAAAGAGGCGGGCTCCTCTGAGGAGTGCCGCCTGGATCAATGAGTTGCCTAAGCTGGAACTGTCGAGGCTTGGGCAATGCCGCGACAGTCAAAGAGCTTCGTGATTTTGCGA
Source organism: Alloteropsis semialata (assembly GCA_004135705.1). NCBI lineage: Eukaryota > Viridiplantae > Streptophyta > Magnoliopsida > Poales > Poaceae > Alloteropsis > Alloteropsis semialata. The sequence goes on from CM014278.1 coordinate 51,162,521, forward strand.
AGAATATTGCCCCTTCAGTACTTTGTGTTTTGGAGACTCAGGTCCATAAATCACGGGTGGAATGTCTCAAGAATACTCTTGGTTATGCTAATGCTTTTGCTGTAAGCAGTTCTGGTCGTAGTGGTGGATTAGGAATTTTTTGGAATAATGATGTAATGCTGGAAATTTTGCCATACTCACAGTAACATTGATGCCATTATCACTGAGGTGGGTGGTGATCCCTGGAGACTAACATGCGTGTATGGGGAGGCACAGACAAGTGAGAGATTCAAAACTTGGAATTTATTAAAACATATAAAGTCATCATCGGCATTGCCTTGGGCATGCGTTGGTGATTTCAATGAAGTTTTACATCGCTCGGAACACGTTGGAGTGCAAGAAAGAAGCTATGCTCAGATCAAGGGTTTCCGATATATGGTTGATGTGTGTGGTCTTGGTGACTTGGGGTACGAAGGTCGGAGTTGGACCTACGAGAAAAAGGTCATCGGAGGAACATACTGTCGAGCTAGACTTGACAGGGCATTAGCAACGCCGGATTGGAGTGCTCGCTTCCCTCTTGCGAAGGTGAGCCATTTGATGGCTGCAGCGTCAGACCATGGACCCATTGTCTTGCGGTGGGGCGCTAGGCCGATAAGGAAACGTCGGAAGGGGCGGTTCAGATATGAGACGATGTGGGAGACGCATGAGGATTTTGCGTCCATGATGGAACAGTCGTGGAAATCAGAAAGTACGGCGACCACTGTCCAAGACTTACAGACCAAGCTGAGTAATGTTTCTAGTAAGCTGAGCAGTTGGGGCAAATGCACATTTGGACATGTGCAACGTGAATTAAGTAAACTCAAGACCGAACTAGAGAACCTCCAGGCTAATCCATTGCGCCAAGGCCCATCGCACATGGAAATCAAGATTATTGAACGCATCAAAGAGCTGAATCACAGGGAAGAGCTAATGTGGAAGCAGAGAGCTAGAATACAGTGGCTGGAGGCAGGTGATAAAAATACTCATTTTTTCCACCTACGCGCTAGTCAAAGGAGACGGAGAAATATGATCGTAAAGTTAAGAAAGCAGGACGGTCAGGTGACGGAGAACATGACGGAAATGGGTAGCATGATCACAACCTTTTATCAGAGGTTGTACAGCTCAGAAGGTACCTCCAATATGTACGCAGTTTTGGAGACAGTCCCCATCAAGGTTACGCCGAAAATGAATGATAAATTAGTTGCCCCTTTTTCTGAGAATGAAGTAAAGGAAGCTTTATTTCAAATGTTCCCTACAAAGGCTCTGGGTCCGGACGGCTTTCCAGCTCATTTCTTTCAGAGGCATTGGGATCTTTGTGGCGTGGAAGTTACCTCGGTGGTACTACGGGTGTTGCGAGGGGAGGATGATCCGACTGTGATGAATAATACTTTTATAGTGTTGATTCCCAAGGTAGCAAATCCGGAGGAATTGGGTCAATTTCAGCCAATTAGTCTCTGCAACGTCATATACAAAATAGCATCCAAGACTTTGGCTAATAGATTGAAGGTAGTTTTACCGGAGATAATAGCGGAGGAGCAGTCAGCTTTTGTACCAGGGCGGCTAATTACAGACAACATCATCACGGCATATGAATGTTTACATTTCATGAAGCAGAAGCGTGCTCACGATTTGAGATGCTGTGCTTTGAAGTTAGACATGAAGAAAGCCTATGATAGAGTCGAGTGGGACTATCTACGCGCAATCATGATTAAGATGGGTTTTCATCGGCTTTTTGTGGAGATGGTAATGAGATTGGTAACTACAGTTTCGTTTTCTGTTCTATTTAATAGTGATTGCCTTGACAGCTTTAAACCATCGAGGGGTATACGTCAGGGAGATCCTATCTCCCCCTATTTATTTCTACTAACAGCAGAGGGCCTTTCGTGCCTGTTAAAAGCAAGAATTCAGTCATCAACACTCATGGGAATTAAAGTGGCTACTTCAGCTCCGATGATTAGCCACTTACTCTTCGCAGATGACAGCCTGCTGTTTTTTAGAGCAAACAGGGAGAGTGCTCAGGAGATTAAGGAT
>CM014278.1:51165123-51194427 GCA_004135705.1 Alloteropsis semialata
CAGCCACCGCTCCCCTTGCCCCGAGCCTCGCAGCACCGCCGCCTCGCCCCACCAGAGCCGCCGCCTCCGCTCTCCGCTCGCTGCCGGTGCCCGCATCTCCCGCGCCGCTTCAGCCCCAGGTGAGGAGGGGATTGGATCCCCCTCCCTCTCCTCCATCTGGTGCGCCCCCTCCTGGCCACCGCCGGGCCCAGGAGCGCCGGCGTCGCCATGGCGCCGCCGCGCCGCCGCCCTTTCCCTCCTCTGCGTCGGGCCGAAGAGGAAAGGGAGGAGAAAGCCGGCCACTTCTCGGAAAACCCCCTGCCCATTTCCAGTTTCACATATGAACCCTTCCCCCTTTAGCCAATCTTCAAGAAAGCCCCCTGTCCTTTTAGGATAATCTCAAATAGCCCCTGGCTGTTTACCAAATCCCCAACCACTTATCCAAAATCACAACCATGCCCTTCCACCTTACAAAATATTCACAACCAAGTCCCTGGCCCTTTATAATTATTATAAAGAGGTCCTAAATCCCCCGTTTAAGCCCTAAACCTCCCTTAACTCGTCATTTCATGCGCCAAATTCCTCCAGAACTCCACCAAACTCAAACACAACTCTCTTTCATCCATTCCGGCCGAGCTTTACACAAATCATCCCAAAATAATTCCGTTTCCTATTTTATTTTGTTAATTCCTGTTTCCAACTCATCGGTAAAGAAATGTGTTTTCTTATTGAGTGTTTGTTTGATCGTGCCCTAGACGACGGAGTGAACGAGGAGGAGCAGTACCGCGAGCAGGACTACGCAGGAGAGTACCGCGAGCCCGACCCCGAGGACCCGTACCGCGAGCAGGATCTCCCGGAAGCTTTTGTTGACGGCAAGTCCAATCCCATCCTTTGATGCATGTTTATCCCAGTTTTATAAACACAACCTATTAAGCCTTTGATAATTGTATTGTTTTAGTTCAAAACCCGGTTGGTTAGCCACCCCTTGATTGATATGATATTCCTTGACAACCCAGTTATCACTAAATATGATATGCTCTGTTTAGATGATAACCAACTCTAGAATGCTTAGGATTTGTTACTCCTTACTCAATCATAACTATACACCGGTTTTATCAAAGATCAAATGTGTGAGTTGGGTTTTGGGTTTTGGTTTGAAAAGAGTGAAACTGTGTGGATAAAATGGATGGGCATGACTTTGTGAGATGCCAAAAAGGAGGCTTGTACCTTTGTGGTTAAGCAAGTTGGGAGATATCCATTTTTGTCCGGTTTTAAACCGAGGTGATGTGTCATCTTGCCTAACCCATTTATCTCGTACAACCACTCGACTCTTGTATGGTGCAAGGGCTTAGTCTAAATCCCACTAGCCGTGCTGTTAGTTGTCTGGAGGCAAGTGTGCAGCGGGAAAACCAAGTGCCGTCTTAGTGACATGGTTGCCGTCTTAGTGACATAAACCCCTTGGTGTTTTTCTCGCGATGGCTAGGCAGTTTTGGCTATGGTGGGTAATGACTTCGATAGGATCCGCACTGACACTAAGGTGATCGTGCTGCGGTACCCTACTTGTGGTGAAAGTGTACACCTCTGTAGAGTTTCCTAAACTATTCGAATAGCCGTGCCCACGGTTATGGGCGAGTTATGGCTTGGTCACAATGCTAAGGTTTTGGGATGGGTTGGAGTGTGTTGGTTTTGGAATGAGTTCGGCTTTGTGCCAAAAGCTACGGCGGATGGGAAATCCGGTAGCGCTTAAAAGATGGATCCTTTGTGGATCAACCCCCACTTAATTGGCTTGTTACTAGAGCTTGCTTTGCTAAAATATACCTTGATAAACCCGTGCATGTGTTAAAACTAGTTTTTTGGCAAAAATAAAACCTAGCCTTATCCTTGATATTCCTTGTGCATAATTCTGTGTTAACCCCTCCGTGGGTGTGATTGGGCTTGTTGAGTACTTTTGTACTCACCCTTGTTGTTGTTAATCCAGAAGAAGACCCGGATTTTGTTGAGGACGCTGAATAGGTGGTCGCTTCCGTACCCAACTTTGCCTGTGGAGTTTGGTCCCGCCCAAGATGGCTTCGCTGTCGCAGAACTCTGATCCCTTGGTTGAACCGGTCTGGTTCATCCTTTGGCTTACCGCCGTAGTTTACCTTTAGCTATCCTAGTTTGTATTAGGTGCCCGCTTCCTCGTGGGTTGTAAGTTTCTGTATCATCTGTTGAATAAATGTGTATCAGCCTCCTGGGACTGATAATTTGTATCACATTTAGTCTCTGCTTAGGCAGGGGCGCTTCAACTTCTTTATGGAATGTTAAGGTACCGTCAAAGATTAGAGTCTTCCTATGGCGGCTAGCTAAGCATTCACTCCAACCGGAGATATGTTGCACCATCGCAACATGAAGACCCAGAGTATTTGTACTCTATGTGGCGCTCAGGATTCGTGGAAGCACTCGTTGATTGAGTGTAACATGGATCGTTGTGTGTGGGCGCTTGAACGGGAGGAACTACTAGAGCATTTGTGTGAGGTTGACCATGGCGATGCTAGGGGATGGCTAGCAGTTGTGATGACCACGTTGAATCATGAAGATCTTACCCGAGTGCTGGTGACTCTTTGGGCCATATGGTATGCCAGGAGGAAGGCGATACACGAAGATAACTTCCAAAGCCCTTTGTCGACTCACTGTTTCGTGAGTAGGTTTGTCCAGGATCTAAATGTGACGCAGCAGAGGAGGCCAGCGCGAAAGGAAGGCACAACGCGTGAGACGTTGCCACGCTGGATTCCTCCACCAGAGGGACTTATGAAGGTTAATGTCGATGCTGCAATTGCCAAGAACTCACTGACGGCGGCTTTTGCTGCGGTGGCAAGAGATGGGGCAGGTCAATTTATGGGAGCTTCCGCTGTTGTAGTGGAGGGAATGAGTGAACCGGAGATTGTGGAAGCGCTGGCAGTTCGGGAAGGACTGTCGCTAGCGACTGACCTGCTGTTACAGAAGTTCAGGTTGGCCTCTGATAACAGCAATGTAATCCGAAGTATCAATGGCTCGGGATTTGGTCGATATGGACACGTTGTTCAGGAGATCAAGGCGCGAGCAGAAGATTTTGTTCACGTGGACTTTGTACATGAAGGTAGAGTTTCCAACGGTGATGCACACCGTTTGGCTAGAAGTTCTATATATGATGTAATAGGCAGACATGTTTGGCTGCTGAATCCGCCTCAGGGCATGTGTAACTCATATGTTTTTTATTAATAAAGTTTAAGTTTCTCAAAAAAAAACCTCAAAAAAAAGTTCTAAAAAAACCTAAAAAAAGAAATTTGATCTCCTTCCATATTTTACCCGAAATGGAAGTTCTCGAACTCGAACATCTCGGAATTAATGGGAAGGAAAGCTCCTAATCAAAACTTCTTTTTTTAACCATTTTAATTCTTTCGATTCAATCCACCTGAGGGTTTCCCAACTGAAAACTTGAGTGCCTGTTTAAATTACAAAAAAAGTTTACATGGATTTCACATAGAGCTAAGTAAGCTTTATAATTTTGAGGAAAATTTCTCCAAGGGGACGTGTTTTGTTGGATCAAATCCCAAAGAGTGACGTCAAGGCAAATTAGTCGAATACCCCGCGCAATTAGCCGTTTGCCCCCAATTCCGGCGCTGGCTTCCTCTGCCCTCCGCCGCCGCCTCGGCATCCTCGTCGGGGCTGCCGCGGAGAGAGACAGCGCGGACCCGGAGGAGACGACGACAGGAGAAAGAGGCATCGTGGGGGAGAAGCCAAGTCCGCTCGGCGTCGCACGGGCAGAGGGCACCCGCTCGCTCTCCTAGTCCTAGGAGGCTAGGACGCAAGCGTTCGTGCCACCGGACGGCTCACTGGCGGCGAAATCCAGGTCCGAGACTACCCCCGTCTGTGCTCGATTCCACTCGCTTCGCTTCACGGCGACGGCGATACGTCTGTGGGTTGTGCGGTAGTGGGCAGTCCAGGAGCAAATCGGAGATAGGTGTGCGAGGAAGATGACGTGCAGGGGAGTCGTGGGCTGGCTCGCCAATCGTTTGCGATGATCCAAACGGACAGGAGGGAAATGAGTGAGCGCTAAGAAATAAATTGGAAGGGCAAGCGGCGGCATCAATGCAAAGTATCATGGAAGGTGAAAGGAAGAGCCTCCGACTCTTAGGCATCTTTATTTTCTCAGTAATAAGTATCATGGTTGCTCAGTTAGCATCATGGTTGCAAGTAGTGACCGATAGCAAATCTGAGGAAGTGATCTGATGGAGGTATGCTTCAGAGTTTTAATCTTGATGCGTTAATTCCTCTGCAAGATCATATTCCATTTTTAGGCTGAAGTGTTGGGGAAGCTCTTCTATAATAAGGGCCTGTTTAGTTCCCATCGAAACTTTTGAAACTTTGAAACTTCACTATTCATCAAAGGAAATCTTACATGCATGGAGTATTAAACGTGTGTTAATGACAAAACCCATTCTATAACCCCCCGGTAACTTTGCGAGACGAATCTAATGAGCCTAATTTGGCCATGATTAGACAACGTCGTGCTACAGTAAACAATCTCTAATGATGGATTAATTAGGCTTAATAGATTCGTCTCGCGATTTCCCGTCCATCCGTGTATTTAGTTTTATAATTAGATCATGTTTAGTCCTCCTAATCTTCGATTTAGAATTGGAAACTTTCATTCGCAAACTTACAACTCTAAACTAAACAGGCCCTAAATTATAAATTTTACTGTCCTTGATCATGACAGCTTCTGCAGATTCCCTGTCAATTTTAGGCCCTGTTTAGATTCGTGAAAAGGCACCAATTCAATCAAAATGCAACGCATTGAACTACGTGCCCCCTCTCTACTTTTTCAATTCCCAATGCATCTCCAATCATTGAATTCAATCGAATTCACCCAATCTAAACAAGGCCTTAGTGAGGCAAGAGTTATATTGTACTGAACTGTCATTCCTTGAAGTTCCTTTCAAAAGAGATATGATGATTGCCTCTGCATTTGGTGGATGCTTCATGATAACCGAGTACATCCATCCATCACTTCTCTTTACTGTTCATGCAGGGATGAATTCTAGCTGGTCACTGGTGTCTCTATATGTACTGGCATAGCTTTGAGGTTTCTTCTCCACACCACCATTTTCTGGTTGAGCTTCTTCACGAAGGTAAGCCCACCTCCCCTTTCTTTTGAGTAGCAAGAATGTATGAGCCAAGCCAAGAGCTGCTCTTCGGCTGTTTGCATAATTGCTAGTTTTGGTTGATTTTATGGCTATACTATAGATTCATAGTGGCATGCTGTACTATTTCTCTACAGTTTATGGCTATACTATAGATTCATATTGCACTCGAGAAGCTGTACTGCAGCATCCACACATTTTGGTTTATTTTGTTGTGAAGCATAAGCAAGCATGTCACTTCTGTAGGTCCAATAATAGGAAGTAGTACACTCTCTCTCTAGTTAATGCTCATGATATCAGGTGGAGAAAGGGACTGAGCTAACAAGAAAGTAAGAAACTAATCCTTAGGGAGGCGAAATACCTATTTTCTTTTTATTTTGTTTTGCTTCTGTACAACACAACTTGTTTTCTTTTTGATTGAAGAGTGAAGATGCATCTGACTTCTCATGTAAAACGCAAATTTCAGTTGGTAATGGCTACGAATGGTGGTTCTCGAATGAAAAAACCTTGTGATTGTTGCAAAAGATACTTGGACCATTTAGATGGAAAGAATCAGAATATGAGCTGCTTCCTCAGGCATATGACTGCCAATTTTAAGCATAGCATGGTAAGCCAGTTTAATTTTTTGCTCGTGTTCCTAGATACTTTGTCTTTTCCATTTTGTTTGACATGATTCTTCTGTTGGATATAGTGGCTTTAGATCTTTAGTACTTAGATATTCTTGACTCGAGCTAGACAGAACTGCTAACTGAACATACTGCGGATTTCCAAGATTCGTCAAGTAGTTCAGTATTTCTGTCACATATCCAATCTTAAAACAGTACTAGAGTAGGCTTTTATGTCACCTTACATTCGGATCAGCTTCAACTTGCCTGAGATTTTTAGTATCTTTCATGTATCTGGGTCTTCTTACACATACCCATTGATCACTGCCGAACAAAGTAAATACCATCTGCATCAATCCCGCGCACATGATTGATCATCAAAATTTGTTTAGCCTTACAAACCTCCTGCGGTTGGTAAATCCTGTCAGTCATAATAGTATGTGGAGCTTATTATTGATTGTTGTGCACAAATGGTTTTAGACCTTCTTTAAGTCAGTGTGGCCACTGGGTTGTTTTTGACAAAACTAATTTATTCATATTAGCTTCTGACACCATTCTGTTTCACAATCAATCTTTACTGTTGTGCATGACATGAGTATACGCTTTCTGATGTTGTGCCTGCTAGTTTAAAATAAAGCAGCCTGCATTTACTAATGCATTTCTTCACTATATAAAAAGGCACCTTATTTATTCTGGCTGTTACAGGAATTTCTCTGTTTACCTCAATACTTCTTGCAATTGTTATTATAGGTCATGCCGAACAGATTTCTGAAGCATTTCGCTGGAAAGTTGTCAGGAACCATCAAGTTAGAGTCCCCTAATGGTAGTCTATATGATGTTGAAGTTACAGAGCGCTTTAATAAGGTAGTGCTCCAACATGGATGGGGGGATTTTGTTGATGCTCAACACATAGAAGAGAACAACTTCTTGCTATTCTGACACATTGAGAACTCACGTTTTGAGGTTCTGATCCTCGATACTGATGGTTGTGAGAAAGTGTTTTCCTGTGCTGGCATCAAAAGTCCCCAAAGTGTTCAAGAAAAAACAGTAGATTCTGTTTATGTTTCAAGCAGCTCTTGTCATGATACCACAGAATCATCAGCAAGTGAAAGACTTGTCAAATGTGAGAAGGGTGGCTCCAGTCATCGTGGAAAAACTGCAAAGATGGCTGCAACATCCTCATTTTCTGAGAGCTCAGGTAATACTGTTAACTCAGTTGCATGATTGTCTCGAATTTTTCATCCACTTATACCTGCAGTTTGTTGTGTAATATTCTACAGGGGAAGACAATTTTCCTGAAAACGAATCTTTTGAGTCGGATGATCTTCAGACCAAGCCAGAGCCAGATTATGTTTTATCATGTGGAAGTTATCTGTCTGAAGCACAAAAGGAGAGAGTAGTTGCGCTTATACAAAAAATTCAACCTGAAACTACTGTTTATGTAGCAGTCATGAGGAAGTACCATATTGAGCAACCGACTCCTAATCTGGTAATATAATTACTCTTTCCTGTTGAAAAGGCAACTCATTTATATCAGTATGAACTTTTTTTGATAGATAGCACTTACGCTGCCAATATTATAATTAGGTAAATTCAGCCACCTCCAAATCCTCACAACCGTTCCAACACTTGTGGACAAATTACTACTGTTTTCTTTGCTTGAGGACTGAAATGCCTTCTTTATTGTTCTTGGTTCTGTTAAGAGCCTCACATCATGTTCCATCTGCAATCAGGCAATTCCTAAGGGATATGCATTTGCGCATTTCCTGCATGAAAGAACAAATGTTAGACTTCAGAGGCCAGGCAAGAGCAAGAAGTGGCACCCCATAGTCTATACAAGGAAAGATAAACGTATGTGCATGCTCAAAGGGGGGCAGTGGTTAGACTTTGTCCGTGACAATCGTGTGCAGGAGGAAGATATCTGTCTTCTTGTACCGGCAAAGGGTGGGAGAAGAATCACATTTAATGTCTATCTTCTTCGCGCAACAGCAACTGATTCCAGGGGTGGAATTGCTTTTCAAAGGGTTGGGTCATGCCATGGTAGATCAAGCACAAAGATGGTTTCAGCGGTTCATATTAAGGAGTCAACCGATGGTATCATAGAAAAACATAAGAATCTGTAACACTATAGATTATTACTTTCTTATGGACTAAAATTTTCTGCAGTAGACATTGTTTCTTCGGAAAGTGACATGGATGCAGCAGACAATGTCAAGAGCAACTCCGGTGGCCCTTCTGAGGTTCCCTACATTGTATCATTCAAGACAAGAAGATTGTCGAAGAAAAAGTGCAAGTCATTAAATATGAAGTCCCCCCTTTTGTGTCAATCATGAAGAAGATGAATGTTGATGGCACTTGTGACCGCATGATAGTAAGTTATCTTTCTTATTTTTGATCTTATGTTATTATATATTTGTTATTTATATTATGGTTGCTGTCATCTTAAACCTTTAAATTATTGAATAGACAGACTTCTATCATATGAAATATGAATGCCACAACCTACTCTGCCACTTTCATATCAGCAAAATCTCTGCTATTACATAGAAATATCATATTTCATCTGAAATGATCAAGAATATAGCGCATACATGCATAAATCCTGGAAATTGGTTTGTTTCAAGAGCAATGATAGTGACCTTATAACTGTAGTGTGTTTCTAACGCTCTGCCTTTAAAATTTATCAGGAATTAGGAACACGATTCGCGGCTCCATATCTTCCACATAGAGGGCAAACCATGCTGCTCCAGTGCATGAAGAAGATATGGAAGACCAACATGGTGATTCGTAATGGAAGGAGGCGGTTTGTTACAGGAGGTTGGGCCACATTTGCTCGTGACAATGGTCTGCGAGTCGGTGATATATGTCTATTCGAACTCAAGAAGAATGAAGGGGAACTTACCATGAAGGTCCATATCATCTCCAGGGAGGAGTTTTAGTTGAAGTAGAAGAAAATGTTGCACCTCCTGTTGCTTCTGCTGGTACTCTGTGGCTTATTTTTGCTTGTTCTGTAGTCTGGAATTAATCCATGGCTGTGGCTGATCTACGGAAGGAGTCAGGAACCAATTATTAGCGATGCACTATCCATCCTAAGAGTGTTAGCAGTTTCGGTGTCGTCTTTCTTTGGTGATTCCTTTGTGTGATGAACAGTTTGTCAGGTTGACAAATGCACCATCTTTTGCTTGCTGTTATTACATCAGCATGTGCTAATTAAGAATTGTGTGCTCACTTACATTTAGCAGAATGCTGGATGTCTTTTTGCATGTTATTCAATTTAAAGGAGTACACACTGAATTTAGAACTATTCTTGCTTTACAGTTTGGAAAAGTATTGTGAGAGATACCTGGACGATAACTCAATAGCTCTGTGCAGTTTCCATTGATATAGAAGCGTCCCGTTCTAAATCATTTAGAGGAGAGGAACTAAGTGACCTTTTCATTAATTTAAAAGAAAATAGGCATATAAATTCGAGTGTAAGAAGACTGAAATCAAGTTGGTGCAGGTGTAAACCCACTTTTTAACCCCGATTAAGCCTAGGACAATTCCTAGAAGGAGAGGATCATTAGGCCACCACTAATGCATTGCACAAGCAAATTGATAACGTTTCCTGCACTTAAGTGTTGAAATAACATGACATCACGTTACTTAAACAAGGGAGCATATGCATTTTAGGCTACCTTGCTTATTACTGGGAAACTCCCAAGAAAGGCACTCACACGAACTCGTGCTCTATGCTTACGATACGATACGTACTTCAAAGTATAGAAAGATTTATAGTACCAGGAACTCTAGGTAGGCAGGGGTTATTCATTATCCTATACCTCCAATTAGGTTTCGAGATAAGTACTACTGGCATGATCGAGGGAGCTGAATTATGTCTATCATAGACGCAATCTTTTACCTGGATAGCATATATACGAGGCGGGCATAGTGCATAGTTTCATGCACGGTTACCAATAATGCAAATTAGTTAACCATGCCCTGCTAGGTGTCATAGGGGTGAAACTACTCTCTTATGTGATAAAATGGCTCTGTTCTCTAAGCTTGCCAAGTCAAAAAAAAGCTGACGTGGCATTGAGTTTAATGTTTATGAAATTCTCCATAAAACCCATTGAGAATGGCCTGATATGATTACTCTGGTCTGGATGTGTACTTAAAAATTTAGAATGGGAGCATTTTGGCTAATACAGGTCATGTGCCTGATAATATAGCTTCATGTTATTAATATATGCATACCACCACATCATGGTATGTCTCATGTGGGTAACTAAATGTACGAGTTATATAGCTAAATGAACAACCCCGCACTATGGTACATAGTATCCACTTCCACTCATACCTCGAGAAAATAAGCAACAATGTTGATATAGTTTAAAAAATCAATATTTCTGATTCCACAATAAACCTAAGATCACGGAGTTTGGAGTTCGTTTGCTTGGTATTGGTGTTTCTTCTTGTGCCTCGCGCGGCTGCCTAGGAAAAATCGGTTTCACCGATTTATTAGGCCTCACACTACAGTACTCATAAATCGGTTGCACCGGTTTGAAACTGGTATTTGTAACAGTAAACTTGGTTTTTGCCGTTTTGCTTCCGCGCTTACTTTGATGGGTTTTCTAGTAAGTTTCCTAGATTCATTAGCTTCTCCATAGCTAAGTGAACTTAAGTTTACTAGAAGATATGACCTGCCATTCTTTTAAACACTGGTTTAATATTTATATTTTTTTTCTTTTTTTCACTAGGAAGGCACAAAGGGCCTCCCGGTGTCAGCCCCGGGGATCGAACCCAGGCTGCCGGCGTGGGGGGTGGCTCAAGGAGCCACTCGGGACTCACCACCCCCTCAGTTTAATATTTAGATATCCTCGGATGTTCAACTTCAAGGATTTGGTTGAGTTTTGGAGTTTTGGCCGCATTTGAAAGAATTTTCTAGAAGCTCCCATTCACCCCTGGTCGCTATTTCGGTCATTCATGATTGGTGTACAGCTCTAAGTAAATACTTTGTTCAGTTATACACAGGTCACATTTCACTCCATCTCGGAACCATTTCTAACATCTTAAAACTAATCTTGGTTTCTATCGACACTCGTAACAAAAAGAAAATATGGATTATCTTAGGAAAGACGTTATAACAAAATTGGCAATGCAGAAAAATAGATAAAATGACAATGTAAGATTAAATAGGTAGATTTTTTTTTCAAAGGAACTTTTTTGTTGATATTTTACCATATAGGCTATATTAATATCCAAATCAACATATATTATATTTTCCGTTGATTTACCTTATTAAAATTATCAATGTAAAAAATCAACTTATATTTTTAGTTGTAAGGAGTAACATGTACTGAATGTGAGTGCGTCTTGTAGTTAATGCGATTATATGGATTTCAAAATCAAAATATGCTGTGAACTTATTAGCCAAAAATGTCAAAACGCTTGGAAAAATGGCCGTTAGCCCCCGGACCGGACGCGGGCTCCTCCATCTCCTTCCTCAGCCGCCGCGTTCTGCTCGGCGCGGCCGCGCGGGGCTGCGCCTGCGCAGACCCTAGCGCGGTGGAGAGATGACCGGAGAAAGCCAGGCCGCTGGGCTAGCCTCCCGCCATGCCTCGCGCGTCCGATGGGGGAGAACCAGAACCCTCGGCGGTCCGCGCCGCCCAGCCCAGGACTTGTAGATGCCGAAATCCAGGTCCGACCTTAATCCCGCATGTGTCGTTAGATTCCTCTCCTGCTGCTTTGATGATGGCGGCAATTCGTACACCTCAGGGACGGCTGGGTTGGGCGAAGTAGGCAATCTGGGAGCAAACTGGAAAGAGAGGTGCTTGTCCGGGTAATCGTGTTAAATCAGATGGGGTCTCTGCTGAAAATTGTAGTGCTACTTTTAGGAATTAGGATACATGCTCTAATACGTTGTTTTAGTTCCAATGATTGAGCGTGCAAACAATTGGAGTTCCAGTAGGTTCAGATGCTAAGCAAACCAATGAAATGGGGATGAGATTATTCGTGAAACAATTGGAGTTCCAGTAGGTTCAGATGCTAAGCAAACCAATGAAATGGGGATGAGATTATTCTGAACTTCTCTTTGAAAACCTTTACGTTTTTGCCATCTCCTCACTGCGGCATTGTAAACCTTTACGTTTTTGCAAAAATCATGTAATCCGATCCCTGTAACCTTTCGAACATCCCGCGGGCCGTGAACGGGCCGGAAGAATCAATGAAATTCAGGCGGGGGATGCTCTCCCCCTCCGGTGAACATTCAAAAAAAAAAACTTCTCTTTGAAAAGTATACATGGGATATACAATATATTGGCACTCATCCCATGGACGCAGATCTTAACAAGAAGGAATCAGAATGGGTGTGTGTTATCGTATACCTGATAAGTCACTCTCTCATTCAACTGAAAAAAAAACAGAAACAATTACTTGTGAGTTGAAGATCTCAAGTTATGTTTTCATCGCAAAATCTAGATATTTGATCATGTCGTGCTGTAGTGCGCAACTCCAACTACAGATGTAGAAAATCTCCTAGAATATTCTGTACCTCTCTAAACTATTGGTAGACTTCACTGAAGTTTTTATTTGAATATGCAGGACAACTGCACAACATTATATTAAGAAGATTGGAAAAGGGGTTTAGAACCCCTCACAACACCACACAACTGCACTTATTTTCTGTCAATTGCCTATCGTCTGTTCATGCAGGGCTTTAATACTACAGTAGTTTCATCCATTCTACCTTTTCTAGTCGAACGGTTAAAAGGGTTTTTTTTATTCAATACAAAAAGTTGTACAAGGGGCCAAAACCTCAACAAAGGTGCAACTAGGGTTCTTGAAAAAGAATCTCCTGTAGACAATAAATATGGAGATACTCCGTTGAGTTCATGTTAGGTTCCCTACTGCCCTACCATCCTAGAAAAGTATTTCAAGCAAAAGACAAAGGCAACTGGTTAATGTCAGACTTGATGGGTCATATCCTACTGCGCAGAAAGCTCATGAAAGATTCTGAAGTTATCATGCTCTCAACTCGTGGCTATCTTGCTGAATTCGCAACTTTTCATCAGCATATATTTTCTGATCTTTTAGTCCCTCCCACTTCCCCCACACTAATCGGCACCTGTGCGGGAGCTTTAACTGAGACGACTGAATGTTTTAAATAAAAAACTAAGGGCCTGTTTAGTTTGGAAAGAAAGTTTGCGAAAAAAAAGTTTCCAATTCTAAATCGAAGATTAGGAGGACTAAACATGATCTAATTATAAAACTAAATACACGGATGGATGGAAAATCGCGGGATGAATCTATTAAGTCTAATTAATCTGTCATTAGAGATTGTTTACTGTAGCACGATATTGTCTAATCATGGCCAAATTAGGCTCATTAGATTCGTCTCGCAAACTTACCGGGAGGTTATGGAATGAGTTTTATCATTAACATACGTTTAATACTTCATACATGTAAGATTCCCTTTGATGAATAGTGAAGTTTCAAAGTTTCAAAAGTTTCGTCCTAAGACGATCGAATGCACCTGGAAGTTGAAGTGCTTCCGACTCTTGGGCTGGGCTCCACGTTCCTCTCTCCTTACAAAGTCAGTACCTACGTACTGTATTTGCAAGGAGTGACTGCTGGCAAACACTGGAGCAACTATCGGATACAGGCATGCATAGGAACTAGGAAGCAGTAACTTAGGTACCTTGCTAAATTACCATTTCGGCCTTGTTTAGATTGGGTGAATTCGATTGAATTCAATGATTGGAGATGCATTGGGAATTGAAAAAGTAGAGAGAGGGCACGTAGTTCAATTGGGAATTGAAAAAGTAGAGAGAGGACACGTAGTTCAATGCGTTGCCTTTTGATTGAATTGGTGCCTTTTCGCGAATCTAAACAGGGCCTTCATTCCTTCAAGTTGTTTCCACAGTATGCTACATTTTTTTTAATTTTATAGTGCTGGGAAACTATTGCTAAATTATAAATTAAAGTGTACTCCATTTCTTAGGACTGATTGCTACTAGCTGCTAGGAGAGGGAATCATGACAGCTTCTGCAGATTCCCTGCCATCTCATACTGAACTGTCATTCCATCGTGTTCTTTCCAAAAGAGAAATGATCTGCACCACTTGTTTTTACTATCCATGTAACGATGAATGACTGGCTTCATGGTATGTGTGTGTATATATATATGGTCCTAGTAGTTTTTTTTTTCAATAAGATCCTACTCCGTAGTAGCTTTTACCTTTGAGGCTTCTCCTCTGCATCACCATTCTTCCATGAGGCTTGTATGCAAAGGTAAGGGCGTTTTCTCTTCTCCTGTGAGCATCAATAATGCATGAGTGAAGAGAAACTTTGGTAGTTTTGTTTGATTTTGAGCCTGCTGTTGTCTGGTAGTAGCAAAGAAAACTGCTGCTTTTGAGCTGACTTCCAGAATAGATTATATTTGGGTACTCGATTGCAACATATAGCGCGTTGCGTTGTTGAACGATGCATAGACAAGAGTTGCAACTTCTGTAAGACTGACTCCAACAACAAGACCCAAATCCAAAATGCGGCGCGCACAGTACATTTGCCTCTTAAAACTACCTTAGCTTAACAAGGAACTCGTCTTTATGGAGGAAAACTACCTTAGCTTTATGATGTGGTGTTAAGATTTTGTTCTGCTGGAATGGGAGAGTAGTGCAGCAGATATTCTTTTTAACTGAATATTCATCTAATACAAACTGCAATTTCAGCTGACATGGCTAGGAGTGACAATTCCCAGATGAAGAAACCTTGTGATTGTTGCCAAAGATACTTGGACCATTTGGATGAAAAAAATCAGACTATGAGCTGCTTCCTCAAGCGTATGACCGCCAATCCTAAGCATAATATGGTAATCGTTCCCATGTTTGATATGTTGCTTTTCATACCTTGTCTTTTCCATATTTTTTATAACAAGACAAATTTGGATTTAGTACTTCAATTAACTTGATTTGAGCTAAGCCAGAACAAAATGGTGCTAGCTACTACCTGAACATTGGAAAGAGTGACGCCCCTATGATCATGGTTATCACAGTGAGAGTCATAATTTAAATTGCAGAGGTTCAAGTATTTTTAGTGTTTGAGTGACATGTCCAAGTCCCAAAATAGTGTTAAAATAGATTTGTAGGTTGTGCCACAATAGGCAATGCTTCAATTCCCCTTTTTAAATAGATCTTGTTTGTGTCATTTATCTTAGCCTTCTTGCACATACCATTTATTACTAGCACTGAGTAAAGTAAATAACATGTGCATGAATCCCACTCACACAATGCTCAATTGTTTTTGCCTTATAAACCTCTCATGGTTAAAAAATCCTTTCAATCAGAATAGTCGTTATTGCATTGTTAATTATTAAATGTTGTATGTCGTAGATTTAGATCTTCAACATGTGGAGGGCAGTGTGCAGCTTCTAGCTTCTTTTGACAAACTTATTTATTCACGTTCACTCCTGATTGATTTTGAAATTTTTGACAAGGTCCAGTGTTGGTCCTGACTTATTTTTCTGGGAAAGACTAATTTATTCATATTTAGATTCATATTATGATATTGACATTCCCTGTTCCACAATCTTTTGCCGCTCTGAATTTAGTGCATCTCATGAGTATATGATTTGTGGTGTGTGGCCTACTGACCCCTAGTGTTGAAACTACCCAAGTGAACAATATCTGTTTACTGATGCATATTCTGACAAACGCGCCTTAGACTAATTGTTTCTTTACGGTTGGTCTGGACAGAATTTCTCTATTTACATCAATTCCTTTGGATGTTATTACAGATTGTACCAAACAGATTTCTGAAGCATTTCACAGGAAAGTTATCTGGGACTATCAACTTAGAATCCCCTAATGGTAATCGATACAGCGTTGAGGTTATGGAGCGTTATAATAAGATGGTGCTCGGACATGGGTGGGATGCATTTGTTGATGCCCATCATATAGAAGAGAACGACTCATTGCTGTTCCGGAACATTGAGAACTCAGTTTTCGAGGTTCTGATCCTTGATTCTGATGGTTGTGAGAAAATGTTTTGTTGTGCTGGCATAAAAAACACACCAAGTGTTGGAAAAAGAAGTGTAGATTCTGTTGATATTTCAAGCAGCTCTCAACATGATACCACAAAATCATCAGGAAGTGAAAGAGTTGCTATGTATGTGAAAGGTAGCTCCATTCGACGTGAGAAAACTTCAAATATGGCTTTAACATCCTCGTCATCTCATGGCTCAGGTTATACAGTTATTTTAGTTACTTGCATAGTGTGTATATGCAGATATGCTTATGTTTAACACTTATTCCTATAGCATGATGTGTCAATTTGTACAGAAGAAGGCATTCCATCTGAAAATGAATCCTTTGATTCAGATGATCTTCAGACACCCCCAGGGGCAGATTATGTTATGTCACCTCGAAGTCATCTATCTGAAGAACAAAAAGAGAGAGTAATCTTACTTATCCAGGATATTCAACCTGAAATTGCTGTTTATATTGCAGTCATGCGGAAGTGCCATGTTCATTCCCCTGCTCCTTTTGTTGTAAGTTCACTGCTCCCAACATTTTTTTTCTGTAGCTAATGATGTACATGCTGCCATAAGTGAAATCTAACTATCCTCAAATTCTCATGAGCCTTCTGAATATGTTTGGACTGTGGAGAGATGACACTTTTTTCTTATCTCAGTGATCAAAATTATTTTGTTTAGTGTTCCTTGTTGTGTTTACATCACATCATGTTCCATCTGTAATCAGGCCATTACCAAGGAATATGCATTTTCACATTTTCCACATGGAAACGCAAATATCACACTTAAGAGACCAGGCAAGAGCAAGAAGTGGCATCCCAGATTCTACATAAGAAAAGATAGAAGCAAGTACTTGCTTCGAGGGCAGTGGTTACACTTTGTCCATGACAATCATGTGCAAGAGGGAGATATCTGCATCTTTTTACCGACAAATGATGGGAGAAGATCCACGTTTATAGTCTATCTGCTTCGTGCAACAGCTACTCATTCCAGGGGTGGAGCTAGCTTTCAAAGGGTCCACCCATGCCCAGGTGGACCTAGTGCAAAGATGGCTTCAGAAGTGCATATTAAGGAGGAACCAACCGACGGTATTGTAGCAAAATATTAGAAAATTAGTTGCATTTCGGCTCATCCCCTTCTAATTGCTTAAAACTATCTGCAGGAGAACATGTTCCCTCAGAAAATGACGTGCATGAAATTTCTCATGAATCTCTGGAGAGCGAAGACTCTGGTGGTCCTCCTCAGCCTTCCTATTTTTTACCATGTAAGAGTGGCCTATCTAAATCCCAAAAGAAGGTTGTTGAGGAGAGAGTGCAAGCCATCCAATCTGAAGTTCCCATTTATGTAGCAATCATGAGGAATGGTGGCCTTGCTGCCTCTCCACGCTCGATGCTAGTAAGTTCATTATTTTTTTTATCTTGAATTACTATTTTTCATTCATCAGGTTTTGCACCTGTCATTTTGACCTGCTTTGTTCAAGTGGACATGACTTTTTCTTTGGGTCTGAATGTCATATTATTCACCTGCTTTCCTATCAGCAAACTAAGTTTTACTGCTTCATAGAAATCTATTATCCCTCCCGAAAACATTAACTATACAAAGTCCATTAGTATAAATCCTACAAATTGATCCTTCAAATGTCAGTCTGTCAATGTGTTCCTCATTCTCAGTGTCAATGTCACCAGGAATTAGGTTCGCGATATGCTACTGCTGTGCAACTTCCAACTAGAGGGCAAACCGTCGTTCTCCAGTGCATGAGGAAGACATGGAAGACCAAAATGGTGTTTCATGGTGGCCGCAGATGGTATCTAAGGGGTGGCTGGATCAAATTTGTTCGTGACAACGGTTTGCGAGTCGGTGATATCTGTCTCTTCGAACTGAAGAACGACAGGAAGCTTACCATGAAGGTCCATATCATCTCCAGGGAGCAGCTTTAATCTGTAGCAGTAGAAAATGGCGATCCTTGTTCTTTCTAGCTGCTGGTTGTACTTTGAAATAAGCCATGGTTGTCTCCGACGACTCTTTTGATGTCCTCTCCTCTATCACTATCCATCATGAGTGACCTAGTAAGTTTTATGGGATGTAACATCTTTTGCGAGTTATAACTTGTGGTACAAAGAAAAGTTCAGCTTGTGTTTGAATTCCATTAGCAGGCAGCATGTATTTTTCATGTTGTATAAATTTATAGCAGTGCATTGCAACCAAATAAACTTCTCAAGATGTTTAAAAGATGAAAGTCTTGCCGTGGATACCTAGGAACCCAGAGACGAGGAAGGATGTAGTAAGCCACGAAACGCTTCAGGAGTTGCAAATATGCATAGAATCTGTGGCTGTTTTCGCTAGAGAGGGAAGCATACATTTTTGTGTGTTTGCATTTTGTTTACAGATAAAATGTTATTTTAGTGAGGAGAGGGTATTTTTCAAAAAGGAGATTATTGACGCAGCAAGGCCTAGTTTCACCTGAAATGTCATTTAGAAGGCCAGTTTCTGTAGGCGATATAAAAAAAATCTGGAAATGAAAACTAGTGGAATTGAGCAATAAAGAAGACTGGGAGCCTTGATTTCGTAAAGAGAAGAGTTTGAGTTTCTAATGATTTTATCATTAAAGGGAGCATGTGCAACATTCATCTTGAGAGAACCATAATATAATGCATAGGAAGCAACGCTGCTTTGTGGCAAAGAAAATAAGAAAACGGGTATAAAAGAATATGCAGCACATTTCAGGGAGTCAAAAGCAGAATACCAATCCTATTAATTTTGGAAGAAATGACACCGACGTCTGGGAATAACACAAGATTTCAGTATAGCCGCAGAGGTAATTGGAGAATGGACACTGGTGAGTGATGAAGTTTCATTTATGGTAACTTTTGTTCTTCTGATCTTTGGGAAGCAAAATGGATAAAAAAACTGACTCTTCTCAGCTCTCAGGGGTGTACAAAACCGGGCTCCTATCTACCGGAAGATAGGCCCTGTTTGGTTAGCAATGCTAGAATCTAGCATCTAGCACAGAGAGAATCTTTCTTGCATGGAGTACTAAATGAAGTCTATTTGCAAAATCTCTTCCACGGATGAGCATAACTTTTCGAGACGAATCTAATGAGCCTAATTAATCGATGATTAGCTACAGTGATGCTACAGTAACCATCCTCTAATCATCCTCTAATCATACGGTCAAAGGTCTCATTAGATTCTTCAGGGTTCCTAGTGCAGGAGTTCTGGAGTTAGTTTTGTAAAATACCTTTATTTAATACCTTTAATTAGTGGTCAAAGTTGGCTTTTCTAGCATTGCTAGGAAACCAAACGGGGCCATAGGAAAACACTGAATCTCAGAGTCAGAGCCCAGAATCATAACTAATTTATATAAACTCATATCCAGACAACATATTCTCAAAAAAATCATAACTAATTTATATAAACTCGGATAAAGATGAACTTTATACGAAAATTGTAGTCTTCGATGAGATATACAACTTTGTAGTTCAAGCCATTTTCATTTAGAGCCATCTTGATGCTCAAATAATCAACATAATTTTTAGATCTAAAATTTAATTTCAGATCTGAAGCTTGTGTCGATTATTTGAGAACTAAAATTGCTCCTAATAAAAAATGTTAGACTAAAAAATTATAGATCACCTCGAGTCCTACAATTTTCATATAAAGTTTATCTCTATATGAGTTCATATATTTTAGTTATGATTTTTTGAATGTGTATTGTTCAATGTTTAAACCAAAAATTTAATTTTAGATTTGAAGCATCTGTCGATTATTTGAGTATTCAGATGACTCCGACTGAAAATGGTTTAAGCTACGAAGTTGTAGATCTCGTCGAGAACTACAATTTTTCATATAAATTATTTTCATCCGAGTTTATATAAATTAGTTACGATTCTTTTTGAAATATGCTGTCTAGATGTTTCAAATGGCTGCATGCATATAGATCTATAAATTTTTAGTTCGGATATTTATTTTTAAAAATTGTAAAATAGAAATATAAAAATTAAAAAAATTCCCAGTGGCCACCTCCCTCCAAAAGCCGACCCGTGTGCACTTGTACCAATCTCAAACAAGGGAAAACAAAATGGGGATGAATAGTTACTTCCCGAAGATAGATTCCGGTACAACACCGGCTGCCGTCGTGGTGGGCCCCACCTGGCCCGGCCCACCGAAGAAACAGCGGCCCGCTGCAGCAGCATGACTTTTTTTTATTTTTAATACAATTTTTATTCGAAATTACAAAAATGTACACAAAAGTGGAGGATTTACAAAAATATACCATAATCGTCTGCTGAGTAGATGAAATCAAAATTTCGTCTGCCCATTAGACGAAATTATTGGTTTCGTCTACCCAGAAGACGAAAATATGGAAATTTCGTTTTCTAGAAAGACGAAAATTAAATAGTTTACCCAGTGGACGATTTGCATGACGAAATTATGTTTTGCATGGCGAAATATAGATTTCGTCGTCTGGTAGAAAGACGAAAACCAGATTTCGTTTTCCCAGTAGACGAAATTATGGATATGTCTCGTTTATTTGAATTTTTTTTAATTTGGTATTATTTCCTCAATTCCTCCCCATATATATTGAAAGGACCTAGGATGTCAACTAGAGGGGGGGTGAATAGTTGAAACTGAAAATTTTCGCTCAAAAACACTGTCAGTCACAGAAAGTGCGGAGACTCCGAAGAAAAGTCCGGAGGTTCCGAACAAGTTCGGACACTCCGAAGATTTCTCCGGAGAGTCCGGAGATAATTGCCGAATTGAATATGACAGATCAAACCTCACTGAAAATCAGATCGCCTAATTTCCATACAACCCTGGGATGTATGCAACCCAATTCAAGTGTCACTTGCAGCAGGAACCTTCACAGATGATAGATCGGGACCAAACCCTAGAATATAGCCCAATAGCAACAAGTAGCACAAGAACAAGAACAAACACAAGGAGACACAGGGATTTAAGACCCAGAGTTCAGTCCCACACAAGGAACCTACGTCTCCGTTGAGGAGCCCATGAAGGGCGGGTTTATCCACCAAACCACTTTCCTCTTCTTCAATCAACCCAAGGGTCAAATGAAGAACTTACTCAGCTGTAGGGGTAATACAAACTTCTCAAGACAACCACAGCGGATTGGTTGCTCTTGAATGACGCCTAGCCGTCTAGGAGCTTGAAGCTCCAAGAGTAAAGAACGCGATTTACCGGCTTGAAGACGACCGAGGTGCTCAAATGATGGGAAATCAGCTCACAAGCACAATCTCTTGAACTCCACTCAATCCCTCACTCAATCCCTCACCAAATCTACCTTGGGAAGCAAGAGGGAGTGAAAAGGGGAAAGGAAATCGCCTTTGGAGGCTTCAGTTCGAAAAGGAGTCAGAGAGAGAAGAAAGGAGGAGACCGGAGGGGTATAAATACCCGTTCAGCCGAAATAGCCGTTGTACCTGTTAAGTTCCGGAGTCTCCGAAGAATTTTCCGGAGTCTCCGAACTTTCTGGAGAACACCTCCTCCAGACACCAAAGTCCGGACACTCCGAACAAATGTCCGGAACCTCCGAAACTTCACAGGTAAAGCACTCTAAACTAATTTCCCAGTGAAGTGCAAGTGCAAGGTGTCTCTCATGGATAAGTTAGATGATATTTTGAGCACCTTGTCACCACCAAGCGAGTTTTTCGGCATCCCTCTTGATAGTACGGTTTTCCTAAACTCAATATTCAATGGAATAAAAAATTAATCTTCGTGTAAGCTTCAATCATGCTTTCATTTCCCTTTTTGAGTGCCATGTTTCACCAAATGTTTCCTATTGATTTCACCTGTTACCTGTGCATAGCCTCATTGCAAACATTAGATACTAAAGCGTGTTGTCATTAATCAACCAAAACCAAAGAGGATCATAGATGCACTTTCAATCTCCCCCTTTTTGGTGATTGATGACAACACCCTTTACAAGATAATCATTAAGCAATAGTGAATTTCAGTAAATGAACTCCCCCTTAATATGTGCATTTGTGTTGAATTCAAGTATTGACCATAACAATGTCAATTTGCACATTAAGAGGGACAAGAGATCAACATGTGTATCCAGCATCAACAAGAACTCAAGAATATATACCAAATATACTAGAGCAATGCATATGACAGTTATGCACAACATTCTGTAACAGAAAAGAGGGAACAGCCAGGAAGTCCGGAGTGTCCGGAGAA
Source organism: Alloteropsis semialata (assembly GCA_004135705.1). Taxonomy (NCBI): domain Eukaryota; kingdom Viridiplantae; phylum Streptophyta; class Magnoliopsida; order Poales; family Poaceae; genus Alloteropsis; species Alloteropsis semialata. The sequence continues at coordinate 51,187,076 of CM014278.1, forward strand.
AAGTCCGGAGTGTCCGAACAGGTTCGGACACTCCGAAGAATTCTTCGGATACTCCGAAAATCCTGCTGCCAAAACACAATCACCATATTAAACAGATCAGAAAATATCACAGAAAAACACAGGATTAATTCTAAGAAAGCAGTAGCAGTTCAAGTTCACCACAAAGCATTCAAGCAAGTGTTCAGGCCCCAAGTACTACACACACACAAGTACTTAAGTTATTACACAACTTTGTCCATTACATAAATAGATAGATATTTCACTCCCCCTTTGGCATCAAGCACCAAAAAGGGAATGAAATGGCAGGGAGCAGCAGCTAATCATCCTCATCTTTAGGCTCCTCCTCGCTCGTGTCCTCGTCCTCCTCATCATCATCATGCTCATGGTAGTTTGGGGGCTCCTCCTCTGAAGTTTCTGCATCATAATCAACGATCTTGGAGGGGCCAGCTGAGGTGCTAGGACCAGCAGAGAAAGGAGCACCATAAGAAGGAGCAGTGTAAAACTGATCAGTATAGGATGGTGGTGCTGTAAATGGAGGAGTGGTTGGCACATCAGCTGGGGCATTGTCCTCGGCATCCCATTCTTCAAACGGATCAGGAATGTCAGGTATCTCATGATAGGGATCTGTGGGCAGCCCCAAATGACCCTTGATCTCAATTATGTCCCTGCGGTTCTCATTAGTGTCTTTAGCCAATTGCTTGCACAAACAAAAGATAGACTTAAGAACTTTCTTAACCATAGAACCCTTCTTTGGCCGTGATGAACTGGGAGTAGGCCGTGCAGGAGTAGGAGCATCAGATGGGGCAACATAGGAATCACGAGATGGTACAGGTTGAGGAGAAGGACCACCACGGGTGGGTGGGGGGGCATCACCTTGCCTAGGCCTTAGATGTAAGGGCTCATGCATCACATCCTTAGGAAAGGTGATCTTGGTGACCTTCTCAACCATATACATGACATAGGCAGCATAAGGAAATCCAATTCTAGCATCATATGTAGCTCTTTTCAACTCATTCCACATGTAATCAAAGATGCAAAAGGGCACATCGAGCTCACCCATGTGATGAAGCAGATTTGGAGCATTAGCATGAAGGCCTGTGGAGTCCCCACTCTTGGGATCAATGGTCACCCTGAACATGTTGTTAAGATGATGAAAGTATGGCAAAAGATTGTTGCTTTTTCCTTCATGAGCAAGGATTGGGTTATAGAACATATAGGCCACATCAATAGGCTTGAGTTTCTTCTCCTCATGAATGCAAGGCCTCATGTTATCCTTAGAGCCAAGCCCCAACAGCCTAGAGAAATTCACATAATCAATGCTATAGTGAATCCCCTCAGTAGTCCAGTGAATGGAGTTATCCTCGGGCTCATGATAATAACTGGCATGAAACTGAGCAATGATTTCCTCATTCCAATTGTACCTAAATCCCATCAACTCATACAAACCAAATTCAGTGCACTTAGCTACCACTTGAGCAAAATGTGGATCATTTGTGGACTCATAGTACTGCCAATCTACCCATTGCATAGCATTGATTGGGGCCTTGTTCTTCCTTCTAAGGACAGTCACATAGAAATCTCTATGAAATTCATTCCAAAACCTATAGTCCATGCTCTCAAGTTGCTGATATTCATAGGGGTTTTTCTTCCTTTCTTGCTCCACTACAAGTTTCTGACCCCTATAATCCCTTGGCATGGTGATAGCAAAACCTGGTTTTGGTTGGGGAGCGCGCATTCTGGGAAAGTACTCAGCCTTTTCTTGGTCTGGTCCAAATTCAACATTGATGTGTGCAGGAGTGTTAGGACAGACCTGATTAGCACCTCCCCTTCTTCTGAAATTCTTTGGTGGAGGAGGAGTTGGAGCAGCCCTTGAACGCATAACTGACGGTGCCATTAGTGGTGGAGGGGCTGGATGAGGAGCATACTGAGGTGCACTTGAAGAACCTCCAGCTTCAGCAGCTGCAGCAGCACGAGTCCTTCTAGGACGAGGAGGAGGAACAACAGGTGGCACTTCTTCTTCAATTTCTCCCTGGCGACTAGGATCGTGCCTTGTTTTGATGCGGCGATTGGCATCTGGACCATGAGTCAAGCGCTTCCTCCCCATGCCTAGTCACAGAAGTAATCCCATATGGATAAGCAACAGATTATAAAAGATTTTGATAGATAACCAAGGGATTTGGACAGGAAGTTTCGGAGACTCCGGAAAAAAGTCCGGAGAGTCCGGAACCTACTGTACAAACCCTAGAATTTGGGGATCCGAAGATTGAGCCATGGAAATTCAACAAGATCATTGGGGAACATAGCAGGGGACTTAGTGAGTCTATTCCTCAAAGGAAATCCAAATCCATGGGCCACATTTGTAGATCGGGCAAAAACTTGAAAGAGTACCTTGAATGGAGATGGAGATGGACTCCAAACTTGAATCCAAGGATCCTTCGGAGTTTCCACACCTTGGATTGGAGGATTCACAAGTTCTCTCGCCTTTCCCTTGGTTGGATTGAAGAATCGCCGGTTTTGGGGAGAGGGGGCGAGAGCAGGAGCGGCGGCGGTAAAAAAAGGTTCGACTGGGTAAAACTGACCGGTTGACTGAGCGTCCAGGGTTAAATACCCCGCCAGTTCCGGAGTCTCCGGAAAAAGTTTTGGAGAGTCCGAAACCTCCGAAGGTTCCGAAGAAATCTCCGGAGAGTCCGCTCCCCCTGAGTCTTTGCTTCCATAAAGAAAGATTTGGACAGAAGTTTTAGAGGAAATACTTGTCATATAGTCCTAAGGGCCTGAGAAACCTATTCACTTGGATTTAGCCAGCAAACAAGCAATGAGAACAATAAATCCAAGTGAATAGTTGAGTGAAGAACCAATTTTTGCAAAACCTAACCACACAATTCTAAAACAGGATTAACTTTTGAAAACCTATCTAATGCACTTTCAATTTTGTGTCCAAGGTTTCAAGCCAAGTTACGAGAATCCAAGATGTTTAGTTCACTTCTCAAAGCACAAAACCTTTGCTCATCTAGAGGCTTAGTGAAGATATCGGCAAGTTGCCTCTCTGTGCTTACATGTTGTAGAGCAATATCTCCCTTAATCTCATGATCCCGTAAGAAATGATGTCTTATATCTATGTGCTTTGTTCGAGAGTGTTGCACGGGGTTGTTAGCTAGCTTGATTGCACTCTCATTGTCACACAAGAGCGGAATCTTACTAAACTCACAACCAAAGTCACTCAAGGTTTGCCTCATCCATAAAAGTTGAGCACAACACGCTCCCGCCGCGACGTATTCAGCCTCGGCGGTGGATAGGGCAACGGAATTTTGTTTCTTAGAACTCCAAGATACTAGGGACCGGCCAAGAAATTGACACGTTTCCGTTGTACTCTTTCGATCCACTTTGCAACCAGCATAATCGGAATCCGAATAGCCAAGCAAACCGAAAGTGGAGCCTTTGGGATACCACAAGCCAAGGTTAGGAGTGTATACCAAATATCTTAAGATTCTCTTAACAGCCACAAGATGGCATTCCTTAGGATTGGCTTGAAATCTAGCACACATGCACACACTAAGCATGATATCGGGCCTAGATGCACAAAGGTAAAGAAGAGATCCAATCATGGAGCGATATACCTTTTGGTCCACGGCCTTACCTTCTTCGTTGAGGTCAAGATGTCCATTAGTTGGCATTGGAGTCTTGATGGGCTTGGCATTCTCCATGTCGAACTTCTTGAGCATATCTTTGGTGTACTTGGTTTGACTTATGAAGGTGCCATCTTTGAGTTGCTTGATTTGAAATCCAAGGAAGAACTTCAACTCACCCATCATGGACATCTCAAACCTCTTGGTCATTATCCTACTAAATTCCTCGCACCACGCTTTGTTAGTAGAACCAAATATAATGTCATCGACATATATTTGGCATACAAATATATCTTTATCAACTTTGCGAGTAAATAAAGTAGGGTCAGCTTTGCCTATTTCAAAGTTCTTCTTTATGAGAAAGTCCTTAAGGCATTCATACCATGCTCTAGGGGCTTGCTTGAGCCCATAGAGCGCCTTATGGAGCTTGAAAACATGATTAGGATACTTTGGGTCTTCAAATCCGGGTGGTTGCTCAACATATACCAATTCGGAGATTGGTCCATTTAGAAAGGCGCTCTTCACGTCCATTTGATATAGCTTGAAATCATGGTGAGTAGCATAGGCAAGTAGTATACGAATTGACTCAAGCCTAGCTATAGGGGCATAAGTCTCACCAAAGTCCAAACCTTCGATTTGTGTGAAGCCTTGAGCCACCAATCGAGCTTTGTTCCTTGTTACCACCCCATGTTCATCTTGTTTGTTGCGGAAGACCCATTTTGTGCCAATGACGTTGTGATTTGGTCTTTCGACCAAGGACCAGACTTCATTCCGAGTGAAGTTGTTCAACTCCTCTTGCATGGCCATTACCCAATCCGGATCATCCAAGGCTTCTTCTACCTTTAGGGGTTCCAAAGAGGAAACAAACGAGTAATGTTCACAGAAATTTGCCAATCTAGATCGAGTAGTTACCCCTCTTTGAATACTCCCAAGTATGTTATCAACGGGATGGTCCCGTTGAACACTTTGATGCACTCTTGGATGTGGGACTTGAGTATGGTGCTGAAGGTCTCCATCTTCATTTTCTTCCGCTTCAGCTTCAGAGTCTTCAATCAGGTCAGGAACATTTCCTTCAGGATTTCCGGAGGTTCCGGAAAATTGTCCGGAGTCTCCGGAACCAGCGGAGCCTCCGAAGATTTGTTCGGAGTCTCCGGAGATGTCAGCATTTCTGCTTGCAGCAGGTTCATTTGTCCCTGTCACTTGTTCTTCCTCATCTTCATTTTCCTGAGGCCTGATTTCTCCAATTGCCATCCTCTGAATTGCCCTACGAGATGGTTCCTCTTGGCCTAAAACATGTGGATCAACTTGCTCCATTTGGGAGCCATTAGTCTCATCGAACTTCACGTCGCTCGCAATTTCAACGCAGCCGGTGGCTTTGTTGAAAACACGATAGGCGTGAGAGTTTGAGGCATAACCAAGAAGAAAACCTTCACTAGATTTAGGAGCAAATTTAGAACTTCTAGGTTTCTTATCAAGAATAAAGCATTTGCATCCAAAAACCTTAAAGTATGACACATTTGGCTTGTTACCGGTGAGAAGCTCGTATGAAGTCTTTTGAAGAATCTTGTGGAGGTAGAGTCGATTGATGGCATGACAAGCAGTGTTGATAGCTTCGGCCCAAAACTGATCCGAAACCTTGTATTCATCTAGCATTGTCCTTGCCATCTCAATGAGTGTATGATTCTTCCTTTCAACAATTCCATTTTGTTGAGGTGTATATGGGACCGAGAACTCATGACCAATGCCTTCCCCATTGAGGTAGACTTCAATGTTGGAGTTCTTGAACTCGGTTCCATTGTCACTTCTCACTCTCTTGATGGTCTTCTCAAACTCATTTTGGGCTCTCTTTGCAAATTTCTTGAACACTTCTTGTACCTCACTTTTGTCATGCAAAAAGAACACCCAAGTGAAACGAGAATAATCATCAACAATTACAAAACCATATTTGTTACCGCCAATGCTTATGTAGGCCACGGGTCCAAAAAGATCCATGTGTAGTAGTTCAAGTGGCCTTGTAGTCTTCATGATGCTTGTTGACGGATGTGGATTTCCAACTTGTTTCCCGGCTTGACATGCACTGCAAAGTCTATTTTTCTCAAAAGTCACATTGGTTAGTCCAAGAATATGATCACCTTTGAGAAGCTTGTTCAAGTTTCTCATTCCCACATGAGCTAGTCGGCGATGCCATAACCAGCCCATGCTAGACTTTGCCATCAAGCAAGCATCAAGTTGAGTTTTCTCTGAAGTGAAATCCACAAGGTAAAGCTTCCCTTTGAGTACACCCTTGAAAGCAATGGAGCTGTCATTTCTTCTTGAGACGGTCACACCCTCATTAGTGAACAAACAATTGTAACCCATCTCACAAAGTTGAGATACGGATAGTAAATTGTAATCCAAGGATTCAACAAGAAAGACATTTGAAATTGAATGATCGGTAGAGATAGCAATTTTACCTAACCCCATTACCTTTCCTTGACTTCCATCACCGAAAACAATGTTGTCACTTGCATTTTCATTTGCTTCAAAGGAAGTGAACATCTTTTTCTCTCCGGTCATATGATTGGTGCAACCACTATCAAGCACCCATTTTGATCCACCGGAGGAGTAAGCCTACAAAACAATTTAAGCTTCAGTTTTAGGTACCCAATGTTGCTTGGGTCCTAGAGTGTTAGTCACAAGAACTTTGGGCACCCACACATTTCTTTTAATCAATGTGTCCCTAGTGCGATACCCAACATACTTGGCAACCACTTTACCATTGTGGTCCCAAGTCAATACATAATCGGCATAATAAGAACCTTGAGCAGCTTTCTTCTTTGTCTTTGTTGGAGGAGCTGCTCTTACCTCTTGTGGTCTAATTGGTTGAGTGACCACTACCTTAGTTGACTTTGCTTGTGGTCTCATCCTTTGATGTGTCATGCCATCCAATAGACCACCATTCTTACCTATGCCGGACTTGCTTTGGTTCTTGATGAAAGGAATGGGTTCAACATTTCCTTGCTCACTCTTACCAATGCCCTTTCCTTTCACAAAGCCAAATTTCTGCATGTATTGAGTACCAAACCCCTTGGTATGGTTCTCAAACTTACCAATGTTGTCCTCCTTTGGAGCATAATCTTGTTGAACAAAAGATGTAAGCCTTGCAATTTCTTTCTTCATAGCGTGCATCTCGGCAAGGTTAGTAGCATAGGCTTTAACATCAATATTGAAGCATTTATCACAACCATTACTAGTGGAGGGAATAGATGGTTGGGTTGCATCCTTAGAGTTAGACGAGGTGCTTTCCCAAAGAGTATTAAATTGAACTTCAAGAGCCGTGTGTTTGGCATTTAAACATGAGAGGTTTTCTTGAAGTTTCTCATTCATACTCTTTAGGCTATTTGATTCATCATTGGCTAAGTCTAGTTTCTTGCGCAACTCATCAACCTTTTCTTTCTCTTTAGCATAAGACTTTTCAAGAGCAAGAATGTTATCAATTTTGACTTTGAGCAAGTCCTCTTGCCTCTTGAAACTCTTCCTTTGTTCGGCAAGAGATTCCTCAAGAGAGACGGTTTTCTCTCGCTCAAGTCTAATCAATCTTCTTGCTCCTCAAGAGCATCATCCCGGTTATCTATTTCCTCCAAAAGTTTTATTATTTTAGATGTGGCCTTTTTATCAAAGTTCATTGTGCTATCATCATCTTCACTATCATGATCACTATCACTAGAAAGAGAATCGGATATCACCTTG
>CM014278.1:51198186-51208493 GCA_004135705.1 Alloteropsis semialata
ACTACGTAATACCTATGTTTTTTTGAACTACAGATAAGTTTTAATACAAAATTTTTCTACAAACAGGTAACAAAAAGTTTTCATGCATAAGTTTTATAGAAAACTTTCATAAACAACTTTTACGCTCTAAATGAAACTTTTGTATGGCAGGAGGACTGAAATCGAAGCAATTTAGGCTTCTATGGTAGGGGATACATGGCCGCCTCAAACCCAAACATCCTTCTGCACCCGATAGGACGGAGTTGCCCCCCAATAACCCTGAACACTAACCAGTTCAGCCTTCTATGGCAGGAGGACCGAAACCGAATCAATTTAGGCTTCTATGGCAGGGGATACATAGCCGCCCCAAACCCAAACATCCTTCTGCACCCGATAGGACGGAGTCGCCCCCAATAACCCTGAACACTAACCAGTTCAGCCTTCTATGGCAGGGGACCAAAACCGAATCAATTTAGCCTTCTATGGCAGGGGATACATAGCCGCCCTAAACATAAACATCCTTCTGCACCCGATAGGACGGACCCTGAACACTAACCAGTTCAACCTTCTATGGCAGGAGACCGAAATCGAAACAATGTAGGCTTCTATAGCAGAGGGATACATAGCCGCCCCAAACCCAAACATCCTTCTGCATCCGATAGACGGAGTCGCCCCCAATAACCCTGAACACTAACCAGTTCAGCCTTCTATGGCAGGGGACCGAAACCGAATCAATTTAGCCTTCTATGGCAGGGGATACATAGCCGCCCCAAACACAAATATCCTTCTCACCCGATAGGACGGAGTCGCCCCCCAATAACCTGAACACTAACCAGTTTAGCCTTCTATGGCAGGGGGACCGAAACCGAAGCAATTTAGCCTTCTATGGCAGGGGTAAATAGCTGCCCTAAACCCCAAACATCCTTCTGAACCCTGATAGGACGGAGTCGTCCCAACAACCCTGAACACTAACCAATTTGGCCTTCTATGGCAGAGGGACCAAAACCGAAGAAAAATAGATTTTTTAAGACATGCAAAACACCATATTTTTCCAATGTAAATTTGATAATATAAAAGTTTTAGATTAAAAATATTGATAGTACTGCTGCTAAGTCATATTTGTAATGTAAAATTTTATATAAAAATTTACAATATAAAAGTTTATTATAAAAGTTTACAATGTAAAAGTTTATCATAAAATCTTTTATGTAAAGTTTTACATAAATGTGCTAATTTTGTACCTCATTTATCATATTTGTTGTGTAAAAGTTTTATGTAATAATTTGACACAAAAAGGAGCAGCATTAATGTGGTTCACTTTGTCGGAATTAAAAAAATAACTCGTAAATCAATCATGCGGTCATATGTGGGGATGTATCTGTATGTGTGGACCTATGACTATATACCAGTTTTTTTTAAAAGAGAAAGCGGGACAGGCAGATGGGAAAAAAACACGCGAGAAGTTTTTTTTTAAAAGAGAGCGGGACAGGGAGATGGGCCAAACAAAAAAAATATGCGAAGCTGAACCGCGAGGGAGCGGGCGACGCGGATCGACCGCGAGAAACCGAACTTCCGGTCGAGTGTAAACTCAACATCGTGGGTTTTGTCTGCCTAAAAGATCTGCTCCCCAGACCCCCACCTTGTGTGAGCTTTTAGCACTCGTACAACCCATTAACCTTTGTATGGTCCACCTGTGTTGATTCCTTCATTTACACATCACCGGTTGGGCCATATGTCATAGCGACATAGCCGGATGATGGCTGAGCACCTGTGCAGCTGTGCTTGGTGCAGGGTGCGAAGGGATTTTGATTTGGCATTGTCATGCACGATGACATAAGTATTTATGGGCAGCATTGGCACTTAAGTGCAGTGAAGTTAGGTGGATCTTATGTAAGAAAGACAAATAAGAAGCCTATGTAGTAACACATGAATAAAAACATGCTATGCTTGTGCATATGAATGACTAATATTTGAACCTTTTGTTACTATTCTTGCGGATGGGCTAATACTTTTGAGTAATTAATTGATGTTACACCTGGATATTCTATCAGAAAATATGGGAATATGGCCAGCAGAGTTTGATGACTGTGATCTCAGTTTTTTGTATAATTGATAATTTCATTAAAGCAAAGCTTTTGGTATTTTTACAGAACACTGTGTGCGAAGTGTGTGGAAATATTGGTTATAAACATCTTTTGGTATGTTGCAGAGACTGCAAGTGTTCTGTTGTTCACCTGTATGTTTTCTTTTCACCCTAATGATGCTTTATTTTGTTCTATGACTGTTGATGGGCATTGTCAATAATCAATTTGTTCCTTACCAAAAACCTATCATGAATCAAACCCAAGTTTTCTACCGTCTGTAATATATTTATGTTGGTATGTCATATTATGATTGACCTTTTTCTTATTGTACCAATTGTCATTGCTAGATACTGTTTGGACAAAGTTGTCTTTGATGCATCATTGGCAGAGTGGTTGTGTTATGAATGCCTTCAAAGATGTGGTGAAGTTACTTGCAGCAGATCTCTAGAAAAGGAAGAGATCATACACCAACTGGATTACAGGGCTAGCAATGAGTTGCCGCACAGAAGCATTGGTGCCAATTTAACACAGCCTTTCATTCTGCGAAAAAAAGCTACAGACGAAGTCATGCCATATTCACCAAATAATGGTTTTGAGGAAGTGCTTTCCTGTGCTGGCTTTAGAAACACCCTAACTGTTCGAGGAAGAAGTGTAGATTCCAATGATTTATCAAGCAGCTCTCAACATGATACTGCAGAATCATCAGAAAGCAGTAAAGAATTCACTGAGTGTCGGAAGGTTAGCTCCTGTCGACGTGGGAAAACTATAAAGATGGCTGCAGCGTCCTCGTCATGTAAGTCATCAGGTAATACCGTTATCATGAACCTTGTGCATGTTTCTTGAACTCTGTATCACATATCATAGTCCATTGTGTGTGTGTTTTTTTTTACAGAAGACATTCCCTCTGGAAATGATTCTTCAGAGTCGGATAATCCTCAGGCACCCCCAAGGGTTGATTACATTTTATCTTATAGAAGTTATCTATCTGAAGAGCAAAAGGGGAGAGTAATTGCATTTATCCAGGAAATTCACCCTGAAATCACGGTTTTTGTAGCAGTCATGCAGAAGAGGAATGTTCGACCCCCAGGTCCTTTTCTGGTAAATTCACTTCTTCTTTTGAATGGGCACTTACTTCTTTCAACATTAACTTTCTGATAGCTTGTGCCACGATTAAACGAGAAATTTTGCTATGAACTTCAAGTTATTTAGCTATGATCTTCAAGTTGTCATGAATTTTCTGAATGTGTGGACAAATGCCTTCTTTTTCTGCTTGACAAGTGAAACGACTTTGTTTAGTATTCTTGCTTGTTTTTAACATCATCACATCATGTTTATCAGGGTATTTCCATGGAATATGCATTTACACATTTCCCACATAAAAGCACAAACATTACACTTCAGATGCCTGGCAAGAGGAAGAAGTGGAATCCTAAATCCTACAAGAGAAATGCCAGTAGGAAGAACATGCTTATGGGGAAGTGGTTAGACTTTGTCCGTGACAATCATGTGCAGGAGGGAGATATCTGCCTCCTTTTTCCAACTGAGCGTGGGAAAAGATCTACATTTACAGTCCATCTACTTTGTGCAACAGCAAGTCATTCCATAGGTGGAGCTGGTTCTCAAAGGGCTTGCCCATGCCCTGGAACATCTAGTGCAAAAATTGATTCAGGGGTCCATATTATGGAGAAACCAACCAACGGTATTCTAGAAAAAATATTATGAAATTAACTGCATTTTATATTATCCTTTCTTATGGCCTTAACTGTCTGCAGACGCATATGTCTCCTTGAAAACTGACGGGCATGAAATTTCTGACGAATCTCTGGAGAGTGAAGACTCTGGTGGTCCATGTCAGCCTCCATACATTGTACCGTGCAGGAATTCTCTGTCTAAATCCCAAAAGAAGATTGTTGAAAAGCGAGTGCGAGCCATCCAATCCAAAGTTCCCATTTGTGTAGCAGTAATGAAGAACAACAATGTTGGTGATGCTCAGAAGTGGATGCTAGTAAGCTGAACTCTTCTTTTGGTATTGAATTATTATTTTTTATCGTTAAGTTAGTTCCTGTAATCTCAACTTGCCTTTTCTATGTGGGCATGTTTTTATCATTTGAATGCCAACTATATACTCTCCTTCATCAGCAAATTATTTGTGGTCAAGTCATAGAAATATCATGTTTTCCTCAAAGCTATCAGCCATATAGAGTCCACATAAATAGACCCTAGCAATTTTCTTGTCTAATCACAAAGTTATGCGACTTGTCTTGCTAATAACTTTCTAACCATTGCACATCAGGAATTATGTGTACGATATGCTGCTGTACATCTTCCAGCTAGTGGGCAAACTGTGGTGCTCCAGTGCATGGGGAAGACATGGGAAACCCAAATGGTGATTCATAATGGTAGAAGGTGGTTTCTTAATGGAGGTTGGTCCAAATTTGCTCGTGACAATGGTCTGCGAGTTGGTGACATCTGTCTGTTCGAACTGAAGAAGAATGCAAGAAGGCTTACCATGAAGGTCCACATCATCTCCAGGGAGCCGTTTGGTTCGAAATAGAAGAAAAGTGATGTTCTTCCTGCTGGTTCCTGTTGGGTTGTTTTGTACTCTGAAATTGATCCATGGCCAGCTCTTTGACGGCAATGCGCTATTGATATAGTAATTTTTATTTTTGCTGATTGCTTTTGTGTACGTGAGCAGCATCTTTTGCTTTGCTACTACCTGTTAGGTTAGTGTGCTTATTAAGCAGCGGCGTACCTAGGATTTTAATCTAGGTATGCCATATTAATTTTTCGTATGTGATTCGGTAAATAGCTATAAATTTTTTAGATAATTCGGTAGACAAATAAAAAACAACTAATAATATATTTAAAAGAGATATGCTGGATGGCATTTTGATACCGTTAGCAACAATTATCCATAGGACCCACTTGTCATCCACTCATCCCCTCCTATTTTCTCTTTTTCCCCTTTTTGTATGTTTCTTATCTTCTTCCGCGTGGCCGGCTGGCGTCCGCTGCAGCCTCGGCCGAGCTCGAGCCCACCGCCTCCTCCTGCTCTCACGTCCCTCCCTCTTTTCTTTCTTCCGTCTGAAGCAATCCATCATCAGTTATTCTCCTCACGCCTTCTCCTTTCTCTTGCATCCTTCTCCAATCTGAGCAAGCAAATCAATAGCGCCCCAAGCAGCTTGCTCCTCTTCCAAATACCGAGCAAGCGAATCACCAATGCCTTCCCTTCCTTACAAAATCCAAGGAACACAGCAGCTGATCCTCTCTTCCATGGCAACCACCGCTCCTTCTCCCCGTAATTCTTTGTTTAATTTTATTTGTTACCTACGCTACTTGGGCCGAGACAGATTTTAGGTATGCCGAGGCATACCAGGACCACCCACTGGGTACACCCCTGTTATTAAACATATATGCCCAATCCCAAATATGGCAATTCTACATATAGAGACGGTGGCAATCTTTATTACTGGAACGTTTTTCTGTACAAATTTTGCAGGAGTACAATGAACTAAGAAAAACTATTCTTAGAATAATCTTTGGGAAAGCATTATGAGATGCCGAGATGACAACTTAGAGACTCTAGCCCTGTTTTCATTAGTGAAGCAGAAAAAGAAACTGTACTTGTGGTATATCTTTTCCTTGGAGGAAATGGTTTAGATTTTTTTTTTCCAGTTAAAAAAATTTGGGCGAGTTTCAAGTACCAAAACCCAAAACTGGGCCTAACCCTTTCAGGAACACGATTTTTGCTGGAAATATGGAAACTTAGAGAAAGGAAAATTGCAGAATTCAGCAAGAAAAGAGATGGATCACTCTTTGTTTTTTTAACAGTAACATAATTTCGAAGGATGCATGAGACACACTATCAGCATCCATCTTTTAATAAACAACAAAAATGAAATGGAACTAGGGCTATATTTTGTGTGTGGAAAAATATGATCATAGGAGATGAAGGATTCAGAATATGACACTTAGCTGGAAAGCAGATAATTTGAAACCTGGGGAACTCTTACAGCCAGCGATGGACGGCTTGACGGAGTCAGCTGGTTATATGGCAACCGAGACAGACTACAGAGTAAAAAGTCAGCGGAAATTTACATGAAGAAAATTGTGACACCGCCTTGGAGGAAATTTGTATTCTAATTTTTGGAAGAAAATAGCACGGGTTTGAAATGTATTTTATATGTGGGAAACACAACATTGTGCAATATCTATCATAGAGGAGGGCTAAAATGAATACGAGCAAATATATTTGTATATAGTTGTTATAATTCTAAAAATTCTTAGTCTTTGCTACCAAATAGGCATCCGTCTCTGAATATTGGCCCACATGGAATTTGGCTGCATCATATAAAGGGGTTAGCAAGGAGGGGCTAGGTTAGGGTTTCCTCCCTCCTCCTCGTACATTCCAGCGCCGCCATCACCTAATATGTTTTCAATGCACCTCTACCTCCACTCTCTGGTGTCAGCCTCCATTGTTGAGTTTGTTGCCTCAAGGTGGTGGTGATGGCGACAAAGGCTTCAATGGATTGCCTCTAGTGGTGGAGGTATGCTATTGGTACCTCGAGCCAAGGCTAGAGTCGATGAGAGCTAGGGAGTGTTGCATCTAGCGAAATCCGTGGTGCAAGATGAGGTAATTTTCCATCAATCTCTTAGATTGGTTCAAAATCATGAGCATGTGTCATTGAAGAGTCCATAGCTTAGGAATGTCGGGAACCTTCTCATGGTTTTAGATTGCTGGTGTGGGATGTTGAAGATGGTGACAATAGCAGTGAAACGCGTATGACCTCGATCACCCTCCTCAGCAGAGTGGAGGGTGGATGCTTCTTGCCCTCCCTTGCATTCATGGAAGAAGGATGCAACGGCGTATGGAGATGGACCTTTGGATCCACATAATAGGTGAAAATTTCTAAGCTGAAATGGTGTGGGTAGGCAAAAAAAGGTTTCATTCTTGCACGCACATCTTTGTGGCATAAGTGGAGTATTTGTACCGTTAACGCTTCTTTCCATTTTATTGAATGAATTCCTTTATACATTATTTTGCTTATAGCATAATATATTTTAACCGTAATGTGGTTTTTCATCTATAGATATACGCGCAGACTAATGGTCATACATTCTACTTGAAAAGGTACATCTAGATTATTGTTACTAAGGCCAGCTCTAGTGTATGGTTGAAATCCATTTTGGACACAAAATACCGAACACAGCACATTGTGGGCAGTGACGTATGGTGTCAGACTTTAAAAGCGACTTTCAAACACTGGTCGATGTTTCAGGAATAAAAAATAGCCTCTCCGACTGGCCATTGGCCACCCACCTATCTGAGCAAATAAAATAATAATATATATTCACATGTCGTGGAGAGAGAAAGATTTTTTTCCCTTTAATGGAACCCACAAATCGATGTCCACGCTACACCGAGTGAACCGTAGCTTCGTTCGACTTGTGTGGCCAGACTAAATCGATCTCGGACTGGAGCTGGCCTAATGTGCCAAAATAGGTCTCATAAATATCCATGAGTCCTTTGTTTTTTGGGTGTGGATTGTGGAGTTTGTCCTCGTGTATTCTTCTTTCGCTTGTGGTCGTGCTTTTTATGGTAGTGTACGCTCGTACTTCTCTCTGCGCGTGCCCCGACCGCGAGTCGGAAATCGAATGCGCTCAGGCCTCAGGGGATCCGGCGGTGGGCCCCACCTGGCCCGATGCGGAAACAAGTGTCTACTCTGGCCCGTTTGATTTCCTAGCAATGCTCTAGAAAAGCCAACTTTGATCACTAATTAAAGGTATTAAATAAAGGTGTTTTACAAAACTAACTCCAGAACTCCTGCACTAGAAACCCTGAAGAATCTAATGAGACCTTTGACCGTATGATTAGAGGATGGTACTGTAGCATCACTGTAGCTAATCATCGATTAATTAGGCTCATTAGATTCGTCTCGAAAAGTTACGCTCATCCGTGAAGAGGTTTTGCAAATAGACTTCATTTAGTACTCCATGCAAGAAAGATTTCCTCCGTGCTAGATGCTAGATTCTAGCATTGCTAGGAAACCAAACATGGGCCTTGTTTGGTTCCCTAGTATCTAGCAATGCTAGAAGGGAATCTTTCTTGCATGGAGTACTAAATGAAGTCTATTTGCAAAACCTCTTCACAGATGAGCGTAACTTTTCGAGACGAATCTAATGAGCCTAATTAATCGATGATTGGCTACAGTGATGCTACAGTAACCATCCTCTAATCATACGGTCAAAGGCCTCATTAGATTCTTTAGGGTTCCTAGTGTAGGAATTCTAGAGTTAGTTTTGTAAAATACCTTTATTTAATATCTTTAATTAGTGGTCAAAGTTGTGCTACAGTTCTAGCCTGGAAAACCAAACGGGCTAGAAAGCTCTCCCCCCTACCCAACCCCACGGCCCGGTCGTCCAAAAGCCGAATCCAACGGCGCGCCGCGGCTCCTCCCCTGTTCCCCCTCCTCCTCTCCGCCGGAGCGCCGCCTTCCTCCTCGTCGCCCGTTGAGCCCTCTGCCAATGCGCGGCCCGGCGCCACCGATTGCCGGAAGCCCCGCCGTTCTTTTGGAGTTTCAACGGTCGGGATCGGTCGCCTGAGCTGCTGAGGGCGGAGGTGTTTCGTGTTTCTTGGGAGCGGGAAGGTGGCGGCGGCGGCGGCGGCTGTAAGGAAACATGGTATGTGTGCTCGATTTATCCTCTCTCTGTTCTCTTGCGGTTTCCTGTCTTCTTCGATTCTGGACGCGACGTGTTCTCAAAAAAAAAAAATTTCTTGGCGGCTGATTGACGGACCGGGGAATCATCGGGAATGCCTTCGGTCTGGGTGTTCCCATCGTGCGACAAGGTTAGCTGGTTAGGGCATTAGATTTTGTCAAGCGCACTATTGTGGTGCTCCGTTATGAATCAGGTTGGAAGGGCCATTGAAATGTTAATATCAGATTCTATCCATTGCCCCCATTGTGCAATGCTACAGGATGATTTTTTGGGGTTGTGCAATAAGATTGGGGCATTTGATGCTGTATAAAGCGCATTATTGTGGTGTAATGTAGGAACCAAGCCTAGCACAGCAGGTAGGAGCGAATTTGGGTGCATGTTTTTTTTACAATGCCACCTAGTCGCTCCAGGTTGGTCGAGTTTTTTTAATTATTATTGGGTTATTGTTCACTTGTGTGTGATCTGATGCAAATATATGGTCCATCGGTCTCAGCACCTTTCATTTCCACAGCAGTGTTGGGGGTCCAGGGTTCAAAGTTTCGGTGAAATTTCCAGCTGTAATTCGCTTAATCCGTTATTTCCAGAGATGAACTGGAAAGTGTAGATTTTTATTTAAAACTCCTGGTCTTACCGAATTTTGTGGCGTTTAAATAGGATTTATATGAGCCTAAGGATCAGTTGTACACTCTGGTGTGGTGGACAGTGGGTGCTTCTCCTCATATTTCTGAGGCTAACAGAAGGGTATGGTCGTAAAGTGTTGGTGCCATAGAACCTTTTTATACTTTGACGGAATTTCCTAAAATAAATCTGGAATTTGCGGATTCCGGCAATTCCAGTCATCAGTGATAAGAACATGCAAAACGGATTGGGAATCCTTGGTGGCGACTTTATGCCTGGATGATATCTGGTGCAGAGTACGCCTGGGATTTCAATTTGGTAATGTCAAGGATGGTGTCAATTATATTGATTTATGGGCAGCATTGGCAACTTAAGTGCAGTTGTGTGGATCAGATGTGAGAAAGGAAAAAGAAGTCTAATTGGAAACACAGGAGATATTGAGAGAAACATGTTATGCTCGTGCATATCAATGGCTAAATAATGTTTGATCGTTCTGTTAATGTTTGTAGGCAGGCTTAAAACTTTTTAGTAGTCTATTGATGTAAGACCCAGATGCTTTATCAGCAAACATGGGGACAATTTTAAAGAAATTTGGTGATCATATTGTGAGTTACTTTTATAAATTGATAACAGCAGACCTTTTGGTATCTGTGCAGAACATTGTCTGTGAAGTATGCGGAGATATTGGTTTTAGACAACTTTTGCTATGCTGCAGAGACTGCAAGTTATCTGCTACGCACCAGTATGTTCTTTTGAACCTAAATCATACTTTATCTTATTAAATTCGATTTTTATGTGAGGCGTGTTAATGGGCATAGTCAACTATAGTTTGTTCCTTGTGGAAATTCATGATAAATCATGCTACTCAAAAGGGATAGGTCTGATATTTAATAGTGTTTTACTTCATTA
>CM014278.1:51208629-51218989 GCA_004135705.1 Alloteropsis semialata
TGTGTAGTGTAATTATGTTGTTCTAGCTTATTTGGTTATAATTATCCTTTTCTTATTATGATTCGCCATTGTGTAGATACTGTTTGGACAAAGTTGTCTTTGATGCTTCATTAATAGAATGGTTCTGTTATGAATGCCTTCAAAAGCGTGGTGAAGTTACTTGCACCAGATCTCTAGAGAAAGTGCCAAGTGAAAAGCCGCCAGGTCATGCTCATTTTGATTCTATAGTACATTCAATTACCAAGAGAGTGGAATCAGCAAGACATGCGGGGCCATGGAGAAATAGAAAATGTAAATCAATTGTGGCCAAATATGTATCTCTCAACAAAATTTGTTCTTTACGAAAGAAGCACACTAAAAATAAGTCAATCATGCGACCAATGGGCAACTGCACAAATGGAGAAGGACTAATTGCTAAAATTACTGCCCATACAAGTGCAAAGGTATCATATTCTTGTGAAACCATTGGGACAGAATCAGCTAAGAGCAACAGTGGTAAGAACCAGCAAGTGGATCATGAAAACCCAGTTCTTGAAGAAAGTGGAAGCCAATCGAATAGCATTAAGGATAGTTGTGCAAATCATGACAACCAGACAAATCAACACGCGTCAATTGGCTGCAAGAATATGGAAGTCAAGTCTGTAAAGGATAAACGAACTGTGGTTGGTGCAGATCAAAACAAGTATTGGACTTCTGGATCGGTGAGAAACAGAATGGAGAAGTATGAAGTACATGGTGATAGTAATAGCTATATCATAGATAGCTTGATGCCGGAAAGAGAAAAGGAAGATGGATTGCCTCAGGGAAGCATGGCTGCAAATGTACAACAGTTGTCCACTCTGCAAGACGATGCTGTGGACATAGTCATGCCATATTCACCAAATGATGGTGGTGAGGAAGTGTTTTCCTGTACTGGCACTAAAAATATCCCAATTGTTCAAGAAACAAGTGTAGATTCCGTTGATATTTCAAGCATTTCAGTACATGATACCACAGAAGCATCGGAAAGCAGTGAAAGATTGACTAAATATAAGAAAGGTAGCTCCTGTCGTCACGGGAAAAAATTAAAGATGGCTGCAGCATCCTCATTGTCTGAGGAGTCAGGTTATTACATTATTCAAGTTACTTGCACATTTGGCCTCGAGTTATACATCTCTTTTTGTTAAACTCTGTTATGAAATCTTGTACAGGAGAATACGAGCCCTCAGAAAACGTATCTTTGGAATCGGATGATCTTCAATTACCCCTAGGGGCTGATTATGTTTTATCATATAGAAGTTATCTATCTAAAACACAAAAGGAGAGAGTAATGGCGCTTATCCAGGAAATTCAGCCTGAATTCACTCCTTATATAGCAACCATGCGGAGGACCAGTGTTCAACCCCCGGGTCCTTATCTGGTAACTCACTCCTCTCAACATTAACTTTTTGTCGATAGCTGTGCCCATATTATGTGAGAAATTTAGCTGTGATCTTCAGGATGTCATGACTCATGACATCATATTCTTTTTGTTATCAGGGAATTACCAAGGAATACGCATTGGCACATTTCCCAGATAAGAGCACAAGTGTCACACTTGAGATGCCTGGCAAGAGCAAGAATTGGCATCCCAAATTCTACAAAAGAGACGAAAGTAGAAAGAATTTTCTTATGGGGCAGTGGTTAGACTTTGTCCGTGACAATCATGTGCAAGAGGGAGATATCGTTCTCCTTTTACCAACAAAGGGTGGGGAGAGATCCACTTTTACGGTCTATATATTTCATGAAACAGTAACTCATTCTAGAGGCAGGACTGGCTGTCAAAGGGTTGGATCATGCCCTGGTGGCTCTAGTACAAAGGTAGCTTCAGAAGTCCATACTGAGAAGGAACCAACCACAGGTGCTGTAACAAAACATTAGAAAATTAGTATCTTTTTAGATTATGTTATTATGGTCTAAACTTTTCTGCAGAAGAACATGTTCCCCAGGAACAGTATCATTTTAGATTATTTTTTTTTCTTATGGCCTAAAATTTCTTGCAGGAGAACATGTTCCCCGGGAAAGTGACATGCATGAAAATCCTGATGAGTCTTTGCAGAGCGAATACTCTGGTAGTCCATTCCAGCCCCCATACTTTGTACCATGCAAGAGCCCTCTCTCTAAATCCCAAAAGAGGATTGTTGAAGAGCAAGTGCGAGCTATCCGATCTGAAGTTCCCATTTGTGTAGCAGTAATGAAGAATAACAATGTTGGTGTCGCTCAGCGTTGGATGCTGGTAAGCTCAATTCTTTTTTTCCTTGAATTGTTATTTTTTATTCTGAAGGTTCAGTTCATGTCATCTTAACCTTGTTTTTGTTATAGTTGGCATCTTTTTTCTGTCATACGAGTGCTAACCAATTCACTCACCTTCGTATCAGCAAACGATTGCTGTAAATCATAAACATGTGATATTTGCCCACCAATATAAACTTAAAAGTTCTCTAGGTTAATCACAAAGGTATTGAACCTTGCAATGTTGCTAATTATCTATTCATAATGCATCAGGAATTAGGTTCACGATATGCTTCGGTACATCTTCCAACTAAAGGCCAAACTATGGTGCTCCAGTGTGGGGGAAAGACATGGGAGACCAAAATGATGTTTCATAATGGTAGAAGGTGGTTTATTAATGGAGGTTGGCCCAATTTCGCTCGTGGCAATGGCCTGCGTGTCGGCGATATCTGTCTATTCGAACTGAAGAAAAAGGAGAAGAAGCTTACCATGGCAGTCTATATTATTCGCAAGGAGCAGTTTTAGTTTGCCGTGGATGAAAATGTGGCCCCTGTTCTTTCGGCTGGTACCCTGGGGCTTTATTGTTTTGTACTATGTAGGCATGTAGCTAATCCATGGCTGTGGTTGATCTCTTGTAGGAGATAGAAATCAAATCTGTAACATCTGTTGCTAGTTAACCTCTCTGTCCTAAATTACTATTCACTTTGAGTTTGTAAGTCAAACTTGTTTAGCTTTGACCAGATTTATAAAATATATAATAACATCTAGGATACTAAATCGGTTTTATTGAATCCACCATGGAACATATTTTGATAGTGAAATTGTTTAGTATGTTACTCTCTCCTCACAAATTACTATTGACTTCGGTTTTTCTAGATACATGTTTGTACTGTGCATCCAGAGCTACCTTTCTAGGTGTATAGAAAAAACTATGTATCTAGAAAAAAAAAGCTAAAGTAAATAGTAATTTCCAAAGAATGGATATAGCTCGGTTAAAATTAGACAAGTTTGAATTAGGATAAATTCAAAAGAAATAGTAATTTGGGTGGGAGAGACGTGAAACCCACTTCCCCAATAAGCGGTCGCTTCCCAGCTTTTCGCATCCCGCACCGCTTATCTCCTTTTCTCTTCGCGAACTCTGCCTCCACTCCGGCCGTCAGCCTGCAGCTTCCTGCTCCGGCCGACCTCCTCCGCTCGCGTCGGCTGCTGATTTCCCTCTGCTCGCGCCGGCACAGCTCCCGCCTGTCGCAGCTCCGGCGCCGCCCGAGCTCGCCTCTACTCCGGCGCCAGCTGCGGCCGTCACTGCTCCGGTGCCGCTCGTGCAGGTCGCTGCTGCCGCGCCGGTCGCCGCTCCCACACTAGACGCTGCTCCCTCGTAGCCCACGCACGCCGTCGCTTCCCGTCCGCCTGCAGCTCCCGTCCGTCCGCTCCAGGTTCAATTCCCCACCGCTCGTGTTGGCCGTCATTTTCTCTCCCTCGCCGTCGGAGCTCCTCCGCCGCTGCCCATCGCCTTCGCCTCAATCCCACTGTTGCCACTGCCACCAAGCTTGACCTCCCTTCCGGCGAGCTCGGCATCGAGCCCCGGCGAGGTTGTGGCTGAGAAGCAGCGAGCAGAAGTTGGCTTGCCAAACACCGCAGGATTTTTGGATACAGCTTTTTTTGGCAAGCCGCTGCTAGGGAAAGCTAGCGAAAAAGTTGCTTCTGCTTATTTTTAAGTGGTGACAAACAGGGCCAGTATCTGTTAGCAACATTAGCATGCGCTATATAAGGGAATGGCATGGTTATTTTTTATGCCGAAAGGTTGTTGATTGTGCCCAAGTACATTTAGAAGGCAGCTACATTTGCTTTGCATTTTGTAAAAAGTTACAGGAGCACACTGATAACTCAGTGACCATTGACTTGTTTTATTAGTGAAGGAAATAACCAACCAAAATTGTAGTTACGATTATGCCAAGGGTAGCACTGATCAGAATCCGACAACAGTATGCAACTGGAGTTTCAGCAGTAGCTTCAGAAGATGGAGAAAATATATCTGAACGCAAACTTATGCTTAGGCAAATAAATGTGATCATGTTTTCCAAGCAGTTTCCACAGTCCTTACTTGAGCTGCTCTTTGAATATTGTCAGTTAAAATAAAATAGGTCTGAAAGTCAAACGCGTGAGAGAGATTGAGACATTAGATGGATCTTGCTTTGGTAAGTGTAGTTTTAAATTTTAATGCTATGGTAGTTCATGTTCGCAGTGGGTAAAGTAGAGACAGAATGGGGCTTCTTTTAACCCAAACTGCTGTACAATGACTGAGAATTTGACCAAAGTGCAGCAGTGGATGATTACTAACATTTTTTCCTGAAATAAAAGGAAAAGAATCTCCAACACCAAATATGAGTGGCTAATGTCAGGCCTGATTGATTATATCTCCGAAGCGTCAGTGTCCTTTCATATCAACATACTCTGTGACCTTTCATTTCCTACCACTTGTGAATTAATCGCCGTCAGTTATTTGCTGGGTGGGATTTTAACACATAGGACATCAAATAGGCTTCCTGGAAGCTGAAGTGCTTCAACTCTGCAGCGATCCACAGTTCTTTCCCCCATTTTTCAAGCGGCAACTGCCTTCTTTTCTTTGCAATATTGACATTTCGTTCAAAGTTTTCATCTGCAGCGCCACAGTGTTCCTGTGAATCTTGGAACTGCTAGCTGATAGGAGACAAAAATCGTGACAACTCGTGAACCCTGCTGGCATCTGCAAGCTTCATTTCTTTCCCACATGGTGCCAGCCAAAAGCTGAGTCTACTGAGCCGTCTCCATGGAGTTCTTTTTCAGAGCATCGAGACGTGGATACCTCTGCATTTTGTGGTTGCCTTGTTTGGTAAAGATATGCCTCATCGACTCTCAGTACATTATATAGGTACCAGAGTAGCTTTGAGGTTTCTCCTCTGCATCGCCATTATCTGCTGGAGGAGCTTGGGTTGCATAGGTAACGGCGTCTTCTCTCTCTGATATGCGTATGGAAGTAACAGAGCTAAGAACAGTTTGATTTTCTTCGGTTCTCTAGTGATTACATACGTGGTGGTTTTGTTTGCTTATTCTTTATTTCATATATATTTAGGGCGACAGTAGTCGTAGATTGCAGATTCTTGGATCAGAAGAGCACATTGCTATGTTGAACAAAGCACATGCAGCATTTTAGTAACTAATGTAATGACCTCGGGACAAAACGAATAAATTAACCAACTTATATATATTTAGAGACTTGAAATACCTATTTTGGTGTGTGTTAAGATTTCATTTTTGCTGGAATGTTCTGTCCTCTTATTGAATATCAGTCTGATATGAGCTTCAGGTTCCAGGTGGCATGGCTAGAAGTAGAAGTGCTTCGAGAATGAGGAAATCTTGCGATTGTTGCAAGAGATACTTGGACCATTTGGATGGAAAGAATCAGAAGATTAATTATTTCCTTAGGCGTATGACAACCAGTTTTAAACATAGCATGGTGAGTCTTCACAAGTTCAATATCTTGCTTGTGTGCCTACACATCTTCTCTCCTCTTCAAAATTTGATTAGTCTCAAAAGCTCCATGTCTGACATTTGATGAAACATGTCAAACAGCATAGTAGACAGTTTGCTGATTATAGTGCCAATTTCAGATCGTTCATAAAATCAAGCAGTGCTCCCAGCTTGTTTTCAACAAAAAACTTTTTTTTTCCTGTAACACAAAAAACTTTATTTCATATTATTTTCTTAGTGATGTTATTGACATTACTCTGTTCCATAATCTTTCCTATTGTGAATATTGTTCATGACACAAGCATATGTTATTCTGTTGTTAAGCTTGCTAGTATTATATAGAAACATGTAAGGAGTTTTCAACTATGAATGCATTTCCTGGCCATAGAGAATACATCTTAGATCACGTCACATATTTATCTCAAAGACACCACTTCAGGAATTTCTCTGCTTTCATCAGTAATTCTTGCTGTTGTTACTACAGATTGTGCCGAACAGATTTCTGAAGCATTTTGCAGGGAAGCTGTCAGGAACCATCAAGTTAGAATCTCCCAATGGTAGTCTATGTGACGTTGAAGTTGTGGAGCGCTATAATAAGGTGGTTCTCCGAGATGGATGGGAGGAATTTCTTGATGCCCATGACATAGAGGAGAATGACTTCTTGCTGTTCCGTCACACTGAGAAATCCTGTTTTGAGGTTTTGATCCTCGATTCTGATGGTTGTGAGAAAGTGTTTCCCTGTACAGGCACAGCAAACATTCCAAGTTTTAGAGAAAGAAGTGTGGATTCTGTTGATATTTCAAGTAGCTCTCGTCATGAGACCACGGAATCATCAGAAAGCGAAAGATTCACTAGGTGTGAGAAGGGTAGCTGCTGTCATTGTAGGGAAACTGTAAAGATGGCTGCAACATACTCATCATCTGAGGAGTCAGGTTATACTGTTAATTAACTTTCTTGCGTTTTTGCCTCAAATTTTGCATAACTTTTGTAATTCTCTGTAATCTTGTACAGGAGGAAAAATTCTTTCTGAAAGTGAATCATTTGAGTCGGATGATCTTCAGTCAACCCCAGGAGCCAATTATGTTTTATCACATAGAAGTCGTCTATCTGAAGCACAAGAGGAGAGAGTAGTTTCACTTATCCAGGCTATTCAACCTAAGGTTACTGCTTTTGTAGCAATCATGCGAAAGAGCCATATCCAGGGCCCTAGTGCTTATCTGGTAAGCTCACCACTCACTCCTCTAAATACTATACCTTTTGTTGATAGCTGTTGACTTTTTCCCTTTGCTTTATAATTGCAATAATCTTGTTAAGCACTCTGGATTAATTGTTGTCAGCATCACATCATGTTCCATCTGTTTACAGACTGTTCCCAAGGAATACGCTTTTGCACATTTTCCACATGAAACCACAAATATCACACTTCAGATGCCAGGCAGGAGCAAGAATTGGCATCCCAAATTCCAGAGAAGGAAAGATACAAGGGTGTGCATGCTTAGGGGGCAATGGTTAGACTTTGTCCGTGATAACCATGTGCAAGTGGGAGATATTTGCCTCCTTTTACCGGCAAAGGGTGCCAGAAAATTCACATTTACGGTTCATCTACTTCGCACAACACCTCGTTACAGGGTTGGAACTACTTTTCGAAGTGTTAGCTCATGCCATGGTATATCAAACCCAAAGGTGGCTTCACCAGTCCATATTAAGGAGGAACCAATTGATGGTATCATATAAAAGGATTTAAAATAATATTTTGCTCTTTATATTACTCCTTTCTTATAGTCTAAAATGATTTGCAGAAGAACATGTTCCCTCAGAAAGTGACATGCATGTAATCTCAAACAAATATCTAAGGAACAAGGACCCTGGGGGGTCTTTTGAGCCTTCCTACATTATGTCAGTCAGGAGCTTCCTATCTCGATCCCAGAAGAATATAGTTGAAGAGAAAGTGCGAGCTATCAAGTGTGAAATTCCCATTTATGTAGCAATCATGAACAAGTGCAATGTCAGAAGTCGCTACGAGCTAGTAAGCTTTTTTTTACTTTTTGAAGTATTATTTATGGTTCTTTAGGTTGCAGTTCTTGCCATCTACTCTTATCCTATGGTTTGTTGAACTGAACAGTCTCAATGTAAACTACACCTCTGTTTTTGTATAGCAAAGTCATTTTTCCATTAAATCAGATAATTAGTCACCCTGTCACCGAGATATACATCTAACTTCATTTCCTGCAAAAAACATCAGGAAATAAGCGCACGATATGCCGCTGCAAATCTTCCAGACACAAGGCAGAGTATGGTCCTCCATTACCTGGGGAAGTCATGGGAAACACGAATGGTGATTCGTAATGGCAGAAGGTGGCTCCTTTGTAGAGGAGGTTGGTCCAAATTCGTCCGTGACAACCACCTGCGTGTCGGTGATATCTGTCTTTTCGAACTGGAGAAGAATGAGAGCAAGCTTACCATGACGGTTCACATCATTTCCAGTGAACAGCTTTAGTTTGTGGTAGAAGAAAATTGTGTGCCCTCTTCATTATGCTCGTACTTTGTTGGTGTGATATTTCGCTTGGTGTGTAGTCTAAAATAAATTAAACCATGGTCGTGGCTAATCTCTGTAGTCTGTACAGAGTTAGGAAAACAGTCTGGCCAACTCTCTGATGCACCGTTTGAGATTGCTTTGCTTTTTGGAAACCCAAAACTGGGCCTACCGGCTTGAGTACCGTTCTTTTCTTGACGTCAAATGGTCTTCCAAGACAAAATATTGTGTTGTGGTTTATATTTGATTTGAAGATTGGTATCAATTTTAGAAACAGTAAAGTGTACCTGGGTCTTTAACTTTTCTCATCTAGGTCCATAAATGCTCAAAGTGAAGTTTATTTTGAGAGTTTATGATCTATATATAGGGTTTCAGTTTTTTTTTTAAAAAAAAGCTTAGAAACAGAATTAGGCATAGAAAAACACAAATAAGCAAAAGGGCAATAATTTTTTAGCAAAGTCTGCTCGTTCTCCAGAAACTCAGCTAGGGAAGATTGTTATCTGACACCCACAAAAAGTTGCACATTGCGTTTACCAAAAACTCAGCTAGAAAGGATGGTTATTTGGCACCCCCAAAGTTGCGCATTGGGTTTTATAAAGTTTCCCTAACTGTGACCTATAGATATAAGTTCTTATCTGAATATTTGGACCGTAAGCTTTCCAAATAGTACTCGACGCCAACTAGGAATGGAGCTGAGCCCTGCCCTGCGCCACCCTGTTGGAACTTGGAAAAGATTACGGCCGGCATGTGTATCCTCATGGACCTCGTCACCGTGGGACACGTACACGTACGCGCAGCTCGGCAGTGTCAGCAGACTCGGCAGTGATGACCATCTTCCCAAGCACCCAAGCAAGTTAGAGCGCTGCGGCGTTGCCATTGCCGAGAAAACCCCGGGCGAGATCGAGACGCGATCCGCTCCGGCGAGAGCGCCTCTCCTCACGGAGTCAACTGCCACGAACCCCCGTACGTGCCGGTCTGCCGGGTGTGGAGCTGAGGGACACTTTGCTGCAGGCCGTCCGCGGCTGCCACGGCGCCGTGCAGTGCCATCTCCTGGCCCTGATGCCGAGCAATATACTACAGTGCAAGTCTACGATACAGCAGGTCTTTAGGCCTTCTCGAATGGCTCACCATCTGAATACAAGCTGCTTGATCATTCCCTTAGTACTCTCTGTTGGGAAAATGGAAGGCAAAGGGCTTACGAGTTTCGTCGTCGCCGTGCTAGTACAGACGCAACTCTGAAGATCGGCAGGCACAGAGGAGGGTGCACTTGTTCCCCTGCAGAAAGCATTTCCGCAGTTGGGCTCTGTCAGAAAATTCAGTGTAAGCTCTCCTCGTCCATTGATGCCTCCTTAGGATTTCCTTTAGCTAGTCTTCACAAGGTCCGTTTGATCAACACATCCATTCAGTATTGTGCTTTCTAGTTCTTGATCGGCCGTTCCCCTTTCTTAATTTCTCTGAATTTTCTTTTGAATATGATGTGAGGGCGTTCGCGTCCTTCTATTTCTCACTTTGAAATTTGGTGTGCTTTGATTAGAAATCGAATGAGTTGCAAATAGGATATAAAAAACATGTACCCTGATCCCTGAAGAATGTCAAAAAGAAGTGGTTATATTTTTTTTTTGAATAACCGAAGTGGTTATATTTTTACCCTTTCTTTTTTATTTTCTCTCAAGTGGTAACTTCTCTGACTCCTTGAGAATGAAACTTTGTTTCTGATGTAGGTGTGGCTCCAATATGAGAAAGCCTGGTAAGGGATGCAAAGAGAGGGAGGCATCTTACTTCTGTAACAATTACACAGATGACCAAGACAAGCATTTCTTCAAGGTTCTCATTGGTGATTTTCATAAAAGATTGGTGAGAAATTTTCTCACGCACTATGTATTTTCTCTAGTATTAACCTTTGTTCAGCTTGTGGACTGTGGAGTCACAGGTTACTCAAAGTGGAGTAATTTGTGTTAGTGATTCAATAATATTATTTCATATTTTGGTCGTTTCATGTGTATGCTACCATGTTTTCCTAAGACATCAAACTTCGATTCAATTTTGGTAGCCATGAAATCCAGTAGCATC
>CM014278.1:51242807-51258532 GCA_004135705.1 Alloteropsis semialata
AACAAATTTGCTTATGGATAGACCTCCACAATTGATCGAACGCCTAGGACTGGTATCTCTATCTCTATCTCTATCTCTACTCCTATAAAGAACTTTTTGTCCTCACTCGTTTCCTGTCCGTCGTAGGTCATTTCGACCCCGCGGTTTCCGTCCGACGCCCGAGCGCTCCGTTTGAAATTCCGGTTTCCACATCTCCTCACGTGATCTCCTCCCGTCATCAGCGCCCATCTCCGCGCGTGATCCGCGGGCTCTCGTCCAGTCTCGCATCCTCTGTCGCCTTCCTTCCTCCTCTGGTCGTCCTCCTCCGTCGCCCTCCGCCATCGACGCCTAGGAATCGCCCTCCACCATTGTCCTCCACCATCTCCTACCTCGAGTGTTGAATCCATCCATCCAGTGCGCCATCGCCCTCCACCACCGTCCTCCACCATCTGCCACGCCGCTCCTTCCCTCCCCGCTCAGATCTGCAGGAGGCCCGACACCTCGCGAGCACGGGTCGGCGGGCAGCACGGCTTCCCCTCCCGCTCCCTCTCCCCACCGGCGTAGGAGGAGGGCTGCAGCGAGCTCGAGGCGGAGCGGATCCGGCAGCTCGAGGGAGAGGAGGATCCGGAGGAGTTGGAGCCATGGGTCCCGTCTTTCGACTAGGACCCGGACCCTGCCCTTGAGGCGCCGACCTCTCACGCCGCCACGTCCGAGCCGGAGCTACAGCCACCGCGGACGGCAGTGGAGAAGAAGAAGGACGAGGTGGAGGAGGCGAGGCCGCGGTGGCCCGGGTGGCCCAGCGCGAGCGTGTTCCGGCTGGTGGTGCCCGTGGACAAGGTCGGCAGCGTCAAGCCCAGGCGCGCACACGCCAAGGCCGCGCACGCGCGCGTCCTCGCCGCCGGCCTCGCTGCCGACTCCTTCCTCCTCAACCGCCTCGTCGAGCTCTACTCTCTCTCCGGCCTGCCATGCCACGCGCTCCGCGCTTTCCGCACGCTGCTCCACCCAAACGTTACTCCTACAACGCCGCGATCTCAGCAGCCTGCCGTTCTGGGGACCTCGCCGCCGCCCGGGACCTGCTCAGCGGAATGCCCGAGCGGAACGCCGTCTCCTGGTCTCCTGGAACACCCTCATCTCCGTTGTCGCGCGGTCGGACTCGCCGGGGGACGCGCTGGGAATGTACGAGGAGAGGCTACTGGAGGGCCTCGCGACGACGCACTTCACGCTTGCCAGCGTTCTGAGCGCGTGTGGTGCTGTGCCCGCGCTCAACGACGGGAGGCGCTGCCATGGGCTCGCCATCAAGGTTGGGCTCGACGGGAACCAGTTCGTCGAGAACGCGCTCCTTGGCATGTACAGCAAGTGCGGGAGCATCTCTGATGCAGTCAGGCTGTTCGACTGCATGGCTCGCCCGAACGAGGCGCTCGTTCACAGCGATGATAGGCGGGCTGGCGCACAGCGGGGCCATTGACGATGCGCTCAGGTTGTTTGCGCGGATGAGCAGGAGCGGGGTCCGTGTTGATCCGGTGGCTGTGTCCAGTGTTCTTGGAGCGTGTGCGCAAGCTTGTTCTTGGTGTCGCACGTGCAATCAGGATTGGGCAGTCAATTCATGCATTGGTTGTTAGAAAAGGGATGTGGTAATTTATGCATGAAAATTCTTTAACTTCCTCATAGGCTTGTGCTTGGATTGTTCTTTGAGACTACAGGGACTTCCTCATATGTTATGAATGCTTGTGCTTTTCGTGAGCTGAATTCCTGAACTGAACTATTTGCAAGGTGATGTACACTTTTGAACCTTTTTTACTGGAATACTAGAATTGTTGGGTTAAGGGGAATCTTTTTGAGTTCTTTATCTATTTAAGATCATAAGAGAATAATGGATTTTAATTTCTTCACTATCTATTATGTCAGTAACACAATAATAGTAACACAATAATTTGAGCTTGAAAGAATTTAACAGCACCTTAAAATTGACATGTTTTTTTTCCATGGCAGGAAAGGTCAATGGCAGTGAGAAGATATGTCAGTCCTATGCATTGTGAATGAATAGAGCTATATATCTTGCAGGTTAAATCCTCTCCTCTGCTGACTCCCATTCTCACATGTGTCATGGAAGTAGTACTCATTTGTCTGGCTCAACAAAATATACATTTAGTTATATCATCATATTTTCATCTGATATCACTAGAGTTATGGTTAATTTGAGCTAATTTCCCTGAATGTGTTGTGCATCTTTGGGCATATGAGTTGGCAACAAGTCACAATATTGGAAAAAATATGTGCTCCATTGTGCTGTTTTGACATAAATTCCAATACGGAATGACATGAGAGCATATAACTGATTCTGTGTATCTCTGTTTTGGATTGAACATGCGTGTTGAGCATTGGTCTCCCCTGCTAAATGCTTCCATATGTCTCATGCATGCTATGTGTTCAATGGAATGCATCACTAAATCAATTCTACAATGGATTCTATCATGTCGGATCCAAAGCATTTAGTAAATCTGCACGAGGTTATTATTACATGCTACTAAATAATGGTCCCTCATAGAATCAGCATTTAGTCGGTTTGTTCAGGGTTATCTGATGGGTGTAAAACTAACCTTGCTTTGTTAGACTGAAATGCTTACTTGAGATTCAGTGTTAATACTATGTCAAAAATATTTGAAGCTTATGATGTTCTTTATGTGAATTCAGTGCTAATACTCATGTGCCAAATTTGCTCCTTTTCAAAGGGCATTGATCCTTTTTGACATAATAGCTTCACTCTCTGCATATGCCGGTCTAACATTTGTTATCTAACTGGCATGAGATTGAGAGCTGGTCCTGCTCCTTAGTCCTGGATTAGGTAGCACTACTCTCTTTGTTGTTAGGTCTGGATGCAGCATCAGTGCAACATGCTTTGAATCTCTGAATAAGAAACTGCAGTTACAATCAAGAAATTGATAAAACTTCACATCTCTGAATATATAGGCTCTGAAACTTGCGGGTTTTAACATCTATATTTCAGAGTGCAGACAGGGTGCCAAAAGGTTTCTGTAATGCCTTTATCAATACATTCTGTTACAAGAAGGTTAGTTGATCGCTTTTTTGCTTTCCGTAATGTATGAATAGAATGTATTTTAAAATTTTGGGCCTATTCACCGATATAAATCTTGGTAACTTTTTGCTGACTATCATCTATGTATTTTATTTACTAGAGTAGGGAGTGAGGCATGCTGATTCTGAATGTTACCAGCGGATAGGTGGCATGCTAGAGCAGATTGAGAAGTGGCTGGCTACTTGATTGGTGGTGACACCATAAAATTTTGGGTTGTCTGGATTATACTCCAAGGTTATTCTTTCAGAAGAGGTGGCTGGTTACCTAGAGCAGTGATTTATTGGATGTATTGGCGTCTAAAGCAAATGTGTATAGAAAGTTACTACCATCTGATATTAATAATTAACTATGATACGTGTTTGTTTCAATAATGTTGATACAATTTCATTTTGGAGAAAACTAGAGTTTTGATTGAATTATTGATGATTTATTTGAATTGTATATCCAATCTATTCATATTATTTTGTATTCGCTTGAATTACAAAATATATGTGTCCATGCGCGTGCTGTCACTCATATTGGTAATATAAATAAGTAGTGCATTTTTGTCGCACCAATTTTATCGCTTCTACAATTTTGTTTCCTTCCCGTAGCAACGCACGGGCACGAACCTATATATTATATATAATATATTTCTAAAATTCTTTTTGCATAGTGTGTTTTTTTTTATGTCACAACGAAATCAAAACTACAGATCGGGCTGCAACGAAAGTCTAAACAAAACTTTTGCAACAGTTGTAAAGGAAAATCCAAAGATACGATCTAACCAAGTCTAAACAGGCGGCTGGGGTCTTTTGCAAGGAAAATCTAAACAAATCCGGATGAAGATATGATCTCAATATTCCCTTTATGCGATATCTATTTAAATGATCGCTATGTTTCCCCGTCAATTCAAAGATTCCAAAAAAGGTCACTAACATTCGACCTTTAAATACCACCACGTCATTAAGGGAATTGTTCATTTGACTTCAAATTACATTAGTCAGCCAACCATGTCTTCCAGGAATAATTGGTCCGGGAAGATCGAGTGGGGCGAACACCCAACAGATCTGTGTGCAAACATTCTCGGCAGGCTGGACGTCATCGACGTCATCAACTTCTCATATACGTGCAAAAACTGGTATGATGTGTGCACACAAATTGGTACACATCGTTTGGCCTCAGGTAATCATATACGTATTTGTTTCAATTATAAAATATGAATGTATCATTTCTATCTTGCCACGTATATTTGGTGCTCAAGGTAAACATGATTTTTCCTTTATTAAATTTTAGCACTTTTAATTTTTTGTATTTGTCCCGTAGCAACGCACGGGCACGATCCTAGTCACCCTAATGCACCGGGTAGAAATAAAGCATTGCTACCCATGACGAATGATATAGACCATCACTGTAAGCCTCTTGTCGTCCTTCATCAGCTGGAAGAGGCAAATGTCTTCAACTTCAAGGCGGTTGTCATGGACAAAGTCACGCCAACCTACAGTGATCATCTGCCCATGCGAACCACCGCTCCTTGAGAGCATCTTGACCTTCCATATCGTGCTCTTCCCTTTCCTTTGGAGTGTCAGAGTTTGGTCCCCAGTTGGAAGGTGCTTGGTGGCAAATTGCTTGCCAATGAACTGTTTCAAGATACAATGTGCTTACATTATGTGGAATTGATTGATCAAATTAACTCTGGACGTTAAGAACTTTACACTGAAATTTTTGAGGTGTTTTATGGTGGTTGAAAATGTATCAGGAGGTACAACGAGGTACCGGGAGGTAACTTTTCTACTTTGGTAAGGTACCAAGAGGTGCCAGGAGATACCTTTCCTATTTTGTCATTGGTCACACCTATTTTTGGTACCGTTTGGTACCTTTTTCTAGGTACCTTTTATGTTTCAACCGTTGAATTTAGTCTGATGGATGATCCTAATTTGTTTCAACCATTGTAAAATTCCTCTTGAGATAATCTGCTTAGATGGATGACCATGGCAAATTTAATAGTTTTAAATTTCACTTGACTTAGGATTTAATTGTTTTCTAGTTGTCCAAATGCTCTAGCTTGACAAAATGCCAATGTCTATGAAGAATTGAAGAGTGGCACGTGTAGCAATTTCTGTAGAAAGTTGAAAGGTATCCATGGGCTCTTAATCATCAGAGTAATTTTTTACAGGTAAATGTTTGCAGTACCTTCCAAGAACTGCGAAAATGGCCAGAGTTAATCATTTTTTTTTTACCGTGGACAAGGAAAAGGTGCCATTTCGGCGTGAGTGTGATCTAACTGCAGAAGTAAAGTTTTAAGCTGGACAATGCTGACACATGGCCGAGAAATGCAATGTTTCACTTCAAAATCATGCTCACTTCAAAGTACTACCTCCGGTCATAAATAATTTACGATTTGACTAAGAACTGGTCAAGCTTCCGAATTTTGGCCTTAAATAACTTCCAAAATACTTGTTTTGGGAAAATTAAAAATATTTGTATATATATTTGTTTTTAAAGGAACTCTCTATACTTTTGGTTATATAATTATAAGAAATATATTAAACTACAATATTGAAGTGCAATAGAAAGTTCCAGCGGATAGATAGTGTCATCAGGCACTATGTTTAGATTATAGAATCAAAGCAAAAGCAACAAAAACTACCAGCAGATGAACTACGAGACACATCACCCTAATGCACCGGGTAGAAATAAAGCATTGCTACCCATGACGAATGATATAGACCATCATTGTAAGCCTCTTGTCTTCCTTCATCAGCTGGAAGAGGCAAATATCTTCAACTTCAAGGCGGTTGTCATGGACAAAGTCACGCCAACCTACAGTGATCATCTGCCCATGCGAACCACCGCTCCTTGAGAGCATCTTGACCTTCCATATCGTGCTCTTCCCTTTCCTTTGGAGTATCAGCGTTTGCTCCCCAGTTGGAAGGTGCTTGGTGGCAAATTGCTTGCCAATGAACTGTTTCAAGATACAATGTGCTTACAATATGTGGAATTGATTGATCAAATTAACTCTGGACGTTAAGAATTTTACACTGAAATTATTTATGAACTTGAGTTCCTAACTTACTAGGCTTGGTGATGGAAGTAAGCTCAAGATAAGATGTCATAACTTTGTCAAAGTAAATGGTGAATGGTATATCCAGAATTCTTACTAATTAAAGAAACAAAGTCGATAATTAAATTTTACAAATAACTTGCAGGTAATAACTGAAATGGCAGAGGTCAGTAGTGTTTTTAAGAATATTGTATCGACTTTATGTGATGCTCTTCAAAATTAATATAACTTTATTATCAAAAAATAACTGAAATGCGGAGCGGGGGGGGGGGGTATTTTTGAGCTTACCAAGGTGCAAGTATTGTTGGCACCAACATTACTCCTTTTCATTATCGCCACATAGATAGGAACTTCAGACTGAATGCTGTGAACTCTTTCTTCCACTTTTTTCTTCTGCTCACCAGTCAAATGATCATGGCCCGATAGTAGAGAGCTTTAGAAGGTCCACCAGAATCATCAGACTCAAGAGGCCCCTCAGCTGGTTCCTCCTTAACATGGGTTGTCAGTGTGACCTTTGCCATTGGTCTACCTTCACTGGAGCTTACTGTTTTAGGATAATTTGCCTTTGTCCTCGTTCTGCTTCTATGAACCTTTGATTCACGAAGTAGATGGACTGTCACAGTGAAATTTGCCCCAGCACTCTTCATAGGTTGAAAAATGCAGATATCACCTTCTCGTACATGGTTGTCATGCACAAAGTCTAACCAATGCCCGACAAACATGTGGGTAGGTCTATCTTTTCTGATGAAAAATTTGGGATACCACTTCTTGTTCTTGCCTGGTCGCTGGAGCATGACAATTTGATCTTCATGTGGGAAGTGCGCAGCTGCATAGTCATTACGAATTACCTAATCCATGGTGGGACAGAATCAGAGGTGAATCAGCAAATATGACTATGTTGGGGGGCTATAAAAAGAACTATGTTAACTCCAGATCAGATGTAAAGTTAGAAAAGCACATGTTCATCTATGTAATACTGCTGGTGGCTGGTGGCTGGTGGCTGGTGCTGATTTGTTGTGAGACTGAAGTACTGCTGGCTGGTGGTTGATAAGCCAAACGAACAGGCCTTGGTCAAAAAGCTCAAATATAGTACAAAAAGTCCATTTGACTTCCAAAACAGAGCATTTACAGGATTAGACCAATTTAATGGACTAAAGAGAACAATACAACTTACAAGATATGGTGATTTGACATTGCTCGGCTTTATGATTGTCACAAACACAGGAATTTCAGGTTGAATTTCCTTGATAAGCTCCTTTACTTTTTCCTCTTGTTCTGCAGATAGATTACACACACGTGATAAGACATAATCTGGCTCCAGATTTGTCTCAGAGTCATCTAACTCGAAAGACGATTCATAATCAGCAGTCCCCTCAGATTCTTGTCCTGCATAGAATCTAATTTGTAAAAGCAACTAACGAAAATAAAATGTCCAACATGCATGCATATAAGGAAGAAATAATATTCATGGTAGTCAACAATATAACCTGATTCCTCAGATGGAGAGTCTGCTGCCGATACCTTTGCAGCTTTTCTACGATGACTTGGACTATCGCTTTGGCAACTGGCAAATCTTTTACAGACGCTTGATGATTTCTTGGTATAATCATGAGAGCTATCTGAACTATCAACATATGCTGCAGCTCCGTTTGTGGCATTAGAGGTTATTTTGGTGCCAGAACAGGAAAATACTTTCTCACAACCATCTGAATCAAGGATCAGAACCTTAAATCGGGAGTTCTCGATGTGCTGGAACAGCAATGAATCATTGTACTTTATGCGATGGGCATCAACAAATACTTCCCATCCACATTGGAGAACAGCCTTATTCATATGCTTTGTGACCTTAACAGCATAAACATTGCCATCAGGGGAATCTATCTCAATGCTCTTGGAGATCTCTCCTCCGAAATGGTTCATGAACCTGTCTGGTATGGTCTGCACCAAAAACAGTAGGACGTTTTGGTATAAAACAGATCAATCCCTACATCGTTTCACTGAGGTTATTAGCTAGGCAATGCACTGACAAAGTAAATTAAGCTTATTTATACTTTTGTTTAATATTAACAAAAAGGTTCACAATGGCAAAACAAAGCCACTAAAGTATTATGCATTTATCCCACTTCAAATAGAAATAAATCCTCCATCTAAAACATGGCAACAGAAATGCTTCTTGTGAAAAAAAAAAAAGCATTGGATTCTTACCATGCTTCGTCTATAATTAGCAGACATATGCCAGAGGAAACACTTCATCTTTCCATCCAAATGGTTCGTGTATCTTTCGCAGCAAGCACAAGATTTCTTCATCATGAGACCATATCCAGACATGTTCACTGCAATGTGCAACCTCTAGACGTTATTACTAGAGAATAGAGGCAAAACGCCCGGAAGCTCTTGACGTTATATTCGATTTACAGCTTCTCATTCCATTCTCTAACGGAATCACACAGAAATCTAAGTACGTGACCTCACATCATCATCAAAAGAAATTCACAGATACAAGAAAGGGGAACAGCAGAACAAGAACAACAAAGCACAATACGGAATGGATGTGTTGATCAAACGGACCTTGTGAAAGACTAACTAAAGGAAATCGTAAGGAGACACCAATGCATGTGGAGATGAGATCTTACTCTGAATTTGCTGAGAGAGCCCAGGTGCGGAAATGCTTTCTGCAGGAGGAGAGCAAGATGAGGACCAATGGTGGTCATCCCTAGATGATGAGTGATTGACAACCGTTGAGTGGATTGATGTGTCTCTTGGCTCGTGATGTGCAGGTGCAGGATGCGACATGGCGGCCGACGGCGCGCGGTGAAGGTCAGGCGCGAAAGGTCCATGCCGATGAACCAAGGGCGGTGAAGGATGGACGAGTAGGCTTGGACCGAGGGACCCGAAGA
Organism: Alloteropsis semialata; assembly: GCA_004135705.1. Classification (NCBI taxonomy): domain Eukaryota; kingdom Viridiplantae; phylum Streptophyta; class Magnoliopsida; order Poales; family Poaceae; genus Alloteropsis; species Alloteropsis semialata. The sequence goes on from CM014278.1 coordinate 51,251,821, forward strand.
GTCCAGCGGAGTCACGTGCTATCCGCATGGTGCATGGAAGAGCAAGAGTACACGGCGTGATGAAGACGGCGTCGGTCGAGTCAAGCGGGACGGAGGCGTCAAGGCTTGGCGGAGGCCGGACACGCGTCGACATCGAGGAGGTCGCGTGGCGGCCAAGCGGAGATGGACGGTTTGGGTGGTTTGGGCCTCAAAACCACCAGGCAGGCAGGTTTGCCGGTTTGGGCCTCAAAACCGGGGGCGCGTCCGGTGCGGCCGGATGGCGGAATGGAGGGCACGTGGCGCCATCGCGAAGCTTGCGTCGAGACGAAGCGAAGTCGTGAAGGTCCCGTGTCCGTCCGATGAGTCTGCGAAAAGATGGACAACTTTGCCCCTCTGCGGGTGTGTATCTTAATTTCTGCAGTAGGGGTAGTTTAGACTTTAGGCCAAGGGCTATAAGTAGTGAAGGGGCTGAAATTTTCAGTCACTTCTCCCATTTCTCTTAGTTTAGTTTTCTTCCTTAAGGCTAGGGTTTGCTTAAATGAGAGAGGATTAGGCTTAGAGAGTGATTACTCTAGGTTTAGTGCTCCAATCCAAAAGTGGGAGGATGAGGGTGGTTTCCTAGCCACGAATCTTGTTAAGATTTCAATCCTTAATCATTCATGGTTGATTCAAGGCTTGTCTCCCTCGTTTTTCTTTTTTAGCCATTTTCGGGCTATTTTTCGTGGATTTTTTGTTCTTCGAATTTGAGGCCGTTTCTTGTGGGATTTCTTTGAGGGGATCACTCATAGGTTCCTTGTGAACATTTTCCCCGTGATCTTTCACCCTCAAACCCATGGATTAGCCTCGGATTTGAAGTTCCCCTCTTCTTCTTCCTCTCTTGTGTTCTTGGGCGATTTCACGAAATTAGTGGGAAAGTCGTGATCTTTCTGAGAAGATCTTTTGGGAATAGACTCACCACGAAGTAGTGATGTTTCTGTCCAAGTTTCACGAAGATTGGATGTCGTTTGATTGAGTTTGATCTTTTCTTAGGTTTTTCGTGCGCCCAGGAAAAACAGGAAGTTCCGGTTTTCAAATCCGGAGGTTCCGGTTTTTTTGTTCCATCTTTCTCTTTTTGAGGAGATCTCTTGGCTACAGACTCACAATGGCCTAGAAATGCTGTGGCTGTAATATTGTGATTTTTGGAGTTCGTTTGGTATGGTTTTGGATTTTTTTTTTGTAGTTCCTATAGGCTGTTCTGAGTGAAAACCGGAGGTTCCGGTTTTGGAAACAGGAGGTTCCGGTTTTGGGAATCCGGAGGTTCCGGTTTCAAATCCGGAGGTTTCGGTTTTTGCACTGCAAGTGGTGCATTTCCCTTGGTGCTTTTCCGTGTGTTTTTCCGCTGCGTTTCAGAGACTTCTAGAGTTGTTCCTAGGTCCAATAGCATCTCAAATTGCTATGTGGGTTTGGCAACTCTAGAAGAGAGGGTCATTGGGGTTTGACGAGGATATAGGCCTTATTCTTGTGAAAGAATTTTAAAGGCTCCCATTCACCCCCCTCTGGTCGCCCGTTTCGGTCCTTCAATTGGTATCAGAGCATTGGTTAGGATCACTCCACCTTAACCGGCTCTGTGATCCAAAATGGCGGCCGGTGAACGCTCTTTGACTGCGCCTCCTTACTTTGATGGGACTGATTATCGATATTGGTCGATTCGCATGCGAGCCCATCTCAATAGTAAAGGAGCATCAGTCTGGGAGATCACTGTGGATACCACTTATGCTATTCCTGCTGTTCGCACTTCTCAAGCGGATAAAGACAAATTTCATGCCAACAGTAAGGCGGTCGATATCCTGCTTTCGAGTTTGAGTCGTGATGAGTTTGAACGTGTCTATGGCCTGGATGTCGCTCACCAAATCTGGACTCGCCTCAAGGAGGCTCATGAGGGGAACAGCCAGGTCAAAGCACGTCTGTTTGAGACTTACCGGCGCGAGTATGAGAACTTCACTCATCTTCCCGGTGAGTCTACAGACTCTCTCTTCCAGCGTTTTCAATCTGTTGTGAACAAGATGAGAGCAAACATCACCGTTCTTCCCTATACCGATCATGATAGTGCTTTGAAGCTCTTACATGCCTTGGATCGAGGTGTATGGGGAACGAAGGTTGATGCTATCATCGAGTCCACTGGTTACACAACTCTTACTCTTGATGAGCTCTTCTCGAAGCTGAAGTCGACAGAGGTTGACATACAGCTTAGATCCAAGCATGTGAACCCTACTGATCCTCATAGTATGGCTCTCATGACAGGATCTGGACAGTCCTCTTCCTTGGCTAACACTAACTCTTCCACCAAGTCGTTTGCCTTGTCTTCTTTGTTGACTGTTTCAGAGGAGCAGTTGGACGAGCTGGAGGACGAGGAACTTGCCTTGATCACAAGGCGGTTCATGCGCTTCAACGACAACCGCAAGAACCGGCGGAAGGGCCACAACAACTGCTTCGAGTGTGGGAAGCCCGGCCACTTCATCGCCGACTGTCCGAAGAAGCAGAAGGACAAGGAAGAGAACGACTACAGCAAGCCCAAGTCAAGGGACAAGAAGAAGAAGAAGAAGCACGTGGACCGCAAGAAGGCCAAAGCACGAGCCTTCATCGCCTCCCTCAGCGACGTCGACTCCGACACTGAAGATCAAGCTGATTCAAGCTCAAGTGAGGACGATCGCAAGGAGAAGAAGAAGGACGCCAAGAACGTCACCGGTCTCTGCTTCTACTCCAAGGAGAAGCGTGGAGGGTACTGCGTCATGGCTCTCAACGCCGATGACAAGAAGGACGACATCGACAGCGACTCCGAGTCGGACACAGAGGTACCTCGAACCCACGAACAACTTCTTCTTGAGAATGATGAACTGAATGATTGCTTGGTCAATCAAGACAAGCTGTTGAAAAGGGCTGCTCGTGAACGATCCGAGCTGAAGGCCAAGCTTGAGAATGCTTTGTTGGAACTAGAATTGCTTAGGGCTGCTCCTACTGTTTCTGAAGTTCCTGAATGTGATGAATGCTCAGTTCATATGGTTAGTCTAGCTTCTTTGCAATCTAAGCATGCTTCTGTGGTTGAGGAACTAGATTTGGCTAGGGCTGCTCTAGATGAAGTTAAGACTAGACCTATGTTGCTTGGTGCTTGCAAGTCTTGCCCTGCTTTGCAAAGTAAACTAGATGTTGCATGTGCTAGGATTTTAGAGCTTGAAAAATCTGCTGCTTTAGCTAAGTCTAAAATTCCTGAATGCACTGTTTGTCCTGCACAACTAGTTGAATTGAATGGTGCCAAGTTTGCTTTGGGTCTTGCTGAGGATGAGAATATGTACTTGCGCGTCATTCTGAGTTGGGTCTCTAGTAGGGAACCTCAGTTGGGTATGATGATTCAGCAGTTCAAGAGAGCTGATGGTGTTGGGGTTGGGAGTGTGCCTTATGACAAAAAATGGAACTGGTTGTATGAGAAACTGGACGAGTGCCGAGGGGTGAGTCTAAACAAGAAACCGACAGATGCCAGCACCTCTAAGCCACCCATTCCAAGTGAGGAACAAACCAGTCCCATGAGTGAGGAAAATCCCAAGGATGGAGTGTTCACTGAGCCACCAAGACACCCACCTAAGAAAGCTATCTGGGTAGAGAAACCAAACTTCCTTCGGAACAAGCTAGACACTCTTCCAGATATTGCTAGTAAGCGCCCTCCACCAAAACCAAAAGCAAAACCCCAACCAAGAGCAAATCCACAACCCAGAGTGAACCCTCAACCAAGAGTGAACCCTCAACAGAGAGTGAACCCACAGCCGAGAGCAAACCAACAGCCTAAAGAGCGTGTGAGGTTCCACTGTGAGTTCTGTAACAGGGATGGTCACCTTGAGGAGTTCTGCTTTCGCAGGAAGAAAGCTTTGAGGCGTGAGCGTGAGTGGAGTAACCAGGACATGTACCACCCTTCCCATGGTGTACATGAGCCTAGGCCAGCTCCTTTGCCTCGTGGTGGTATGCGTGAGTTTGTCAGGCGTGATCCAAGGCCTCCTCTGTTTGACTTTGGACAACACGGCCTTGGTTACTCGTCTCGGAGGTTTCACGGACCTCGTTACCCTCCTTTCGGGGAACGTCCTCCTCCGATGAGACGTGAGTTTGTGGATTGTGCTGACCCCACTTTTGAGCAGATGGCTCGACACTGGTACTATACTGGCTACACTAACCCCAGTGTCGAGACGTTTGCTCATCCTTACTCTTACCTTCCATACTGAGCAGGTCGGAGGCCTGAAGAACACATAGTGTTCGAGAGGCCCTTGTGTACTTTGTATATTATGCTTTACTTTTGTACACTATTGTATTCTCTTGTTTATCTTGCATGTTTTATAATTGTATCATGCTTTCATATCTTGTCTAGCATGCTTTATCTTCACTTATCATGTGCCATGCTAGCTTTGTATATATCTTGGTGGATTAGTCTTTTGTTAGACTTTTGATGCAGGTTCTTCATTCCATGGCAAGGTAATACAAATTGTGATATTATTTTCGATGAAACTATGCCATTGCACACCATCTGTCTTTGAGCTTGCAGATGAACATGGAATGAAGCAAAGCATCTTTGAGTAAGATGATGAGCTTGTAGATGGTGGTGATGGAGATGAAGCTGTGATCGATCATCCACCAGCTGCTGCACCTGTACATTCTACTTCGACTACATCACTTGATGGTCCAGACCCTACTTTCACTACACCAGGCCATCAAGATGTACCTCTACATGGTCAAGATGAAGAAGATCAGGTTGATACAGCTGCTGTTGAGGGGGAGGCTACTTCAGAGCGTGAGGCTTCACGGCATATTCAGCGTCGCCATCCACCTTAGCAGATGATCGGTAACTTGCATGATCACATCTCTTGGCTCTTGCTGCTTTTGATGCCTCTTCTGTTTGCCTTCTGAGTTGGTTTCTGGGGGGGGCTTTCATGTATCATATGTATCATACTTTTGCATATCATGTTTCATATCGCATATGTATCATATCTTGCACTAACTGAGCTTCTCTTATATATCCTGAGTATTTGCTTATGCTCTTGAGAACTAGTGCATAGGATTGTGGTGATTTTGCAATGTACTGCTTATGCTCTTGATGATATTGTCATAAGAAATCTTGTGAGCTAAGCTTGTTTATAAAAAATAAATCTTGAATGCTTATCACCCATGAGTAGTCTTTTGTCATGCGCTGCTCTTGCTTGAGATGCTAGATTGTGCTAGCTTGTACTCGGGCGATTTATTCTTTGCATATGGCTTATCATTGTGCTTGCTTTGCATTACCTAGAGGGAGCATGATTTCTGTGCTTCACTTGTGTCAAGGGACACCTCATAAACCTTGGTTTTATATGTGCTTAATGAAAAATTAAAAGTGATATGAAAATATGGAAGATAGCAAATAGTATGCATGAAAATGCTGTTAATCTATGTTGCTCATTTAAAATCATCACCAGGTTGCTCTACTGTTACATGTGCTTGCCATAGAAGTAGGCTCATGGTCTCAGTGAGTTTGAAAATGAGTAGGAATGTCTTGCAAGTGTTAGCAATGATCTTATGTTGAGAATGTGTCATCCTTATATGAGCTTTTGTGATCTAGTTTGATCTTGCTCGAGTTATCATGGCTAGACTTTTGCTCATGTGGTGATATCTCTTATAAATTGTTAAAATCTAAAATTCTGCCTAAGCCTCCTGATTCTATCATAATATCCTCATGTCGGCTATTTGTACTTGCTCATGAACTGCTTCTTTGTGCTTTAGTTCATTTGTAGTATTTGTAAATGCTTTGTGATATATCTGAGAAGCTTGATAGTTCTTGCACTTCATAGCATGCATTGTACTCTCGCATGTCATCCTTGATGTTTGCATTGCCAACAAGGGGGAGAAGTTCATATTGCATTGCTCAAGGGGAGATGTTCATGAGATTACATGCATTTTGTGAGATAGGATGCATTTAGCGAGGGGGAGTTCTTTGCTTTCATGCATTTGTTCAGGGGGAGTTTGCTCTTTTGTTTTGAGCTTTCGCTTGTCACATGATCGGTGTTGAGCCCGTTCTGCCTCTTCTTGAGGGATCATGTGTTCTTGTCTCAGTTGTGTCGAGCCGTTGCCCTTGTCTTAGGGGACTGAGACTTCTCATCTCAAGTGATCTTGTTCTTTGCCTTTGATAGGTTTTTGATCACTTGGATGAGTTCTTTCTTTCTGTTTCTTTTCTGTTCTCGTTCTGTTTCTACCTTCAAGTCATTTGTGTTGGGTGTTGTCAATGCACTCATCAAGGGGGAGATTGAGGACCAATGGTGGTCATCCCTAGATGATGAGTGATTGACAACCGTTGAGTGGATTGATGTGTCTCTTGGCTCGTGATGTGCAGGTGCAGGATGCGACATGGCGGCCGACGGCGCGTGGTGAAGGTCAGGCGCGAAAGGTCCATGCCGATGAACCAAGGGCGGTGAAGGATGGACGAGTAGGCTTGGACCGAGGGACCCGAAGAGTCCAGCGGAGTCACGTGCTATCCGCATGGTGCATGGAAGAGCAAGAGTACACGGCGTGATGAAGACGGCGTCGGTCGAGTCAAGCGGGACGGAGGCGTCAAGGCTTGGCGGAGGCCGGACACGCGTCGACATCGAGGAGGTCGCGTGGCGGCCAAGCGGAGATGGACGGTTTGGGTGGTTTGGGCCTCAAAACCACCAGGCAGGCAGGTTTGCCGGTTTGGGCCTCAAAACCGGGG
>CM014278.1:51260646-51285839 GCA_004135705.1 Alloteropsis semialata
GAGATCAGATGCAGCGCGTGGCGTGAGACGAAGAAGACGACCAAGCAGTAGAATACAAATGAGAGGAAAATAAATGACACGAGGGAAACGGTCATCTCACGCTCTTTCATACTTCACTGCTATTTAATAATAAAATAAAAAAAATACTTGTTGAGAGTTGAGACCAGGTGCTATTTTTCTTTTGGTATGACGATGCATGCAGGAGTTGGTGTGATTTGATCATGAAGTTTGGAGCTGGAGGACGATGAAGCCACGGCCATCCTTTTTGTGCGTACCAGAGGGCAGAGGCTAAATGTTAGGTTTTATCTATCTGTTTCACACTGCAGTTTGCTGTGTTCTAATCTAGCATTTCATTTTTTTTTTCTAAGGGCCTGTTTAATTGGAGGAAAAGAGGGAAAAGTTTTTGCATTGGGTTGCGTGCACAGAGAGAAGAAATGAACTGACACGGTTCTCGATGTGGAAAGAGAAAAGTTAGTCACGTGAATTAAACAGGGCCTAAATAGATTAGCAGTATATCTTGTTGTACCTTAATTGAGCTTTAAGGTTATGCATCTCACTTCAAGTATGCTACTACTACGTGATAGACGACTGATAGTGGCCTTTTTGGTCGTCAACGCGTGTGCAGCTTTCCTCCAATTTGAGAGGCATCTTATCTATTCACACCAGAAGACAGACACTGCGTGCTAACCTGTAGCCTTCAAGATCTACTTATATCGATCAGTTTATTATTCTTCGATCAAGGCCTCCAGAGTTGATGAGTGTAATTTTAAGAACGAAAGCAACATTCAGCAAGTGACATCCATATATAAACAATAATCCAATGGCAATTCCATATTGTTGTCCAACTTCAAATCTGGAAAAATGTATGTTTTCAGACATGGCCTACTGAATTGAAATGAAAGTTCCCAAGATCACTAGCTAGTCAGAAAAAAGAGATCAAATTAAAGCATCCTATGGTATACTAGCTAGAAACCTTTTTCAGCCGACATCAACATTTTATTAGGGTACGTGCTATTCAAAGGCGTTCGATCAAGATCGAGAGGTACTGTTTCAGAAGTTGTTGTTGGTGGGATTGATCAAGGAAAGAAGAGAAATAATCTAGGTTTGATTAAGCTGGCAACACTGTGGCGATATGAGTGAGTCTAGTAGACGCACTACGGGAAACGGCCGGTTTGCCGAGTGCCTAAGGCACTCGGCAAAGGGTATGCCGTGGGCCGCCCACGGCAGACCCCCTCGGTAACGGCCGAGACGGCAAACCATGGGTTTGCCGAGTGCCATATATTGGGCACTCGGCAAACACCTATGCCGAGTGCACTGCCGGGTGCCCCATGCCTGGCACTCAGCAAAACCTGGGAATATGCCGAGTGCCCCATGCCTGGCACTCGGCAAACCCTGGAATATGCCGAGTGCCCCATGCCTGTCACTCGGCAAACCCTGTAATATGCCGAGTGCCAGGGTAAAAACACTCGGGTTGCCGAGTGTTTTTACCCTGGCACTCGGTAAACCCATGACCAAAATGACAGAATTGGTCACTTTGCCGAGTGCTATGGTAAAAGCACTCGGCAAAGTGAACCAACATGACCTTTTTTATTTATTCGGTCACGTATAACATACCCCAATCTCACATACATCACAGGCATCACATATATCACAATAAGTATCATCAAAACCACAAATATCACAGGCAATTCATATAGTTCACAACCACATTAATATCATAAAGACGTCAGTCACAACCGCATTAGTATCACAACCACGTAAGTATCACAATCACGTAAGTATCACAACCACATAAGTATCACCACCACATAAGTATCACAACCACAGAAGTACGACAACCACAAATGAAGGTAAAATGATAAGTCACTAAGGTGGGGTGTGTGCCATGGCTGCGACAAATCGACGTCCGGATTGAGCTGGTTCGATGCCGCCGATGGAATCTGCACAAAGGAGAAGACATTGCATGTGTGAGACAAGTTTTATGTCAGAAACAAGTTATCATCTAAAGTTTTCTAAGATTTCTAAAGTTTTGTAAGTTTTCTTAAGTTCTCTAAGTTTTCTAAAAGTTTCTAAGTTTTCTAAAGGTTTCTAAGTTCTCTAAAATGCTATAAAGTTCTATAAAGTTGTAAAGTTCTCTAAACTATAAGATTGTCAAAAGCGACTCACAGGAGTACTATGTACTATCGGCGCTGGAGCGAAAACCATCGGTGGCGGTGCGGGCTGACCCATCCTCGCAGAAAGGCTCTGCATGTACTCAAACATCTGTTGCAATTTCAACTGATCGGCCTTGCCGTTCGGCCTCGTACCTCATCTGATCGGCCTCTCGTTCGGCCTTGTGCCTCATCTCCTCCCGGCTCTTCCTCTCTGCTTCTAGCTGGGTCTACAATATATCATCCCAAAGTTACAATGCAAATCAAACGTATGTACAAACAAATGAACGACGAATAAAACAGAAATTACCTGGAGTGCCTCCATCCGGAAGTGTGCAGTGTCCGGCCGTGGGCGTATGGCTGGGCTCAAGCTCGTGCTCCTTGCTCGAACCTGGGACAGAGTAGGAGTAGTGGCCGTGTCGAGTGTGGCGTCGCCAAGATAGTACCGCCCATGCTTCTTGCCTCCTCCCACCCTCATGACTATTTCTCCATCAAGGGGCTGGGTGACCGGATCGAACTCTGGCCCATGGACCTCCCTTGCCATTGATGTGTATGCATTGAGGCGACTATGGATGCTCGCATTGCTGTACACCGAGGGCGGGTCGTCCGGGTTGTAGTCGACATTGGACGTCGCCTTACCCTTGTGGGCCATAGCATATGCCTTGAACTGGCCGCATGGCTGGCCGTCATGTGACGAGGTCTGCGAAAGAAACAACCTTGATTACAAATTATGGAGAATTGAGCGTAAGGACCAAGAAATCAGTTCACGTACCCATCTAGCCGCATACTCATCGACGCTAAGGTTGCCTTGGTGGTGTGATACACCAGGCATCATCAAACGTCGCTCCCGGCAAGCGTTGTGCATCTCTTCCCACTCGGGCGTCAACCACTGGTCCACCATGTATTCCCAGCACTGGAGATGCTGGGCACACCACCACGGAGGCGCCTACACGTCATCAACGACATCACATATAAGAAGATCAAATTAAGCGTACTTAATCTCGAAAACAATCAGTTTTAATGTTCTATATGTACCTGCAAGTGTTGTTCCCGGGTCAGCCTGATGTTTCTTGCATCAGCTTTCGAAACCTTCATTTGAAGAAACGAAGCGTAGTATGTTACCACTGACTGGACGCGCGCCTCGTAATGCATGTCCTTCACGAGTTTATAGCATGCTTTGTGAGCCACAGCAGCCGCCTTTTGCTCGTATCCCGGCTCGCATCTGTAAAAATCCTGTATATAGACGAGATATTTGCAATTATTATTTAAAGAATGTCCAATGAATGCGATTGAAAGGATCTTGATGTCGCCTAGAGGGGGGGTGAATAGGCGTAACCTGAAAATGTCGCCACTTAAAACAAATTTATCAGCGACTTTCGGAGTCTCCGGAAAAATCTCCGGAGTCTCCGAATATGGAAACTCAAGCCTTAAGCAGCGGAAAGTATATCTGCCACAGAAACCGGAACTTCCGGTTTCCAAAACCGGAACCTCCGGTTTTGGCTTGGGCAGTCAGAACCCCCAAACCTGTGAGTTGCAAACTGGGCTCGAGATCAATCTAGATCAGAGTGTATGCTCATAGGATGTATCTCAGCAGGTTCACAAAGCACCTGCACTGCACAAACACTAACACCCGAATAGATCAACCAATATCACAAGATCAAACTATGAATGTGAATGCAATGCAAATTTAAGCAAACCAGTGAGGAGACGCAAAGATTTGTTTCCCGAAGTTCAGATTCACCCAGGGCGAATCCTACATCTCCGTTGGGTGCTTCCAAAGAAGCCGGGTCGCTCTCAACCCCTTTCCCCACTTCACTAGTTAGCTTCTTCCCTTTCGGAGGCGAAGCTTGACCTGCACAAACTGTCCCGCGGCTCACCACACCTTGGGAGCTCCCGGGCGACGCCTAGCCGTCTAGGAGGCACACCTCCAAGAGTAACAAATGCTTCACTTGATACTTGACAAGGCGAAACAGTGCTCAAGCGTATGAGTGCTCTTCTAGTGCTCACAAATGGCTCCTCTCTACTACCCAACTCAAAGGATCTATCAAAGATCACACCACCTCACAAAGAGGGGTTGGGGAGAGCTATCTTGGCTTTGGCTTAGCTTAGAACAGGCAGGAAGCACACCAGCAACCGCAAAAACAGCAGCCTGCCACTGAGGACGGCGAGGGGTATAAATACTCAACAACACAAAAACTAGCCGTTAGAGTGACAGACCAGAAACCGGAACCTCCGGTTTCACAAACCGGAACTTCCGGAATTTCGAATAAAAGAGCCGTTAGAGACACGTGGCACCCGAAACCGGAACCTCCGGTTTCCAAAACCGGAACCTCCGGTTTTGCCACTGTCTAACCCATGTCACATGTGTTCGTGACGCTTTTGTGTCTCTCATCACCTCTCATGGGTTAATTGAGCACTGAGACCTTATCAAAGTATCATATGATGCATCCCTCTTGATAGTACGGCACACCTAACTCAAGATTAAATATAAATGCAATATTCATCCTCTTGAGCTTCACCACAATGTATCATGCCATACTTTGATCAATATATCCTCATGAGAGCTGCATCCAACTTTGTCTCTTTGCTTTGAGCACTTCAACCTTGAGCTAGTGACTTGGATCGATATTCAACACATATGAGTGAAATTCAACTTTGGATCACAAGTCACCCTTTCATATGATTCAATAAACATTTGATGCATTCCATTGCTATACTCGGTAAGGCTTGACTTGATACCTCGAAATCCTCTAAGCACTAGCCACTTCACCCTAGCAAAGCTCATGGCTCAAGACACCACTTGACCAATCTTCGCTTAGTACCTTGTTGCTAATCCCTTGCCCGATTTCTTCATCCAATCATTGCCTCATTGAGTCTAGCTTTGTTTTTGACATCAAGAATGAAATCCACTTGAGATCATATCTCCTTTTGTCTTCTATAACCAATATGTTTACAACAAGCTTCTCATTTTATTTAGAGACCAAGGAATAACCCAATGCCATCATGCCTCTATCTTCACCTTTATTTGCTTGTCTTGTATCACACATAATCATCATGGAATCATTTCAATATTTATTATCATGATATTTATCTTCAATATAAGCAATCTTGCAATATGAGGCTATTACCAAGCCTCAACACATCTTCAACAGCCATTGCTTATTTTCCATGTTTAGATATACAATGTTATACATCACACTTGTTCTTTTCGCCGAATGAGCCTTTTATACGATCTTTCCCACAAAGATTATTCACAAATAACTTTAGACCTGCTCATAAGCTTAACAAGTTCATTAGACCTTTAATCTAGTTGTCATTCAATTCACCAAAACCCACAAGGGGCCTAGATGCTCTTTCAATCTCCCCCTTTTTGGTGATTGATGACAAACTTGATTAAAGCTTACAAAAGATATATCAATAAAGCTTTTGAGTGAACAGATTTAGATAGAGCTCCCCCTAAGCATGTGCACTGAATGAAATTCAACAATTTTGGCCTAAAATGCCAAATTGCACATTTTCAAGACAACCACGGAGCTCTCCCTAAATCTCAACAACCGTGAGGTGCAAAACAAGTGTGTGAACAGATAACACGTGATGCATATGACAAATATTTCAACTAAGACAGTAAGATCAAAAGAAATTGGTTCTGTGCAGCTAAATCCGGAGATTCCGGATCCAGAATCCGGAACTTCCGGATTTGTCTGTACAGACTAGAACAGAACAAGCATCACCACATATAATTCACACTAACATTCATCAAGTCTTAAATAAAGCATAAAACAAGGTTCAGCACACACAGTAGCACACATTACATAAATTCTCAAGTCCATAAGAGCTAAAACGAGATTTATTACAGGGCATGTGGCATACCACACCCAAATCCGGAACCTCCGGATTTGGAAATCCGGAACCTCCGGATTTGCCTGGGCAGATAGGCTGAGAGTAACAAATTCTTCTCCGTCGAGGCTTTAATCTTCCTTTTTCTCCCCCTTTGTCATCCATCACCAAGAAGGGGCAAGGGGAGTCAGATCTGCAAGCTTCTACTCCTCATCTTCATCATTTTCACCACGGTTGAGCCCACTACCTCCCGCTTCAGAAGTTCCAAGATTTTGTCCAAAAACCCAAGAAGCAAAATCAGTACCAACAGAGGTGTTTGGGTCAATGGGAGGCTGCTGAGGAATGTGTTGGGCAGCAGAGGGATCCACATGGGCAGGATTAACATGAGATATCCCATGTCCATAAATTTGCCCCCAATAGTCTTCTTGTTGATACTTAGCATTGAGTTGCTCCAAATTTTCTGGTTCACTGTCTTGTCCTTCGGAGCCAGTGGGAGAGGGTGGATCTTGAGGCAAATGAGCTTCTTGCATTTTCTTCAATCTCAAAGTATCTTTCTTTCTCCTTTGTCTCTCCTTGTGAACCACATCATGGGTGGATTTGCACATCCCAAACAGCATATTGAACATTTTTCGCATTGGAGAGGGAGGCTTTTCCCAATCCATCCCCCTTGAGCCACTACGCCTTGACTGAGGATGAGAGGGAGCACGTAAGGTACTAGGATCATGAATAGGAGCATGTGAGACAGCACCTTGATCATCTTGGGCAGCAGCTAGATTTGCATATTCAGCTAGAGTACGTCCAGGATGAAAGTCCTTCTTGATCTTCAATGCGGTGTGTGTATAGTCACACTCAAACTGCTTGACTTGATACCTCGAAATCCTCTAAGCACTAGCCACTTCACCCTAGCAAAGCTCATGGCTCAAGACACCACTTGACCAAACTTCGCTTAGTACCTTGTTGCTAATCCCTTGCTCGATTTCTTCATCCAATCATTGCCTCATTGAGTCTAGCTTTGTTTTGACATCAAGAATGAAATCCACTTGAGATCATATCTCCTTTTGTCTTCTATAACCAATATGTTTACAACAAGCTTCTCATTTTATTTAGAGACCAAGGAATAACCCAATGCCATCATGCCTCTATCTTCACCTTTATTTGCTTGTCTTGTATCACACATAGTCATCATGGAATCATTTCAATATTTATTATCATGATATTTATCTTCAATATAAGCAATCTTGCAATATGAGGCTATTACCAAGCCTCAACACATCTTCAACAGCCATCGCTTATTTTCCATGTTTAGATATACAATGTTATACATCACACTTATTCTTTTCGCCGAATGAGCCTTTTATACAATCTTTCCCACAAAGATTATTCACAAATAACTTTAGACCTGCTCATAAGCTTAACAAGTTCATTAGACCTTTAATCTAGTTGTCATTCAATTCACCAAAACCCACAAGGGGCCTAGATGCTCTTTCAGTGATGCATGTATGTAACAGAACCATGACCTGCGTGTCATGTGTGTGGCAATACGGCTGGAGCCTTATGTATTGTCGATTTGATGTAATGGCCTGCGTGCCAACTTGTGATGATCCAAGCTGCGACTATGTAATTTACATTACTTGCATATGCTAGATAGTAGTTCTTGGAGGACTCGTCACTGGAGGATGGCGCACATGGATCATGGAGATGGAGATCACCCTGATGGACAGCACCATGCAGATGGAGATCTACATGTGATTAATGGGCCGTACCGTGTCATTATATTATGTGCTTGCCGTTCTTACTACGTTCTATTTACATGCGATGATAGATATAAGTAGAATGATCGATCTCTCAGCAATGTTTAAGCTTGTGTGCCCTCCCAAACCTTGCACCATCATGTCTTCTACAATTAGTGGTGGGTCTATGAAATTAGGGTGCCACTGGTTTTTCCTCGACTAGATGGGTTCGTCTCGGATACTTACTCGCATTGGGTTTGGTTATTAACGGTTAAGGACCTTGGGGCACAAGCGTTGGGCGCCGAGACATAGAGATGTCACCCAACAACAGGAGTCATATGAGATATGATTAGCAAAGAGTTGATTACCGATCTACCCTGTCTTCTAGCGGTGATGCTAAAGCTCACTAGTCGACTTGTTAGTTGTGGATTCTGAATCACTAAGTATCAATTGAGGATATTGATTTTAGTGGGAGTAGATTCAGTTAAATGTTTAATTTAATTTACTCGGTCATGGATACGTTTGTCTTAGTATTTTGCATTATTATTTTGTTGTAGATCAATGGCTGTCAACGCACCGTTTACTTTACGTTCGATCCTTGAGAAGGAGAAGTTGAATGGAACAAACTATGCGGATTGGATCCGCAACGTGAGAATTGTTCTCAGGGCAGAGAAAAAGGAGGATGTTCTAGACACCCCTTTACCAGACGAGCCTGCTGAAAATGCAACTGCTGCTGTTAGAAACGCCCACCAGAGAGTGTTGGACGTTGACAATCAGATAAGCTGCCTTCTACTTGCTAGTATGGAGCCCGATCTGCAGATGCAGTTTGAGGGATACACTACACACGATATGATCGTGGCTCTCCAGGAAATGTTCCAGACTCAAGCTAGGACTGAAAGGTTCAATGTGTCCAAAGATTTTGTGGAGAGCAAGTTGGCAGAAGGTGCAGCAGTTGGGCCACACGTGATCAAGATGGTTGGTTACACTCAGAGATTGGAGAAGCTAGGCTTCCCAATAGGCCCAGAGTTGGCCACTGATTTTATTCTAGCGTCTCTTCCGCCAAGCTATGGGAGCTTCATCTCGAACTACCATATGCATGGGGCAGAAAAGGGCCTGAATGAGTTGTGTGGCATGCTTAAGACAGCAGAATCTGACATTAAGAAGAGCAATGGTGGCGGCCATGTGATGGCAATCCAGAACAAGCCCAACTTTAAGAAGAAGGGCAATTGGAAGAAGAAGGGTAAGGCTAAAGATGCGATCAACAAGCCAAACTTGGATTCCAAACCTGGACCAGCGCTAGATCAGCCATGCTCTCACTGTCATGAACTAGGTCACTGGAAGAGAAACTGTAAGCAGTACCTAGCAATGAAGAACAAGTGAAGTAAGAGTACTTCCGGTTCAGGTACGCTTCATGTTTATGTTACAGACATTTTTCTCGCTGATACTTATATTAATTCTTGGGTATTTGATACCAGATCGGTTGCTCATATTTGCAATTCGAAGCAGGGAATAATAAGAAGTAGAAGCGTGGAAAGAGGAGAAGTTGATTTTCGCGTGGGCAATAATGCAAGAGTTGCTGCGCTGAGTCGGGACGATGCAACTTTCCCTCCCATCAGGATTTATTTTGGAATTAAATAATTGTTATTATGTTCCTAGTTTAAGTCGAAACATTGTGTCTCCTTCATGTTTGATGAAGGATGGTTATTCATTTTGCGAGTGAGAACAATGGTTGTGCTATCTCTAAGAATGCAATGTTTGTGGCTTTTGCATCCATTGTGAATGGTTTGTTTATTTTAAATTTTGATGATACGCCTATCTGTAATGTTAGTGCTAAAAGGCTTCGGCCTAATGATTTAAGTCTGACCTACATGTGGCATTGTCGTTTGGGTCATATAAGCGAGAAGCGCATGAAAAAGCTCCATTCTGATGAGCTTTTAACTTCGTTTGATTTTGAATCATGCGAGACATGCGAAGCTTGTTTGCTAGGAAAGATGACCAAGACGCCGTTCACAGGTTTTCCTGAGAGGGCGCATGACTTGTTGGAACTCATACATATGGATGTGTGTGGACCGATGAGTACGACAGCTAGAGGTGGATTCCAATACTTCATTACTTTCACTGATGATTTTAGTAGATATGGCTATGTCTACTTAATGAAGCATAAGTCAGAAACCTTTGAAAAGTTCAAGGAATTTCAAAATTAAGTGGAAAATCAACGTGGCAAGAAAATTAAGGCCTTACGATCCGATCGCGGAGGTGAGTATTTGAGCCACGAGTTTAGCAGTCATCTAAAGAGTTGCGGAATTGTTCCACAGCTTACGCCGCCTGGAACGCCTCAGAGAAACGGCATATCCGAGCGACGTAATCGAACTTTGTTGGACATGGTTCGATCAGTGATGAGCCAGTCAGACCTGCCGTTATCGTTTTGGGGATACGCTCTAGAAACAGCAGCTTTCACACTTAATAGGGTACCGTCTAAGTCCGTAGATAAGACACCATATGAGATATGGACTGGCAAGACTCCTAGTTTGTCTTTTCTGAAAATATGGGGTTGTGAAGCATATGTCAAGAGACTTCAGTCAGACAAGCTTACACCCAAGTCGGACAAATGCATATTCGTGGGATATCCAAAGGAGACTATTGGGTATTATTTCTACAACCGATCAGAGGGCAAAGTATTTGTCGCTCGGAACGGTGTTTTCTTGGAGAAAGAGTTTCTCAAAAGCGAGAAAAGTAGACAAAAGGTATATCTTGAAGAAGTTCGAGATGAGCCTGTGAGGCAAGACTCTACGAGTGAAGCTAATGTAGCAGAACAAGTGGAGGCACCTGTGGTGAGACAAGAACCACCATAACCACGAAGGTCCGAAAGGCCACGTCGCGCAACTGATAGGATGAATCTCCTAATTACGGGAGAGCGTGACATTTTGTCAATAGAAAACGATGAGACTAGGACATATGCGGAAGCCCCCCGCGACCGGGACCTGGCTGCCGCCGTCCGCGGCGGCGACTTTTTCCTCACCTCCCTCCAGGATGGCCCCGGCGAAATCCCCTGCTGGGACGCCATCGACTGCTCCCGCGGCTACGTCCTCCTGCTGAATTGGGATGACGAAATACTAGTGGTGATGAACCCCTTGACACGCCGCCATGGTAATGCCTTTGATCTGTCTCCTCTCGATGTCTTTGTTGGGTCCCGTGGCCGCCTCATTCAGCTTAACCCATGTACTGGGTTTATGAGGACCAGATGCATCTAGTTTCTCTTGACACCACCACGATGAAGTTCTCTGTTGCTGAGCTCCCAGAGTGTCTGAGGAACTCCAGCTTTGATGTCGGTGAGACAAAGGATGGCGCAACTTGCATTGTTTATTCTGATGAGCTGACTATTGGTGTATTGATGCACACAAGGGACGACAATGGTGTTGAGAGATGGGTGCTGGACAGGGTAGTCCCCTTGTACAGCAACCTTGCACGAGTCCTCCGAGGCGGAATGGACAATGACAGTAAGCTGAACCATTTTGGTGGACAACCCTGATGAGCTTTTTGTTTTGGCAGTTCGGGCTGGCTACGTGTACTTGGCAACACCATGCATGTATCATGATCCCCGAACTCCATGCTGGTTCCTGTCCCTATGTTTGGAAACGATGAAGCTGGAAAGACTATTTCGGAGGACAATTTACAATATTGTTCATCCCTATATTATGGAGTGGCCTCCTTGTTTAGTTGGTAACTATGGGAAGTTCGCGCTTGAAGATGCTCTCTGAAATGCATTCTCTGTTATATTAGCCACTTAACGCTGCTCAGTCAAGACAAAGTGTTATATTTCCTCTTCACTCGAACAGTATCCATGTAATGTTGGGCATGTTAATTATCATATTTTGCTTCCTCAAAGTGAAATGATTATGTGTTAGTACTTGGTAGCTATGAAAGATGGAAATGCAACATCTACATAAATTTGCTTTCATGATTCCTTTGCCATTTTTTTGTCAACTAAAGCTTGCAATTATCTTTAGAAGTATACTAAGTAATTAGATGGAGAAAATAAAATAAGTGAACTATTCATCTTCCATCCTGTTACACAGCTGTCTTAACAATCTCAAGCTAGAAAATGCATGCTGTGCACTAGATGTAGAAAATGGGAGGATAACAAAATAAATGGAGCAATCTATGAATTAACTAGACTATGACGTTCTATCTCAACAAGACATCAAGAGAGCTTCACCAATGTTGTGGTCTTTTTTTAAATTCTGGACAGCTTGAAGCATCCACCAAAACGATGATTCAATTAAGACTAATAATCCAAGTCTACCTTTCTGAGTAAAATCAGCTGGAAAGCACTTCTCCATCTGTTTGCATATTTCAGTAGCTTTTAAATGAGCAAATCCATTTTTGGGAACTATACTGTGACACTTATGGATAACCCATCACCTTCACAATAAACTTGAGATTTAATTAGTTTAGTTGAATATCGAGTGTTGCTCGAAATATATCTGCCTGGAAGTAATGCTCATTCAGTCATTTGTAAAATGATGATCAGGCTGATGGCGAGTGCCAAGTTGTATGTTTCCTGTGTTTGAAATAGCAATGCCATGGCCCTGGAAAAATTCATAAGCCCGGTTGAAAAAAAAAATTACCAGTCACCATCTGATCATGCATTTGCTCAAGAATTTCGAAGATTCAACTAGACGGACAACATTTACCAAGAATTTTATGAATTTTCTAAAATTAGCAAAGAGTCCCAACCTGGGTTTTAAGGAAATTTATACCTTCTCAATTTCTCATCTGATTCTATCTTTTCTCAAGTGCTCAAAGTATTCTATCTTAAGTCTTTAGCGTGTAATCCCTTCGTTCTTAGATTTTTTAGAAAATGGAAGCTTCTTCCCGCCTCTGCGTTTTCGCACATAACGTTCAAACATTATTACATAGTTTCGGGAACATTACCTAAGAAAAAGAATAAGCTAATTAGTTTAAGGCCTATTTGTTTCATTTGTGGATGATATAAGCTTACTTATAAATCTATTGTAGTATAATAAAAGAACATCTTGGACCACCAAAATAAGCATATTTTGGACCCTTGATCCATAAGCTAGTTTATATAGTCCACTGAGAAACAACATGCCTTTAGTTTTGAGAAAAAAATGAACTAATTGGCTTTTCCTCAATGTCATTTATCTAAACAAGAGTAAGTCATCACAGATATCCAAAACAAAATCTAATTAAATGACCATAATAATAGAAAATAGGGTTGAATTGCAGCATTCCTTGACCTGAGAACACATGAACCCATATTGGGTACGCGGGGTCATTTTTGTCCTGATCTTTTAAAAAAAAACTCTTGTCGTGTAGTATACTCCGTTTCACAACCCAGAACTTTGTGAGGATTATAACCCATTTTATGGAAATGGTTATCCATATATATCGCCTTTGAAATTGATATCCATGGTAAGTCTTAAATGGCAACTTGAGAGAAGTAGGATGCCTCCCCCTCCCCCTTCCCCGACCCCCACCCCCACCACCGCCGCTGGGCCGGAGCCGCCGGCCGGCTGCTGCCTACCCAGCCTCTCCCCACCGGATCCTGCACCGCAAGCCACCCCGTCACGCGCCCCGGAGCCAGATCCGGCCAGCCCCCACCTCCACCGCGCCCCTTTGGGGGGAGTACTTCCGCAACCACCATGGCCGACCACGGCCGGATTCGACCCCGGGAGATTCAAATCGGAGCTCCCCCCCCCTTCGGATCTAGCACCATCCGCGGCGGCAGCTCCAAGATCCTACGCAGATGTGGTCAGGGAGCCTGCGCCCGCGGCACCTCAACGGCTGCCCGCCCGGACATTTACTCCGCAGCTTCATCCGGCCGCCCCGTCACATCGGCGTCCGGCGCATCCACCGCGTCATCACTCCGAGGCGAGGCAGCGCGCTGACCCGGAGCCGGGCTGGACTGCTGCACGCGGCAAAGGACGGCGCTCCATACGCCGCACGTCGCCCACGTCGCGCCATCGTCACGACCGGCGACAAGACCCGTCCTCAAGGGGTGATTCAAGACGGCCAGCTACCTCCGCCTTCCATGCCTTCAAGCGAGCCACAGCCGGACGCTGCTTCATATGCTTGGCGCGTGACCACTGCGCCGCGGTTTGCCGAGACCCCATTCGCTGCTTCCACTGCCGCCGCTCAGGGCACCGTGAGCGGCTCTGCCCACAGCGTCTCCGGCAAGCCAACGCTCCCCAGCAACGCTACAAGCCGAAGACATCCACGCCACTGCCGCCGCCCCCTACGCCGCCTCCCCCACTGCCACCACCACCCCCGCCTCCTCCTCCACCGCCACCGCCGCCGCCTACCCCCTCGCCACCCCAACCACCGGCGGCGCCAGCCGGGGCAACAATGCCGGCAGGCGACCCTGACACGCGCCCTGATGTGGAGACCGTCTTCGTGCCTTCAACGCACGATCTCCACAGGGATGCTCAGGACTGGGAGAGCTGCACGCTAGTGCCCTGGGCCATGCACCTACCCCGCGGCGATGGGGCACGGGCCATCGAGGAGCTCCTGATGGAACAGCTCCACCTTCGGCGCGGCGACATCACGGTGACCGTTCACCAGCCGGAGCCATACCTGATCCACTTCGAGTGCAGGGAGCACTGTGCGGCAGCCAGAGACCGCGGGCGCTTCCAGGGACACGGCATCGACATTTGCCTTCGCCCTTGGCGCAGCCTCACCCACGCCGTCGGCATGCGCATCTTCTACAGGGTGAGGCTGTGCCTGGATGGCATCCCACCCCACGCCTGGACGCCGGAGATCGTGGAGAGGGTCATCGGCCGTAGGTGTGCGCTCCAGTGCATCAACACTGACCTGGTGCAGCCCCGGGACACGCGGCACATCGACCTCTGGGCGTGGACGGCGGACCCGAGCGGCATCCCGAAGAGGGTGTGGCTGCTCATCACCCACCGGCCGTCCGAACGGTCGTCAGCGGCGTTCGTCTCGGAGAGGCCTCCGGAGAGCTGGCATCAGGGCGTCCGATTCGAGGTCTTCCTACATATGCCGCTGGTGGAAGACTACACGGCAGTGGCGGGCAACCTCCAGGAGGCCGCCTCCAATCCCGCCGTCGTGGTGCCGATACGTCGCCACTACCAGTGGCGCTACGGGCTGGTGGACGGCGCCCCCCCAGGAGCGCGATCGACATTCCCGGCTCGGCTGCCGCTTCACCACACGAGCCGGCAGACCGGCGCCGCGAGGGTGGACACCATGGCCGCGACGGCAGCCGTGCCGGCAACCAGGATGGCAAGAGCGGCCACCGGGGGAGGCGGGATGGCCGCAACAGAAGGCCGGCTCGGGACGACAACAACGAGCAAGAGGAACGATCGCGCTCCAGCAGGGTCTCATGCAAAGGTATGGATTTTGTGTGGCCAAAGAGAAGGGAGGACGGCGACGACGATTACGACCACCCCGGACGCGGCCGTGAGGACCCTGCAGGCTACGTCTTCTTCCCCTTGGAGGACACTGAGCCTGTGCGCCGGGAGCGCACACGCTCTCCGCGGCGCAGGGACGGCGGCTACTGGCGGCGTCGTGGTTGGAACGACGACCACCCCGACGCCATGGAGGATGGAGCACGTCGTCCCCGCCGGGACGATGACGACTTCCCGGCCGGGCGCCTGCGCACTGGCGGCGCCATGAGCCCGGGTGACGGCGACGGGACATATCCCAAGACGCTACGGGAGGGCGACCTACAAGGCTTGAGCTTGGTTGAGCTGCAGGCTGTCTTCTCCGCCCAAGCTCAAGCAATCAGGGACTGCTCTGCGTCCGGCAAGGTGAGCAACGGGTGCAACGCTCTTCGTACTTACAGTCAGCTGTGTCTAGCGTAGGATTATATGGAGCAGGCATGCCGGTTCGCGGAGCGGCTTGGTCTCGCCGGCACCCCCGATGGGAATGCAGCCTGGTCCGCGGCACGGCTGTTCGACGACGACGGTGGTGAAACAGAGGTGCCGGTGAGCCGGGTCTTCGGCCGGCTTCGGACTGCGCTCGACACCCTGTCTATGCATGAGGTGGCGCAGGCCCTTAGTGCACTGGAAATCGCCGGCGGCGCTGCATCGCCTGTGCCGACTGCCTAGGCCTGTGCCACTGGGCCGCCACCGACCTCACCAAAACCTGGACACGCTCTGGGGCACGCCGGCGGCACGGCGCTGCCCGCGCTGGAAGCCCCGGCTTTCACAGACAGCGGGCCTGGATCGACGACTGTTGGGCTGGGCTCTCCGGCTAGCGCGGCCTTTGGGCCGGGCGCTGAACCGGACTTCTCCTCGGCCAATCAGGGAGTGGCCCATGCCGGTGACATGGCGCCGCCCGCGCTGGTTCCTGGGTCGGGCTCTCCGGCCAGTGCGGCCTTTGGGCCTGGCGCTGAACTGGGCCTTCTCTCGGCACATCAGGGCGGGCCTGGCGCTGACCTGGGCTCGCCTGACACCGGCCTGGGGCCGCGCTCCATGCCCCATCAGGGTCACATGGCCTCGGGCCAGCCAGAGCATGAGGAGGCAGCAATGGAAACGATGGGCGACATCACGCAGGCCAGGGCGCCGGCCTCTGCTGCTGCACGCGTCGACGACTTCTTCACTGAGCCAGCGACGCCACTTCTTCAAACAAAACCGGTACGCAATCGACGACAAAAGCGCACCTTCAACATGACGGCTCCTAGGCGAAGCGCCAGGCTTGCAAACCGGCCGTCGATGCCGTCCTTGCAGCGCGCGCAGCAAAATTTACTTCGCAAACTTGGTCTCCAGGTTGAAGAACTGAAGCCGGTAGAGGATGTCCTGAAGGAATACGTCCAGGCGATCAAAGGGCCACTCCCGGACTACGTCATAGCTGCGCTTTCGACTCTACTCGACCTTGACGATGATGCGCACGATCAGATGGTGGAAGCTCTGCTACAGCATGCTGGGGACGGAGTGGCTGAGCTACAGGCGGAACAAGAGGGGCTGCTGGAACGCGGCGCATGATACGCCCCATTGCTGAGTCTCCAACTTTCCAATGTATCCACGACATTGTATCCACTGTGCTGCATGTTTTTGTCGCCTGTGCCCTGCTGGCTGCGACCTTCGAGGCACGACGACGTGGACCAAGCCCTGCTGGCTGCGACCTTCGGGCGAAAACTATGCGACCCAAAACACACCCTGCTGGCCTTGACCTTCGGGCTGACTTCATTCGAATTGGCGCTGCTGGCCTTGAACCTGCAGTAATCCACCGTTTTCGTCACCCACATGAGCGGCTACCATCGTCTCCATGATAAAAGGCAACTTTAACATAATCAATTGGAATGTGCGGCCTGAACGCGGCTGCCCGCTGCCTAGCCGTGCATGACGTGATTAAAGACACAACCTGTCACATCGCATGCCTGCAAGAGACGAAGCTCCAATACATTGACACAGCGTTAGCAAACTTCCTCGAGGGCTTACAGACTTAATTGTTTTGCATTTAAGCCGGCGCTAGGAACCAAAGGCGGGATCCTAATACTATGGAACGACAACTTTGTAGATCTACAAAACGTTCACGTTGGAAATTTCTCAGTAACGGCTGACGTCACCGTTAACCTCTGCGCATTGACCTTCCGCCTCACTACGGTCTACGGTCCCTCCAGGCGAAACAGACAGCTGGCCTTCCTACAACACCTACGTAATCTCAAACCAGCCGGCAATGAGAAATGGCTTATCTCAGGAGACTTCAACTTAATTTACCGTGCCAGAGATAAAAACAATTGGAACCTAGACCGACGTCTGATGCGCAGCTTCAGAGCTGCTCTAGGTTTCTGCGGGCTCAAGGAGATACACATGCAAAACCGAAAGTTCACCTGGAGCAACGAGCAACGTCACCCAACGCTTGTACGACTCGACAGAATGTTCTGCAATGAGTTATGGGACATTGAGTTTCAGCACCACGTCCTTCATGCGCTATCGTCGTCACACTCCGACCACTGCCCTCTGCTACTGGCTCAACAGTCCGGGCCTAGGCGACCCACACCCTTCAAATTCGAGAATTTCTGGACCCGGCTACCAGGATTCCAGGAACTGGTAGCTGACGTTTGGACCAAGCCAACCTCGCACACGGAGCCTTTTCACCGGCTAGGACACAAGCTGCATTCTCTATCCTTGTCTCTCCGTAACTGGAGCAAGTCGTTCACTTCCGACGTCAAAGCCAAAATGCACATCGCTCGCGAGGTCATTTTAATCCTCGACATGGAACAAGAATGGAGGACCCTCTCCGATGCAGAATTTCGGCTAAGAGCAAGACTAAAGAAACGACTGCTAGGATGGGCAGTCATTGAGAAAGCACGGAAAAAGCAATGTTCCAGAATCACGTACTTGCGAGAGGGCGACGCAAACACCAAGTATTTCCATTTGAGGGCGAACTCCAGACGTCGCAAAAAATTTATTCAAAGGCTGCGAGTGGGAGCCGGATGGGCCATATCACATCAGGAAAAGCAGGAAACTGTCGTCAACCATTTCCAGGCTGTCATGCGCGATCCGCCTACACGTACCAAAGATCTCAATTGGACAGACCTGCAGTTCCCAAGGGTTGATCTATCATCACTAGCAGAGCCTTTCACCGAAGAGGAAGTACGTACGGCCATAATGCAGCTGCCCCATGATAAAGCGCCCGGCCCCGATGGCTTCACTGGACTATTCTTCAAGAAATGTTGGGCAACCGTTAAGGGCGATGTCATGGCTGCAATCAACTCCTTCCATAATTTACGCTGCGAGGACTTCAACCTTTTAAACTCGGCAAACGTAGTGCTGCTTCCCAAGAAGGAAGGAGCGGAATGCATACAAGACTACAGACCAATCAGCCTCATCCACGCAATCGCTAAGATCATTAGCAAGCTTCTCGCACTCCGGCTGGTACCGTACATGTCCTCTCTCATAGCCCCGTGCCAAAGCGCGTTCATCCGTGGCCGCAGCATACACGACAACTTTCTATATGTCAGGAACATCGCTCGACGCTTCCATCGTAATAAAACACCGACTCTACTACTAAAGCTTGACATCTCTAAAGCCTTTGATTCGGTACGCTGGGACTACCTCCTCTCACTAATGCAACATAGAGGCTTTTCAGCCAGATGGTGTGACTGGATAGCGGCGTCACTACGGACCTCCACTTCCAAAATAATGCTCAATGGAATACCATCGGAATCGATCACCCATGGCAGAGGGCTGAGGCAGGGCGACCCGCTGTCACCCCTCTTGTTCGTCCTTGCGATAGACCCATTACACCACCTTTTACACAGGGCCACTGCGAAGGGACTATTAAATAAGCTGGGTGGTCGCTTTGCACGTTATCGGGCCTCCCTATACGCCGACGATGCTGCAATTTTCATCAAACCGACCCTCAAGGACACGCGAAACACTCAACGGCTGCTACATCTATTTGGAGAGGCCACGGGCCTGGTCACGAACTTGCAGAAGTCCAGCCTAACGCCAATCAGCTGCCAGGGCATCGACCTCGACACAATCCTATCGGCATTGCCGGTGACACGCACTGGCTTTCCAATGAGATACCTCGGGCTGCCGCTGACTGTAAGAAGACTTCGACGTATTGACTTTCAGCCAATAATCGACAAAGCGGCAGGAAAGCTCTCAAGCTGGCACGGAAAGAACCTCAACATTGCAGGACGCACATGCCTCACTAAAACCGTGCTCACCTCACAGGCCATCTACATGTTAATGGTGATTAAAGGAAATAAAGAAGCCCTGGAGGAGCTAGACAAACTGCGAAAGAAATTCCTATGGACAGGTGAGGCGGCTCTGACGGGAGGCAAATGCAAGGTAAGCTGGACGAAATGCGGCATGCCCAAGCAAAATGGCGGAATGGGTGTACTTAACCTCGACAAATTCGCAAGGGCTCTACGTATCCGGTGGTTATGGCACGAGTGGGCCTCACCGGAAAAGGCATGGGTCGGTACGGAAACACCCTGCGACGAGGCGGATCGGCTTCTCTTCGCGGCGTGCACAAACCTCGTATTAGGAGATGGTACGTCGGCGGCATTCTGGAGCGCTGCGTGGCTTCAGGGTCGCCGACCAAAGGACGTCGCCCCTACAGTCTACGTCATCTCCAAACGCAAAAACCGGACAGTGGCAGAGGCACTGACGAATGATATGTGGGTCACTGACTTAGACATCTCCAGAGGAATTACAACGACCCTGCTTGGGGAATTTGTAGAACTGTGGCGGCAAGTTAAAGACGTGCGCCTGCAGCCGCACGTGCAGGACACCATAACATGGAAACTAACAGTTGATGGCACCTACTCTGCAGCATCCGCCTATAAAGCGGAGTTCCTCGGCTCCATTTCCAACCCTCAGAATGTCAAACTATGGAAAACATGGGCCCCGCCAAAATGCAAGTTCCTTGCCTGGTTGGTCACACAAAACAGAGTGTGGACTGCGGACCGACTGGCCAGGCGTGGCTGGCAGCACACGCCTCTCTGCCAGCTTTGCCGAAGTGTAAATGAAACGGCACATCACCTATTCGTGGACTGCAGGTACACCAGGCGAATATGGACCGCCATAGCTACTTGGATCGCCCGACCGGAGATACTACCAGCAAACTGGCAAGATTCAGTTACTGTGTCCGACTGGTGGACCAATATAGTCGCTACCCGGTCGGTGCCTAAGAACGCCATGAGGAGCCTAACGCTGCTCATTATATGGGAAGTCTGGATCGAAAGGAACGCGCGTGTCTTCAACCGCAGGGAGTGCTCCCCCACGGCCATCATCTCAAAGATCAAATCCGAAGCGTCGGCATGGGCTTCGGCAGGGGCCAAGGGACTAGCGAGTCTAATAGCGCGAGAGTGAACCTTTTTCTTTCCGCCAGTTAGCCGGCTGTAACTATATAACTCTTCTTTATCAATGAAATTGGCACAATCTCGTGCCGGTTCGTTCGAAAAAAAATATACTAGGGCCTGTTTAGTTTGAAATGTAAGTTTGCGAAAGAAAGTTTGCAATTCTAAATCGAAGATTAGGAGGACTAAACATGATCTAATTATAAAACTAAATACACGGATGGACAGGAAATCACGAGACGAATCTATTAAGCCTAATTAATCTGTCATTAGAGATTGTTTACTGTAGCACGACGTTTTTTAATCATGGCCTAATTAAGCTCATTAGATTTGTCTCGCAAAGTTACCGGGGGTTATGGAATGGGTTTTGTCATTAACACACGTTTAATACTCGATGCATGTAAGATTTCCTTTGATAAATAGTGAAGTTTCAAAAAGTCTCAAAAGTTTCAAAGGATCTAAACAGGGCCTAAATCTGCTCCCACCAGCGTTGCGGCCGGAACCACCACCCGCGGCAGAAGCTCAGGCAGCCGCCAAACCACCGCTCGCTCAGATACGCGCCTCGCCGCCGCACCTTCTCCGTCAGCTGCCTCGCCGCGTCGGCGTCGGCGGCCAAGTCGGCGAGGGCGCGTTCGAACGCGGCGCGCGCGCGGTCGTCGTCCCCGAGCTCGACCTCCGCCAGGACGCACTCGGCGCGCACGTCGGCGTTCCGGGGGCAGGCCGCCAGGGCCTCCGCGGCCACGGCGCGCGCGCGCTCGGCGCCGCCGTCCTCGAGCTCGAACGAGATGTAGCGGGTCCACAGGAGCGCCCGCCCCTCCTCGCCGCCGCCGTCCGCCTCGGTCCTGGCGCGCCACTCCTCGAACAGGTCCCTGGCTGCGGCGGGGCCGGCGCCGCCCTCGCCCCGCTCCATGCTGATCCACGCGCTGTAGACGAAGGCGTAGTCGGCGCAGCGGGCGAGCGCGGCGCGGAACACGTGGCGCGCGCGCTCCACGCCGCCCCCGCGCTTGTACAAGAAGTAGGCGAGCGCGGCCCAGCGGAACGGCCGGCCGGGGTCGAGGGTCTCGCACAACTCGAAGCCGCGCTGCCGCGCGGCCACCTCCGCCGCGTCGCACGGCCCGTCTTCCGGCGTCGAGGGCACGCTCGGTGCGATCCCCATGCCCGCCGCCGATCCAAAACAATGCAAGGACACAGCTGCAGGTACGGGCAATGCCTAGTACATCTGTACATGTACAGCACCAAAACTGTACTGGATTCCTCGGTTGCTCGGTGTCGGATTGAATACTGTATTGGATTCCTCTTGTGATTACTGAACGCGATCTGGATACGAAATCTTCTTCACCAAAACTGAGATGGAAGTTATGTAATCCCCTTCATGTACCATCGACAAAGTGTGATCTTGATCTACCACTAACGGAAAAAAGCAGTTTTTCTTTTGACAAAACACAATCTTACTTATCTGAATCATGTTAGAAAAACAAGAAACGGGGAAAAAAAAACGGACAGAAAAGGAAAATTATTGTCAAATTTGACAAAGTCTTCCTATCAAAAAATTCATGAACCGGTGGAGGTGCTCTATGCAGCCCAAAAAAACTGTCAGACATATAGCTCAATAAAGCACTACAAAAAATATAAAAATTAACAGAAAATAAAAGAGAACCATTTACTTTCAATATTCTTCGATTTATTAGCATCTCTGCAAAATATGAAATCGGAGGAAAGAGTACAATCTGAACTGTGCATAGCAACGAGAAGCTGTTTACTGTCATCGATCTGAGAAGTTGTTTTGGCTCTTGAGCAGCACAACTTAATTTGCCACATGTCTAAGCATCTTCCAATTTGCAGTGGCGCCATATGGTTCGGCTTACCAGTGAACGATCTACAGCACCCACCGGATCATCTCATTGGTGAACATGAAGCGTAGAGACTTGTGCCTGACCATCCGGATCCCTTCTTCTCCATCGGTGACCACCTCGACGCCGGTGAGCACGGCGAACTTATCCTCCAGCGAGTCCCAATCGATCAATGCTTCCCCGGTCACGACCCGGAAGCTCTTAGCAATGCAGAACCTGCCGGCGCCAAGGTTGAGCAGGCTGAGCATCGACGCATGCCACTGCTCGAGCGCCTTGAGATCAGTCCAGGAATGCCGCAACGCCGGCGGTTCGTCGTCCATGGCAATGGCGGAGAGGTCCCAAGCACACAGCTGCAGGGTGTCACTGGAGAAGCCCAACCACAGGTTGAGCTCCGGAACGTACTCTGCCGCGCCTTGAAATGGCAGCACCCAGCCGCCACCGCCGCCGGCTTGCCTCCACTGGCGCTTCACCGTGTCGAAGCAGTAGGTGCCAGCGCCGGAGCTTGGGTCGTCGGTAGACACGCAGATGGTGCGGCCGCCGTCCACCACCGTGTGGGAGCAGAAGCTGGCAGAGACGGGCGGCGGCGGGAGAGGGTCCCATTGCCAGCCCCTGAGGCACACCGGGACTTCGTCCTCGGGGGCGGCGGCGTTAAGGCTGCCGAACCGGAGCACGTCGAAGCAGGACGAGCCGTTTCGCAGATCACCTTCGGAGTTCATGACGAATAGGTCTTCCTCGGTGGCGCCGGGCCGCCGGGCGAGGGAGAAGACCACCGGCATGAATGAACCCCTTGCCGCCGTTGAAAGGCGCGTGGCATGGTCTGGATGGACCCCGCGTCGGCGTGGCCCGCCGAGCTGCCGAAGAGGATCCGTTCGTCGCTGCCGCGGGGGCTCACCAGCGCGAACAGCCGCAGCGTCCCGGGGTCCAGGAACGACGTCGGCGAAGGCTGGAACCGCATGACCGGCGCGGGGAGCCACGGCAGGAGGGATACCTTGGCGCCGGTCCCGTTCGCTGCTTCGGCTGCCGCCATTGACGGGTGGAAGAGGTGCTTGGACACGTCCAGGCTGTGCAGCTTGTACACGCCGCTGCTTCCCCTTCCCGCCACGATGTTCACCACCCGCCTGATCATCCGCTCCATACCCGCCGCCATTCGAGGAGCGGCAGCGGCGGCGGAGTTGCAACGAGATTGAGATAAGGTCGAGGCACCCAAGCACTACCCAGTTCAATTCGCTGGCCTGGCGTTCCGTTTGGAAATTTTCGCGATTTAGAAATATGCCATCGGTTAGTCACTGATAGGCGGGGGCCACCTCAATCGCTGACATGTGGGGTCTAGTGGCATTTTTCAAATTCTTGAGAATTGTAATGGCATGAGAGGAATTAATCCTTGAAAAAGATCCATTCAACCCGCGAATGAACAACACAGCATACAGGGTGTATTTGGTTGGGATTTTGGCAGTGGCTTTTGCTTCCAAAAGCCAAAATCTGAATTAAAGGGGCCAAAAACCATAGATGTTTTTGCCAAAGCCAACTTTTACCTAGTGTAAATCCAAAACCTCCTCACCCCTTTGGTTTTGCTGGCTTTTAGGTCCAAAAATTACCCATCTGTCACTCATAAGTTACATACCGATTCGTTTTCTATTTTTTCCTCCCATCCGCTCGTGTCTCCCTTCCGTAGTCCCAAAAGCCACAGCTGTTTCACTAAACGGCTTTTGGACAGCTGTGACATCCTGCCCCAGGGTTTAATAGGATTGTTAGAATACTCATATCAATAAGTTGCAAGTTTTTTCCGGAAGCTCATCTCGAAAGAACTCTGAGGTTAAGCGTGTTTGGCCTAGAGCAATTTTGGGATGGGTGACCAACCTAGAAGTTCTTCCCGAGTGCGCACGAGTAAGGACAAAGTGCGTAGAAAAGATTTGTGTTGGTCTGTGAGGGAAGTTTTAAGGTTCTAGAGAGCTGCCAGGTGTAAGCGGGCCCAGCCCGGGGAGGCGGGATGTTACAACAGCCTACAGCTCACAGCTACTTTTCCACAATCCACAGTTCACAGCTACTTTTTTAAAAACTACAACTCAACCAAACACACCCTGATTTACCTCCTCGACCGAAAAAAAACAGATATTGCGTTGCCATCTTTACTTTACCCATGGTGCCGCCGCCGCTGACGTTGATGGAGGAGCTCGTCGAGGAGATCCTCGTCCGCTTACTGCCTGATGAACCCGCGAGCCTCGTCCGCGCCACCGTCGTCTGCAAGCCCTGGTGCCGCCTCATCTGCGGGCCCGGCTTCCGCCGCCGGTTCCGCGAGCTCCACCACACTCCCCCATGCTGGGATTCCTCTGCAGCAGCTTCCCTGATTCCCAAGATGCCACCATAGTCCGCTTCGTGCCCACGACCGCCGCCACCTTGCCGCTTGCCGACCGACGTCGCTGGCGGGCGCTAGACGCCCGCCACGGCCGTGTCCTCCTCATAGGGATGGGAATGGGTTGGATCGACCCATTGGGCAGTTGGCCCGACCCACAAAAGTAAGGCCAATAGGTCACTTGGGTCGGCCTCGAATTAGACAAGGGCCCATGAAGCCTTTCCCTACTGACCCAATGGGTCACCTAGGGTCGACCCAGAATCCCCCACCCCAACACTCGATCCCTTCCGCACCGCACTCCCCCCGGTGGCGGCGACTCGGCGTGCTATGCTCCTCTCTGGCGATTCGGTTTTGAGTCTGAATCGTGATGATGTAACATGTATGAAAACAAGCCATCGACTATAAGAGCCGATTTGTGAATAAATCAAGATTAATCCCAATTCTTATTATCCATATCTCTAGCAACTCAATAAACAG
>CM014278.1:51286839-51345494 GCA_004135705.1 Alloteropsis semialata
TGATTTCTTTGTGTTATTTTGATGGGTAATGTGATTACATAATAATTAATTAAGGCCTCACAAGATAATAATATTAATTAATTAAAGAGATAAACAACTGATTACTTTGGCTTTTTCTTTTTTTTCTCATTTTTCTTTCTATTTCTTTTTTTTCCTTCCGTATTCTCCCCCTTCCGTTTCTTTTCTCCGCCCGCATCGCGAGAAGCACCGCCCAGTCCTTATCCCTTTCGTGCATCTACCGGTCTACCCCATCCGAGCCTCGACACGTCGGCTCCCTTCTGCAACGGCCGACCTCCGCCGCAGCAGCTGCATCCGCGCCTGGCTGCCTCCACCACTCGGCCGTCTTCGCGCCCGCCGGCGACACGCGCCTCCCAACCGCCTCTGCGCCTCCCGGTCTCCTCCGACTCGGTAACCTCGCGCCTCGCAGCCTCCGCCGCACCGGCTGCCTCCACGCTGACCGGCATCCGCCGCTCCGCATGGCTAAGGAGGCGCCATGATCCATGGCAAGTGCTGTAATTTCTCAAAAATAGTGGGGGCACATGTATCTTTCTGGTGTTTGGAGATGGAGATGAGCCGGTAGAAGCTGGTATTTTTCGCTTCTCGCGTGATGGGAAGATGGGAGAGCGCATTTTCCGGGACTTCTCCCTGCTTTCTTGCCTGAGCTGTTGTCTATTTGTGCGTTTGGATTTTCCGGGACTTCTCCCTGCTTTCTTGCCTGAGCTGTTGTCTATTTGTGCGTTTGGTAGACAGAGTTGAAAAGCTGGAGGTTGAGCCGGTGCACAAGCTGTGCCAAAGGGGGCCTAACTGAAGAGGGCTGGCGCGCGAAGAACGAAATCGGGAGAAGCGCGGGGGTGCGCGCGCAAAAGCGGCCTGGGCTGGGCATGTGGAAGGAGCCGTGGTCCAATCCCAGCCAAGATTTCAGGGGAGGGAGGGGCAAGGGAAGCGCACGGCGCAACGACTCCCCTCCCCGGCGAGAGGAGAGAGAGCTTCTCTCTCTAGGCAGGCAGGGTCGCCGATCCGTAATGCAAGCTTTAAGTGGCCTAATTCTAGTATAAGAAATATCAAGGATAGGCTTAAGGTTTATCCTATGCAAGCAGCACTTCATCCCAAAACCATTCTCACATCACCTACGAGCACTCCTGGCACACCAGGTACCCGTCACCAAGAATCTTCCACTCTTCACTTTCTAGGCGATGCGAAAGCTCCCACCCTTCGCATCTCAACTGCCCGAGGCAGGCCCTACTCTAGAGGGGAGGTAGAAATCCCTAAAACAATGGCGGAGATAACATGTCACCCAGGAATCGTCCCTTGTCCGCGGACGGCGGCTATATATATAGATTAGACTCTGCAGAGCTTGTACTCCTGGAACCACTCGGGCTGCAAGTCGGTTGCAAGCCGACTGAGACACAACCCACAGCACAGACCCTAGCCAGTGAACGGTACCCTCCTGCTTTTCCCGGCTTAGGATACACTGAAGACGCAACTCGGTGTCCGAGAACTGTGATGGCCTCCCTCGCGGTGGCCAAGTCCCGGGGTATGAGCCTCCTTCGGGGGACAAAGGTCTCCGCCTTTTCCCCCACACACTTCCGCTAACTCCTACAGTCCGGGTACCGCACTTAACTAGGCTGGCTGGAACACCCCCCAGTAGATGTAAGTGGTGAGCACGGAAAGTCCTGAGGAATGGTATAACCAACTCGGTTTTTGGTGCCGGGGTGAGCGTCACCGTCAAATTGCGTATCCACCTCCAGTGGTCCGCATCGCGCACCCATTACAGGTATTGCCGCCAAACTCCTCAAGTAACACAAAGAATATGTACCCGCCACAGGTACTCCGTAGGATGTGCCCAAGTACACACCCCAGCCCTCGATACAAGATCGAGTTAATCTGCTCACCCCCGCAAAGTTCCCAAAACCCCTTACTCCTTTCCGGGTTTTTGCCCCACACACGCCAAGAATCCTATCACAACCATCCCATAACACATGCAAGCATCGCATCAAAGTAAAGCAGGTTTATCAAGGAATACGGTAATTAAACAAGGCTATGCAATAGGACAGAATCATCATCATGCGATAAAGTAAAGCGCTAGCATACTAGTTGCAATGCCTAAATAGGATTCAAAAAGCGGATGGGCGTGAACCTTGCTCTTGGTAGTAGCCCTCGGCAACTGGTTCTTCTGAGTAGTGGTAGAAACCGTCTCCTCCTTGCGTTTCCTCAGCTGGTCCTATTCACGAGAAAAGAAATACATCGGACCTATATTCAAATAAACTCCAAAGAAGAAGCAAAAAGAACCAAAAGCACTCAACTCCTGTTCTAACGCGTAGAGCATGATTTTAGGAATTTTTAGAGACTAGTTTCATAATTTTCTGAGCTAGGATGAATTTACTATGAATTTTCTTAGCTAAATCCTATTTCTGTAATTCCGAAAAAGAAAAAGAAAAACAGTGACACGTGGCAGCACCAGAGAGTGACACGTGTCGGCTCCAGAGCGCGCCACGTGGCATGCTGACGTCAGCATGACGTCATCAGTGGGGTCGACCACTGCTGATGTCATGATGACGTCAGCGTTGACCGGTCAACGGTCAACGGGTGGGGTCCACTGGTCAGTGGGGGTGTGTGGCTGACAGGTGGGGTCAGGCTGTCAGTGAAACAGAGTGGATGACAAGTGGGTCCATGCTGTCAGATTGGAAAAAGAAAAGGGCCGGTGTATGGGCTGTTCTTGGGCCGGTTCTCTATGGGCTTCGGAAGTTCAAGGGGGTTTTTCAGACTTTTGCAACCGGTCCGAAAGGAGGGATAAAGGTTTAACGGGCCGAACAAATTCGGCCCATGGCCCGGTTGCGGTGGAAGGGAAGGCTGGTTCGGCGACTGACGGGACGGGCCCACCGGTCAGTGGCCCGGACGCCTGGGCCCACATGGCAGCGGAACGAAGGAAACGGCTGGATCCGGTGCGGTCTGTGCGGCCAGGCTTCGGTGTGGTCGGTCGTGTGTGCGTTCGTCGCGGCGTGCCAACGGAGCGCGGGCACGGCGACGCGTCCGGTGGCGAGCACGGCGTTGAGGTCCCCGCGGACGCGGCTCGGACCTCCTGTCCGGTGCGTCACGCGCGCAAGGCTGGGGCGATCAAGGGAGCTTGGAGAGGGTTAGGGGCGACCGCACGAGTGGAACACCGGCGAGCGGCGGTTCACGGCGAACTCGAGCGGCGGTGGATGAAACAAGGCGGCGAGGCTCCTTGTACGCGATCCGGGCCTCCTGCCCGCGGTGCGCACGCGGAGGAACTGAAGCATGGGCTAGGGGAAGGTTTTGGAGGTGCTAGAGGGCAAGAACGAGAAGCGACACAGCGCGCCGCGTTCACGGTGACGAGCGCCATGGCGCGGGGCAGGGGGTTTGGAGGTTTTGGGGGTTTCGGTTTTGGGCTCCTGCAAGAGAGTGGGTGCGGCTCGAAGGCCGGTCAGGCAAGGGTCTCAAGGGCGGCACGAGGTTCACCATCACACAGAGAACATCGAGCATAACGGCGCCCATGGCGAGCAGAGCACGGCGCACGGCGAGGGAGGATTTGGGGACTCACGGTGGGTAGGGGACGAGCGCGTGATGCCGAGCGTGGGGACGGGCTTGCGGAACGGGTCGCGGATCTCCTTGCGATGCTCCTCGGCGTCGGTTCCTCCTCTTGATCGGCTCCGGCGCGGTGGCGGTGCGGCGGCTCGGCGTGGACGACGTCGCGGGCGGCACGGACGGTGCGGCTTCCTCCTCGAGCGGCTTCAGCTTCCTCGCACCCGCGCCTCCACTTCTCTTCTCCCTCCTCTTTCTCCTCTTCCTTGGAACGGCTCGGGGTGGATTTGGGCAGGGCTCCGCCCGGGGATTGGGGAATTGGCCGGAGCCGAAGGGGAAAGGGGGGGTTTATAGGAGGGCTTCGGCAGGGGATCTTCTTGGCGGCCAAGGAAGCTAGGAGGGGGGGCAGGAGCACGTGGTGGGGCCCGAGCGGTTGCGGGCTCGCGCGATTCGCGGCGCCTGGCGCGGAGCTGGCGCGCGCGCGGGCGGGAAAGGGAGGCGCGGCGCGGCGGCGTCACGGCGGAAGGGAGAAGAAGACGACGCTGGCATGTGGGGCCTGCGCGTCAGCGAGAGAAGAAGGAGCGGGCGAGCGGGCGAGCGGGCTGCTGGCGCGCGCGAGTTGGGCTTGTCGCGCGGATTGGGCCGGGTGACGAGTTGGGCTGCGCGCGGGGGAAAGGAAAGGGAAGAACGCTGGGCCGGGGTGGGCTGCTCGTGAAGAAAAGGGAAAGGGAAGGGCCGGTTCGCTGGACCTTGTGGACTGGGCCGAGAGTTGGTAAACGGGCCGGGTTAAAGGGGTTTAGGCCTGTTAGAGTTAGTATAGGTTTTAGGATTAGTTTAGTTAGGATTTGAATTCGAATTTGAACGGTTTGAGTTCGAATTCGAATTCCACTCAAACATACACATAAAACCAAGAAATCCAAATCACTCTAGCACAATAAATTCCCTAATGCAATGCACATGATTACTTATTAGGATATTTTAGAGAGAGAGAAGTATTATTCTTGGAGTTTACATACATGTTGCACAAAAATTTTTAATTCACCAAAATTAAAACCTAGGGATGTTACACTAAGACTATTGATCAAACTTCTATTTTGGTAGCCATGAAAGCCAATAAAACCACTTAAAAGTTACAATAAAAATAGCACTGTTATTTACCAGAATCATTCTGCACCGTGGCATTGAATTAACTAAGCTAGATTTGAGACACTTTTTGCACCTTTTAATTGCCATATGTTTTGCATCTGGAACAATTATTTGTTCTCTTAGATGAAGGTGTGTCACTTATTAGAAGATAATGAACTGTAATCACATTACTATTCTTATAAGACAAGGGCAGCCCCAACCCGCTGACTAGGATAGTTTCGATAGTATTAAATAGCATGCCAAGTAAGCAAAAATCTGATGTGGCATTAGAGTTAATGAGGGAAAAGGTGGACATGGTTTCTCAAGCAAGAAATCATGTCTACCCGATAACCAAAAAAGGGGGGAAGGGGATTGGGTGAGAAAGGAAAGAGAAGAGAGAGAATTGGATGGTAATTTATTTTGAAGAAACTACCCACTGGAGAGGTAGATTAGTTTCTATTTTAGTGTCTATGTGACATGACAAGTATAGAAACTACATGATAGTTTCTTGGGTTTGGATTTCGCTAATGTACTGTGATCACATTAACTAACAAAACACTAAATACACTAATGACTTTTATACTGCTCCCTCACCTCATATCAGCTTTGTTCTGCATTAATATTTTTGCTGCAGGTCTTGCCACATAAACTTGCGCGACACTTCAGAGGAAAAATATCAAGAGTTAAACTTGAGTCACGTAGTGGTCATACTTTTGATGTTGAAGTTGCAAAGAATATGGGCAGACTAGTGTTTCAATCTGGATGGGAGTTGTTTGTTAGTGCCCATGATTTGAAAATGTTGGACTTTCTGGTATTCAAGTACGATGGGAGCTCTCGAATGAAGGTTCTGATCTTTGATCCTAGTGGTTGCGAGAAAGTTCTACCATGTGTTGTCACAAACAATGCTGTTATTAGCGTTAGACAAAGGAATGAAGAACCCACTGACATTTCTGGCAACTACAGTAATAATCCCATGGAAACACCAAAAACTAAAAGGAAAGCATGGAAGCAAAGGGACGGGAGTAAGATTACCAATATCAGTTCATCTAGCTCCGAGTCATCAGGTTAATAGCCACAGTGTCAAATCTACCTAGTAGCATCTATGTACATGAGTACATCAACAAGATCATGACTTCACCTTTTTTTTTCTGTTTGGTTATAGAAGCTTCAGCATCTTCAGAAGAACATGAAGCGTGTTATGTTCCAGGTTACATCCTCCCGCTAGGCACCAGCCTTACTAATATGCAAAAGAATGAACTGAAAGAGAAAGTTCGAGCTATGTGTTCTGAAATCCCTATCTATGGGTGTGTCATGAAGAAGACCAATATTTCTGGAAATTGTCAAAGTATGGTGAGTTATAATTTTTGTTCTTCGATTGATATTACATTGCCAATGCACGTCCTCTGGCAAACAGGTTGTTAAGCTTAAAAAAATACCTGTTCTTTGAGGGAAGTAAATAGAACTTTAATTATTCTGACCATCAACATTGAAAACCTTTCCTTCTATGATCAGGACTTCTCTGTAGAATATGCTCACGAATATCTTCCGTTTAAGGAGAGGACGTTGATGCTTCATCGTCGTGGTAAGAGTTGGGAAGTGACGTGCCGCATTCAGGTTCGAAGATGCCAGCGCAAATTCCAAAGGCTTTGCAAAGGGTGGGCACGGTTTGCACGTGACAATAATCTGCGCCTGGGAGATATCTGTCTCTTCGAGCTACTGGATACCAACAAGTACACGATGAATGTGCATGTGATTCGTGGAAAATGAGGTTTGACAAATGTTTTCTGCTGTTGTTCCCAACTTTTGCGGTAGTGATTCGTGAAAAATGAGGTTTGACAAATGTTTCCTGCTAGTTCCCAACATTTGCAGTAGTGGACTGTTCGTAGGTTTGATAAGAGTTGCTTACTCTGATGATCTAGATAATCTTTTCAGCCATCAGAGACAACTTTCGTAATAGTGATAGTAGCGATTTTATGGATGGCAAGAGTTCTGTTTACTCTGCTGAAACACTCCCATGCTCTCTGCATTCCTGATTGGATGATCGATTTTCTTCTCATGCTAGAGTTCACTTCGCTTGTAGTCCGTCATGTTTCTTTTTCCTGGATGATGGAATTTAGTAACAGTAACCTGCATGCTGTCATGCCTATGTTTGTTTTGGCCTGTAATGTCATCTGGTGAAGTCATGAACTTGACTGTGTAAAGGTTTACGCAGCAAAGCAGTCTGTATGGTTCATGGTTCCCTTGAGTTCACTCATTTTCATGGTCCCTTAATTCTCCTTTGGCGCAGTTTGTTGAATGAAGTTAAGTTTTGCCGAAAGGTTAAACGGGCACACAGATATTTATGTCATTTGAAACTTTGCAAAGAGTTTACCTGTCGATGCACACATGAATACAGGAACTGATGAGCGGAGTTACTGAGTTGGCGCGCAGAGAGATGTGTGGTCAGCCCATCCCCACTCGAGAAGTTCGGCCACAAACACACGTATACTCTTTAGGGAAAAGTCCATTTTACCTCCCTCAACTGTGGCGAAAGTCCAGTTTTTCTACCTCAACTCCAAAACCGGGTAACATACCTCCCTCAACAATCAAAACCGTTCACTTAACCTCCCTGCGGTTATAAGTGGTTTTCAAAGGTGATTTTGTCTTTTTCAATTAAAATAAATCTAGTAAATACCTAATAAGATTATTATATCACGAAAAATATTCCTAAGCTTCTAGAAATTCTTAGAAAATCATAGAGATAGTCTGAGATATGATAAACCCAAATACAATTTAGATCTCATGAAAATAGATATTGAATCTGCCAAAAATATATTTAACTCAATTAAAATAAGAAAATATCCAAAACATTTTGAAAAACTACCACAATGTTCTAATTTGTTCTAATTCATGTCTAAAAAAATTAGCAACTTTTCATAATATAAATATGAGATGTAATCGTCATAAATGTAACATATGTTAACATTGAATGCGTCTATGTTGAATGTATTCATGTTAGTTTCATCTAATGTTTTTATTGCAAAAAGTATTTAAGATGCAACTAGACATAGATTAGAATATTCTATTATTATTATTTTTTTCTATATTTTTTCCATTTTGCTAGAGCTAAATCTAAATTTTAGAAGATTCTTTATGTTAGCTTCTTCTAAAATTTAGATTTAACTCTAGAAAAATAGAAAATATAAGAATAAAAATAATATTAAATATTATAATCTACATCTAATTGCATCTTGAATATTTTTTGTAATAAAAACATGAGATGAAGCTACATGAATACATTCAGCATAAATGCATTCAATGTTAATATATGTTACATTTATGACAGTTACATCTCATATTTTTATTATAAAGAGTTTCTAAATTTTTTTAGACATGAATTAGAACATTGTGGTAGTTTTCCAAATTTTTTGGATATTTTCTTATTTTACATGAGCTAAATATATTTTTTGAAAGATTATATATATATATATATTCATTCATGAGATCTAAATATGTTATTTGGGTTTATCATGTCTCAACCTATCTCTATGATTTTCTCAAATTTCTAGAAGCTTAGTGTGACACCCCTGGTGTCACTATAGTAATTACAAACCTTAATGAACTTGGTTAAACCCATAGTGACATGCATCATTTCATAATCATAAAGTTTGTGCATTTGTGTGTATGTGTTGACTTAGTCAACCAAAATAATTAAAATAGTCAAAATACAAAAATTATACCAAAATGTCACAAATAATGTCAAATACATGTGTATGAACTCAAATGAGTATGGGAAGTTCAAACAAAAATTCGAAATTCAATTTTGAAATCATTTGACCGTCATATCATGTGTCGCGGGTATTGCTTTTTACCCTTCTCGAGCGGCTAATATCTTTATATTTTTTTCTAAACACTTGAAATTCCACCAATATAAAAATTGGAGTACAAAGTACTCTCTTTACAATGGTGGTGATGTGGATCAAGGAAAAATTTGTTTGATCACTCAAAATCTTGGTCAAAATCGGGTCAAACCCAGCAATTTCAGCACTTAGCTGAATTAAACTAAGTCTGAAAAACGTAATTTTTGCCCGTTTTCTTCACCCCGTAACTTTCAAACCGCTGCCCAAAAGGAGTGATACTCTTTGTAAGAGTTGTAGCCTAATGTACCAGCTACAACTTTTGTATTGGACGATCTTAATGTTTGTATGTAAATATTAGAGAAAAAGGTCATCGAATTCGGGCCAAAACACTCGATTCAGACTTAGACATATTCAGTTCGTCAGTGTGGCAGATTTTTGGCCGGACTTCTCCATGATTTATCTCTCAAACCATTGATCAAACACTATAACTCCCTTTGTAGAAGTTGGAGCCTGATGTACCATCTCTAACTTTCGTATTGGACGAATCGAGAGTTAATATACGAAAAGTGGAGTTTAGGTCAGTTGAAATCGGGCCCGTGAACTGAAATAAACTCTGATTTCGCTGAAATTTGAATTTTGGCTGAACTGTAGGGCCTTGCAAC
This sequence comes from Alloteropsis semialata, assembly GCA_004135705.1. Classification (NCBI taxonomy): domain Eukaryota; kingdom Viridiplantae; phylum Streptophyta; class Magnoliopsida; order Poales; family Poaceae; genus Alloteropsis; species Alloteropsis semialata. The sequence continues at coordinate 51,296,006 of CM014278.1, forward strand.
TTCCAAACCGTTGAGCAAACACTGTATGTCCCTTTGTAGGAATTGTAGCCCTATGAATGCTCTATAACTCTTGTATTGGGCGATCCCGGAGTTTCTACACGAAAGGGTGAGAAAAATTGAGAGGAAGTGGCTGCGTCGCTCGGCCTAATAAACTGAATCGGCAGTTTCAGTTCGGCAACGATCAGGAGCTTGGCCTCGGCGTCGTCGACACCATCCACCACCCTCCAGCTGTCTCTCCACGTGTTCGTCGCTGCCCCGTCCCATTTGGCATCGCCAAGTGGTCCATGCCCGGCGAGTGAGACACGAGGACGCCTGGAAGGCCGAGCAGACACCTCACCGGCGTCAATTATCGAGCTCAGTAAAGGCCGGCCGAAATTAACTCTCCTCCACTCTTCCATTCTTCAATTCACCACGGCAGTAACATCTCCGCCTCGCCAGCTCCGCCCTCCACTGCCTAATTCCCTCCGCCATAGCCCATACTCGGAGAAATCGAAGAAATCCGAGCCGCCATTGATGAAGCTCTGTTCGAGCTCGCCCTCCAGTGGTCGTACCTCCTCGTTGCCCCTCCTCCCAATCCAAGCATCAAGATGGCTTCCCCATGACTCCCTGAGCCTCCCCGCCTCTTTTCTTCCCTTCCCCGGCCACCACAGGAGGCCGGCCAGCCCCATACAGGCTGCTGGGAGCCGCGCCGCTGGGGGGCAGCAGCCCCTGCTGCTCAGGGGGCGCGCCGGCCAGGGGCATGGGCGGCCCGGCCGCGCCAGCAGCCCTCAGGCAGGCTGCGCCGGCCTCTGGGCCGAGCAGGGCAGCCCCCACGGCAGGCCATCGGCCATCAGAGCCGAGCGATGCTCTGCCTGCTTGTGTTCTGAACGAAGGTTGAAGACAAGGACCCCATGGTAAATATTCTAAACACTTAGGGGTTTATCCAAAAATAATCAGGGACTTATGTGTAAGGTGGAAAACTTGCAGGGACCTGGTTGTAAGTTCCTGAGGACCTATTCACGAGAAAAGGACCGATCTGCAATTACTTTCAGTTTCCCGAGGGCCTGGATGTAAATCTCGGTTTCACTATTCACGAGTTCTTCCCTTTTGATTTCGGCTGAGATTCAATAAATCACCAAAAATCACAAAAAAGTCGTAAAATCACAAACTTGGACTTTCTGGAATCCTTGAGAAATTATCTTTCCAGTGGTGTATCATATGAATGTACAATCTGTGTGATTCCCAATGTATTTTTGAATGTATGAAGATGTGCTTGAGAGGATGTTTATTGCTTTATAAATCATAGGAATGTGCTAAAATGTAAAACCACTTTTGTTGGGTCTGTCATGACCAGTGGAGTTGAATTGAGTACCTGTTGGCCACAGTTTATGCATGATTTTGGTAGATTTGGAATTAAGTTGTTTCTAGCTAGTTAAGAGTGGATAAAGCACCAAATATTCTATGCAACTCAGAAAAAACTGAAAAATTCACATCAAATGCCTCTGTTGGAATGGTAGTTGCAGTAAAAATTGCAGCTGCAGAACATTTGTGTAGATTTTATTATGATTTTCTGATTGGTGATAAATGTAGGCTGTTGAGAGAAATAGCAAATAAATAGGTAAAATACTGAAACATTCTTGAAAAATAGTTTTTACTGTCAAGAACACAGAAACATGTTTACCTTAAGTTGTGTTTATAAAAATATATTTTCTAGACTTTATTTGGTAAGAACTAGTTAAGAAATGCTTACTTAATAAATAGTTTTCTTGTGGTAAAAATAATTCTGCAAACATGAAAAGCAACCAGAAGCACTGAATGTGGGATTTAGCAATTGAAGCTCCATTGTATGACTAGTAGCTAATTATAGATGTTTTGTTTAACTTATGTAGTAAGTTAAGTGGTTATAACACATTTAAAAAGAGTTAATAAGATTCCTTTATATATTATTTCAGAATTGAATTAAGTTTAATTAGCAACTAAAAGCAACTCACCCCGCTTTAATTGTGGGCTTCTTAATTGTTTATATTCCGTAAATGATTGCCCCGTGATGTATTAGTGAGTTGTTGCAGTTATTCTGTGATTGTTTCTCGTGCATTGCTGCATCTCATGCATCCGCATTTCTTATAGAGCAAACCCTTGTTGATGGAGTGTACGAGATTGAGGTCGAGCACGAGGACGAACAAGCTGCTGCCGAGCTGAATCTTGCTGCTGCACAAGACCCGAACCAAAGTTCGGAAGGGCCTAAGGCCAGCGGTGATCAGGAAGGCAAGCCCCGGAGCATAACCTACTGTTCAAACTAACTCTTTTACTTTGTGCCTTATATTGTGCATTTACGTTTAAGGAGTTGTTTGAAACCCTAGTTGCATGATCCCTAGGTACCTATGTCCTAATACTAGTATGTGTAGGTCGTTTAGACTGCCATGCTTAATTAGGATCGGTAGAAGTCGAGTGATTGCCTTGTCACTCGCGAGATATAGGTTTTTACTTTATTATCAGTTGATGAGATTCGGCAAGCGGGGCTCGTGCGGTATATATGTTTGGTTGAACACCCCGCTTGCACAGAGAATTATGGCTAAGGCATTGATTGTGTGGCGATGTTGGTCAAGCTTTTGAAGGTACTAATCGTATGCCGGGAAATATGGTAAACTGGTAAACCTAGTACTTGATTCAAACTGACGTCTGACGGGTTTTATCACTCCCTTGGGCGAGGGGTTGTGGCGAGTGTAGCAGTGGCCGCGGCACAGGTTGGGGCACCTGGGGTCCGTTGGGGCGTGCACTCGGGCGGAGTGGTCCCCGATGGCAGATGGCAGGGAGAGATGGGAAAGGTTGCCCCGTGAGGTCCTGGGTGTCTCTCACGGGTCGTGCGATTAGGTTGTCCCATGCATGGTAAAAATCAACTCGAGTTGTCCGTCCTTCGCGGTTACATGAAGCTGCTTGATCTCTTTTCATACATCAATGTCCTTGGGCCAAATGGGGGAAAGTGTTGTTAGATGAGAAAGGATGATGATTTACTAATCAATTATTTTTCGACACTGAATGTTATTGGATAGTTTGGCAAATTTAGTAATAATTAGTCTCACTTTAACTTGGCTAAAATATTGAAAATTAGGGATCAACTTGTAGTTGCTTTTTGGCAAAATAATTCCCTCCACCATAAAGCCTTGCATGTCTAGTACTTAACCTTGTCGGGTAAGTCTTGCTGAGCAATTAGTACTCAGCCTTGCTTGTAGCTTTATTTTTTTCAGGTGCTCCTGTGAGTTGTTTTTGGTGTTTGAGCCGTCCTCCCCGAGCGAGGGCCGCGGTGAATGAGATCATGTGAGGGCTCCACATGGTTTCTTTTGTATCGACGTTAGAACTCTTCCGCTGTTGATAATTCTGTGTTGTAACAATTAAAATTTGTTCACTGTTTTTGTAATATTATCCATGTGAAGCTGTACTTTAAAATTTGGTGATGAGTTGTACTGCCTGAGCCCACCTTCGAGTGGGACTGCTGCTATTTTGTTTCGGTCGAGAGAAAAATGTGGTGTAATCGGGAAGGTATCCGACGGATTGCACGATTAACTCGGATTAGGGGCGTGGCGCACCGCTGTGATAGTGGTCCCATGCTCTTAAGCCGGATTAATTGGGGCGGTCTGCCACACTTAGGGATATTTTTTTGTGGTTTAATAACCTCATTAGGTATTTACCAGATTTATTTTTAATTAAAAAAGACAATACTGCTTTTAAAAACCGCTTATGACCGGACAGGGAGGTTAAGGGAACGGTTTTGAAAGTTAAGGGAGGTGGGTTACCCGGTTTTGGAGGTTAGGGAGGAATACTGGACTTTTGGAATGGTTAAGGGAGGTAGAATGGACTTTTTCCTACTCTTTAACATTTTGGGATCGGCCCACCCATGGCCCGATTATGGCCCAAAAGAAGCCTGAAAAATAGCCATATTGTTCATAAATAAACCCTACAGTTAAACGATCGTCGTGCCAAGAGAGAGGGAGGACGTGGATGCCTCCTCCGACGGATTCGACAATGTTTGTTCAGCATGAACAGAATGACGGGGCGGCGTCGCGTTGTCCCATACTGGTTTTCATAGTATAGGCTCTAACTATATCTTGGCTGTGGCTGGTCATCAATGATAGAGTATGCTTTATTCTGTGATCCTAACAACATTTGCTTCCTTTTTTTTGTCATAATCATCTTTATTGTGCTTTATGTTGTTGATGGCCAGTGTATTTGGGGCTTGTGACTGTGCAGCTGGTAGGTGTAAAAGGGGAAGTAAAGAAAGTTATTCTATGTTTTGTATAGAATTGGGTCAATAACAAAATTTTGGTTTGTTACGGTTGTTATTTGTTGGATAGATGAAGCTCTATCCATTTTTTATTAGAACAGAGGCTGTAACATATACGTGTCTATCTGTATTATTGTAAGAGCGATGTGTTTTTGTTTGTGTTGACTTCTCTTACTGGTCTCTGATATGCGGGTGAAAAAATAGTAAGAATACTGCATAACTAATTGTATTTATTACCGTAGGTAATGTGGTCGAAGATAATCATGGGCTGTCCATTCGAATTGGAAAAGCGTTTTGAATTTAAGAATTTACTGTTTAACAAAGTTGTAGATTTCAAAATTTTGAGTAATTTTTGTACTCAACAATTTTTAATTTGGAAGCGTTTTGACGTCCGAATTGTAGGTACAATGAATCTCATGCAAACATTTATGCGGACGAATTGCAAAAGTCATTTGAATTCGAAACTTTTTTCTATAAAACATTATAGATTTTGAATTTTTGAGTAACTTTTGTATTCAATATTTTTTAATTTGGAGGCGTTTTGCCATCCGAATGGATCCCATGGAAACATTTATGTGGACGAATTGCAAAACCGATTTGAATTCAAAATTTTGCTCTATAAAAAAGTTGTGGCGTCCGAATTGTGGGTACAATGGATTTCATGCAAACATTTATGTCGACGAATTGCAAAAGTGATTTAAATTCAAAACTTTTTTCTATAAAACATTATAGATTTTGAAATTTTGAGTAACTTTTGTATTCAATACTTTTTAAATTAGAGGCATTTTGCCGTCTGAATGGATCCCATGCAAACATTTATATGAACGAATTGCAAAAGCGATTTGAATTCAAAATTCTGCTCTATAAAAAAATTGTGGCGGAATTGTAGGTACAATGGATCCCATGCAAACATTTATGCGGACGAATTGCAAAAGTGATTTGAAATTTTGAGTAACTTTTGTATTCAATGTTTTTTAATTTGGAGGTGTTTTGCCGTCCGAATGGATCCCAAGGAAACATCCCATGGAAACATTTATGCGAATGAATTGCAAAAGCGAATTGAATTCAAAATTCTGCTCTATAAAAAAGTTGTACATTTTGAATTTTTGAGCAACTTTTGTGTTCAATGTTTTTTTTAATTTGGAGGCATTTCGGCGTCCGAATTGTAGGTACAATGGAGTTTGTATAAAATAAGCGATCGAACCGTCCGAGTTGATTTCGCAAAAGCTCGAGGGTTTTCTTTCCAAATTGGCTGGGAGAGAGGGCATGGACGGTGGGTTCTATTTCTCAAAAGCTCGATGGCCTTTTGCAAAAAGGTTGGGAGAGGGGCCTGGACTACGGGTTCTATTTCACGAAAGCTAGAGGGCCTTTTTGCAGATGCACCCGATCCGACGGCCGAGGTTTTGCGGGTGACATGGCTCGTTTTGAATTCAAAATTCTGCTCTATAAAAAAGTTGTACATTTTGAAATTTTGAGCATCTTTTGTGTTCAATGTTTTTAAATTTGGAGGCGCTTCGACGTCCGAATTGTAGGTACAATGGAGTTCGTATGAAATAAACGATCGAACCGCCCGAGTTAATTTCACAAAAGCTCGAGGGTTTTCTTTCCAAATTGGCTGAGAGAGAGGGCATGGACGGCGGGTTCTATTTCTCAAAAGCTCAAGGGCCTTTTTGCAAAAAGGGTTGGGAGAGGGCCCTGGACTGCGGGTTCTATTTCACGAAAGCTAGATGGCCTTTTTGCAAAATTTTCAGAACCCGCTCTATCCTGGCCGTTGATGCGCCCGATCCGACGGCCGAGGTTTTGCGGGTGACGTGGCTCGTTCTTGGTTGAGAAAGTTCACCGGTTTTAAGTCTTTGAAGATAATTCAAGCACATTCGCTTCCTCTGCAAACAGAAAACCATGTTTCAGTTAATCAGAATGGAAATTCCTCGTGTTTATACAAGGCAAACTACGAAGCCCAAAGAAAAGAACAAGGTGAATTACTGAATTTTACCAGAGACTAGAGTAGTGAACGAAAGGAGAGTCGCGTTTCCTGTCTCAATCAGTATTCTTGCACACACTGCTTCGCTTTGGCTACCAGGATGAGCAACTTATAAGCTCTTTGCCTTCCATGTTGAGGGATCCCGCCCGGGAATGGGAAGAACACAGCATGTGTTCACAGATGGTGGACTGGTGGTGGTATGAGCGAAGCTCGCCTGGTAGCCTAGCATTAGGCTCTGTTTTGTGAGGGAATCTCCCAAAATGACTTCACCGGTGAAGCCGAAGCCAGTGAAGGAAAATAAATCAGCTTATCTGGCCTCTAGCTAATTTTTAGCTTGGTTTGTAAAACAATTTTATACTATAGTGTCTCAATTTGCGTAAAATAAGTGAGGCCAAAACTACTGTAAGCCATTCCAACACGCTTGATTTATTGTGTTCAGACATACCTTGTGAGCCTGACCACGCATACATGTATATCGTTGTCTGGATCAAGTTCTATCGTGTCTGTGGTGCTGAAGTTCTACTGTGGATGTAGTGCTAAAGTTCTGACCGCTTCAATTTAGTCCATTTATATGTTTTTTGTTTATGCAATATGGAAAATTGAAAGGGAAAAAAGGAACTAGATGAACTTGAGGCTGGGAAACAAAAAAGTGCCACAGTTTTTTTCCGAAGAGCTTTAAGATGAACTTGAGGCTGGGAAACAAAAAAAAAGGGCAGAACTTGAGGCTGGGAGGGAAATAAAGGAATTTGTTGAACTTTGGGAGGCCATTTGTGAGCTCAATCGTAACATAGAGGCTAAGGACAAGATATTTTGGCATTGATCTTCTGATGGTGAATACACAACCCGCGGTGCATACCTTATCCAATTCGTGGGCAGCACTTGCAAAATCAAGATTTCGGCGATCTGGAGGGCGAAAGTTGAGCCTAGAGGACGTTTCTTTGCTTGGCCTCTACTTCACAAGAAGATCTTGACAGCAAACAACCTCCACAAACGAGGATGGCAACATGATCCGATTTGCAAATTATGCAAGGCAGTGCCAGAGACAAGCACACATATATGCAAGGATTGCACATACACAAAACAAGTTTGGGACACTATTATCAATAGAAACAGTAACTTTAGCCGCCTCTCAAACTTAAATTGCAATGGGTCGATCTATAAACGGTGGAAGAGATGTAGATCAAAATTTGACAAAACGGCTAGGAGAGAGTTTGATGGTCTCATTGTATACTTTTGGTGGAACATTTGGATGGAGCGTAACTGAAGAACATTCCAAAATACAGAGAAAACCCAGATGAAGTCGCCAGCTTGTCAGAGATGATGTCTTGCAGTATAAGGCCATCCCCAACCCAAGACACTACTCATAGTTTTCATAAGCTCCACATCATCAAGAAACTAGTGCTAGACACTACCTCTCCAATGCAAACACTACCCTTTTATATCCAAATTTAATACCACTCATCTCTCATTGTGTCTTGGATATCGTGTAGAAACCATGTCTCATGCAAGACCCAGTTTCCTTCTCTTTCTTCATTTAATCACTTGCCACATCATCTTTTATCCTAGGTGGCAGCTCATTTAATTCTATGGAAACCATCCTAGTCATTGGGTTGGGGATGGCCTAAGTTGGCTATATCGAAGCCTCTTTAGTTGGCCCTGTTTTTTCCTTTTGGTGTGTCTAGCCGGCTTGACCGGCATTAGTTGTTCAGGCGCATAGTTGAAGTGGTTTTTTTTTTTGGTGTTTTCTTCGGGTTCCCCCGAGTTGCTTTTGGGGTGTTGTTTTTGTATGAGTGATTGTTTTTCTATCTCTTTCTAATAAAATTTGTTCGGCAAAACTCTTGCCGTCCGTTTGAAAAAAAATAACAAATTGTTGATCATTAGTAAACGTTGGATAACTTAAAGGAGGAACAATCTTCAGCTAAAGATCCAGTTTCATGAGATTTAGAGCTTTAAGAAGGAAAAACAAGAAATCGAGGTCATCCGATCTGTAACCTTCAGAGGCTACGTCAATACTATACTTTGGAGCATGTGCTCATATTCTAGCTGCGCCTTTTGTTTAATTAGTTCTGTGCTTTGGAGACACTTATATGTGTAATAATTTGCAACCTGTAATGAATAATATTTTGCGAACGTGCCTTAGCACGTATTTCATTAAGAAGAAAGCAGTTACAAACATTACTTGGCATAGGCCAAACAGAGGTTGACCACTCCAAGCACACAAAGGACTAAAAGAAGAGAAAAAACTGAAAAAAGGCCCATAAAACAAAAGGCCAACAAACTGACAAAGCAACGACCAAGACTACTGAAAAAAGAAGGAACTCCACACAACCCTGGCAAACTGGGCCTACACAAGGACTAACACCACCGAGATCGCCGACTGTGACTATCAAGCAACATGAAGGTGGCTAAGCATCCACCAGAAGAAGCAGCATACCGACGGCAAAGCATCCGCCGGAGACGACCAACAAGCATCACGACAGTGGCGGCAAAGCATCCGCCACTGCGGCCAAGCAACCGCACAACCGCAGCAACAGGGACGGCAAAGCATCCGCCAGACGATCCAAGTAAGGGCGGCAAAGCATCCGCCAGCGACACGGCGGCAAAGCATCCGCCAGACGATCCAAGTAAGGGCGGCAAAGCATCCGCCAAAATAGCCACAGCACCAGCACCTACGATGACGAAGCGTCAAGAAAGCACAGATAGGCCCAGTAGAGCAAGACCACCACATGACCGACCGGAGAAGACCGGAGACGGTGCCCAGCAGCGACGACAGAACTCGCAGAGCTTCCAAAACGACGCCTCCAGGGAGGGAGACGACGCCAATGGCGCCGTCGTCGTCTGACCAACAAGGTCAAGGTTTTCACCCAGAGAGCTCGCCAGAGAGGAGGGAAGAGGGGAAAAATGACGCCTTCAAGAAGGTGAGCGGCGCCCGCGGGCGTCACCGGCATTGACCTGCAAGCAAGTATGGCTTTCGCCTTCCCCCATTCCCTCCACCAGAGTCCGTCGTCACCAAGCACACGGGACAGCCAGCGCCGCCAGAAGGCCCGTCTCCCCGCAGACGACGACCAGCCACCGCCCCGGCACCGGGCCAGGAGAGCGCAGGACCGAGAAGCACGGATCCAGGCCATGGGGCTCACGCCCCAAACCCAGTGGCGCAAGAGACGGCCGGCGCCCCCAGCCCCACCACCAATGCACCCCCCGCAGCGGCGTACACGGTGGGCACTACGGCCTGCGACCTCGTGAAGGGCCGGCCGCACGGCAACCCAAGCCCCGTCGGCCAGACGGGGCCAGACCCGCCGAACCGGCGGCGCCCCAGGCAGAGATCCGGGCGGGGCTCGGCGTCATCGCCTCCGACGCCGCGCTGGCCGGCAGCAACGCCACCCTCGCGCTCATCGACGCGTACCTTGGCCCCGCCGCCGGCAGCTTCGAGCGGGACTTCGCGGCCGCAATGGTGAGGATGGGCACGATCGGCGCCATCACCGGCGACGACGCCGGCGAGGTCAGGGACATCTGCTCCGAGTTCAACAGCAACTGATCCGCGCATCGTCAGTCATCGGCGGCATGACNAGCACCTAGGAGCGTGTGGAGGGGGAGGGGGAGGAAGAGGAAGAAGTGGGGCGGAGCCCCGCCGTCGCCTTCCTTGCGGCCGCGCGGACTTCCGGAGGCCGCTCAGGCGACGGCGAGGGGTGGGGGGGCGGCGCTGGAGGGGCCGGCGGCGCCGGCGCAGGGGTCCGCCCGAGTCGCCCCGAGCAGAAGCGAGCTTGGTATTAGGATATTAGGCCACTGTCGTAATGAATAATATATCAGTGCTTGTTATCCATGGGAGATGAACAATATTTTGTGATGTGTAATGACGATTTTGTGAGCTTGTATATGTATGTCTTATTATTTTTAGAGTATGTATTTGTATAATGTGGCAATCAGATATTTGTATACAAATATTTGTATATTTGTATTTTTATGTATTTGTGATGTGCAGCCAACTTAAATGCTTTAGTTTAAAAACGATATATAGGTAATACAAATCATTTTTAATTAATATAAATTCAGATTTAAATTTAATTAATCATTACATGGGATTGGTCCATGTATGGTTCAGCGCAAAATGAATTGTGCTAAACGTATATGTGGCTAAAACGGACAAAAACTGGGTATGCAAATATTGGGCTCAGCCCAACTAGGATTGGGGCTAAAACAAGTTATGGTGCAACAATTCAGATCATTGTCCAACGTGGCAAAATTGTGCAAGAAGTTATGTCGATTTTAGGGATGTTTCTTCGGTGTCATAGATTTAATGACCAGCCTAATACAAGAAATTAGAGATTGTTAATAATTAATTATGATCCGCCATGCTCACATTGTCGTGTGACCTGGTCCCACACATAAGTGAGATGAGAGACCAGGTCACAAAATAGTACTATTCATGTTCATATGAGAGACGACTACTGCTGGGGTGCTGGCAGTAGCAAATACCGTAAAAATGAGAGACGACTACTGCTGGGGTGCTGGTAGTACTATTCATGTTCATATGAGAGACGACTACCGTAAAAATGGAGTGTTGGAAATGTATTCTCGAGTAAAGGAAACAGGGCCGCGGGACAGTTGAAGCATTGATGGCTCTCTGTCAAAAATATAAGGCCTTGTTTATTAGTTTGGAAAGTTGCCGAACCGTAAAAATGGAGTGTTGGAAATGTATTCGGATACTAATAAAAAAATTAATTACATAACTCGTCTGAAAATTAAATTTTAAATTTATTACAACAACAACAACATAACCTTTTGTCCCAAGCAAGTTGGGGTAGGCTGGAGATGAAACCCAAAAGAAACAAGGATAAGAGAGACATAAAAAGGCAAAAAAAAGACAAAAGGTAGAGTTAGGGAAAAAGAAAAAGATCACGGCTCAGGCACGTTGATTGCTAATCTCCAAGCGCTCCTATCTATAGCTAAATCCCTGGAGATATTCCACTCCTTAAGATCTCTCTTAACCGACTCGTCCCAAGTCAATTTAGGACGTCCTCTACCTCTCTTTACATTATCTATCCGCTTTAAAACCCCACTACGCACTGGCGCCTCAGGAGGCCTCCGTTGGACATGTCCAAACCATCTCAGCCGATGTTGCACCAGTTTCTCCTCGATTGGTGCCACCCCAACCCTATCCCGAATATCTTCATTCCGGACTCTATCCCTTCTAGTGTGCCCGCAAAACCAACGTAACATACGCATCTCTGCTACACTCAGTTGTTGGACATGTCGCCTTTTTGTAGGCCAACATTCGGCACCATATAACATCGCCGGACGAATCGCCGTCCTATAGAACTTACCTTTTAGCTTTTGTGGCACCCTCTTGTCACAGAGGACGCCAGAAGCCTGACGCCATTTTAGCCAGCCAGCTGAAATCCTATGCCTAACATCTTCATCAATGTCTCCATCATTTTGTAGTATCGATCCTAAAACTCCGCCTATGTTGACTGGAAGACTTTTCTGAGTCGTCTCAACATAGCCGGTCCCAAGCCCGGATAAAGGAGGAGGGGGTGCGTTAGGTTTGGCGAACCAGCATCTATGACAGCCACTCTAATGGATGTGAAACCCATAAGAATTTTAAATTTATTAAATCTAATTAATCTGTTATTAGAGATTCTTTACTGTAACACGATGTTGTCTAATCATGGCCTAATTAGGCTCAATAGATTCATCTCGCGGATTTACCCGGGTTATGGAATGGGTTTGTCATTAATCTAAGTTTAATACTCCTAATTAGTGTCGAGACATTTGATGTAACGGGTGAATAGTGAAAACTTGACAGAAATTTACTGATCTAAACAAGGCCTAAATGCGGATTTAGTACTTGTGCCCCTTGAGAGCTGAGATAAATGTGAATGCAGAGCAGATGGACTTCACTGCTCCTGCTGAAGCAGGTGCTCCAAGTTTTGGACTCTGCAGATTGGGTGTATTTGATTTCTAGCCACAACTTGTCACACCTAACATTAGGCATGTCATTGCTCATGCTGAAGCAGGTGCTCCAAATTTTGGACTCTGCAGACTAGGTGTGTTTGGTTTTTAGTCACAACTTGACACGCCTAACATTAGGCATGCCACAACAAATTTTAAGTGTTTGCCTGTTTGGTTCCTGAGTAACCCTAGCTTGCCACAGCCACATTAGGCGCCGCAGGTTTCCCCAGACCGGTAGAGCAGCCATTGGATCTTTTGGAAATTCTCCACTCTCGGGAGCCCCTTTGGCTTTCCCATTCTTCCATCAAGTGATTCAGGGCTTGGCGGCCTCTGACGGCAGACAGGCGCACACCATCCTCGAGTAGCTGTTCTTGCGTTTCTGTATATCGTCACACATCCCTTCTGTGGTGTGGCTTCTGATCCTCCCGTTGCCTTTCTCCCCTTTCTTATCTTCCACGATCTCTCCCCTTTTCTCTCCCATCCGAAGATGATCTGAGATCATTCTCGCGTACCTTTACTCTCCAATCTTACTGCGGTTAAGTATACCTGACTAAGTACCCTTTCCCTGTTATCCTGAACTTTAGCGTGCTACTTGCTTTGATCTAGGTGAGACAAAGATGAGAAAGCCTGGTAAGCGATGCAAGGAGAAGGATGCTTATCAGTACTGGAATCATTCGGATGAGCAGGAGAGGTATTTCTTCAAGGTTATGATGGGTGATTTCCGTGAACGATTGGTAGGTTCTCAAATGTCAAGTGTACTGTGTTTCTTGTAAGTTTTTTTTTAATGTTAGTCGGCAACTCCTCCATCAATCTCCCTTAATATATCCATTTTCTCCTATGAACAGTGCCGAGATCCAAAAGAAAACTGGAACCGAAAGATTATGCTGTCTGAATTTGACTTGTTATAGATGCTAGATTGGATGAGTTTATGCTGTGTCGTTAGATTTGGTGTCAAGGCACTCCCATACTGTACTATCGTTCTGAAGTAATACTCACTAGAACATTGTTCAGTTGTAGATAATATTACTGCTCAGTTTTTAACATTAGCAACAAAGAAAAGTTAATAGCATCATCATATCTGTATTTGCTTTACAGGAATGCTAGTGAAACCTTAGTAATGTTCTTTAGCATTCTGGAAGAGCTTAGTATAGATAAAGTCTGAAACAGAATTAATCAACTTAGATGTTGGCACATATGCGCTTTCTTTAGTTTCTGTCTGTTTGATGCCTGCAATGAATTATTGTACTATAATGTTATGTGCTTCAGTTTGTTATAAGCCCTCAACTAAAATGTTGGTTGATATTTATACATCTCGTAAGAACTTGTTCCATGTTTATTGCTACAGGGCATCCCTGATAAGTTCGTACAACATTTTGGAGGGAGAATAGCAAAAACTGTTAAGCTAGAGTCACACACCGGGTCCACTTTTGATGTTGAAGTAACCAAGAGTTTGGAGAAAGCAGTTCTTCAAACTGGATGGGAAGTATTTGTTCGTGCCCATGGCTTGAAAATGGGGGACTTCTTGGTATTTGAGTACAACGGGACTTCTCGATTGAAGGTTTTGATCTTTGATCCAATCAGTTGTTGCGAGAAAGTGCCACCATGTCTTGTCACGAGAAGTCCTCTCCGTGGCAAAGGAAGCGGGGAAGAACACGTTGAGATTTCAAGAACCTATGATGATCTTCCCTTGAAATCACCTGGAAGTAAAAGGAAAGATTGGAATCGAAGGGAGGGAAGTACGAATGCTAACACCAGTTCATCAGCCTTGCCATCCGATTCATCAGGTTATGAGTCTCCATGTGTTTTGAAATGAATTGATTTTTTTTTGAAACGAATGGTTATGAGTCACCATGTTGAAGCAACTTGAGAAAGATTTACTTGTACAAGATCTTGACTTCACATCTCTGTTTTTTTTTTTCTTTTGGATGTAGGAGATTCTGTATCTCCAGAAGTTCAGAAACCACATTCTGTTCCAAATTGCATCCTCCCACGGCGAACCTATCTCACCTGTGTGCAGAAGAAGAAACTGAAAGAGAAAGTCCGAGCTATTTGTTCCACAATCCCCATCTACGGGTGTGTCATGAAGAAGAGCAGTGTCGATGGAAATACTCAAACTATGGTGAGCTTGGGAACTTTGTTCTTGGATTGAATTTCTACTCAAGTTATGCTTCATTTTTGAAACGTGTTGGAGCGCAGTAATTTTCCAGTTTTATTAGAGAGCGAGCTACAAGCCTACAAGTTCAGAAACAGAGATAGAGGAACTGAACCAGTATATGAGAACTGACGTTTTGGCAAACAACATCTTGTCCCTGTTTGGATTGTCAAGGGCTAAAGTTTAGCTCGGTTGAGGAAGGGAGTAGGTAGGAGGTATATTTTGTCATCCGTCCAGCTAGTTGCATCATGCATCTATTAGCCCTCCTGTTTGGATGGACAATGCTAAAATTTAGTGCGTGCACTGGCGCACATTAGCACTAGGGTCCAATCCAAACAGGCCCTAAGCCACAGCCCAGCAAATCCCTTATGAGCCAAATTGGACCACATAATCCTTCAAAATGAAATTATATAAAATCAGAGCACCTAGAAGAGATTTAGAATCTTGATGAGAGTATTAATAGCTCTAAAGAAATCGCTTTGAAGATATTTACAGCCTTGATGAATGTATTAATAGCTTTAACTATTTACAGTTTTCTTTACTAAACTTTATAACACTTTCCTGCTGCAATCAGCACATATCAAGAGAATATGCTGATGCATATCTTCCATTTGAGGACAAAACACTGTTGCTTCAACATCGTGGCAAGAGTTGGGAAGTGCGGTGTCACATTAACAAGAGCGAACTAGGAAGCAAAAGGCTTTTGAAAGGGTGGAAGCAGTTTGCTCGTGACAACAATTTGCGGCTCGGAGATTTGTGCCTCTTCAAGCTACTGGAGAACAGGCATTACACGATGAATGTGCATATCATTCGCGCAAAATGAAATTTGGCACGCAACTAACACTGTGCCAACCTTTGCGATGGTGGCAAGGCTGCTTTTGAGGTCTGATTTGCATCTGGCTTGCCTTGCAGATATCCATGGCCTGTCCATCCCTGATTGGGTGCTTCGCTAACTTATGTAATGCCCAAGTTCAGAATAGTTCGCTTGTAATCCATCTATGTTTTTGTTTCTGTTGTGATGCAATTAGCTACTGTAACATGTGCTGCTGACCTGCCCTCTTACATCCCTTTTGGCGTCTAATGTTGCATCTTGAAGCCACGAACTTGCTTGTAAAAGATATGAGATTTCCCACAAATCACTTGGGGACACTCAGTTTTCCAATCCCATAGTATCCACGAGCACATGAAGTTGTGGCTTAACGTTATGTTTTCCAGAAAGACTGAATGCTCAAAGATATTGCCATGTGTGTGACAAAGAGCTCATCTGATGCATATTATACTAAGAGATGTGAATATATTATTAGATGCACATTCTACTCAGCTACATCAGTAGGTCAGTACATTGCATGAAAGACCATCTCCAAGAAATGAGGCGAAAAGAGATTAGAGGCATTACAATTAACAGAATGTGCCATGATGGTAACTAGTTCTCAATCAAAACTTTGCTCTAGCCTACAGATTTGTCCTAAAAAGTATACACTAGCATAGTTATCAAATTCCATGTGATCCCCATCTAACTTATAAGCATACCTCAGATCAAGGAATTCAAACTAGCAATTAGTTTCCAGTACTTCGCAGTATTCACCTCAAAGCACAAGATGGATCTTCATAAAGATGCATGACATGTGAGGGCGTCACTGTGACTTCTCATGATTAAAATGCAAGTGCAAGTGACAGTACCATAGAGCTTTTGCTCGTTTTGCTTGGAGGAAACAGAAGCAATAATCACTTCAACAGTTCAACTACACGAGACCTGAGAGTCACTTGTCTTCCTAGCTACATAACTTAGGTTGATAGGTCATAAGAGATGTACAATACTGACAGTAACAGATCACTGAGGTAATGAGGGGACATTTAGCCAAATCTTAAAATCTAAGTGGACATCAGCTTGGAGAAGCTTAGATGGCCAAAATGTCTTGTGTCAGATACTGAACTCTACAGAAACAGCCCCTTGACCTTGTTCGCAAACTTGCACAGTCCATTGAATGATTCTGCTTCTGCCAGAAGAACACGGTAAGAATGCCAAGTTCAAAATAAAGCCGTTGCAGCAAAGCATAATACAGAATGTGCACACAGTTAGTTATGCTTTTCAATCAAGCTAACCTAAACATTTGGTAGTTTGGCTCAAATAGCATCGCCAGGAGATTAGCTTATGAACTAGAAGAGCTATACGTCCCACTGGATATCCTAAATTCTGTTCTAAGATGATGGTCGATTGCAGTGACATCATTTGGGGCACAGGAGTATAAGACTAAGCTGTCAAAAGATAGCTCAGGCACATGGGGTAAAGATAAGAAGGTACCTCATTCAAGTCCATTTGGCAATTTGGGTTTTTGGTCAAGAAAAACCTGGTTGTTTTGAAAAAAAAAAAAAACTCAGGCAATTTAGCTTTATGCTTGTTAATTTTACACGTCTTCAATGCTTACAAGATGAATTCCAAATGAGAAATATAAGAATATTCACTTATGTAACCCAAAAATAACAAAACCAACTTAGAAAGCTCGGAAACAGGGAACTAGCAACTTTCAGTTTTTCTTGTTCACATTGTGGTGGTGGTGGAACGTGAGAACATAGTACACTACAGTCCGCCTTGTCCATGGAATCACTCAAAAGCTAACAAGCTTGAAGGCCAAAAATCATGGCAGAAACCAGAACATACTAACTATTCACATATGTATTAATCAGAGAGCCAAACATGAACAGCATGGTTGTCCAAATCTCACCAAAGTTGTTGCCGAAATCTGTGCAAACTTCAGCACGGATGGACTGGTCACTTTCTGCAGTTCCGAAAACCTCCACAAAGTTTGACACAGGGACATGCATGGCACCAGCACCTCTAATAGTCAACTGATGCCCATCAGTGGACTGCCCAACAAGCACGCCGTCTTCGTTGCGCTGGACTTGGACCACTGTGCGCACTCTTCGCCCAACCAACGTCTTCAGAATCTCTCCATTGGCAAATACCGGAACGCCTGATGCATCCATCTCTGCAAAATGTGGCTTCAGATTTCGTAACTCAACTTAGCATTACCATCTACTACAAATATACAGACAAATCTACATTTCCTATTCATTAAATCATGCCAAGCTTATGGAAAATTAGACAACAAATGTCCAAGTAGTGTCGCAACTCTTAGGGATACTCCATGCCTCCATAACAGATGTGTGATACTAACGAGGACGGTTGGACAAGCAAATCCGTGTGGATTTGCACAATAACTGGGTCAGATCCGAATACAAGGAGCTTAAATAAGGATTGGGGTGCTCCGTTTCGTACAGCAGGAAGGGAAGAGAAGGGGTGGGCACACCTGTTGGTTGCTCGTCGCCGGCAAAGGGCCCGGAGACGACCGAATAGCGCCGCTGCTAGCCCAGTCGTTCGCAGGGGGGAGGAGGGGAGCAGCGCGCGGCTGCTGCTGGGGAGCCGGGGAGGGGAAAATAGAGAAGGGAAAAAAAAACGAGCCTAGAAGTCCAGAACCCTGAACCCCCGGAGCGTTGTTGTGTCTTTTTTTTTTTGATCAAAACATACCTGTATTGATGTTAAGGATACGGTACAAAACCCAGTACAAATACAGGTACATCAAAAAAGGATCCAAGAAACAGGTAATTTGCAGACAGGGCCCTCAAACACAACAAAATTACATTCAGGACCCCAAGACCTTCTGCATCTCCCATCCGTCGCCGGTTTGCCGTCGTCCCCAGATCACGAGGAATCCTATCGTCATAAGGCTTTGAGAATAGTCACAGTAGCCACTCATCCACACGGATGAGATTGAGGCATCGCCGATTGTCCATCGACCGGGGTCGCGCCCCGAATTCCTCTGACCCTGGCCCAGAACTCGTCGTCGGTGACCGTCGCCGCCGAGGGAGGGTCGAGCTTGGTCCAGCCACCAGCCATCCGCAAAACCACCAACCTGCTCCGAATCCTTAAGACTAAAGCCACGAACCTTCGCCGCCCGCCGGAGACGAAGACGAATCGAGGCCGGACTCCTGTACAGAAGCTCCACGCTGGGAGCCCCTCCTCCACGGGCTCGCCAATGGCGCCGGAGTAGAGCACCAAAAGGACGGGGGAGAGTCCGAGAGGACCTTATTCCTTGACGATGCCGCTGCCACCGCCTCGCCGCCGCCGTCGGAAACCTAACCCTAGAGAAAGGAAAACCTATCCTAGGATCTACTACACCAGCCGGCAAGAGACCGACGGTCCCTGCCACCTCCTGACGACCCGCAGGCCACCGGAGGCGGAAGGAACCGCCGGCTCCGCCAGCGGCGACCGCGTGGCCTTTTTCCGCCGCTCTCAACTGTAGCTGGCCGAGAGAGTTCGAGAGGCACCCCCTAACGGCTTTTCAACTGGAGACTAGTTGGGGAGTCGTTGTTGTTTTGGAAGCAATGGAGGGGGAATCAGGGAGAGGTGAGAGAGAGTCCTGTAAAATAGCCTAGAACCCCTGTTGTTTTTTAGGCTTGATTTTGGACAAAACTGGAAACCAGCGGAATGATACTTTGCTTTCGTAAAGCATGGTCAATAAAATGGCCTTTTTATCTAAACAAAAAAAGCGAGGAGTCTAGGACATTAACGGGCCCAATGGACGAAAGTGACGAAAATTCAGCCAATGGCATTGGTGCATTGTTTGGTTTATGCCTAACTCAACCCTACCAAAGTTTTGTGATGACCAAATCAATAGCATAACAAAAAATTTGGTGTATGGTTGTTTGGATTGTTTTTTTTTGAACGCATGGTTGTTTGGATTGTTGCCATGCCAATTGTTGCCTAATTTTTTTTTTCTGATGGTGTCTATGACATGTGGGTCCAATGTGTCAATTATTTTTTTATTATAAAAATATATTCAAAATGGATCTAGATTTGTAGAGCTCTAAGGAAGTTAACAATTAAAACAGATTTACAATCTGATATATGGTTTAGTAGATAAAATGTTTTGAATGTTGCTAACCAACAAACATAGAATCACGTGCAGCCAATAGTGCGCTAACACCTCAGCAAGGTGGATGGCAGCAGCTTGCCAAATCTTTGGCGAGCCATTGGCTCGCCCTTGGTTTCGCCCACGTTGGTGGAAATTTTGTACTAGAGTTGCCAAATTTTTGTTGGCTTGCCAATTATTGGAGACTATCCAAACAACAACCAAAATGTTAAGGACACACCAATTTTTTGGTTGGGTGGCCTAGGGTTGCAAACCAAACGTCTCTTGGAAGCGAACCCAAAATTCCCAATGGCACGAGGGATTGGAACTTGTTCCAATGGCATACAATGAATTGTTTCTTTTGCCGTAGCTCGTAGAATGAGATGTCACATGGTTGTTGGCCTTTCACCTTAGGTTAAAAGTTGCAACCATTCACTTGTGTTAGCCTGCCAGATGGAGGCTACATCGTATATCTGGATGAGTGGATACAGGTTGTGTGGAACCGTATTTCAGAAAAGAGAGTGTTTACTGTTTAGTGAGGTTGCAGAGCGTATGCAAAAGTCCGAAGATGTTGTTTGGTTGTTTGTATGAGCGGGTGCAGTCTGTCTAATCCATGAGGCTAACGTGTGGACCTGCATCTCATCCCTGCATCCATCCAGCCTGGCTAGCAAGTGAAACTCAAATTGGGTGTATCCCCTCAGACTGCATCCACTCATGTAGACATGTAGGCAACCAAACAGTGTTGCTCCCACATTTCATATGGCGCCACCCATGCGGGATGAACGGTGCAAGCCAACTAAACACACCCAAGGCTTTTGGGGACAGTTATTAGGGCTAACGTGCATACATGGGCCAATAGTTAGCTGATCTGTTGAGATTGGACGCAGATAATTGAGGATGCTCTCTTTGGATTTTCAAAACATGTGCATGTCCCAAAGCATGTGGACCGGGGCAGATGAACTAGTGACTTGTCATGGAACCAAGAGTAGCTTAGTTGGTTAGGCTCTTTATGGTGGAACTTATCCATCCAGGTTCGAGTCTCCGACTCAGCATCGGTGTCACATTTTTCTGGATTTATTCCATGATTTAACCGGCGCTATCCTCATCCTCTCAGTGGTAGGCGACGTGCCCCGTCGATAGTGAAGCGCCTGTGGTGACTTCGTCAATCTCAAAATCGGAACAGCCGGTCCAGTTTCTCGGAGGTGCTCAAAGGGTAGGGTTTGTGTGCATGTATTCATAGGAGTGAATGTATGTAGTGTGTGCGCATCTGTGTCTGTACTGCTTTTCCGAAAAAAACTAGTGACTTGTCGTTCGAATAGAAGATACATTAGCGCCGGTATCTTCAGAATACTTAGGGCTTCTCCAGTGAGCGATGCATCCGCCGACGTGTACCGGCTGAAGCGATGCATCACTGCTGGACCAGGGCGACTCATGCGAGGAGAGAGAAGATTCCGATGCAAACTTTTGCATCGATGCATGGAGAGTAAAAAATGGAACGCAGGAGAGAAAACGAGCAGGAGCAAAGGGGGATCGACGCCGACGCGACGGCGAGCAGCAACAGCACGTCGGCCCTGCAGTGGCTGACCAGCCGCAGCGCGCGGTGCAGCAGCTGCAGCTGCTCCTTCTCCCCGCGCAGTGCCCCCCCCTGTGCCCCCGGCCGCGAGGGAGCCGTAGCTCCTGGACCGCAGCCCCGCGCCGCCGCTCTCATCCGAATTGGCGGATCAGCCAGGTGCCCGGGCCGCGAAATCCGTGCCGCGAGCGCAAGATTCGGTGGCGGAGAGCACTGGATCCAGATGGGGCAGCGCTGAATCGGCTTGTACCTCGGCATCCCGTCGTCGCCGGCGCCGTCGTCGTCCGCCACGAGTCGAGCTTGGCGTGGATGTGGCCCGAGGCGACGCCGCTGCAGTGCGCCGTCGCCTCGGGCTCCATGCAGATGCTGTAGGGGTGGTGGTGCTGCCGGTGCTGCGCCCCCTCGGCTCTGGTGTTGTGCCCCCTCGGCGACCACGGCGGAGGAAGTAAAGTCGTGCAGCGTGCCCGGAGGTGGAGGAAACGAAGCAGAGTTGTGGGCGATTTTTTTTGCTTTTATGTGGGGCCCACGCGCTTTTGTTGCACGGGTCGATTTCTTCTCTGCGCGCGCGGACGTGGCCCTCTCCCTCCTCGATGCATCGCATCGCCACTAGAGCTGCCCTTAAAAGGTACTAGCTACACTCCACTTGACATTCTAGAAAATGCACATACGTGCTCCACGTACATTTTATGAAATGCGTGTATATATATATTAAAACTATTCTGTTCAGCATACTTCCATCTGTAATAAAGAAAAATGATGCTTAATCATAGCCATGTTCCCAAGATGTGCTGCTAGCTTTCTAGTACAAGAAATTCATATAATTTAACAAAGTATGAGATCATGAAAATATTGTTAAGCTAAATCTACACATAGGTTTTAGTATCCAAACTGATTATTTTAAAGTTACTGATTGTTAAATTTCAAACTGTTGATCGAAATCCTATCCAGTGCGTCGTGTATCTGTCAATGATGAAGAGAAGAGTTACACGATTGGAGATTGGAGGTTCAAAAGTGTAGCCGTAATTTATGGAGAGTTACGATAATACGGTGTCGGGGCGATGCGATACATTACGTGACACTTGCGTATCGAGATTGGTGCTAAGATATTTTGTGGCATACGCGCGTTACTCGAGGTCGAGGTCTCGAGGACGAGGACGACCTCGCTGGACGCTTCCGAGCTCGTGTTCGTCCAGTTCAACCGCGAGCGCCGGCCGAGCCGCGTGCACAGCACAGAGCCAAGGATAGCTGCTAGCTCAGCCGAAGCCATATCTGCCATCATGCCATCCATGTCCACCGCCACAACCAAGCACGTCGTGCTCTTCCCGTTCCCCGGGCAGGGCCACCTCGCCGGCTTCCTCGCCATCGCCCGCCTCCTCGTCCGCGAGCTCCCGGACGCCGCCGTGACGCTCGTCTCCACTCCGCGCAACGTCGCCGCCCTGCGCTCCACCTTGGCCGCGGAGGCGGAGCAGCCACCAATCGGCTTCCACGAGCTGCCGTTCGACCCGACCGACCACGGCCTGCCGGCCGGCTGCGAGTCCGTCAGCTCCCTCCCGGTGCCGGCGTTCATCAAGCTCCTCGAGGCGTTCGAGACCCTCGAGCCCGCCTTCGACGACTACGTGTCGCGTCTTCGCGGCGGCGAGGCCGACGTCTTCGTCGTCGCCGACGTGTTCGTCGCGTGGACGGTGGACGCTGCGCGGCGGCACGGGTGCACGCACGCGGTCCTCGTCTCCTGCGGCGCGTTCGGGACGGCCATCTTCCATGCCCTGTGGGAGCACATGCCGGCGCTGCCGTTCGGCCCCGACGGCGCGCTCCGGCTGCCGGAGCACCCGGACGTGGTGCTCAGCCGGTCGCAGCTGTCGCCGGCCTTGCTATTCCACGGCGAGTTGTGCGACCGGTGGACGGCATACTACCAGCGGATCATACGGCACGGGTACCGCACGGACGCGGTGCTCGCCAACACCGTGGAGGAGCTCGAGCGCAGGGGGCTCGCCATGATGCGCCGCACTCTAGTCAAGGTCCCGGTCTGGCCCATTGGCCCCCTCGTCCGCGGCAGCGACCCTGTCAGTGTCACGTCCGAGGCCGACGATGGCGTTCTGCGGTGGCTGGACTCGCAGCCGCCGTCCTCCGTCTTGTACATCTCCTTCGGGTCACAGAACACCATCCAACCGAACCAGATGATGGAGCTCGCCGCGGCCCTGGAGGCCACCGGCCGGCGGTTCGTCTGGGCCATCCGGCCGCCGGTGGGGTTCGACATCGCCGGCGCGTTCCGCGACGAGTGGCTCCCTGAGGGGTTCGAGGCGCGAGCGCGCGCCGGCAACAGGGGCGTCCTGGTCCGCGGGTGGGCGCCGCAGGTGAGGATCCTCGCGCACGGCGCCACGGGCGGGTTCCTCAGCCACTGCGGGTGGAACTCGGTGCTGGAGAGCCTGGCGCACGGCGTGCCGGTCATCGGCTGGCCGGTCGCGGCGGAGCAGTTCTACAACGCGAGCATGCTCGCGGAGGAGTGGGGCGTGTGCGTGGAGGTGGCGCGGGGGAACCTGGAGGCCTCGCGCGTGGAGAGGTCCAAGGTGGCCGAGGTCGTGGAGACTGTGATGGGGGACACGACGGAGTCGGCGGCCATGCGGCGGCGGGTCGTGGAGGTCCAGGAGCTGATGCGGAGCGCGTGGGCGGAGGACGGCGGGTCGTCGAGGACGGCGCTGCACGCGTTCCTGAGAGATATGCACCTGCAGTGAAACAGACCAATGTCATCCCGTGTCATGTTGGTATGCTTGGTGCCATATGCCGCCATGCCATTTTCCTTTTGTTTTGCACAATAAAGTAGATCGTGCCAATGTGCCATGTAGCCCATGTTCCATTGAAGAAACTTTGACTGATGCGATTTAGCGTAAGGATTGGACTTTTACGCATTATAGATATTGCTTTCGAGAGTGATTAGTGATCAGAAAAGAGCAACCAGTACAATATTAGAAAAATAAATATTGTGGAACAAGTATAACTTAGTTGGTTAGATTCTTTGTGATGGAACATGCTCATCCGGGTTCGAGTCTCCGACTTAGCACGGGTGTCACATTTTCTTGGATTTATTCTAGGATTTAACCGGCACTTTTCTTTCAGTGCTAGGCGACGTGCCCCTCGATAGCGAGGCGCCTGTGATGACTTCGTTAATCTTAATATCGGAACAGCCGCCCTAAGCTCTCGGAGGTGCTCATAGGGATAGGGTTTGCGTACGTGTATTCATAGAGGTGAGTGTGCGTGCGTGTGTGAGCATCTACGTTTGTACTGGTCTTTTGCAAAAATAAATAAATAGATATTGCTATCTGAATACTCGGCAACTTTGACCACTTTTGATTTTTATAAATACTTGGCACTACACGGTTTTACATGGAATTTATTAATATATTTCATGATAACTATGTTACATGGAGTTAATTTATTTTGGTGTAACTTGTCCGTGTCCTCTCTCTTTTCAAACCGTAATCCATCTCAATTTGATCAAATATATATTAAAAAATAATACTATTATGATATCAAATGATTATAATTAGGTTCATCAAGTAGCTACGAAGTTACAAATACTAATAATATTTTCTATGAATTTGTAGGTTAGTTGATTAGATTTTTTGGGCTGAACCTGCCCAGGTTCAAGTACGCGATTCGGTTTGAGTGTTGTATTTTTCTGAATTTATTTCTGAAGTCAATCGGCGCTATTTTTTTAAGTACTAGGCGACATGCACCCATGTTTGAGTCCCCGATTCCGACTCGCCACAGGTGTCAGTATTTTTCAGGGGTTAACTGACGTTATTCTTTTAGTTGTAGGCAACGTGCCCCTCGACAACGAGGTGTCTGTGGCAACTTCGTCAATCTCAAAATCGTAACAGCCGGTTCAGTCTCTCTGATATGCAAAATTGGAACGTCTCAGTCTCTCTGATATGCAAAATTGGAACAGCTCAGTCTCTTCGAGTTGCTCATAAAAGTGAATATGTGTGTGAGTATCTGCGTTTTTATTGGTATTTTACAAAAAATACCGATAATATTTTCTTACAAACTTAATAAACATAAGGAAAAACCTAGAATAACCGATAATTGCATCGTTTTTTATACAAGTAGTAGATTCTGATCTCTAACTTGGCACTCTTTTTTTTTACTAATTATTTTTAGTGTGTATGTGAGTAAAAAGTTATCTCATACAAATTTGGTAATTCAATTTCTCCGTTTGTGGAGGATTTATACCTCTCCAAATTATTAGAAAATGAGTAAAGTGGGGTTAGAGTCGGGGGGCTCCTGGCCTTTTCCCTTCCCTGTTCTTCCCCATTATTTCAGTCGGTACCCTGTGCCCAGTGTACAGTAAAGAAGCCGGATCGGAGGATCTGCCGGCCGACCGGCGGGCCCTGGTTCTCAATCTCAGGGAACCCATCTCTGCGGAGCCTGGAGCATCCGGCAATCTCGCTGTGAGACTTGCTTCTCGGTCGATGGCTAAACTTTCTTTCTTCCTCTTCTTTCCCATTCTAGTATCTCCTTTGCTGAGGACACTTCGATGCAGATGCAGGTGCTCTGTGGTTAGAAGATGATCAAGAAACGTGAGAGCTGCAAGGGTAGGGGTGTCTTTTTCACTCGGAACCACAAAAATGATGGGGACAAGCATTTCTTCAAAATTATGTTTGGTGATTTTCGTCATAGAATGGTAACCTGCTTCTCTGGCTGCAACTTATCCTTTTTTTTCATTGCACAGAAATTTTAATTTTCTGCTCTGAAGTTGCAACATGTCCTAAGAATTACACTATCTTTCTTCCGCATTCGAAATTTCTGATTACTCCAAAGGAACATAATGCCAACCAATATAATGAGACTAGTAAATCGTGTTCTCTAGTAAACTAACCCTTTTTTCTTTCTAAGAAAGCAATAGTAGTTATCTAGCATGTAGGAATAAAATCCAACAGAATCTTTTGGATCCACAAATCCGTGCACTATTAGGTTAATCCTACTTCACATAATTGACAATTGACATCTGAGATGGACTTGGGTTTCACTCTATGAACAGCAATACTCATATACTAAACTTCATTCCTTCAATCAATGCAAGCTGTGTTTTGATTTGCAAAAGGTCAAACTATACAACCTTTGAACAATAATTAGTCTAGGGTTTAGTGTCAAAAAGTCGTGATCAATAAAACTTTAAGATGAGGATGATTTTGTAGCAATTTGACAATATATTGTTAAGAGAAACTAAAATGTCAACATATACTTTTGTGGACTTTCTCCGGAAGAATATGCCTTATATTTATGTGCAGACTGCAGAGGGATTAATAATAGCCTCACCTCACAAAAGCTTAATTTTGAACCAATGTTTTGTGCAAATGAGGTTAAGGTATCTTTTTTAGTGTGCAATTTACTCTTCTGGTTATTTGCCTGTTGCTGCAGACCATACCGCAGAAATTTGTGCAATGTTTGATGGGAAAAATAACAAGAACTGTCAAACTAGAATCACGTTCTGGTTCCAGTTTTGATGTTCAAGTTTTGAACAATCAGGGTAAGTTGGTCATTGGATCTGGATGGGAGGCATTTGTCAGTGCTCATGACTTGAATATGGGTGACTTCTTGGTATTCAAGTATGATCGGAAGTCTCATTTTAAGGTTTTGATCTTTGATCCAAGTGGTTGTGAGAAATTGTCATCTGTCACGGTGAATACTACTCATAAATCACAAAAGCAAGAACCAATTGGCAGGCCAAGCCCATATCATGATATAACCATAAAATCTTCTCCAAGTGCAAAGAAAGCACGGAAACAGCTGGATAGCTCAAACCAGGGGAATAATATGATCGATACCAGTTCATCGAGTTCTTTACCTGAATTATCAGGTTATCACTCTGAATGACAGTCCTATTATCACGGAAAGTGCAATTAGAATTCAACTGCATCATGTTTATGTTTTTTTGTTGTTGCAGGAGACGAAATGGTTTCCAAAGATGATCAGGAAGTGCAATTTGTGCCAAGGTACATGTTACCATGTCGCACCTTTCTTACTGACACACTGAAGAAAAAAGTGAAAGAGAAAGTCCGAGCTATTCATTCTGAAATCCCCATCCACGTGTGTGTCATCAGAAAGAGCAATATATATGGAATAACTCGTCGTATGGTAAGTTAAGATACATGTTTTTTATTGGGTTCTTGATTGGAATAATTTTCACAAACATATATACATTCGCACTACAGTCATGTATAAGGACTCTGTACTAAACCCCTATTTATTTTGATTGCAAAATTGATATTCTGTGTTCTTGATGGGAAATTTTCATCTGAGTAATTCGCGCTTTCAAATACAAGGTTGTGTCACGAACTCTTAATTAGGTCAATGTTGACAAGATACAAGTTATGAATCAATATTGCAGGAGTCAGTGTAATTCATCAGTTCCTACAATTATCTACCTTTAAATGGGGCCTTAATATTGCAAATAGAATGTAATACACTGTTTGTGTAAAAGCAAAGATACCTATTTGTAATAAATTTTCCTTTCGTTTAATTGCTGTTACATGGCCTCTCTGACTCTCTCTCTGCATCAGAACATTTCTTGACAATATGCTGATGCATACCTTCCATCTGAGAAGCAAAAGCTGATGCTTCAGTGCAATGGCAAGGTTTGGAACATGCGATGTTCAAAGGTGGGCAAACATATAAGGCTTTGTAAAGGGTGGAATCAGTTCACGTCTGACAACAATTTGCAATTGGGTGATATCTGTCTCTTGGAGCTTCTGAAAGACAAGGAGTCTACGATGAATGTACATGTCATTCGCAGAAGATGAAATGTTATATGCCTGTTTTTCTCTTTGTGCCATCTTTTGCTATTACAGGAGGTTTTTCCCTTCTGTTTGATCGATAAGCATCACCCTTATGCTTCTGATACACTATATGTGATCTATGTTCTATATGTATCCTCCTGGTCTGTTTGCTTATGTTGTGGCTCATTACGGAGTAGATTGAATATGATATCAGCAAACTCCTAAGTTCATTTGAGCTCTGTGTTTGCCTCTTGTCCATTGTCCTCAGTCTTGTCGTCTTTCTTCACAGGCAAAACGGTTTGATGCTTCTCATTAAATTTATTTTTGCAGAAAAAAACAAGTTTGAATTTCATGTATATGTCATGCATGTCAACCCTGAAGAATTGGTCAACCCTGAACACATAATTTAGTGAAGCGAATGAATTACCGAATGACTAGCTTGTTAGTTGTAGAACATCAATTTGTGGGAAGATTTTAAAAACAGTTTAGATGCTATCTTTGTTCTCTTTGTTAGTTGTCCTTGGGTTAACTTGATGGAAAAAGAAAATTAGTACAAGTAAATTTTTCTTGAGATGAATCTAAAGGAAAACTATCTCTCTAGCCAATTAGGAAATCCCCACGTCATTTGTACTCTGCAACTATATTTTGAAGCCTTCTGTTTTGTAATCATTCCGTTATGACCATTTTCTTCTCACCTTTTAGGACAATTCTTGAAAAAGAAATAGAGAAATGAAGATAATCAAAGAGAAATAAGTCATTGAACAAGAAGATGCACAATTGCACGTTGTCTGTGTATGTGGACACACAGACCATTTCCTGTGTTCTGTGCACATCGGATACCATTACTGCCGCTTTGTATAGTTTCAATGCGAAGTCTTCTGGGGGCAAGGGAAAGAAAAACAGTAACCGCACACATGTCGTTGTTTCTGCTAGACAACTTGCGGAACAGTAGAAGTTCAGTAAAAAAATTATGCAGACGTCGACACATGTACCCCTTTGCTGGTAAATGTCATGTCAAGTATTGATGCATCTAAGATTTACGTTTATCGAGGCATTTGGGAGTTTGCAAAATTTCAATAATAGATATACTAGTTACATTCAATATTTAAGTAATTTTACAATGGTCAGAACAAATTAAGATCGTTATCATGCTGAATCTGATAGTTGAGACATTAGAGGTACTCAGATATTTCTAGAAAAAAGTATCAAATGGTACTAAATAGGTGGAACCTATATCAAAATAAAAAAAATATTTTCATGTACCTTCTGTTACTTTACCAAAATAGAAAAGGTACCATCCCACCTCATGGTAACCACCGCAACACACTTCTATTTTCAATGTTTTAAAACTAGTGCCATCGGACTTTTGTAATTACGAATTAATATGTTGGAAACTTTATGGGTAAAATCCTTCGCTATCACTAAAATAGGAAAATTCCCCCATTCGGATTTGCCATCCTAGAGACCATGGCACATTTGGGATATAAATTTTTACAATCGCATGCAAGGAATCATCTCGAAACTATATAACGTGACCAGATCAAAGTGCATTTGTAAAAAAACCCATTCAAATTCGTACAAGTTATATTATAACTCTACTACCTAGACATATTAAGTCAAATCTATAAAAGCAGTAGTTTAAATCTTACTATATAAATAACTAAATTTAAACAGAAAAGAACTGGTTTCTGGTCAGGTAAGCTGCTACAGTACTCGGTTAGCTTTCATATATTATTTATCAGCCTCAGGAGTCCTATAGGAAGCACTGCAATGCTATCTCAGCGCCAAGGAGAACCTGAAGTCTCTGAGCTCCCCCTCTTTCATTCTCGACTTCTCTCTTCGATTTACCTTTTTTTATGACCTTTCCCTTATTTCTCTCTGTTCTTCTGGATCTTAAAAGAGTATGCAGAACTTGGACAAGAACTGCAGGGTATGCATGGAGTGGCAAGAGCATTGTTACTGGAGCCACATGGCCGATGACCAGAAGCACTTCTTCAAACCTATGGTTGGGGACTTCACTGAAACCATGGTGAGAAAACATCTCAGGCTTCTCTCTGGGTTTTTCTCCACTTTTCAATGTGCAACAGGAATGAACTTGGTTGTTCTATTAAATCTGAATAGATGTAGGTTACTATTATTTTTGGTCATGCATGTTATTATATGCGAGGAATATTGCTGTTCCTTCAGTTACGCAAGAATTATCGCCTTATTGATAAATAAATAAAAAGAGGAACAAATGAGTCACACAGGATCTGTTCTTGTTGCAGAGCATACCTGCAAGATTTGCAAACAATTTCAATGGCCAAATCTCGGAGGTCGTCAGTTTGAAGTCCCCAAGTGGCAAAACATGGAGCGTTGGAGTTGGGAATAATGACACTGACGAAGTAATCCTCCAGTCTGGCTGGAAAGAGTTCGTCAGTGCTCACAGCATCGCCGAAGGAGACTGCATGCTCTTCAAGTACAGTGGGGTGTCCTCCTTTGATGTCCTGGTCTTCGATTCGAGCGGCTGCGAGAAAACATCGCCCCATTTTGCCAAAAATCATGGGTATGAAAGGATCGAGGGCTCTG
Source organism: Alloteropsis semialata (assembly GCA_004135705.1). Classification (NCBI taxonomy): domain Eukaryota; kingdom Viridiplantae; phylum Streptophyta; class Magnoliopsida; order Poales; family Poaceae; genus Alloteropsis; species Alloteropsis semialata. Next base: position 51,326,167 of record CM014278.1, read on the forward strand.
CCGGCGTTGAAGGACCGCGACGACACGGCTGCCAAAAGTCCAAGGCTGGTATAGACTCGACACCACAGTTGCTGCCAAGCGATGACGAGGAGGATGACCGTCGTCTGGAGTTGGCACTTCAGAAAAACACTGGCCGGAGCATCCCCAAACCAGGCAAACACAAGCTTTACCGTGACATTGGTAAGTGATACAGCATCTGACTGAAGCAGTAAACACATGCTAACTGTAGTTTCGTTGTGAAATTATGTGATAACATACTTTGCTGCAGAACAAGTTCACTCTCAGGTCAAAAGTGAAGAAGAAGATGATGAGGAGGGCGACACGCCGGCCAAGACCGGGTACTACTTCTGCAAGAATGGTCCGGTGAGCGAATATCATCTGACAGAGGAAGAGAAAGATGAGATATCAAGCATCCGAATCCCAGCCCAGTCGACGAACCCGGTGTTCGTGCAGGTGATGCACCCCAGCCATGTCCGCGCCAAGACATCTGGTTTGGTAGTAAGTGACCCCCCTTCTTCTGAAGAACATTACTATGCAATGCTTTCTGTAATACCTAGAAACCTTTATACTGAATGTGAAAACCAATCATTATTCACATTTTCCTGGGTAATAAATGGTGTCAAGATTCTTCACTATCGAGAATCTCACAGAAGAGGAAAAGTTCTTACAGTCCATGAAATAGTGATGAGATGCCAAATGCGCCTTACCCTGAACCTGCTTGGTCGGGTTTCTGTCAGGCCATTTCTTCAGAGTTCGCGGCCAAGTACCTGGCAGTGGCAGCAACCCGCGGCGACATCATCCTCCGGAGGGTCAGCAGCAAGGCGAAGTGGCACGTCCGCTACAACTGCAACAGGTTCTCCCGTGGCCTCACCGGGCCCAGCTGGTGCCGCTTCGTCCGCGACAACGGCCTCCTCGACCACGACGTCTGCCTCTTCGAGCTGATGAAGGGCAAGCAGCGGCTGACCATGACCGTGCACGTCCTGCGCAAGGTGCGCGGCCGCTTCGTCCTGCTGCGCTGAAGCTCTTTGCTTCCGTGTTGTTTGCTTCGCATCAAGAAGTCGTCTTCGTCTTCGCAGCGTATGATCATGTAGAGCTGCAACAGCCATAGCTTCTCGGTAAGCAGCTCTTGTATCTGTATCACTGTATGGTCTGTTTAAGAGTCTGTAATCTGTAAATATAAATACCGACGGTGTGTTTCATCTCGACGGTCTATCCAATCGTGCACAACTTGTTTAATACCTTTGCATTTCGAGTTATGTCAACAATTTCTTCCTCTATTGGTCAATATTGCCCTAGGCAACATGGCTTTCGTCGTTCCTGGAAAGCATTTAAAGTTCTGCCAACTATTTCTCTCTATCGGCCAATATATCGGCCGACATTACGCTAGACAACATGTCTTTCATCAGGACATAGGTAAATCACAGATTCACAGTCCAGAGTTGGATTCTCATTCTCAGTAGGATACCAGCATGCAGAGGAAGTTGCATTGACGAAATGACAACTGATCGAAATAACTGATACTGCTCATTGGAACATGAAAACAAGGCAAGGAAACTTTGGTTCCATGGAACTGACCAATGATTCAGACACTGTTTAATAACACACAGAGAAAAAGTTCGTAGCTGATTAGCATATGATTTTTATTATATATAGAAGTTGTATAAGGTCCATAGGTCTGGAAGACACGAGCTAGTACTACGAACTCTGCAGAATGCAGGAAAAAGGATGCCAGCTGGATGAGCTTCCAAAAGATGCAACCTCCAAAGAATTGTGTAGTCTTGCACTGAAGGATAACAATGCAAATTAGGTACCTGCAAAATAAGGTCACAAACAAGGTAGTTGAACATTAAACTCATAAAATATCCGATCAGAATGCAAACATAATTAGCTGACAGAGATATTACATTCACATACTAGTATATTTTTCAATCAAACTCTTTTAAAGGTAAGGAAAAAAAAGAGTTGAACCATGTTTAATAAAATCCAAGCATACTCTCAATCTGTAGTGTTACATTTGGGAGGGTGAAGGGCAGAGGTCTCAGATTACAAAAAAATATAAAAAAGAAAAAAGATAATAGTTCTTAAATCACTAATGCAGTAAAATATGCAGGGCCCACACCGTGGTGGAAAAACCGGTACGCAGCAGTATTGACTGAGTGACATGGTAGATAGATATAAATCCCTAATCATTGAGTGACAGCTACATGATACAACCTCCCTAAGTTATGTGATTCTACTTTGGACAAGTTTAGCCTCCCTTAGTCGTGCCAGATTTTGTATTTCTATCAATTACTTTTTAGCTGTTTGCATTGGATGAATGCTTTCTTCATGAGATAAGACCACCAAAGTAACAACAGAAATAATTTGTTTTTAACATCAGCACCTTTTCCATACTTTAGAATTCCTTCCCAAGCGTCATTATGCATCGCCATTTCCTAATAGATAAAGACCACGAAAATCCTCAAATCAACCTTTCATTATTACAAAACTAATTATTATAAGCTAGTGCATGTGGAGATCATTGGTATAGGAGTCACTTGCACATTTTAGTCTCTAAAATTCAGCGTTCCACAAGGCGGTACTAGGCGCTCGCCTACGCGCGCTTTAGCGCTAGGGGGAGGGGCAGCGCCACGCCTTGGGTATAGGCGCTGCTCTAGGCGGCGCTGGCTGGCCTGCAACGGCGACAGGGGCTGGGATGGTGGCCCAGGTTGCGCGGAGAAGCAGGACGGGCGGGCGGTGGCGCTTGGCGGCGGTCCCAGACTCGTCCGGTCGTAGCTGCTCACGGTGATGAAGCAGGGGAGGAGACATGGGGATGCTTAGACTCGAGTTGGGCTGTTTTATGGGCCTTCTGTCCAACATTAGGCCCATATAGATCCTTGGCCTTTATTTTTCTTTTCTTCCAGAGGAATATACATATGTATCTAATGGTGCATGAATATTTACACTACCGCCTAGAAAAACGCCTTAAAACGCTTACTCGCGCCTACTCACGCCTAGGCTCTAGGCGATGAGTAACCGCCTAGAAAACGCCTAGCGCCTTTCCCAACCTTGCTAAAATTTGATCCGAAATGCAGCACATGAGAATTGAGACAATTAAAACTGAAGTGCAAACTTGCAGACTAAACGAGTATGCAGCTTTGCAACAGAAAGATCGGCAAAACTGCGATGCAAGAGGAAATACATAGATACAAAAAGATATACCGATACATTTACACAAATCTGTGGACAAGTACAAGGAACTCTGACGATTCTAAGGCCCTGTTTGTTTCAGCTTCCTGGGAGCTTTTGGATCTCGGCTTTTCGACCTTCCAAAAGCCAAAAAGCCGCGGGAGTGAAAAGCCTAAAAGCTCACTTTGAGGAGCTTCTGGCTATTCACTCCCGCAGTTTTTTGGCTTTTGGAAGGTCGAAAAGCCGAGATCCAAAAGCTCCATGCTAGATGTGCGGTAGTACCATAGTAGACCAGTAGTGCTTACACTAAGGGTCTTTAGATGTCTGATCAGCATGATAAATGATAAAACAACATGTATTGTGCACCAAAACTATGAAGTTAATTTCTAGTTATAGTTAAATACATACTAGTATTTGTTAAACATAATAGCACGCTTTGGGAAACTTCAAACACCAAAAAAAAAAGCAGTACATCACAAATGCAAACAATATTACCAAAAAAACATATTTTCTCTAAATCCTTTTTAAACCAATTGAACAGGTTCTCTGGAAAGCTTGATTACTGCTCAGACCCACTTCAAGCGGTAAAACAAACATAAGAGTATGGCCCCAAGACAGTAAGCTTTATGATACAATCATACAACAATTTCAAACTCACAAATCATTCATACTATATTCTTCTGGTTTCATAACTCAGATAACACTAAGGAAAATAAGAGGACCTACATCATCTTATGGAATGGGATACCAATTTCTTTCTGGTCTCTTCATCAACCGTCTTTCCCATTTTGGCCTATCAAATCCCAATTTTGAGTACTTGTATTAGTTCTCAAGCAACTTTATAAAGAACAAAGGACAAACCCTACAAACTGCTATAAAACACTAGTCACTGAACAACAAAAAACAGGCGAGGAGGTCAATATTATCTCATGATGGTCGTTAGTATTTGGATGGCTAAAATTGGCTGGAAAGTTAGCAGCACCTGGAGGACTATTTTATAGAAAGAAACAATAAGCATTATTTAAATACTGCAATAGGCATTTTGATTTAGCATTCACTGAAAGCACTCTGATCATAAAATGGAAGAAAGAGAGATTTTCATGGTCACATGGCATGTGGGCGCAAAAGAAAAATTTCGTGCAGAAAGATTTTCAATTTCTCAACTAGTCACGATGCTGAAATTTACTTCCAATCAACCAGCTCCCAGTGCTGCTGGGTAATAATGCCATGCACCAACTTAACAATTCAAAATTATCAACTTCCAAGATGACTTGTACTTTGGCACTCAGGTGCCACACCAACCCATTTCTTCCCCAATGAAACGACCAGGCAAGATACTCAACAATCAGTGATCCTAGTTCTGATTATTATTTTGGACAGCATTTCACCTAAGTTCTCAATCAGAACCATGATAATCAGGGAGAACATACGTCCTACCAAGGCCGTGTTCGGATGGTTGGGACCAATAAATTATTTCCAAGGAATCTTGCATGCATGAAGTACTAAATGAAGTTTATTTACAAAACCTTTTCACAGATGAGTGCAACTTTGCGCGACGAATCTAACGAGCCTAATTAATCCATAATTTGCTACAGTAATGCTACAGTAATCAATCTCTAATCGTGTGGTCAAAGGCCTCATTAGATTCGTCTCACGAATTTCCCAGGGGGTTGTGGAAGTAGTTGTGTAATCTGACTTTATTTAATACCTCTAATTAGTGGTCAAAGTAGGGTGCAAAAAATTTGTCCCTCCATCTGAACACGGCCCAAGATAGACTTCCAAACTATGATTTAAGTCCTCATCCATTCCTGGTTCCACAACTATGCAAAATTCCCAAAACACTCCCCATGACACAGGAACAAAACCTCATGGCAGAAATCCTCCCAAACACATGCATATAAACATTGCACAGCTATAACACATTTAGGATAAAAACAAGCAATCTTAGATGCAAACGGAATACAGTATCAAATGCTGATGAAATTGGCATATCACGATGCATGATCACTAACTTGCTAGCGATCCTGACAAGTGCGGCAGAAGAGGGTACCCTGGGAGAGCTCACAGCACGCCCGCACGCTCGCCGCCGTGTGCCCGGTGAGCCTCGCCACGACCGCCATCGGCGACCCCGCCATCGCCGCCAACGGCCTGCACGGATCAGAAACCACCAGTAACCCACCATAACACCGCGTCCCCCCACGCCATCCAGGAGCTGGGTTCCATTTCGACTTACCTTGCGGTGGCGAAGGCGAAGGAGGAGACGGGGCGGCGAGGTGCCGCGGGGAGTGGGGCGGCCGCGCGGAGGCGCGAGGTGACCGAGGAGGCAGCTCGGCCACGGACGGCGGCGAGGAGGGAGCGGGATGCGGCGCCGCGCCACGCCATGGCCTAGGGTTTCGTCGGAGAAGGGAGGAGAGGACTGCGGGTGGCGGTCGAACGGGAACGGGAATGGCGGAGGTTGGATGCGGTTTAGGGTTTTGGATAAATGATACAGTTGTGGGCTTATGGCCCATGTCATCGGCCCATCTCCTTCTTCCTATTTCTAGAAGTGCTCTTGCTATTGGGCTGGACGTGGAAAAATAGTGTTCGGCTGTTTTAAAAGTCTAACTTTCATATTGAGGCTATCGACCCAGCCCAATATTTATTATGGCAAAGAATATCAATTAGGTCCAGTAATTGTCCTACCATGAAATCCAAAAGAGAATATTCTTCCTCTGACTTGTTGATTCAATTCATTTCAAAATAAGATGTATTTTGTTCAAGCCCATAGATAGAGATGGAGTTATACTTGTAAAGGTAGAAAACCATAATAGCTAGATATGCTGGTGAAATTCCTTCTTTTTTTTTCCTACCCTACGTATGTTGGTGAAGCACTTACCTGAGTTACAAAAAAAAAAGACCAATGCTAAAAGTTCCCATCGGCCAAGGATCCAAAAGGAGTTCACTTGATATTTCGTTGGTTTTGGAAGCATCCCAAAAGCATCTAGGTCGAGATGTGGCTTTCAAATTAAGTTTGAATTAGTAGATGGTGGTCGCATTTTTTGCATACTATTTGAGTTTGTTAAAAATTTAGAAAGGATAGGACGAGTTAGCATGCATGTCATTCTCCTTAGAGGAATTTTACAATAGTCGAAACAAATGAGATCGTCCATCAGGTTGAATCTGATGGTTGAGACATAAGAGATACCAAGAATTACCTAATTTATCCATCGGATTCAGCCTGATTAACCATTGTAAAATTTCTCATTCTTTTTCACTATAACACATCGCGAGCTTTTGATCAGTGAGTGTGACAGGCCAGCAGGCAGCATTGGTAAACAAGCGCCATGATGGCAGCGCGATTACGGCTCCATGCCATTGCTTAAAAGAAAAAAAAAAGTACCAGAGGGTACCCAATTAGTGAGCCAAGGAATATCCTTGGCGAGCCAGAGGAGACCGATGCATATGCATGGATCGATCGGTGGACGGAGATTGACGTGAACGCTGGCTGCACGGCCGGCCCCTGGCTCCACTCCATATGCATCTACGGGTGCGTGCTTTGTGTTCCACTGTTCCTCCGGCCGGTCCATGCATCGATGGATCGGGCCGGGGCCAGAGAAGCAAGCAGCTCTGGATACCGTGTTCGGCAGCCGGGACAAAAAAAATTGTCCCGGATTACTGTCGCATGCATGAGGGTCTAAATAAAGTTTATTTACAAAATCTTTTCACAGATGAGTGCAACTTTGCGCGACGAATCTACTGCACCTAATTAATCCATGATTTGCTACAGTAATGCTACAGTAATCATCCTCTAATCGTGCGGTCAAAGGCCTCATTAGATTCGTCTCACGAATTTGACAAGGGGTTGTGGAGGTAGTTTTGTAAACTGACTTTATTTAATACCTTTAATTAACGGTCAAAGAGGCATTTAATGCAGGGATCAATTTTTTTATCCCCAAACGAACACGGTGCATGCGGCCTTGGACTTCGTGCTCATCGATCGGCTGCCGCCTGCTGGCTATACTAGCTGCATGATTTGCCTCTGTATCCCCTGTTTAGCTTCATGCTTTCATCCCGTACGTGTTTGTACTTGTACGTAGGGACACCTTGCAGGTGCAGCACGCCTTGCGCGCTGGCGGCTGCAAGACGTGCATGAGAGCTAGAAAGGGGGAGAGAATGTATCTGACATGTGGCCATTGCCACGTTATCGTCCATGTCCGTCGCCCTGTGCCAAAACACACTTCTAAAATTCCTTTAAGGATTATTTAAATGATATTATATACTCGAGGAGGTTAAACATCTAATTTTATAGTTCAGGGGATGAGGTATTCCTTATTCGGTAGTTTGGGGGCTATGCAGTGCAGACTTTTTTGCCACATCATCATCCACGTTAGCCGTCATGTGGCAAAATCTATCTCCAAAACCGTTTTGGGGGTTATTTAAACGGTATTGTATAGTTGAGGGGGTTAAACATCTCATTTTATAGTTTGGGGGGGGTGATGTATTCCACCTTCCATAGTTCGAGAGGTTATATAGACTTTTCCACTCTAAGTAGCGCTCTCTCATGTGCCAGCCATGTTTTGCCTTCTCAGATCCAACTATGGCATGACTTGATAGTATAGCGAATCATCATGCCATCATCACGGGAATTATCTAACCATCATTACATATTGGAGCTAAAGCATTGCATAATAGGCCGCTTCTTTGAACTACTTCCTCCCTTCCAAATCGTAAGCCGTTCCAATTTTTTTAAGAGTCAAACCATTTTAAGTTTGACCAAAAATTATAGAGGATTATAAAGATTTATGATACCAAATAGATATAATATGAAAATTGTTTTTTATAAAAAATCTAATGGTACTTATTTGATATCATAAGTGTTAGTACTTCGTTGTATAAACTTGGTCAAACTTGAGATGCTTTTACTTTCTAGGAATGTTGAAAAGACTTACGATTCGGAACGGAGGGAGTAGCTATTACAGCGATGCACCAGAAGCTATGTGAAAGCTAGTGTATTTTTTTTTCATTTTTTCAATATTCAATATTTGCGGCACTACACAACAGTTTCTTAAAAAATATGTTTTTTCAAGCAAGGGTAATGTAGACGTTCACATATATATATGTTACGCACTCACCTCCTATAGGGACGCATCACGCATGCACACACGTCCTACTTTTATGTGTACGTCTCAGATACATTGATGGCATATTTTGATATTAACCAAGTTGCACAGGACATATATCCTATCATTGAAAGAAAAATTAGCCAAAAAACCTTACAAATCTCTGCCTACGTTGCTGCTATCTTCGAATATAATTGTTTGAGGTAGGGCCCATTTAGTTCATTCTTGTACAATTTATTAGTCGCTATAGCCCCATATATCCAGCAATTAGATGTTTTAGGAGGATTATAGCTAAATTTCTTGGTCAGTGATTTAAAGAAATGGACAAAACATGTATATCACTCCGTTAAAAGAAAGAACTTTATACATATGCGAAACTAATTACTCCCTCCGTAAAATTATAGGTCCTTTTAGCCTTTTACGGTTCATTATTTTTGCCATGCACCACTACGGGAAACACATGGTTTGCCGAGTGCCTGGGGCACTCAGCAAAACCCCGAATACACTCGGCAAAGGGTATGCTGTCGGCCGCCCTCGGCATACCCCTCTCGTCAGCGGTTGACACGGCAAACCAAGGGTTTGCCGAGTGCCATCTGTCGGGCACTCGACATACCCCTATGCCGAGTGCAACTTGACCCTCGGCAAATCCACGCACTCGGCAGCAAAAAGTTCGTAGACGGCGCGGTTAAACGGTGACGGAGCAAGCTTTGCCGAGTGCCAGGCTGGCGGCACTCGGCAAAGACCACATGTTTGTCGAGTGCCGCCCGCCCAACACTCGGCAAAGCCAGGGGATATGCCGAGTGCCGCCCGCCCCACACTCGGCAAAGCCAGGAGATATGCCGAGTGCCCCCCACCTGGCACTCGGCAAACCCAGCGTATATGCCGAGTGCCAGTGTAAAAACACTCGGCAAACCCAGGGTATATGCCGAGTGTTTTTACACTGGCACTCGGCAAACCAACTGTCCAAATTAACAGAATTAGTCACTTTGCCGAGTGCTATGGTAAAAGCACTCGGCAAAGTGACCAAATGTGACCATTTTTATTTGTTCGGTCACGTATAACGTACCCCAATCTCACATACATCACACATATATGACACAAAGCATCATTACAATTATCACAGGCAATTCATATAGTTCACAACCACATTAATATCATAAATACGTCCGGTCACAACCATAAAAGTCTCACAAGCCCAGAAGTATCACAACAATACAAGTATGACAACCATACAAGTCTCAGAACCACAGAACTACCACAGCCACAAATGAAGGTAAAATGATAAGTCACGTAGGTGGAGGTGTGTGCCATGGCTGCGACAAATTGGCATCTGGATTGAGCTGGTTCGATGCCGCCGATGGAATCTGCACAAAGGAGAATACATTGCATCAGAAACAAGTTGTCATCTAAAGTTTTCTTAAGTTCTCTAAGTTTTCTAAAGGTTTCTAAGTTCTCTAAAATGCTATAAAGTTCTAAAATGCTATAACTTCTATAAAGGTTTCTAAAGTTTTCTTAAGTTCTCTAAGTTTTCTAAAGATTTCTTAGTTTCTAAGTTCTCTAAAATGCTATAAAGTTCTAAAATGCTATAAAGTTCTATAAAGGTTTCTAAGTTTTCTAAGTTGTCTAAAATGCTATAAAGTTCTAAAATTCTCTAAACTATAAGATTGTCAAAAGGGACTCACAGGAGTAGAATGTACTATCGGCTGTGGAGGGAAAACCATCGGTGGCGGTGCAGGCTGACCCATCCTCGCAGAAAGGCTCTGCATGTACTCAAACATCTGTTGCAATTTCAACTGATCAGCCTGCCATTCGGCCTCGTACCTCACCTGATCGGCCTCTCGTTCGGCCTTGTGCCTTGCCTCCATCTCCTCCCGGCTCTTCCTCTCTGCTTCTAGCTGGTCTACAATATATCATCCCAAAGTTACAATGCAAATCAACCGTATGTACAAACAAATGAACGACGAATAAAACATAAATTACCTGGAGTGCCTCCATTCGGAAGTGTGCAGTGTACGGCCGTGGGTGTATGGCGGGGCTCGAGCTCGTGCTCTTTGCTCGAACCTGGGACAGAGTAGGAGTAGTTGCCGTGTCGAGTGTGGCGTCGCCAAGATAGTACCGCCCATGCTTCTTGCCTCCTCCCACCCTCATGATGATTTCTCCATCAAGGGGCTGGGTGACCGGATCGAACTCTGGCCCATGGACCTCCCTTGCCATTGATGTGTATGCATTGAGGCGACTATGGATGCTCGCATTGCTGTACGCCGAGGGCGGGTCGTCCGGGTTGTAGTCGACATTGGACGTCGCCTTGCCCTTGTGGGCCATAGCATATGCCTTGAACTTGCCGCATGGCCGACCCTCATGTGCGGAGGACTGCGAAAGAAACAGAAACAACACCTTGATTACAAATTATGGAGAATTGAGTGTAAGGACAAAGAAATCAGTTCACGTACCCATCTAGCCGTATACTCATCGACGCTAAGGTTGCCTTGATGGTGTGAGACACCAGGCATCATCAAACGTCGCTCCCGGCAAGCGTTGTGCTTCTCTTCCCACTCGGGCATCAACCACTGGTCCACTATGTATTCCCAGCACTGGAGATGCTGGGCACACCACCACGGAGGCGCCTACACGTCATCAACGACATCACATATAAGAAGATCAAATTAAGCGTACTTAATCTCGAAAACAATCAGTTTTAATGTTCTATATGTACCTGCAAGTGTTGTTCCCGGGTCAGCCTAATGTTTCTTGCATCAGCTTTCGAGACCTTCGTTTGAACAAACGAAGCGTAGTATGTTACAACTGACTGGACGCGCGCCTCGTAATGCATGTCCTTCACGAGTTTATAACATGCTTTGTGAGCCACAGCAGCCGCCCTTTGCTCGTATCCCGGCTCGCATCTGTAGAAATCCTGTATATAGATGAGATGTACATAATTATTAATTAAAGAATGTCCAATGAATGCGATGAATTGAGCAATATAGTTTATTGAAGAAAAACTTACCCACAGCTCGCCCTTCACCCGCTCCGCCTTGTTCTGGAACAACCTGCCCTCTCGATCAGGTACATCGGGGAAGGCCATGTAGTGGTCCCACGTGTAAGTCGGCTCCGTGCTGCCGCCATGCTGAACGAAGCCAGGGAAGTGTAGCCTGCACAAAACTCCAAGGATCCCGTTGACAAGGCGGCCGTGATCACCTGGAGCGACAATCAACCAATTCCTGCCCAAGTGATTAAGATAAATTATTAGTTTCTAATGTGATTATAAACATATCAAATGAAAATGTAGTGATAACATCTAAAGCTACTTACCGCTTCCCTATAGGGCGAATCATCGGGCGCCTCTCCAAAGGTATCGGTCGCTGAGGGAGATGCGAGGGACCTCGCAACCAGACACTAGACGAAGTAGAGGAAGAGGAACCCCCTTCTGCCTCCTCCTCTTCCTCCTCCTCCTACTCCTGCTCCACCTGCTCCTCCTCCTCCTCCTCCTCCTCCTCCTGCTCCACCTGCTCCTCCTCCTCCTGCCCCTGCACCTGCTCCTCCTCCTCCTCAGAGGAAGACGACGAAGCTACAGGGGATGGCTCCCGAGCCTGCTTCCCTCGACCCCTGCCTCCAGTCTTCTTCCGTTTCCCTCGACCCCTGCCTCCACCCCTCCCTCGACCTCCACCAGTCACGGCTTGGTAAAGGTCATGTACCGACTTCTTAAATCCGCCCACCATCTGCAATAAAAAAGAGTAAACCAATCAGCCCAGATAAACATAAAGTAATTAGAAATAGTTGCAAAATAAATAAAACTAAATTATGAAATAATGTGGTATTGCAAATAATAAATACAGATCCTACATGTATTAGAAATAATCATCGTGATCGGGATTATCATGCCCGTGCTCCGGATTATTTGCCGAGTGCCCGATGGAAAACACTCGGCAAACTCTCAGGCACTCGGCAATTATGGGATTTCCGGTAGTGCACCTTGATATACATAATGTCTAGATAAATGACAAAGGTAATGAACCTTGAAAATGACATAATTTGAAATGGTAATGAACCTTGAAAAGTAAAACAATTTATATATAATTTGAAATGGAGGAAGTAACTTTTATAGATATACACGTAGCTCGCTGCGCATGAAAGACGTGCATATAAGCTATAGCGCAGAGGCCAGCAATGCATATATACAAATGCGCCTGAGGGCGCGCGGGACCAATGCATCGTTGCTTGTCTCATCTATTTGTCCATGCACAGAGCCAAGCAACCAACTTGTTTGGGCACAATGCACGACCCAATGTTTTTACTGTACGTACCATGGTCCCTCGCTCGGTGCATGCTAGTCTGTGCTCGGAGGAAAAGCCCCATTTTGTTCCTTGATCCCTGTAACGAGAATAATGTTTTCGTCTTCAATTCCTCTGGGCCGGCCGGCCGGGCAGAACGCATGGTTGCCAGCGGTGCCAGTGAGCGAGGCCCTACCACACACTGCAGCAGCCAGCAGGCAAGGGGGGGTTTGTAGAACTGCGTTTTTGCATAGAGAAAGCTAGCGAGGAACTGGACAACCTGTCTGGAAGACCGATGCAGCTCGATCAGTATATATGTGCTGCTGGTCCCTGTGTGTGTGTGTGTGTGTGTGTCCCCGCTGTGGACCATATGTGCGTGCCCCAGCTAGGGAAAAGCGTTCAAACGAGACATCATGATGCATACCACTGCGGCATAATGTTGGTTTTATTGCTGCCTGCAGTGCATTGTCGGTCTTACATAACTTATCTGTACCATTTCAGGCTATATCTGGTAGATTATACACTCGTAAAAAAAATGGCATGGAGTCTAGGTGTATAGCCTTCTTCTAGAAAATTCAGCATATTTTCTTTTTTTAAATAGACTATACATTGTTCACAAACACATACATCTCTCACACCTTTCATACATCTCAAAACAAATATTGAAGTTTGCACACTTTAAATCATTATTTTTGGTCATAGTACATGGAAATAAGTTTTTACATGTGGCACACGGCATATAAGTTGCCATAGTTTCAAATATTTTGAATTGACTTGCTTTTTTATGGATTAAATGAATTTTCAGTATAAAATAAAAACATTTTCACAGCAGGTTCGTAAGTTGCCATAGGGGCAGAATTTTTATTTTTTGATATTTTTTCTCGAACTAGTAGCATGTAATGGACAACCAAAAAAATTGTAGCCTGATCGAACATTAGGTGTGGTGTCTAGAAATGTATAAAAATTCAAAGAAGTTAATATAAAAAGATTGCATCCTCCAATCAATAATAAGTGATGGTGCGATGCAGTGGTTACGAGAGGCTCACGCGAACCAACTACCAAGAGGTCATATCTTCAAATCTCAAACGAAGCAAGAAGTGCAAAAACATTGTGGTATTGAAGGAGGGGGTGTCCCCCTGTCTGTTACCTAACCATCACAACATAGGTGCCAGCATGGATATTCACAGGTAGCCGTAGTAATCCGTGTGCCACTGGTAGGGAAGTTACGTCGTTTTTATCTCGACATTTTCTCTAGACCTAGAGAGCACCATAACTGCACTTTTGAAGGTTCTATCTTCACGAGGTTTTTCCCTTATGCAAGAAGCGCTTTGCGTTGTGATACGCAGTTACCAGGGAAAACACAACCTCAGCAGGGCGCCTATAATTTCATATTCATTTTGCAAATTACGCTAAATTAATCAATCAGTTGGCGTGCGGTTACTGTCTGGATCGTCGTCCTCGATCAGCTCTCTTGTGAAGAAGCGAGAAAGCACACATCTGCATTAATCATGGACAAGCGAATTATGCATGCACGTACAGTTTATGCGGCCGGGCTGGAGTCATTTGGACGCATGGCATGAGTACTGATCGATGAAGCCGACCTCTCTACGGACTACGTGTACGGACAATTAACCAACTTCAATCGTGGCTCTCTCCGGCTAGTTTTTTTCGTTCGTCGTCTTCCTGTACGGGTCCCCTATCTAGGCGTATATATATGGACCTATCGATGAATCCATCCATCAGACCGTCACATGTAACACCGAGAGGGACCGTGCATATATGCGTCGCGCATTAAACAAAATATTCCCTCGAGACTAGCTGGTACTTCATTGATTTTTGGTTTGTAACGTAACAGCCACAGCGTTTTAATTGATTTCTTTGTCATAGTATATGCCTTCCTCTGTACGTATATTCAACCACATAGGAAAGGTATGTACTCATATATTCAACCGAAGGAAAGAAAACGACCACGGTTTTTTGTGTAATTTTTATTTATTAGACGTTGTTTGTGTCAAGATGTCCTTCTTTTATATCAGCTAGTATTATTTTTCTTGATGAATAATAGATATAGTGTCAATACTCGGATGTCTTCCTCACAAAAATAAATAGATAAAAGGTGGTTGGAAGGATCACGGTGGTTGAGTTGCTGCCTTGCGCGGGTTATTAACCTTTTGAAATGTATTCCCTTTTCTCCATCTTATTTCTATTCTACTCCTTAATGGTCGCATGTGACATTTGATTCATACATAGCCAATGGTCTAAGATGGATTGTGATCCATACGTTTGGTTGAGTGAACATACCAACTCATTCAGGATGAAACCATCCACTTGAGATAACTTTCAAATAAGAAGTGATGATCAAGAAATTTGGTTGGACCGCACTATATCCAAAATCACCATTGCATACATCACTTGGTGCATACAACTAAACACATCCTAAAAGAAGACATTAATTGATATTGTGTCTCGTGGATAGAATTAATGTGCATACATGTGAAGTTACTAAAATCTTGTATTTATTAATGTGAAGGAACCCTTATTGGCTTAGTCTCTCATACTTAGGGGTGAAAGATATATGAATATTTTGGGCCATTATTGGATCAATCTGAAAACTTGGTTCACATAATTAATTTAGGACGAGAAATAAATTACAATGGAATGCTATCATAATTAATTAGATCAGCTGGCTCAAAATAAACCATTAGGTAGTAGATACCAACTTGCACTACTACAGAATTTGTTTTTGAGGTGGGTCCAAACCCATTTCTAGAGCCTGTTTTGAGGAGGCGACACTGAACAAGCAGAACTGATAAATCAGATTTTCTACTGGTTCAAAACCGCAACCGGTTTGTGGCCCAAGCTGGTTGTAAGAATACCCTTTTCACTGCCAGTTGGTAGCACACACGGGCTGTAAAAAACCCATTTTCACAGACGGGCCATCCTCCAAACCGTCTCTGAAAAATAGGTACCACAACCGGTTTGGCGTCGAAGAAACGGCTTTGAAAGCAATTCCAAAATTTCAAAATCAAACAAAATAAACATTGGTGGAAATGATTTATGGGTAGCTACCAATCTTAAAACAAGCTGGTGAGGTCCATCCTAAAAAAATGGAGTATCTTTCAACAAAATTGAGGAAAAATGGCCGCAACAATAAGAAAAAGTGTGAGTCGAGTGGGAGACGGAGGAAGGAACAGAGGAAGGAGGGGGGAGGGGGAGTTTAATCTGCGCCATTTTCAGAGCTGGTTCAGGGCTCGAACCGCTCTGAAAATATTTTTCACGACCAATTTTAGGTCCGAACCGGTTGTGTAAATGGCGTCGTTTTTCATAGCCGAGCCCAGGCTATGAACCAGCTGGTTCGGGGCACCAACCGCTCTGAAAATGGGCGCTATTTTCACAGCAGGTTACCGATTCTAATGGCTACAGATACCGTGAGGATATAAACTGGTGCCGAAAATATTTTCACAGTCACTTGTAAAACTGGCTGTGAAAATGGCGAATTAAAACCTATTTTGTAGAAGTGCTGCATCCCTTCTTACGTCATGGTCATGATACTCTCACTACTGGAGAGATGCTGATCGGTCACGGTTCGTAACCCTCATAGGTACCGGTTCTGGAACCGGTACCGCGACACCGTGACTAAAGGGGGCGGCCTTTGGTACCGGGTCCAGACCCGGTACCAAAGGGAGCCTTTGGTACCGGTTGGTAACACCAACCGGTACCAAAGGACCCCCCCGCGTAGGCAAGCGGGGGAGGGCCTTTGGTACCGGTTGGTGTTANTATGACAGCGTGTTTAGTTGTCGGGTTGCTGTACTGAAGTTATACGGGTGTTACACCTTCTCTAGACCCCCGTTTGGATGGATGAAATATTATAGGTCCTAAGTGAAATCACTTGAATATCTACCAAATGCTGAAAAACAAAAACATTTCACCCTGAATCACTTAGAAACGCTTCTCTCTTTTTAACACTAGGAGGGAGAATCACCCAAAAAGGGTGTTTCACCTTATTCTAGTTCATTTCACGGAGAACCCAGAACTGAAACTGTTGGTAGCCAAAAGATTCCAACAAGTGATTCTGTTTCGGTAGAGAAACGCTTCAAATGAGAATCTGGATCTAAAACCTTTTTGGAGAGAATTTGGATCTCTACCAACCGGCCGTGTGGTTTTTTGGCCCATTTTCCACTTGAAAAATTGGATTGGCATTTATCTTTTTTTCTTATAATAAAATGCGGGAAACTAAATTTATTGCTCTTTTGAGAAAGATGATAGTGTGGCTCCCAACGAAACCGGCCGGATCTTCGTGAAATGGCGTCCGCGCCACTGTATCATGCAGATACATAATCATGATTCATGACCTAGCAGAAGACGAAGAAAATACAAGAACGAGACGACAACCAAATAAACAATAATGCATGGTTGATGTGGACGCTAACAACGGACAGTGGCAGAGGATGTTTGCTAGTGGCGCTTGGACATACGTATATATACATGTCATTCTTCAGATTGTATTGATCGAATAGGCGCCCAGCACATCAATGCCTCCAACCAATATTAGCAGCAAAAAGATACACAAGGTACATGTGCATGCTGTAGGTTGGGACCTAGCTCGCATGTGCTTTCGTCTTCTTGCTGTACAGGTCCCCACACCCCCTCGCTCTCATACTGTGACGGCGATGGGGCTAGAGGCTGCTACAAAACAGATCGAATACAGAGTGAGTATAAGTGACAGTAGTAAAAAAAAACATGCATGTATGTGGCTGTGCAATGAAACAGATCGATGTTCTCGTACACGTAGTACTGCACACATATATTTCTCAGCAATGATCGATGCATGTACTGTTGACAACTGCATATATGTGGCTTGCTTGACTGCTTGTACCAGATATATATTCAGATTTGAGAATGCAGTGCATGTAGAGTAGAAGAGAAATAAAGAAGGGTCCAAGCTATGATCACGTGCCTTGGCAGGTCTGATGCCGGCGAACACCCCGGCCAGGCGTCAGAAAATGGGGTTCAGTCGGTAGTCTATCAACGTCTTCCACTCTCTAGCTAGCTAGGAGCATCTTCGTTCCCGTCCAGCTATCTCACTAGCTACCACTAGGAGGCTAGCTCTCAATCCATATGTCTGAGCTAGATATGGTTTAAGCCTTTAATGTAGCAACCCCTCTTTCATTTTTCAATATATATATATATATATATATAACTAGCATGCAGTAATCTGAACTTAATTTTAACTTGCAGATTCATCAAATTCTAACTCATCAATTACTGATTTTCATGGAGCAGTTCCTAGTTGGATCAATGTGAAATCGAAAAAAAAAACATAGGTTTGGTAAAGGATTAACTCTAAGGCCCCGTTTGGATCCCTTCATTTTGAAGGAATTAGAATCTACTTAATGGAGTAGGCTATTTGTTTTGTAATGTGGCATCCCACAACTTTCCAAAGTTTAGATATGAGCCTATCTTAAATTCATGGGGTGGAAGATAGAAATTGATTCTATAGATCTTTATAGATCTTTATGCTATGTTTCTAATGTGTAATTTATAGCATGCTTTTCGACTCGCTTCTCTACCGTAGAAGTGCAGCACATAAGTATCTCTCCCATATGGCCAACAATAATATACAAATATATTTCACATACAACTATATTGGTTTAATTAATTTGTGTCTGAATTAGGATTAATAGAATGGAATTCAATTCCAATTATCCAAACAGGGCCATTAAATAATAAATATATTAAGAGGACAATATATGCGCGATATGCTTTGCATGGTGAACCCATTTTTTCGATGTCGGTTCCAATTCTGTGGAGAGATATTATATTGACTTAAGCTCATTAGATATTATTATGGAGTCTAGTGGAGAAAATATTATGAAGAGTATAAGTATCTAGGTATACCTACCAAACGCGCCTATGCACTTAATAACCAATTGACTCAAAACACCTAAGCTGAGGGCAAGAGACACACACGATTCACTTTATACATTAACACCCCGACATGCATGATCCTCCAAACCTCAAATATGGAGAAGGAATTTGGAAGTAATTTTGTTTCAATTGTGCAAGGCTTGCTCAAAGTAGAGACCTTGGCTCCATAATGGACTTTATTCTTTTTACTTCTTGTCATTTTGCTACTATTGTCTTTATTTTCAGTGTTCACAAGATGAGTAAAAAATTGGCTATGTGCGATCGTAGGGCCGGACAATTATCCTTTTAAAAAAATTAAATATCTATCCACCAACAGTACTAATCATATTATTTGGGCAAAAATGTTATTAATTTAATTTGCACAATAATCAATGCCGATCGCCATAGTCAACAAACAAATGTACGAGGTCGTTTATTAGCTTGTGACCAGACTCTAGACCTGTCCTATACAAATTAAGAGGGGTACAGAAGGAGAGAGGCTGCTGTGCTCAGTGATGAAAGATATAGCAGTAGTCGGTTCGTAAGGTGCTAGTAGAGTAAAGGCTGTGGGAGAGCATGAAACTAAAGTTGGAAACGATTGGGATAAATCTTATATCGACCAATTTCGTATTTGTATTATGATCTTTTTAACTTTTAGCGAAACATAAGAGTTGTCATTTTTAAATAATATTGTCACCATATATATTTTATAATATTCTATTTATTCATTAATTATCCACTTTTGTTTTCTACATTAAAATACTATTTCCAACTTTTTCCGATCATTTTTAATCCCTATCAACAAATGAGTTGGGACGTGTACCACGCCCATAAGCCTGTTATGCTTTTCTTTTCGTGAGGCCACTAATTGAAGATACATACAGTT
>CM014278.1:51345618-51358453 GCA_004135705.1 Alloteropsis semialata
ATTTTTTTGTTTCAATTGTATATTACTGCTAGCATTCAGGTAGGACCGTACCAATAAGCTAATCACACACTACCGAAAACTTGAAGTTTGTCGTGTGCCTGAAGTTTGCCGTGTATAATATATTGGGCACACGGCAAACAAGCCTTTTGCTGTGCGCCGCAGATGCAACACACGGCAAACTTCGGGCACACGGCACACACCACCTTTGCCGTGTGCCAAGGGAGCAACACACGCAAAGCTCAAGTTTGCCGTGTGTCTCACTGCCAACACACGGCAAAAAAAAAAAATCATGCGCCGTTAGACCATCGCCGGAGTTAGCGGTGGCACGCGCTTGCCGTTAGGCTTTGCCGTGTGCTCCAAGCTGGCACACGGCAAAAGGCTAGCTTTGCCGTGTGCCACTTGGTTACACACGGCAAAGAGGCTCTTTTGCCGTGTGCCACTAGAGGGCACACGACAAACATTAAAAAAAATGTGATTTTGCCCTCCAAACTTTTTCTCCACTCCACATATATTTCTTGGTACTCTTTGTTTCTATTTGACACAATTCTCGATCTGTTTGCTAGATTTAACAAATTTATTTCATTCTAAGGATTTTTTTCATATAAGTAGAATTTGAACTGCAAGTGCATGGAATAATAGAATAAAGTGAGTGCAAAAATGATATTCATGATATTGAGCCCAGTGTAAGGACTTATCCAGTAGTTGAAACGAAATTTCAAAAATCGTGTTCACGAAACATTATGACGACCGTTCGAGCGAATAGTGTTTAGATTCTATGAAATTCAAACGAAGTCTGAAAATCACGAGAATTGTCAATATGTCATGCTATCATACGTGGAGTATGTGGTAAAAAGTTGAGTAGGTTTCGCACATGTTGTCATGTACGATGCTTATAAACCGAAGCTTCCCCGAAGAAGATTCAGAGAGAAGAGAAATGTGTGGTTAGGTTTGTACGCACAATGACGTTCAAATTTGAGTTTGACTTCAAACCTTTTTCTATAAGAATTAAACAACATAGATTGGTTCATGTTAAATTATTGTATTTTTTTGGTTCAGTTTGATAATTTTAATGTATTAACAACAATTATACTATTTTAATTGCTATAAATTGATTTTGACCTATTAGTACATGTAATAATAAAATATAGTGAGTGCAAAAATTATAATCTTGTTATTGACTCCAGTGTTAGGCCTTATCTTGGTTTTGAAAAGAAATAACGAACATCATGGCCACGAAACAGTACTAGGAAACATGGGGACAAATTTTTTGAAATTATATTAAAATGAAACAAAGTCTGAAATTACTGAGATTTGTCCATATTTCCTGAATTTATATGTGGAGGTTGTGGTAGAAATTTTAGAATTTAGTTTATTTAAATTACATAGACAATGTTAGTTATCGAAAACTCACATGAAATATCAAAAACTGTTTGCCGTGTGCCTCGGGTCAGGACACACGGGAAAGATGGGTGTTTGCCGTGTGCCCTGGATCTGGGCACATGGCAAAGCTGTTTGCCGTGTGCCAAGGGTCAGGGCGCACAGCAAACACCCTTTTTCCACTTAGGGCCAGCCGCCTCGCACCTCTCTCACTCATCACTCAGACTCACACTCACACGCGACAGACCCCCTAATGTTGGACTAGTCGAAATTCGGCAGTCATTCGTCTATCCAGGAGACGATGTCTATATTGTGGCTCAACAAGCCACACAAGTTTATTACCTCTCATACCCGTGCAAAAACCGACGAACGTCTTAAGGGTTGGGACGTTGTGTACAAGATAGCACCACACGGCAAACTACCTGTCCCAAACAATGAAGATTACAATATAGACCAAACACATATGACGGAGAGTTCTTTCAAGAAGATGGGCTACAAGGGCGTTTTGAGATAGACTTAACCGGAGCGATCGGAATGGAAGAAGACGATGAAACGGTTGATGACGAGAATGCTGGAGATGAGGTTCATAATGCGAAGGACTTAGAATTACTTGAGCGATTACAATTAGGGCTTGATGACGACGACATTCCTCCTTTGGAGCACGGGCCTGGTTATGATCTTGACATGCATGATAGTGATGATGAAGCTAATGATCCAGCTAATCTCGATCAAGATGATTATTTCTAATACATGTATGATTCGTACTGATAGATTTATTTTTTAAATATCATGTTAATTTCTAATTATGTGTTATTTATTTTGTAATTATGTTACTCTTTTTAAATATGTACTGATTAGTTTACTGTTTTTAATTGCAGGTGATTTAACAAAGATGGTGGGCGGCGCTGTTCAACGAAAATACGTGTATGCTTTTAGAAGAATTATGCCAAACTCTGCTGAGACGTCGGGCCCCTCGACTTGGGGTCGAGGGAAGGGTGGCACCAAGGGTCGAGCGGCTCGACCTGTAGAGCCGCCTTCGTCTGAGGAGGAGGAGGAGCAGCAGGAGCAGCAGTAGGAGGAATACGTACCTTCCGTGGAGACGTCGGGTGCTGAGGAGGGGGAGGGGGAGGAGAAGGAGGACACGACAGGGGCTATCCCGGCTGTCTGGTTGCGAGGTCCCTCGAGACTTTCGGACAGGCCGATACCTTTTGCCCAACGGCCAATGATTCAACCCTTTGGGCCAGCGTAAGTAACTTTAGATTTTATCAATACTTCTTCATTTCATAACTTCATAATCATAATATAAACTAATATTTTATCTTTATCACTTTTGGCAGGAGTTGGAGAGTACTCGTTGGAGGTGCTCACAATCGCAAGGTCAACGGCATCCTGGGTCTTCTGTGCAGGGAGCACTTCCCAGGCCAGGTTCACATTTGTGGAAGGTACGAGCCGGCCTGGACGTGGGAGCACTACTCCGTCGCCCCCGATCATCTCCATCGGGAAAACAGGTGCTTCGACAACGAGGCAGAGCGGGTGAAGGCCGAGCTGTGGGTAAGTACACTTGTCAATACATCGCATTTATTGCACATTTTTGTAATAGTGATTGCATACATCATATTTATATGCAGGATTTCTATAGGTGTGCGGATGGATTCGAGGAACGGGCGGCCGTTGTGGCTCACAACCGATGCGTTAAGCTAGTGAAGGACATGCACTACGAGGCGCAAGTCCAGTGTGTGATATACTCTGTTCCTTGGCCAGAATATCAAAAAAGAAGCTGCAAGAAATTTGAAGCTGACCCAGGAGCAATACTTGCAGGTAAGTTAAGATTAATTTTCTGATTAAGTACATCACTTGATTTGATCTTCTTACATGTCAATCACTTGATCACGTGTAGGTGCTTGTGTGGTGGTGCCGTAATGATTCCACGTGCTGGGAACGCATAGTGGACAAGTGGTTCACAACAGAGTGGAAGGAGAAGCACAACGCTGGCCGAGAGCGGCGTTTGCTCATGCCAGGTCCAGCACACCATCAAGGCAGCCTGAGCAACGATGAATACAGGGCTCAATGGGTATGTGGGTTCATTTCTTTATTTTAATGCTCGATTCTGCATAATTTGTAATCAACTTGCTTTTTTTTGCAGTCGGTGGCACATGAAGACGCTCAGTGCTCCCAGTTCATGGGATGGGCTATGACCCACAAGGGCAAGGCGTCTGAGGTCACCTACAGCTCGGACGACCCGCCCTCGGCGTACAGCAATCCCTCCATCCACAACCGCATCAACGAGTACACAGAGGCGGGAAGGCAGGTCCATGGGCCAGAGTGGGATCTGAGCGCCCATGATCTTGATGGAGAGATCATCATGAGGGTGGAAGGGGGCAAGAAGCATGGCTGGTACTATATAGGCGACGACACTCTAGACACGGCCACTACTCCCACTCTCGTCCAGATTCGAGCAAGGAGCACGAGCAGTTGCCCGCCCATACGCCCACGGCTATCACCGGCACAGCTCTAAGTGCAGGAACTTCAGGTTATTTCTGATTTATTCATCATCCATTCAATTTCTACATATGTTTCCTTCACATTGTAACATTGAGATGAAAAATTGTAGGCCCAGCTGGCGGCGTAAGCACAGGCACACAAGGCGGCGATAGCTAAAGAGAGGAGGATACGGGAGGAGGTGGCGGTGAGGCAGCAGATGAAGACGGCGAGGCAGCAGGCCGAGCTTCAGCAGCAGATGACCCATATGTACAACTACATTCAATCTCTTTACGTTCATATGGGTCACCCCATACCTGCACCAGTGATGCCGATGTTCACACCAGCTCCGGCTCCTGTAACTCCTCATGTGAGTCACTTGACAACCTTGTTGATTCATTTGAAGTATTAGAGACTTAGAGAATGTAGAGACTTAGAGTCACTTTGAGACTACAACGAACTTTTGAATGTTTTAAATTATGACTTAGATAACTTGATTCAGGTCTGACATGCAATATGTTCTCCTTTCTGCAGAATCAATCGGCGGCGGCATCGAATACGCCTGACGTGTCACCGGCCATCTCACCGATGTTACACCCACAGCAGTTGTTCGCACCTCCGTTCGACCTCAGCACAGCCGTTCGACCCAGCACAGCCGTTCCCTCCATCTCAGTGATAAACTTTAGTTGGTTCGTATTTGTGAACTTGTGAACTTGTGATAATTGTGAGCATGTGGTTCTTGAATGTGAACTTATGGATTTTGTGATGTTTCTTGTGATATATCAAGTGCCTGTGATGTTTGTCGTGATATATGTATGATAAATATGATGTTTGTTTGAGTGAGGCAATTTATACATCAAAAAACAATAAAAACAGATTTTTTTGGGTCACTTTGTCGTGTGCCATGACCATGGCACACGGCAAAGTGACCTTTCCCAGCATTCTGTGAGCTGGCTTTGTCGTGTGCCATGTGGTAAGGCACACGACAAAGCTACCATCTTTGCCGTGTGCCCCTGGCCTGGCACACGGCAAAGTTTGAGACTTTGCCGTGTGCCTCCCACGTGGCACATGGCAAAGAAGGGACCCACCACGTGACGGGGGGATGGACGGCAATGGAGGACGGAGGGTTTAGGACCGTTACTCACTTTTTTGCCGTGTGCCCCCCTTGACACACTGCAAAGCTGGTTGCCGTGTGCCCGAAAGAAAGCACACGGCAAAGCCAGCTTTGCCGTCGTGCCCGTTGCCGTGGGGGGGGGGGTCGCCGTGGGCGGCACTCCTGGCACACGGCAAACTTGGCGATTCCGGTAGTGACACACCCATGTACTGTCCATAGTACTAGGTTGGTACGCGAGTAAGCGCTTATTTACTTAATTACTAGGGTATTCAGAATAAAGACCTTAGCTTGTTTCTGGTAGTTAATTAGGCCATAAATCAGATCCAATATACATGACCATGTTTTTTAGCTAGCTGAAAATGCCTACGATTTGACTGTCTATACTCTCTCTATTTTTATTTACATGTCGTCTAAGGTTTGTCCTAAGTTAAATTTAGCCAACTTTGACAAAGTTTAAAGAAAAAATAAAAATATTTTATGATACCAAATTTGTTTCGTTTAACCGACCATGAAATATATTTTGATGGTGCATATGTTAGATAATATAGTTGTTGCTATATTTTTCTATAAAATTAGTCAAAGTTGGCTAAGTTTGATTTAAGACAAACCTACGTGGCTATGTCACATCGAAACTCTTGTTCTGATCTATACCTAATAAAATGACCTTAGGATTAGGTAAAAAGTACGTTAAACATGCATTGCGCTCACGCGCTCTTTGCTACTATTCCTAGTGATTTTTATTTCATAGGGGTACACTCAATTTCCACTCATGATTCCTAGTTTTACCCTTTTTGACAAGATTGACAAAAGCCCCAAGAAAACACCGTACGCGTGTTCTGTCGCTTGACTAAATGCATGGTGATGAGGAAGGAATATGCAGAAGCCAGTACATACAATATAAACGACGACACATTCACTCACTCACCAGTAACCAGAGGGGGTGGTGCACACATATCATGTCAAATCAGTTCGCAGCCCATGCATCCCATCGGTCGTTTGGACCATGTCTCGCTGCTACGCTACACCTACACCCCTTCTTCTTAAACGGCATATACAAGAAAAAAAAAGTATTGGTGCCTGCTCCACCTCTGACCTCTCCACGCGTTTCTCTCTCTCTCTCTCTCTCTCTCTCTCTCTCTCTCTCTCATGACCATCAGCCAACCTCCCTATCTGCTATATCCCTATAATTGTACCATAGCATTACCAAACTTTGCTCCTCTCTCCACTAGCCATCATCTACAGTCTCTCCCCTCCTCACCCACACGCACAAGCCTCTCATGACCTAATCAACAAGATCCATATTTCTCTTCCAACAGTTCACAAGTGCCACAGAAACTAATTGCCATGGCTGCTGCTGCCGCTGCCCCCGATCTCTCGCTCCATATCAGCCCGCCTTCGCCGCCCGACGCTGGGAGCAGTGGCGGTGGCGGTGAAGCGTACCACGAAACAGACGGGTCTTTCTTCGTCAAGCCGAAGCTGTGTCTTGGACTCGAGACGACGACGACGACGGCGCAGCAGGATGGCCAATGCGACATCCAGCAGCGGCTGCACCAACCTAGCCAGATCCAGAGGTTCAAGAAGACCTCATCGGCGGCGTTACCCGGAGGCACCACGAGATCTGGGAATGGCGGCGGCGGCGGCGGCGGAAAGAGGAGCTCCAGGGCGCCGAGGATGAGGTGGACGACGGCTCTTCATGCGCACTTCGTGCACGCCGTGGAGCTTCTCGGCGGTCATGAGAGTACGTTCGAGAACGTCCTTGTTATTTACATGTTTACACATCATGTTCTGTTTGATTGTTAGCCAATTGATTGCCCTTCGTTTGGTTTGCCTCGCTTCTTAATCACATGAGCTAATTGTTATTTAATTAATTAAATTGCTCGAAACATATTTACGTTGGGAATCTTATGTTCTTCAATATCTTCACCTAGATGTTTGAGAGATCACGACTGCTTTGGAATGTGAATCTTGTTTCATTATCTCCACTTCAATTCTTCAGTCGCATGAGCCTATAGCAAAAACTTCAGGCCTTGACATGTGGAGTGTTTCCCTTTGTTTGTTTTGACTTAGTTGTAGCTTGCACATAACTGAATTGTTCAGTCTTGTGAGCACAGTTTCATTTTTGGTACTGAATTGTAGCTTTTACCTTCTTTCTTTATATATAGGAGCGACACCAAAGTCAGTGTTGGAGCTTATGAACGTGAAGGATCTCACACTGGCTCATGTTAAGAGCCACCTGCAGGCAAGTTACTAGAATATCTACTGTAGCTTCTGTACTTACTAGCGGCTCTCATGATTCAAGAACCAAACAAAAAGATAGCACTGTTTGACGATCTCTTGATCAAGCCCCTTTCACCCTTTTCTTCTTGGCATTGTGCGTAGGCGCTGTCGCCAAGTACCTCTTGTCTCTTTCATTCAATTCATTTAATAGCATAACAGAATTAAATCAACTACAACTAACATATATAATTAGCTAATTAGCACGTTTGCAAGAGTAAGCCAAATGGCAGCACAGTCTAAACCTTTCCATGTCTTTGGTTTTCTTATTTGCTTGACGCAGATGTACCGAACAGTGAAGGGAACGGCGGCAGACAGATCATGTGCTGCAGGTAAAACATTGCCTAGCTACTTGTCTCAGATAGCTTGCTTGCTCCGATCGCTCCAGAAACATTTCTTTTCCTGAGTTGATATTCTTCAGAGTAAGGTCATATCACATAATGCTAGCTGAATTATTGGCGTGGGGGGCGTGCGTGGTTAATTTTTGCAGTCAGTCCCATAAAGCAGACACTGCCATTCCTTTTTTTTTTTAAAAAAGAGAGAGTAGAGTAGAAGCAGTATTGTCTTTGAGCTACTAGCTAAAATATCTGCGAATACTTAGTGAATGGCCCATACGTTCATATATAGACATATATATCCATGCATTGTATATTTAATAAGTGATTTGACATGCATATATATCATGTGCCGCAGGTCATGTACAGATGAGGGATATGAGTTTTCTGCAGAGGGGTTGTGAAGTGAATGCCTTTGAAGCGTTTAACCACATCAGCACTTCCAATGCTAGGTTTGTATATATACATCACCGATTTATATTATATATAATACTGTGTTAGTATTGCATACATAATTCGGTACATTGATGCCATATATTGATTGGTTATTTCCGCGGCGAATCTGCATCCTCTATTAATTTTGTCCATTTTGGATGATTTACGTCAATACTTCTGCACATGCGTCTAAATTTGTTATGCATAATGCATGAGCATGGCCTCCACCTCAGACTCCATCTCCATTTTATAATATATATATATATATCTTATTTATCTTTTTTTTTAAAAAGAATGGTATATCTCCTGCCTCAATTTCTTGGACTCACGCAATGCTCAATGCACTCGACCTCTCCCTCACCATGTCATCCATCTATGACATTATTAAGCCGCTATCAATCATGGGAAAAGGCATCTTTGAACCACTAGCGTTGCTGCCGCCTGTCATGCATCGCCCTTTTACACTGATTCTCACCTTCTCTAGCTTCAGTTTTTTGGACCTACATACACCTTTTGAGTGGGAGCAGTGGCGGATCCAGCGTGGGGGCTGGGGGGCTCAAGCCCCCCCTACCCCCAGGAACTCCATGGAAAGAAGAGGGAAGGAGGAGGAAGAAGAAGAGGAAAGAAGAGAGAGAGGAAGAAGAAAGAGGGGGCTAGATGAAGGGGAAGGGAGATGAGCCCCCAAATCTTCCATCCTGGATCCGCCAC
Source organism: Alloteropsis semialata (assembly GCA_004135705.1). NCBI lineage: Eukaryota > Viridiplantae > Streptophyta > Magnoliopsida > Poales > Poaceae > Alloteropsis > Alloteropsis semialata. The sequence goes on from CM014278.1 coordinate 51,354,340, forward strand.
TGAGTGAGAGCTCTTCTTTCTTCTTCTAACATACAAGTCAAACTTCCACATGTTTCCAAAGGTTTTTGTGGCCTTTTTTTTACCTGATCAAATTTAGAAAGACTTCTGTCTGCATGCAATGGGTACGGTATAGCCCTATATATATATAATTTATGTGCAACATTGTACTATTAATCTAGTGCAAGTACTCTTAACTCAGTAGGATGTCATTTTTAGCACATTTTGATCATCGTATGTTTAATAAAATTTAGTTACATACCCTTCTTTAACTAGAGGAAGCAGTACTAGAACCTTCATGTCCATTGTTTACAAGATGGCTACTGAAGCTGGTCATAATGTTTTCCACTAATATGGAAAATATTCTTTTGGGCGCCGGGGGTGGGGGGGGGGTGGATTTCAAACTGTGAAATGCTATAATATAAGCATGTCTATTTTATACCCAATGTAAGTAGAGACCAATTCACCTTATTTTTAGTAAATCCTCACTAGTTGTTATTCTTTTCCAATCATTAAAATAATTATGTATTCACCTTATTTTTAGTAAAAATTCATTTCACTCAGTTTGCAAAACCCTTGAGAAAATTTAGTAATATGAAGCAATTGTTTAATTTAAGATGAATCTACTTGCATCATTTAAAGACGATTGTTTGAACTATTCACAAAGAAAGTAACTCTATTTGACTAGTTAATATTATCAAACCTACACTTTGATATGTAGAAATTTGTTAGAGTCATGGACAAACACTTGATGTTTTCCAATATCCTCTATATGTGTGAATAATTAGGCAGTTGTGATGAGCAATATGTACAATTGAGTCAAGCCAAGGTTGGGTGCCTGAACCACACCAAAACTAAACCTTCTCTTATTTTGTAAATACAATAATTACGTGACTAAAACACAAGAATTGTATGACAAGTATGTCAGATTGGTTGGTAATACTTGAATTAAAAGACACTCTATACCAACATTTAAAAGATTTATTCCAATCCTTACTTTGTTGCCATGAAAGCTTTCACCCTTGCACACAAAAACTGTGTATATACTTGATTTTGAGATTGCTTTAATTCTCATATATTAAGAACTATTCTTTCTTGTGCATTGATTTACATAAGGAACATTGAGACCGGAACTATTTTTCTAGGATTACTATAACCTGAAAAAGGTTAAAAAAATTCTAATGTTCCGCGGTCATCATCATATAACTCTTTCTATGTCGATCTCCCTTCCCATTATATTTCCCACCTGTAAGGAGCATATATATTACTATATATATAGCAGAAAGCAAACATGCATATATACTAATTAAGGACAGATACAATGCAAAATGCTTAGACATGAGTGCTTAATGATAGGTGTCGTGCTATTTTACGATGAACATTGAACACACATATATAAAAGCCGCTGTTCAGATAGGCTTATTAACCGCAGTGACAGTAGCACAAATTAATCAACCACCTGGTGCAGGCTTAAATATTTCACGATCTACCTTATTAGCACATATATACCATGTCTAATTAAGCATCTCCATTGTATGTGCTAATAAGCTGTTACTGTGATTTTTCTTCCGTCCAGTGGGCACCTTAGCTTGTCTCTCAAAAAAGAAGTTTCTTTTTTTTCGTGAGGCCGCTAAATAATTAAGGTGGCATGCAGTAGTTCTGCATGTCTGATGGGAGATTGACGTCCTTGGCTCGTGATTCGATCCAAACTCCCACGCATGCAAAAGCTCTCGCGCTGAACCTGAAGGCTTGCCCTGCTTGGCGCCATGCATATGCTCCAACGAATTGCTCGGATTCTCTGCCGCATCCAGCGCCTGCGTCGCACAGGGATAGAGCCATCCATCACACACGCATACAGTACAGCACCCGGCCAGAGCCTGTGCCTGGCCATGCATGGGGGACACGCCCTTAAACGCAAAGTAAAGCCTAGCGCGAGAGCGCAAGAACATTGTACCGCTAGCTACAGCAACTGGCCAGGGAGACCATGATGGATCCCAAGACTTCTCTTCCCCTCCTAACTTGCAGCTGCGCGCTGAGGTCCCAATGCAATGCAAGCAGCACGCTACTTATGTGCAAGAGGCCGCGACCAGCCGGCTAAGGTCGTAACGCGCCGGCCAGCTGCTGATCTAGAGTCGTGGTGGAGGTAGTCGTCCCTTGTGTGATGCATGAGCCATTGATGGTCACCCATCAGATCCATATCAATTGTCCCCCTGCTACATCAGGGGCAGAGCGCTGCGATGGTCATTCATGTTGGCATCGGCGTTGCGACGTCGAGTGGTGGCCTGCCGGAATCTTGGCAACAAACAAGTAGAAGAGGACAAGGAGGCGCATGCAGCGCGCAGGGCCGGCCGGGGACATGAGCCTCAGATCGGCTCCATCCGTCCGTCCGTCCATCCGTTGCCCTTGACCGAAAGCCTGCGTCCGGTACCATGTCCCCAGCCCTAGCTTAAATACCACGCCCGGCACGGTAGTGGCGAGCATGGACAAGCCAATATGCCAGCGCCGGCCACTGCATTAACGCACACTCGACACTGCATGCTGCACTCGCATTGTACGTGCTTGTTGTGATGGTGAGTGCCAAGTGCGTGGCATCTTGCTTGCGTCTAGGTACAGCACAGGCATGGTCTCATCCATGGAGCGAGAGCTAGATGCCCAGAGCGACCAGCCATGGATGCATGCGGCGAGATCCTCTCCTCTCCTCTCTCTGGGTCTGGCCGCGCTGGACCTGTATGCTGGGGCGCGCCAGGTTGGAGTTAATTCCTTGTGTACCTAAGATGGCCAGAGAGATGCGTCCGTCCTGCTCATGCTGCCGATCCTGCGCGCATCTTTGTTCGTGTAATCTGATGGTTTTAACTGTCTTGCCGCCTGCCGGGCTGTATTCATTGTGTCTCTAGCTTCTACCGTGTCGTACCCCAGTCACGAGACTTGATCTCCCTCGCTCTCTCTCTCTCTCTCTCTCTCTCTCTCTCTCTCTCTCTCTCTCTCTCTCTCTCTCTCTCTCCCATGCGTGTACCGCGTATGGCGTAGGAGCAGCACGTACCTGTAGACCGTAGCTACAAAACAACCTTGCCAACGGAAGCTGCCGACCTGCCGTACACTATGGATATATATAAACATACGGATATATACGTACTCCCTCTTTATTAAATGTTTGACGTCGAGGACACGCAACTTAATCAGTTCATTTTTTGAACTAATTAGTTTGACATAAACATCATATATTACTAAGTACAGAGGTAGTAGTAACTAGCTAATAGTACGTTACCAAAGACGTATAATTGATGAGTTGCCAGTATCTGTGAGAATAAGTTGTGATGGAGCCTATATTTTCATATAGGGGGTGTTTAGATGCGTGAAAAGTGTGAAAAGTCTATGCATTAGGCCGCGTGCACAGAGAGAAGAAATAAACTGATACGGTTCTCAAGGTGTAAACTTTATGCAAAATGTGGGGAACTAAATAAACAGTACTGATGATGTCTGATGATACACATTTTGCATGCAGAGTGGTGGCAACAGGGTCGTCGCAGGAGGTGGCCTCCTGGTGTCTGCGGCCGCCCTTGGCACAGGCATTGCAAAGTGGGCTGCCTCTGCCGCTACCGTGCCCCTACCTCATGTCTGCCCACCATAACCGCTACTTACTAAATCAGGTGACTAATTCTCTACATGTTTACATTACTAGTACATTAACTAGCAGCTCGCAGTCAAATCTCATCATCTCTCTCAGCTCAGTATATATAAAAACATACGGATAGAGTACACTGTTAGTACATACTACAAATGTTTCTCAATCCAAGTCTACTTCCGTGCAAATTGAATTCTGAAATCTACACTGCGTGGTCCATCAGATCATAGGATGTATCTCAATGACGTTCATGAACGAATATCGCCATAATTCTGGTGGTCCGTAATGCATGCATCATGTCTACACCGACCCTAGCTAGCTACCTAGGGATTTACTCCTAGATCATATCGAAGGATTGGGACGGGGAACTAATTGAGGATGTACGGGGATTGAACAATCATTATTTTCTGCAGTCTGGTCTCATGGTCTGGGAAGGGGTTAATTAGGGAGTAGTAATATTCTCTATCAGTGTTGGGGACAAACAGCATATCTTTC
>CM014278.1:51359453-51383640 GCA_004135705.1 Alloteropsis semialata
AGTAAAATTGAATTTAAAATCTAACTAAATAAGAATATCACTTATAATCTCAAAAAATCCTAAACACCCTAAATATCAACGTCATTTTACGCCTCTAAAAAGATGTAATTCTAAAGTTCATAATAAGCCTAAATATGAATTTCATTTATAATCTCTAAAAATCCTAATAACTCTAAATATGAATATCATTTATAATATCTAAAAATCATAATAAGCATAAATATGAAAATCAAATAAAGTTTCTACAAATAATCCAAAAATCTAAACAATGTCTAAAAATTTTTGCATCATCTCTACACATGCAACAACTAACTATATAGTGATTCTCTATTATAAATTCATAATAAAAATGAAGATTAAATCTAAAATCTCTTATTTCAATCCATTCCACAAAACACAAATTACTCAAAACATAGAGCATGAAATAGACCATACTAACCGTCAAAAGAGAGAGGATGAAGTTGCTAACCTTCTAGCGGACTTGGTTTGCAAAATCTCCAAAAGTTATGAAAAAATGGGCATGAGCTCCCCCAACCCGAGCTCAATGGAGGATGAAGAAATGAGCCATGGCTCGGGCTGGAGGAGGAAGAAGGGGATTTATACGCAGAGCCCCTTTGGTACCGGTTGGTGTCACCATCCGGTACCAAAGGGGGCTACTTTGGTACCGGTTGGTGTCACCAACCGGTACCAAAGGCCTCGAGGCTCATTGGTACCGGTTGGTGACACCAACCGGTACCAATGTTTCCTCATAGGTACCGGGTGGTGCCACGACCCGGTACCAATGAGCTCGCAGAATTATTGACCGTTGGACCCGGTACCAATGCATGCATTGGTACCGGGTCCTTTCCATCCGTGACCGATTACGGTGGATGGATGGCGAGTTCTCTGGTAGTGGCCTGGTTGTGCTACATGCATGAAACATGTTCTTGCTAGACTGTTTTCAGAAAAGAAAACTGATGTTCCCTTTTTAATAAATATTTCTGGCTATAAACTTTAGCAAACACACTGCTATAACAGGGTAGCTAGATTACACTTTTTATCACAGCAAGTGAGAGGTAAAATGTACTAAGACTCTAAGAGCCTAGCTAGCTAATACCAGTGCCAAATCATGCAGGCAAAGGATCTAGGGCTGCAACTTTTGAGAATATATAAATCTAATCAATCATTCAGCTACCTTTCAGCAATACATGATGAGTGTTGTATAAGTCAGCACGTCAGCTCGGGCAAGATCGATTCTCATAGCAAAGCAGTCGCTGCTTTTCAAAACAACTGCTTATGCACAGGCATGCATGCTGCTTGTTTTCTGCAGGCATGGAGGAGAGGAGCGCAGCAGCAGCAAGACGCTGCCAGCTCGCACGTCCTAGGTCAGGACATCATTGCACGGCGTCTGCATGCAACAAGCCATGCTGACGCCACAGCCGCCATCAGGAGGTCATCGTGGAGCGCAGGTGCTGCGACGACGACGAACCGCTGGCCGCCGACGACGACGACGACGGCGCCTTCGCCGTCGAACGGCGGCAGGAGCAGCAGCACCGGCGCAGAGCAAGCATGCTGGATGATGAACAACAACAAGCAGCGGCAGCAGCAGCGGCAGCAGCAGGCGGCGCCATCAAGGATGATCGCGGTGCCGAACCTGGAGATCAGCCTGGGGCGGCAGGGGTGGCAGCATAATAGCCTGCAGGATCGTCAGCAGCGGCATCAGCAGCAGCGCAGCGGGGAGTCCACGGCGGCCAAAGAGCTGACCCTTCTCAAGTGCTTGCGAAGTTAATTAGTGATAGGTAGTTTCGTTTGGTCGTTTAATCTGCTGTATAATTTCGTCGAGAATGAGATGTGCAACCAAATTCATCGATCCATCTACCACACTAGCTAGAATCTAGAGAGATATTTGGTGCTAGCTTTTTTGTAGGCCTTTTGTACTTTTTCCATCCGCTTCATTTTTGTGGTAGAGACCTGTGATTTGAGCTGTGAGTGCTAGAAATAGAGTAAAAAACGAGCTGTGCTTCTCAATATGGCGATAGACACTTAGGCCCTGTTTGGTAGCTCTAGCTCCCAGCTTTATGTAGAATCTAGGTTTGTTTAGTAAAATAAATATCTTAGACTTTTAATTTAAATATAAAATAAAAACGACAATACTCAACAAAAGACACTCGATCAGCCCACACAGCTCTAAGTCTACAGATTTCTAGAGCCAGAGACGACTAGCTCTAACTCTACGAATTTTTAAACTTGTACTAAACATGGCCCTAGTATACAATAAAAAAAAGAAAAAGTCCAAATTACTCCCCTGAAGTATGAACAAAGTCTGATTGACCCCTAAACTATGTTTTGGTTTATTTTACCTCCCTAAACTATGCTATTTGGTCCAATTTACCTCTTGATAAAATTTATTTTGCTTGTTTCTCAACACACCAGTGGAGTCTTAAATTATTTTTTTAGGATGATAGAGGACATCATAATGTATGTTAGAAAAATATATCATGAATTTTTCATCATTATTGTAATAGGATAGAACAATTAATAATAAATAATCCTTGGAATGCAAATTACACAAAAAATAATGAAGAAAAATCATAATATATTTTTAACATATGTTTGTAATGTCTACTACCATCCAGCAAAACTGTGACCTAAGATTCAACTTATGTGTGGAGAAACTAAAATAACAAATTTTATCGAGGAGTAAATTGGACCAAATGACATAGTTTAGGGGGCAAAACGAACCAAAACATAGTTTAGGGGTTATTCAGACTTTGACCATACTTGAGGGGAGTAATTTGGACTTTTTTCCATAAAAAAACCAGCTATATACATTGTGGACCCAAATGCACTTTACTCTTCAAGAATAAAGAAACACCATTTCAATAACAAACTATATACATTACAAAGGCAATACATATATACTCCAACCAGTATGCTCACAGATGACGTAGCTATAAATTGACGTAGAGCGACAAGGCAGGACATCGCCAACCGTACAGTGTTTTCTTTATCAAGAACATCGCCTCTTCCGTCCAAGACCTTGGCATGTTGGTGGGCGCATCAGCGCTGCGTGCTTCCCACACGGCCAAGCGCCCAAGCGAAAGGGTTTCGACAATCTGTTCGCACTCATCACCTTGCAGCTGAACGCGCACGACTTCAAAGGCGCGGCGACATAACCGGCACAAATTCTCGTGTCGATCAAGCAAAGCAAGAAGGCGACGTCGAGATCTTGACTGGTGCCTCTCACCTCGATTGTTTTGTTTCCTGTATAATTAGCACACCGATCTTTTTTTTTTCTGTTCCGAAGAACAGATTTGGTTGAACCAGGAGTGTAATAGCCCTAGGAGCTTCCACCTATCGAGCATCTATATGTATATGGTTGATACAAAGATGCGCAGCTTTCCAATATATTCGAGGAAAAAATTCAAAATTTAAGGCTTCTTTTGGGACAGACTTGGATTTAAATCTGTAGACTTAACCAACATGCTAACGGTTTAAATATTAATGTTTAATGTAACTATAAACAAAATGATTCATCCAAACAGAAGGAAGTGTGCAATTACAATATCACTCTTATAACCATTTAAATTATCCAATGAGCATGTATTTTGTTTATAGTTACATTATAATCTCTAGTTGAGCGGATTGATCGGCTAGTCGTGGAAAACGATTAATATTTGTGATTTGCCAGAAACGCATGTAGGCCCAGCCAGTAAATCATGGGCTATGATGTAACGTACGGTAGGGGCTTAAGGCAGCTAAAAATCGGGCTAGCAGACGCCGAGAGAATATTCATGGGCCACAGCCCACACGGCCCAATCGAAATTCGCAGAAATATATAATGGTTACCGTGGGTCCGTGCCCATTTTTTTTTAGACATCCACGTAACCAGGACACCAACAAAGCAACGTAAAAAACAAAGTAAACTGTTTCAAAAAAAACAAAGTAAACAAATTTTATTTGGAACTTGGATTTTGCAACAGAGAGAGAGAGAGAGAGTAAATTTATTTTGCGGCCTAATAAGAAAATAATCCTATTTCAATTTCGCTAACCTGTGATTCGATTCTATCACTGCGAATTTGGATGAAGCTGCCGCCCGCCACGCAACAACGTTCCTATCCTCTAGGTCAGAGACATCATGCCTTGTTCGGTTAATAAAAATCCCCATGGATTTGAAAGGGATTGAGGGAGGTTGAGGGGGAATCCCCCTCAATCTCCCTCAAATCCCCTCCAACCGAACAAGGCCTAGCTTGCCTTCGTCTTTTTCACACATGTCAAATCTTTCTCGTGCATCCGTCCCCTCGGTTTCGGGAGAAAATTCAAGATATAGCACCGGTTTTGGATGGTGCTCGCAAAACGGCACTCATAATTTTGTGGCTCCAGAAAATAGCACTAACCCATCCTAACGATTCATGAAATAGCACTGACTTTAATTTTCTTTCTATCCTATTTGTTTCGATTGGTCTCAAAAAAAATAGAAGACAAATTCAGAAAGCCAGTTTTATTCCACGGTTGTGCTGATGAGGCTGATCTCGTTGCCATGCCATACTAATTTTGTATTAATTAGGGCCGACCTTGTTGTCCTGCCAGACTCGGTTGTACTGATTAAGACCGACCAGACAAAGTTATACTGATTAGGGTTTAAGGTCTTGGGTTGTTGGAGCTACACCGTTGCTGTATATTCTATCCCATATATGGTTCCTCTACCATTTACGGTTGTACTAATTAGGGCTGACTATATTGCCTTGCCATACTCAGTTGTACTGATTAGGGCCGGCCATGTTGCCTTGCCATTGTCGGGTGTACTGATTAGGGCCAATCATCTTGCCTCATACTCGGTTGTACTGATTAGGGCCGACCATGTTGCCCTGCCATACTCGGTTGTACCGAACTACCGATTAGGGCTGACCATGTTGCTCTTCCATACACAAATGTACCGATTAGGGTTTAGGTTATGTGTTTAGGGTTTGGGGTTGTTGGGGCTACACTGCTATTGTATACTCCCGTCCCATGAGATTTAGTTTCTATGGATGTTTCCCTGCCATACACAATTGTACTGATTAGGGCCGACCATGTTGCCCTGCTATACTCGGTTGTATTGATTAGGGCCGACTATGTTGCCCTGCCATACTCGGTTGTACTGATTAGGGCCGACTATGTTGTTCTTCCATATTCGGTCCTAATGATTAGGGCCAACCATGTTGCCCTGTCATACACGATTTTACTGATTAGGGTTTAGGCTTCGAGCTTTAGGGTTTTAGGTTATCGGGGCTACACGGATGGAAGAAGGAAGAAAGGGAGGGCAACATACATGAAATGCATTAGAGGTAATTTGATACATTTGTAAGTAAAAAAATATTAGAATAAAATAAAAAGAGTAGGGAAACTTGATGAAGTGCTATTTAGAGATTTATTGGGCAAAATCGGTGCTGTTTTCTAAAACAACATTTTAGTAGTGCTATTTCGTGAATACCGCAAAAAACTAGTGCTATTTTATGAATTGCCCCCAGTTTCGGTTGTCCAGACTACATATTTTCTCGGCCTGCAGAGCTAAGCTGTCTGCACTCGTCGTACTCTATTTTCATCCTCTAAAAGAAATATTCCGTTCTGGTCATCAAAATTCTCTCATCTATATCCAGTTCTCCCATACCCATCATCCTCTATATCTCATACTCTATATCAACTACCATATATTTTAATCAACCATCTTCAACTACCATCATCTCTCTCCTCATATTTTCTTTTTCTTTCATTTTTTTCTCTCCATATCTCCTTTTTCCCCCACCCACCCGCACCCAGCCCCTCTCTCTCTCCGCCCGACCATCTCTCTTCCCCTTCTCTCTCCCCCGCGCCGGCAACAGCCCTCCACCGCCTCCCTCCCCCACGTCGGCCGCCGGCCACCCTCCCCCCACGTCGGCCGCGCCCTCCGCGAGCTGCCGGACCCGAAGCAGGGGTGGACGGCGTGGGACGGCCTCCACGAGCAGCGCCAGTGGCGAGATCTCGAGGAGGAGCCGCACAGAGGTCGAGATCTCGCCCCTCCCCGCTGGCTTCGCCGGCGTGCCCCTCCCTCTCACGCACCCTTGCGCCGGCGTCCGCCCGGTCCTTCCTCTCCCCCTGAGCGGCGGCCATGGAGGGCGGCGGCCATGGCGGACGGGGATCTGGCGGAGACGGAGCAGGAGGATGTCGGGTCGGTGGATGGGAGGACCTCTGCTTCGTCTGCAAGGACGGCGTCGAGCTCTCGTCTGCGACTTCAGGTTCAACCCGCCCGCGGTGCTCGTGTCCCTTCCCTCGCGACGGCAGTAGCAGCAGCCCACCGCTGCCCATAGCAGCGGCGGCGCGGCACAGGCAGCAGCGGCGGCGATGCAACGCGGGCAGCAGAAGGCCAGCGGCGGTGGCATGGCGGGCAGCAGCTTCCTCAGAGCACCCTCCTCTCGCTCGCGCGCTGCATCCTTGGAGCACCCTCCTCTCGCTCGCGCACGTTCTCTCTCGGTGGGGCCAGCGTGGGCATAGCGAGGATCCGGGAGCGCGCTAGGAATAGCGGAAACGCTCGCGTACGCAACGCTTTAGCGTACGCCGGTGCGAGGGGTTTGTCCGATAAACTCGTCTTGGAGGACGGTTTACCGTCCCCCAGTGCTGACAGCCTAAGGCTATCTGCACTCGTCATACTTTATTTTCAACCTCTAAAAGGAATATTCTGTCCGGGTCATCGAGATTCTCTCCTCAATACTCAATCCTCCCGCATCCATCATCCTCTATCTCTCATAGCCTATATCAACTACCCTATATTTTATTCAACCATCTCCAACTATAATTCCTCTCAACAAACACATTTCTTCATAACACAATCATTTAAAATAGTTATTCTAAATCATGAGATGAAAACAGTTAGCAATACAGCTTTTTAATAATTAAATAAAAATATTTATTCCCTTTTCTCTCTTGTTTTCCTTTTTTCTCTTTTTTCCTCTTTCTCTTTTTTTGTTTTCCCTCTTTTCACCTCCTATTTTCCTTCCCACCTCGTCCGATCCGCGCAACTCTCGGCTCCATTCCTCTCCCCGTCCCCTCCCTTGCTCCCTCCGCCGCCAACTCCCCTGTGCCTCTCCCCTGGGGCCGCCGTCGCCCCTTCTCCTGCTCCCTCCGTGGGGGTCGCGCCGACTTTCGCCCCTCCCTCTCGCTCCCTGCACCCGGGCGGCGGCGGCATCTCCCGAGCCGATGAGCACCGCGAAGGAGAGGCATCCGGGATCCGACGGCGGCGCCCGGCGTGAGCGCGGAGCTCCCTCCTGCGGTGGTGGTGGCTGGCGCGAGGGCAGCATAGCGGGACCGGCGGCGCAGGGGCGCAGCGGCGCGAGGTAGAGACGGAGCAGGTCATCTCCCTCTCCCGATGATGCTTCGATATGATGGACGCGGGCGCGCAGAGGCCGGCCAAGCGTGCCCGGCGGCACGCTGCCGACGAGGCCGATGCCCGGGAGGTGGAGCTCGAGGACCGTAGCGTTAGCGGCGTCGCAGCGGACGCCGGTCCAGGAGCAGGCCGGCACGGACGCGTTCCAGCCCAGCGCGCGCTCGTGCCGCGTGCCCACTAGGAATGCCTGCAACGCCAACCGCTCCTGCTGCGGCGGCTCCGCAGCTGTGCAGGTGAGCGTCGGGTGACGGTGGCCGGCGACGGTGGCAGCACGGGCGGCGTGGAGTTAAGGACGCGACGCGGATTCTTCCTCCGGGGCGCGGGTGTAGGGTGTTGATGGTGGTTATTAGTACACTTTTAGGGCTGATTTGGCATTGGTTTTAGACTAATTCTTATACTAACCCGCCACTTGGCACCTGAAATAACCCCATTTTTGAGTATGTCTTGTATTTTGGACTATGTTGTGAATTTGCAGGAAATACGACATATTTGGCGGAGTTTGACGTGGACCAAAGTACCTACATGGATAAGGATTGAGGAAGAGAGCCAGCATGCGAAAGATAGAGAGCAGAGGAGCCAGAAGGACCCCAGGCCGGTCGGCCTGGAGGCTCTGGGCCGGCCGGCCTAGCCCGTTCGTGCTCCCCTTTCTTCAGCGTGAAGTAAATGCAAACCCTAAGGGTTCCAGCCGCCGACATCCATCAAAGACCTATAAAAACACCCCCGAGGGCGCCGTCAAGTCATTCATCGCATGAGCCATCGAGGAGATTAGATCTAAAGCCACCATTGGAGAGAAACACAAGGAGGAGACGCCACCGGAGGTCCTACCCGTCGTCCGGGAGCCGTCTCAAGTGGGAGGACAGCGAGGAGCTCATCTTCGCCTGAGGCTTCCACACCATGAATCGCGACGTCATGCTTAGCTTCATGGGGTAAAGTCCTCGTTTGTCCATGGGGTTGTAAGGAGATCTTGATTTGTAATTGCCGAATCCTTTTGTGAGATCAATCTATCATGTTCTTAGTTGATGGTGCTTTTCATCCTAATAGCCGGCCGGCAGCTCTATGGGTATGCATCGCTCGTTGCTTCGCATACTTAGATCGCATCAATAATTCGTGTTCCTATAGCTCAGATCGCATCAACAATTCGTGTTCCTATAGCTCGATAGGTGAGTACCCTCGTGTAGTGACAGTATGCGGGAGGGAAAGTGTTGAGTTTGGTTTGCATCTTATTGATAGATTAGATTGGTTTTATCTTGCTTGGCGATTACATCTCATAGTGATCCTAGACCCTATGGGCAAATGTTTCCATACCTTGTGTACTCCTCTCTACCGCTCGTAACATTGATTAGGTTAGATTGTTCTTAGATTCATACATCGCTATTCAATCAAAAGAACTCTCTGGCTAACATCATTAGTGCTAGGTTAAGTGTAGAAATACCTTGTTCCGTGGATTGATAAACCTTGGGGGAATACTTCAAGGGAAAAGCTACAACCGATCCGTGCGCTTGCGGTTCGTAATTGGCGTGCCTAAGGGCCGTCAACAAGCTTTTCTGGCGCTGTTGCCGGGGAACAAGTTAGATTGCTACGTTTAACTTTGTATTAATTTTGTTGGTTACTAACACCTTACCTTTTCTCTAGAAAAATCTATGTTCTTGTTTTTGTTTTTGTTGTCTAGATGGCCCTTGTCGTCCAACCCATAGAGGAAGGAGAAAAATCACTAAGGGATTATGCAAGCCCGCAATCGGAGGACTTCGACATGCAAAAATCAGATTCGACACTTGAAGCCACCGAGTACGAGATCAAGCCTCAAATCATCAAGATGGCGGCTGCAAATTCATTTAGAGGGGTGGAGACGGACAACCCATATAGACACATCAAGTGGTTCACGTTGCTATGCAATACGGTACAACAAGATGGAATTCCTTTAGCTTGGTTTAGATGGAATCTTTTCCCATATTCACTTGCAGACGAAGCAAAAAGATGGTATGCACTTGCATCCTTCGAGGTGAAAGGAAATTGGAATGAGTTAATGAAGAAATTTTGTGGACGGTTCTTTCCGATATCCAAAATCCAACACGTTAGAAGGCAAGTGATCAACTTTACGCAAGGAGAATACAAAGGAATTGATCAAGCATGGGATAGATTCAATGGATTGATTGAACAAGGACCAAAGCTAGCATTCTCCGGTGATGTACTCTTGCATACTTTCTATTTTTACCTAACCCTCAAATGCATGGAATTCGTATAAATGTGCACAGGAGGGGATCTCATGGAGAAAACACTCATAGAAGCTGCCCAAATTTTACAAAAAATTAGCAAGGGGGCAGCCATGCGAAGAGATTGGGAAAATCGCCTTTCGGGAGACGTCGAGCAAGAATCCCATGTTGGGGGTGCTTGCTGGAATTTTTAGAAAAAAGACCCCAGAAGCAAAGGAAGAACAACCGAATCATGAAAAAGCTACAAGTGCAACCCACGATGAAGAAGCACCGGTCCAAGACATCAAGAAGAATAAGCCGGAGGCGGAAATTGGGAGAAGTTTAGCGAATGCAAAGTCGCTAAAAGAATTTGAGCAAATGGATTGGATCCCGATCGACTTTGGTAAACTCTTCGACAAAGGAAGATCGCACCCAAATCAAAAGAAGTCCATGAAAGCCATAGAGTTGGATTTTCCACCGGATAAACATACGGGCTACATATTGAACAAAGGATCGGCCAGAGAAATTATTCGGAAGCTTTTTGATTAAGATGGAGAAATAGACCCCGACCATGTCACCGAAGTGAAGAAAATCATGGGAGTAAAACTAAAAGCATCTCCATTCGTGCACCTTGCCGAGGTGTATGCCATAAAAGCAAATCATGATGAAGGTACGCCACTACCTACACCTCACATAAGTTGCACCACCAATGGAGAATTATTTTTGTAAAGCTTTAAGCGACATTGGAGCCCGAGTAAGTGTTATGTCTTCAAAGGTTTATGATGAGCTTTACAGTGAAACTTTGAACCTTGCTCCTACTTCTACTAAATTAATCATGGGAGATGGTAGAACAACTAAACCTTTGGGCGTTCTTAAATATCTAAATGTTGCCAACTCAGGTAAAATTATTCCAACCGACTTTTTCGTGCTTAATGCTTGCCATGATGAACATGAAGATATAATTCTTGGTAGGCCTTTTCTTAAGTTGGTTAATGCGGTTCTTGATGCCGGAAGGGGTAAAGTCATGATTGAATTAGATGAGACCAAATACACTTATGACTTTTTGCCCGCTCCGCGTATTGCCTTACCTCTACTCCTCAATAACGGAGAAGTGGAGAGCCTTTGCTTTGTTGAAACTTTCAGGGACCCTCTCCAACGAGCAATGGAGAATGGAAGCATTCATGATGATTTAGATGGAGAACTAAAGGAAGCAACCGAAGGACTCGAGGCACAACACGGAATCTTAGAAGAGGAAAAATATGAAGATATTGGAGATTTGCATCAAGAGAAACCGGAGGCACCCGATGTTGAGTTGAAACCATTACCCAAAGGGCTGAAATATGAATTCTTGGGGAACAATAAGACATTCTGGGTGATCGTTAGTGATGAACTAAACCCGGAGGAAACGAACAAGTTGCTGAAATTATTGAGGAAGCACAAGAAGGTGATCGGATACACTTTTGGTGACTTGAAGGGTATAAGTCCCGCCTTTTATACTCATCGCAGACAACTTGAAGGCCAATGCAAACCCGTTGTGGAGCATCAAAGGAGGTTGAGCCATGCTATGCGTGATGTGGTTAAGAAGGAGGTAATCAAATTGTTGAATGCCGGAATTATATATCCTGTACCACATAGCGAATGGGTGAGCTCCGTGCATTGCGTGCCAAAAAATGGAGGACTCACCGTGGTGAAGAATGACAAGGATCAATTGATACCGCAAAGGACCGTTACGGGTTGAAGGATGTGCATAGATTATCGAAAATTGAATAAGGCTACAAAGAAGGATCACTTTCCACTACCATTCATTGATGAGATGCTTGAGAGGTTAGCAAAACATTCACATTTTTGTTACCTTGATGGATTCTCGGGATTCTTCCAAATACCTATTCATCCGAATGATTAACATAAGACCACGCTCACTTGTCCATATGGTACTTTTGCGTATAGAAGGATGCTTTTCGGATTATGCAATGCACCCGCTTCTTTTCAAACATGCATGATGGCTATATTCTCAGATTTTATTGAAGAAATTATGGAGGTATTCATGGATGACTTCTCGGTGCATGGTACTAGCTTCGAAAATTGCTTATCAAATCTTGATAAAGTTCTCAAGAGATGTGAGGAAGTCGACCTTGTGCTTAATTGGGAGAAGTGTCACTTTATGGTGAGGCAAGGAATAGTTCTTGGGCATGTCATCTCCGACAAGGGGATTGAAGTAGATAAAGAAAAGATTGAAACCGTGGAAAAATTGCCACCACCTATGGATATCAAGTCCCTAAAAAGTTTTCTTGGTCATGCCGGATTTTATAGAAGATTTATAAAGGACCTCTCGAAGATCACTAAACCATTGACACAACTTCTTCAAAAGGATGTGGAGTTCGACTTTGATGAGAATTGTTTGCATGTCTTTAGAACGTTGAAGCAATCACTCGTAAGTGCCCCTATCATTCAACTTCCGGGCTGGAGTCAACCATTTGAGATTATGTGATGCGAGTGACTACGCCGTTGGAGCCGTTCTTGGACAAAGAAAAGAAGAAAAGGTATATGCTATTTACTATGCAAGCAAGACTCTTGATGGAGCTCAAGCTAATTATGCAACAACGGAGAAGGAATTGCTTGCCGTGGTATTCGCTTTTGAAAAAAATCAGATCTTACATTGTAAATTCAAAGGTGATTGTGTACACCGACCATGCGGCGATTAAATATCTTTTGTCCAAGAAAGATGCAAAGCCACGTTTGATTCGATGGATTTTATTTTTACAAGAATTCGATATGGAGATTCGAGACAAGAAAGGGTCGGAGAATGTGGTAGCCGACCACCTATCAAGGATGCATCAAGGAGATGATGGAATGAAGCATATTGAAGATAAAATGAGAGATGACCAGCTTTATAGAATACTTGATAGGGATGGATGGATGAAAGTCTTAATAAGAGTGATAAGGGGGATGCCTTTGGATCATTTGGATAGAAATGCAAGGCGAAAGGTTATCTCTGAGAAAAGGAAATATTATTGGGATCCGCCATCCTTATATAGACATGGAGAAGATGGAGTTCTAAAAAGGTGTATTCCAAGAGAAGAAAGAGAAGAAATCTTAAGAAAGTGTCACTAATCGGAATATGGAGGACACTATAGACATTATAGAACTCATGCTAAGGTATGGTCATGTGGATTCTATTGGCCGGAGATGCATGAAGATGCAAAAAGATTTGTTGCAACTTGCTCAGAATGTCTAAGGACGGGAAACATATCGCAAAGGAATGCCATGCCGTTGAACTACAATTTGCAAATCGATCTATTTGATGTATGGAGAATCGACTTCATGGGACCATTCTTAAACTCACATGGGAACGAGCACATATTGGTGATGGTGGATTACATATCAAAGTGGGTTGAAGCGATTCCATGTCGCAAGGCATCGACTGAAGAGTCTATACATATGATTAAGTCGGTGATATTCCCTCGGTATGGTGTCCCGAGAATTTTGATAAGTGATGGAGGAACACACTTCACGGGCAAGGATTTCCGCAAATGCTTGGCAAGGTTGGGGATTGAACATAGGATATCTACGACATATCATCCCCAAACAAATGGGCAAGCGGAAACTTCGAACAAGCAACTAAAGGATATTCTAAAGAAGACCGTGAGCAAAGATGGAAAAGATTGGTCGAAGAAGCTCAATGATGCACTATGGTCTTATCAGACAGCACATAAGACGCCGATAGGTATGACTCCGTATCAATTCGTTTATGGAAAAACATGTCATTTGCCGATGGAGCTAGAACACAAGGCATATTGGGCGATGAAAGAGATGGATTTCGATGAAGATGCCGCTAGAGTTAAAAGAAGAATCCAAATAAGCGAGTTGGAGGAGTTGAGATTGAAAGTGTATAATAGTGCAAGCATCTACAAAGAAAGAGTGAAGAGATGGTACGACAAAAGGTTACAAAGAAAAGAATTCAAAGAGGGAGACAAAGTTCTATTATACAATTCAAGATTCAAACTCTTCGGTAAAGGAAAGTTGCAAAGCAAATGGGATGGACCGTACGTTGTTCACTCAATTTCACCGACGGGAGCGGTAACAATCATGGACGTCAAAGGAGACCAATATGTGGTGAATGGGCAGCGACTTAAGGTTTTCTTGGAGCCTGACGTTGTGCCTCTTCACTACATCGAAATCTACACCATGATGGAAGAACCGGAGCGTCAAGCCTAACGACGCTAAACAAGGTAACTTTGTAAATATTCCTTTTTAGTTTTTATTTTCCCTCTGTTTTTCTTTGAGTTTTTCTGGTTCCCTACCCCTTTTCGGGGTCGGTTTTGCGTCATCTTTTGGTATGTTGGAGATTAGGAAAGTTTAAACCGGTGTCCAGGAGCTTGCGCAGTTTAAACTTGGAAAGATTGGACTTCTTGTTCAAGTCTTTCGGGACATAAATAGAGACACCATGGAGATCCTAATTCACATCTTTTTCCAATCTACAACCACCACCTCGTGAACCAAAAGAGCTAGGGCATCATCCATGAGCATGGGCGTGGAAGTTGAAGCATTGGCGATGAAGGAGGGGGGTGTGCCGGCCGGCACAACCTCACCCGGCCGGCCGGCCCAGGGCCATCCTGTGGCGGCTGGCGAGCTCCTTCGCACGGGAGGGAAGGTGCCTAGCAAGAAGATCGCCGAACGCCATCCCGTTATCATCTTGAGTGACGACGAAGCTAGCATCGAGACGCGCTCCGTCATCGTCCTCCCAAGGCGCTCTAAACGCCTCCTTGACGTGAAGAGGAAGAGTTACATGGAGAAAACTCCCGAGCCCAAGGACTTTGGAGGAGATAGTGATTGGAAAGACGACCGGAGTGCCGCATCGTGGGGCGCCGCCGGACGCGATGATGACGACGGGTACATATGGGAGGATGAACCAAAAAAAGTGGACAAGCCAGAGGAGAATCGCCGTGATGAGCCTAAAGAAGACGAACCCGAGGGCGGCGAGGATCCAAACTCCCCCGAGCATCACAATGGGTGTTGCCGTCCATGCCGTGAGAATATTCATTCACTCTTCGAAGCCCTAGATGAGTGCCTCCAATCTTTCGAGTTGCTTAATCGAAAGGTGGAAGATTTTAAGCGGCAATCGGATGGCGACTTCAAGTTCCTCAACCGCAATGTGAGGATCCCTTTTAGCATGTATGGGAACTTGAAGAAGCAAGGAGAAGGGAGTAGCAACCTTGCTAAGTGCAATTGCCCGGGGTGCCGTTGAAGAAGTTTGCGAGCGTCTCACCCGTGTGATTTATTTTCTTACGACGAGGACGTCGTAAAATCTAAGCATGGGGGGGAGGTGTGACGCGTCGTGTTTTTAAATTTTCTTTAGCCGTTTTTCGCCGAAAGCTAGTTGATGTGATTTTGAAAGTCTTAATGCTAGTGTGAGTCTTTGTGAGAGTCTTAAATTAGCGTGTGTGAGAGTCTTAATTTAGCGTTGAGTCAAGAAAATCAATAAAAAGAGTCTTTTGAATAATTGTTGGATCGAACAAATTTACTTATGCATTCAAGTTTTTACCTTATTTCTTTAAAGTACTTGTTCATGAGCATTGTCTTGGAATTGAATCTTAGTTGTGGAGCTTATTATCTGATTTATCCTTACAAATACTCATACCCGATCTTGAACTAGTGCTTGGTTTTTAATGATACTTGCTAGTAAGGCTAGAATTGGAGAAAATTTATTTTATCACTCTTTTAAAACCCCCGCAAATGCAAGGTTGATCTAGTTCTTGTCAAGTTGAGAGTTATATCCTATACCTACCAAAGCCACTATATAATCGTTCCACCATAAGCATTGGAGGTGCAATGAGTTGAGTTAGGATTTCTTTCGCTCGGAAGTTTTAATTTTGATCAATTATCATGTCCTTGATTATCTTATCTCTTATTTGCTAGCCTCGTCAATATTCGGTAATGAGAGTTCTTCATTGGAACAACTCATATGATCTACTGGATTCCAAAACCCGAACCCAAATTTATCTTATTTTATTATCTTTTCCTTGAACACAACCTATTATCGGAAGATTTGTTCTCTTTCTGGGCGAAGTTTGAATAAAATATAATCTGAGAAGAGAGCAAGGAAGGAGTACGAAAAGATTGAACCGGAACCGAGTCGAGGAGACCCCAGGCCGGCCGGCCTGGACTCTTTGAGCCGGTCGGCCTAGCACCCTCCTGCTGCGGTTCGAGCTCCAAAAAATTATGGAGTTTCCTCGGTGTTTTATTTGTCTATTTGCATGAGGAATTGTTCAAGGGAGGTTCAGAGAAGAGAAGGAAAATTCAAGAAAGAAAATTCAAGAAAGAAAGGAAGAAGAAAAGAAAAAAAATATATATAAATATGAGGAAAAGGAAAAAAAGGAAAAAATGCAATAAAAGAGGGAAAGTTCTATAATTGGAAGAATAAGAGAGGTGCAAAGGAAGACCGCCTCATTGTTGAGAACAAATCTTCTTTCCCAACCATGTGCAATCCGACAACGAGGATGTCGCTTGTGCCTTGAAGTCAATTTTTATATGCCCTTGCACATGTCCACCATTCTAAATCTTCTTATCCTTGAAACCCCTCACATTATGGTAACATTCTCATGATCATTGGCTCAGAAGGTTAGCAACCGTTAGAAAGTTTTCTTAATTTGACAATATGTGTATTTACTTTGCTAGCCCTACCTACAACTCCACTTATACTTGAGAGACTTGAGTTGTGAGTTGAGAGCTTGCAAAGTAGGATAGCCACTTATATTGAGAGACTTGAAAGGACTTGTGCAAGAACTTTGATCTAACTCTTGTTGCAGGGAGATTGTTTTCAAAACCTAAGAAAAACCTCCAAGGAAGGCAAGAAAGTAAGTGTTGTTGATTTTCAAGATTTCTAGCTAAAGGTAAGAGATTGTGGAGTAATGTCTTGGATAGATTTTTGAACACCCATACTTTGATTATCCTCGTCGCTCCACTGACATTTACTTGAAGATATTTGGTTACACTTGTTTGTTTAAGTATGTTTTATAGAGCAAGAGCTTTTGTGCAACCCCGTTGGAAGATTTTAATAGCTTGATTTACTCGAGGATGAGCAAAAGCTAAGCATGGGGGAATTGTTGACGGTCGTTATTGGTACACTTTTAGGGCTGATTTGGCATTGGTTTTGGACTAATTCTTATACTAACCCGCCACTTGGCACCTGAAATAACCCCGTTTTTGAGTATGTCTTGTATTTTGGACTATGTTGTGAATTTGCAGAAAATACGACATATTTGGCGGAGTTTGACGTGGACCAAAGTACCTACATGGATAAGGATTGAGGAAGAGAGCCAGCACGCGAAAGATAGAGAGCAGAGAAGCCAGAAGGAACCTAGGACGGCCGGCCTGGAGGCTCTGGGCCGGCCGGCCTAGCCCGTTCCGAAGCCTGTTCGTGCTCCCCTTTCTTCAGCGCGAAGTAAATGCAAACCCTAAGGGTTCCAGCCGCCGACATCCATCAAAGACCTATATAAACACCTCCGAGGGCGCCGTCAAGTCATTCATCGCATGAGCCATCGAGAAGATTAGATCTAAAGCCACCATTGGAGAGAAACACAAGGAGGAGACGCCGCCGGAGGTCCTACCCGTCGTCCGGGCGCCGTCTCAAGTTGGAGGACTGCGAGGAGCTCATCTTCACCGGAGGCTTCCATACCATGAATCGTGATGTCATGCTTAGCTTCATGGGGTAAAGTCCTCGTTTGTCCATGGGGTTGTAAGGAGATCTTGATTTGTAATTGCCGAAACCTTTTGCGAGATCAATCTATCATGTTCTTAGTTGATGGTGCTTTTCATCCTAATAGCCGGCCCGCAGCTCTATGGGTATGCATCGCTCATTGCTTCGCATACTTAGATCGCATCAACAATTCATGTTCCTATAGCTCGATAGGTGAGTACCCTCGTGTAGTGACAGTATGCGGGAGAGAAAGTGTTGAGTTTGGTTCGCATCTTATTGATAGATTTGATTGGTTTTATCCTGCTTGGCGATTACATCTCATAGTGATCCTAGACCATATGGGCAAATATTTCCATACCTTGTGTACTCCTCTCTACCGCTCGTAACATTGATTAGGTTAGATTGTTCTTAGACTCATACATCGCTATTCAATCAAAAAAAACTCTCTTGCTAACATCATTAGTGCTAGGTTAAGCGTAGAAATCCCTTGTTCCGTGGATTGATAAACCTTGGGGGAATACTTCAAGGGAAAAGCTACAACCGATCCGTGCGCTTGCGGTTCGTAATTGGCGTGCCTAAGGGCCGTCAACACAGGGCGCTGCGACGGGCCACGCGCCACGTCTGCGCTTTACCGGAGTCCTAGGAGTGCGCTTGATTTCCTGGTTGGGAAGCCATACGTTTGTTTAGCGTATGCCTCCCAGTATGTCGCTGCGGGCTTTTTTCCGCTATCCCCGTCCTGGAGGACGGGGTAGCGGACGCCGGTGTGGACAGCCTAAAGCCGTCGCCATTCGCCAAGCTCCTGTGCGCCAAACTAGAATGCACTGCGGCGTCGATCGCCAATAATAGAACAGAGAGACAGAGGTGTCCGCCTCGCCTCACATCTGCTCTCCTTCACCTCACTACTCCCTCCGTCCATTTTTATAGACGCCATATGATATGGCACGGTCTCCCAAATTACATTTTGACCATTAATTTATTTTATATTATATTATTTATGATTATAAACTTATAATTATTGAAGAGCACATTTTATTACAAATCCAATCATATCAAATTTACATCATAAAAATAAAAATTATTGATTAAATTGTTGGTCAAAGATAATAAGATTTTAATCTTTTTTTTTGGCGAAAGACCAGTACAGACACAGACGCTCACACACGCACGCACACTCACCCCTATGAATACACGCATGCAAACCCTACCCCTATGAGCACCTCCGAGAGACTGGGCCGGCTGTTCCGATCTTGAGATTGACGAAGTCACCACAGGCGCCTCGCTATTGACGGGCCAGTCGCCTACCACTGAAAGAAAAACGCCGGTTAAATCCTGAAATAAATCCAGAAAAATATGACACCCATGCCGAGTCGAAGACTCATAACCCGGGTGGGCAGGTTCCACCACAATGAACCTGCGTACGCCTTAAACGGAGGGAATATCTACTTCGGCCTTGTTTAGATTCACCAAAAGGCACCAATTTGATCAAAAGTAACGCATTGAAAATCGTGCACTCTCTCTATTTTTACGCTTCTCAATGCATTTTTTCTAGAGAAAATTCGACTAACTTCACCAAACTAAACAGGGACCTACTAGTCAGCAGTAGCACTCAGCAGAGCGCAGCAGGCAGGACACGACGGCGGCGAGGTGAGCGGTCGGCGTCAGGCGTGCACGCCCCGCCCTGTGTGGAGGCGGGGAAAAC
This sequence comes from Alloteropsis semialata, assembly GCA_004135705.1. Classification (NCBI taxonomy): domain Eukaryota; kingdom Viridiplantae; phylum Streptophyta; class Magnoliopsida; order Poales; family Poaceae; genus Alloteropsis; species Alloteropsis semialata. The sequence goes on from CM014278.1 coordinate 51,378,416, forward strand.
GTCGCCGCCGCGACGGCGACGCGTTCGGTACGTGGCGTCCGCATCCGCGGCTCCGCGGAAAAGTTGCCCAGGTAGGACGCTAGGCTGCCCATCAAGTGTCCACGTCGGAGGCTCTCGGAGCTAGCGCGCCCGCCAGTGTGGAAGTCGCCCACCCGATAAGGCCTGCCGGCTGCCGCCGGCAGCTGCGGCGACCCACCCCGCCCGCTTGGATTCATCCGCCGCCGTGCCTGCCGTGCGCCGTGCGCGCTCCCCGGCGTGCCATGCCAACCGGACTCCTTGTTAACGGGCGCCGTTTCCCGGATTGAGGGTGCTAGCTAGAGTACCACCCATCTCCATCGGTGGGCCCGCTCTCAGAAAGTTGGGACGTTGGCATCGACGCGTCGTCTCTATCTGCTGACTCGCCGAGCTTGCCACGGCACAGCAGTTTATAAGATCGGCAGCGAGCAGAGCACAGCGCTTGCTCATCCAATATTCCCAAGTGTCTACCCAAAAAAAAAGAACCGATCCATCTGCATTGCAACTTGCAAGTCATCGCATCATCAGCTCGATCGTAGCTCGCTAGAGGAGAGACCATGGATTCCTCCCCGTCTCACTCCTCGTCGCCCAACCCGGTCGGCCTCTGGTTCTGCCAGATCTCCTCGGGCCTGAAGGGCAGGTGGCAGGCCTGCCGCGCCGAGCCGCAGCAGGGAGCCAAGATCTCCGGCGCCGGCGCCGGCACGGGGGCGAGGCAAGCCAGAGCAGCTGACGCCGCGGGCGGCAAGGACGACGAACCGACGAGGAAGGCGGCGGCGACCGCGTCCACGTGCCGCCGCGACGCGATGCCGGAGGCCACCGTCTACCTGCTGCTCGACCGGTTCGCGCCCAGCTGAGAGACGAACCGGTCGCGGCGACGGATCACAGTGATGGAGCGATGACTCGAGAGTGTCCCATATCAATCCGGCTCGCCGTTGCTTGTTCCACAGTGGTTGCTGATCCTGTACAGTTTTTTTTTTCTCTTTCTTTGCACATACGGTTCCTGCATATGGTTTCCTTGCTTCTTTTCTGCTCTTTGCCCTGTACCCTTGTGTAACTCTGCATGGTTCCTGCTCTTTGACCTGTGCCCTGGCCCGTTCGTTTTCGTTGGAAAAGTACCCTTGGAACCATTACAGCTGGAATGGCACCTGGAATGGTTCCTGCCTCGTTCCAGGTCAAAACGAACGGAGCCTGGCTTACACCTTCATCTTGCGCGTATGAACAATAACAAGGCTCTGCTCCTTAATTTTTTCTTTTGCGGGAAAAGAGAGATCTTTATTAACTAGAAGGAGTTGGAACTACAATCATTTACACAGGTGCATGTCCTACCCAAACTACGGAATGACGATTCCTTCTAGCTAATGTTGCTAATTCATCGGATACTTGATTACCATCTCTCTTAATCTGAGCTATCTTCCAATCCATCAGTAGGCGAGATAGCTCCTTCCCCTCGGCAATCAAGAAGCTGATCACTGATCTGTCCCTTTTCTCACACGGGTAGGCCTTGATTACCCGAGCACATTCAGTTTCCACAATAACTGGCCCATTGCATATGTGAATGAACAAAATAACAAAAATATCAAGAGGATGCCGGTATTGTGATTCCGCTACATGTTTTTTCTTAATTATCAAGCACAATCAAATTGTGTTTATTACCGAATTGGAGCATTCTGCAATTTCAAACAGGGCAGTAGACTCAACCACTCATGAAAGCGAGAGCTACCTTCACAAGACTTTTAGTAGGAGAAGTGGTGGGGCCCACGCCAACGAAGGGGCAAAATCGTCTTTTCACATCCCATTTAACCGGATGGAAAACGGAACGGAGTGTCAATTTAGAAATGAAAGTTAAAGTCAGTGTCAAATAGGGAAGGAAAAAAACTTTAGAGCAAAAAAAAAGAAACGAGTCATTTTCTCAGTATCAAATATGGAATTTTCTCTATGGCCTATCAGTTAAACAGATGTTTTGACAGTCTATATAAAAAATCTTGAACCCAATAAATATCAGCTGGTCAACCGAAACATCTAGACATCTCGTGCATGCAGGCGAATTGACACTTCAGATTCGTGGGACAAACAATATGCGTTTTCTTTTTTCTCTATGGGCTATTAGTTAAACATATGTTTTGACAGTCTATAAAAAAATCTTGAACCCAATAAATATCAGTTGCTCAACTGAAACATCTAGATATCTCGTGCATGCAGGCGAATTGACACTTCAGATTTGTGGGAAAAACAATATGCATTTTTTTTCTTTTAGATATGAGTCATTTTTGGCATAGTTTGTCTTTACAATACCCTTACTTATATATATGATATGATGGCATTATGTACTTTGGTAAAAGACTACAGAAATGGCTAGAGTTTTCCACTATGTTATACTTTTTAAAGAAATAAAAAAGTAAACATAATCACTTGTAATTTATACAATAACATGCTGCTAGTATGTATGACACCATGTTGTATTATGATGCGTTACATTAATATATATAGGTGTTTTCACTGCCATTTAGTTAATTCGAATCAAAATGAATTAAAACATTTCAATACAAAAATATATGGAAGAGAAATAGTATAATAACATCTTTTTTAATACCGGATCCTATGTTCGATTTGATGAATGAATCAACTTCAGGATGCACGACTTCACCACACAATACACGAACAAACGCATGGCTTACATCAGACATAAATCTATGAGAAGATTCAAGTTTGATAAGATCATATTGTGGTACATGTGGTCGAGTTCTATCTAGATTTGGAGTGGCAAAGCCAGCACTTGGTTGCTGCAAAAAGGATGCATAAGAACTTACATGAACTTCTTCTTCAAAACGTCGAGACAGACTGTAGCCATGATAGTTTTTAGGGTCAATTTTCTCTATGACAAATAAAATTTCTTCCACAGATTTGAACTGCACATTGTTAAAAAAATAATAGTTCGCATTAAAAGAACAGACATCCTTACTATTTATTTAAGTAAAACTAAGAATATTAATATGAACCTGCACTTGTTCTAAATTTCCCTCAAGATCTTTAGCCGCAACGAGGGCATTATCATCCCAAACACATATACGTGGTATTGTATCCGCAATAATCTTTTGACCAATAACCAAGTAATCATAATAAGCTTTTTGAGAGTTTTTACGAAAAGTGTCCAACCCCTTGTGAAGAAACTCACAAATAGAAGTGCTCCAATCATATTCCTTGATATCTTTCACAACAACAATCCCCTCGTAATAATGAAAACTAACACTATCATTACTAGAAGGGCAAAGAAATATGCCAAGGGTAATAAGAAGTAATATCCGACCAAATCTTCAGTAACTAGCTTTCTTCGATTTTGTGTCTCTAAGAATAATGGACTTTGCATGAGGAGAAGTACTTTTAGGAACCTTCCTACCACCATATGGAATTCCATGGATCTCATGCACTGTAACTACATCAAACTTAAAGGAACTACCACCAAACTTAAAACACCTAGACTTGGTGTTATAATGACGTGCAAGCCAAATAATGATAGGATTTGGCAAAGAAGTGCAGTTGTGAGATAGAAGAGAACCAAATCCTGACAACTTAACAAGTTCTTTTTGCTGACCATTTAACTTTGCAATGAGTTTAGACATCTTCATAAGTGAAAATTGGGAAGTAAAGCTCTGCGAAAAATGCAATACATAAAAAAATCTATATACATTAATCAACTTTAATACAAAATTTATATAAAACTTTATACAGAAAGCTTAATATGAAAAACATTTTATGCAAAAGTTACAGCAAACAATATTTATGACAAACATTATTTACAAAGATTACTGCAAAATATTATAATGTGTAGTTAAATGTCAAACTTGAATACAAACATGGAGATAAAAATTAAAATTCCAGCAGTACAATAACATGCATAGTTACATACATAAAAGCATAGAAATATCACATACCATAGGCTTCCTATGCCTTGAATCATTGCTTTGACCACTTTCATTACCAGAACTCTCTTCGGATTTCTGCTTTGACCACTTTCATTACCAGAACTCTCTTCAGATTTCTGTAGGGGAAATTAATATCAAAGATTAAAGCCTGTGTGCACATGAACAACGCAAAAAAACACAATGTTAAGATTATACATTACCATTGCTCCAGAACTTGATATTTTATCTGCACTGGTTGGGACACTTTCTCCAGAATGATTATCCTCATCATCCATATCAAACTACAAGATAAATTACAACCACTAACATCAATCACATTGTCATTCAAAATCAACAACCGAAATGTACAGGGGTTTTCTTAAACCCAACCACATCATTCAACCTCCATTGTAGATTTCAAACTAAAACTGAAATTACATATCCAAAACGTTAATATCCAACCAAAAAATATGCACTGCCAGTGCCCGAGTTTCATTCAGTCCAACATGTGCCATGCCCCACCCACTGGCGGACCCAATGGGTGGGCCAGGTATGCCACGGCATACCTAAAATTTCTGGCTCACCTGGTAAAAAAAATCTAACACCCATATCCCAAAAGCCCAAGGCCCATACGCACACATATCTCAGGTTCTCACGCACGTACAGGCTCGCGAGATTGGGCGAGGCTCCGCGGGATTGGCGAGTCGCGGCTCCGCCTCCGCCTCTGCCTCTGCCGGTCGCCGGACGGCGGACGCCGGTCTGCCCCTGCCGCCCTGCGACTTCTAATTTGTCTTGTGAGCAGCTGAGCACTCCGTCTCCCTCAAGCCATCGACTTCGTTGCTGCAATGCTGCTGCGCCGGCGCCGCATCCGCCGACGGCGACCGGCGACCGCTGCCGTTTGGCTGCACGCCGGCGCGGCGACGCTCTCTTTGGGAGCCGCAAGCGTGACCTTTGTAGCTCGGCCCTCCACTCCTCCAGATTGATAGCTCCACACACTCACTTTGAATTATAGGTATGAATTTTGTGAACCCTAACTGTAGCTCTGTTACAAACCATGGCTAAGGATCCAAAAGGCTTTGCAGACGTTGAAAGAAACGCTCGCGTCTCCCCCGCGTGGGAGACACGGGCGACCGCGACTCCCCTCCGCAGCCGTCTCTCCGCTGCCGCCCCCCTCGCCGCGCCGCTGCCTGAGCGAGCCGCCGGAAGTCCGTGCGGCTCGCCATGAGGGCGGCGGCGGGGCCTCTTCCCCGTCCTCCGGCGGATCTGGCGGGCGCGGCCGCCTGTGCTGCCGTGGAGGGGCTCGCCGGCGTC
>CM014278.1:51384640-51418971 GCA_004135705.1 Alloteropsis semialata
CGCCGGCGTCAGCGGCGCTCCACAGCGGGCGAGCCCGTGGGGCCACGGATCCGCCTTGGCGCCGGCCGGATCCGGTTGCTTTGCCGCCTGGGAGTGCGAGAGGCGTTGGGGGCGCGGCGTAGGCGCACAGAGGAGCTAGCGACGGCGCAGCTGCGGTGGTGGTGCGGCAGCTGCGGGCGGATGCGCCTTGGCCGGTCCTGGCGCGGTGGCGGCATCGCGCTGGCGAGACTACGGCGGCTGGTCGGCAGGGCTACGGGCGCGGCGTGCTGCTCCATCTTCGGCGGCGTCCTGCGGCGTCCCTAACGGCGGTGCAGCACTGCGGCCGGGGCGCCGGCGTCCTGCGGTGGGTCCCCAACGACGGCGTGGTGCTGCGGCCGGGGCACCGGCGGTGACGGGTGGTGTGGCTGGCGGCTGCCGTGAGTTGCTCGCTGTGCCATGGTGGCATGGCTGGGGCTCTGGCGGTCGGGACGTGCGACAATGGAAGGAGGCTTCTGCAGTGTGGTGTGTGGGGATGCGGCGGAAGCGTCGCTCTGGTGGGGTGGCCGTGGCGGTGGTGCCGGAAGCCTTGCACCGTGCGTGTGCAGTGGGGTTGGATGCTCTGTGCGAAAGCTTGACGGCGGCGTTCTCGGACGTCACTTTCCCTGTTGGGGGCGTCATTGGAGCTACATCCCTGCTGCACAAGGTCTCTGGGTGAAAACCCTGTCCACCTCTGGAGAGCGACGGCGGCGCCATTGGCGTCGTGCCCTCCTTGGAGGCGTCGTCTTTAGAGACCTCGCTCGGCTCGGCGGACGGCCCACGGTCTATGGCGGCTTCGGCCGGTGTTGGCAATTCCGTTGTGTGGCGTGCCGGAAGGGGTTTGATTACCTCATGCCAAGGCGGTTGCTTTCTTGTTGGTGGTCCAGGGTCGTCGTTTGGTTTCCGTTTGGCTGCTTGCAGCGGACCGCGGCGGCTGGCGTTGCTCTGCAACTGTCAGTTCGGTGTGGGACGGCGTCCGAGGACGGCGCTTGCGGCAACGGCAACGAAGGATGACTAGGCTTGCAGCGGATCGCGGCGGGTTGTTCAGCATGGCTGGACCCACCCGGTGCGGTACAACGGCGGAAGCCGGCGCAATGCGACATTCTTGGGTTGCTGGTTTGACGGCGGTGGCATCCTGCGTGGGGGAAGCAACAGGATGAAGTTGATTCACGGCGGCGGTTCGGTTGTTGATACAGTTCTTTGAGGGCGGGGCAGCTGTGCTCGCTATCTCGACGACAACTTATGAAACGAGTCCGGAGCGTGGAGCTTGGTGGCGGGCGTGGCGTGGCCCCCGCGCACGAGAGAGGAGGAGTCCAACGGCGGATGTGGCGAGGCCCCCGCGCGTTGTTTTTGCTCGGTCTCGGTGTTTTCATTCCGTCAGATGGTTTGTATGCATTGATGCAGCGGCACGACGGCGAAGGGTCCTGCATGGCGGTGGCCTTCTTGGTGTGGTGGTGTCTACCCTCTTTGTTTCTCTATCGACGCTGGATCACGTTGGAGGTTCGATGACTGCAAGGGTGCGGATAGTGGGTGGGAGCTGCGGTTTGTGTCCTTCTTCGCTGTCGTCCGTCCATCTCCTCCTTTCAGGTTCTTGTACGTAGAGTTGGCTCCGCGGTGACTTGCGTCGATGACCCAATCCGACGGGGACGGAGCTTTTAGCTGTGGCTCGTGTCGATGACCCAATCCGACCGGGCGGAGTTTAGTTGAGGCTCGTGTCGATGACCCAATCCGACCGGGCGATTTTTAGTAGCCATAGTTGTTTGTTGAGTTGAGTTGGCGTGGTTCGGCATGAGTTGATGTCCCAATCCAACCGACCGGTGTTGTTTTATTTGTTGTTTGCTCAGTCTGGGTTTATTCTTCTTTTTAATATAATCGGCAGCTCTCCTGCCTGGTTCGTTTCAAAAACCATGGCTAATAATTTATTTTACAGTGATTGAACAATTGGACAGTTGCAAATTAGTGTAGCACATAGAAATTATGGATTCATGAATCAATTGATTACTGATGTATTTTCATACTTATCTGTGCTCTGTGGAACAATTGATGGGGATATTTTTTTTGCGAGAAAGGAATGGAATGGGGATATTGTTTCTCTTTCTATGCAACATCGGTATTTAACTATTTAATTTAAGACTTGAAATATAATTTTTATTCTTAGTAACAAAAGTTTCTCGGTGAAATTTAAATTTTGCTACCGAATTATGTATGGATTACCGAATTGCAAGTGGAAAAAAAAATGGTGTGGCATACCCTCCATAAAATCCTAGGTACGCCACTGGCCCCACCCACCTTAGTTTATGCAAAATCCATTACATATGTACAGTTACAACTAGCAGAATACTATTACTGGTTGGCCCCGCTCTGTATACTACTAGTTCATCCGACAACAAATCAAACAATTGCGAAACCCTAGCGAGCGATGGATGAACAGTAAAAACCGCAATACATGTGAAATCCACTGCGTGGGGACACAACCGGTGGAGGAGAGCGAGCAAACTAACCTGTAGATGGTCTCCACCGGCCGGAGGAGGAGCATCGTGGACCAGACGAGCTCCAAATCGACCGTGCAGAAAATCGCCCGGGCAGAGGAGGAAGAAAGGGAGAGTGGGGAGGGATTTCGAAACGGTAAAAGTCCAAGTTACTACCTCCAAGTATAGCCGAAGTTCACAACACCCCCTAAACTATAAAACCGTTTATTTAACCCCATGAGTTTTAAAAACCAGTTCATTTCCCACCTTTGGTGCTCAACTAAACTGGTTTTCACCACGTGGACACTGGTTTTATTCATTTTGACGATTAGATGGTCACGTCATCTCTTCTCTCCCATCCTGCCTCCCATTCTCTCCCTGCTTTCTTCTTCCATGGCAAAGCCAAAAGCAGAGAGCTTTGCACAGATAGAATTATGCAATCTCTGCGTACAAGCAGCAAGCCACAACAAGAGAGCCCCCTCCCTGATCAACCGATGCTGCTCTTGTCAGCTCAGACCGCGCATGCCTCGTCTGGTCCCGTCGGCCACAAACGCACCGGCTGCAGCTTGAGCACGCGCACCAGCATGTGGCACTACAAACCTGAGCAGGAACGGCATGAACTAGCAAGTTCATAAGCCGGCGAGGCAGTTGTGAGCATGATGCTGTCGCGGCGCGGCGGCTGTGGCCCTCGTGACGCGGCCGAACGAGCAGGGGATCGGATCAGTGAATTGGTGGTCAGCGAGCTCGTGGTGCTCGATTCCCATCGGTGCCGCGTCCCCCGACGCTCCCGGTGCTACCGTTGCCACTGGAGAAAGTCATCCAGCCATATCCCAAGCAGCGATAATGGCCGGCCAGCCAGGCCCTGGGGTTGCCAGTTACGACCTTGCTCACCCAGGTGGTTTTCCTGCCGCGGCTTTTTCGTATGGCCGCCACAGCCGCGTTGCCCCGCACCGACGACTTGACGGACCCGGCCGACGAGGATGATGATGGAGCCATCGCGCATCGCGGCCGGGCACAAGCAGCGGCCGCTCAGCCCCAGCCACCACATCGGCCATGATAGCTGACATGAGCAGCCAAGCACTGTCCACGTGGCCAAAACCAGTGGTGGTGGCCAAAACCACTCGACTTGGTCAAAACTGGTTTCAGTTGAGTGTTAAAGGTGAAAAATGAACTGGTTTTGTAAAGACAGGGGGTTAAGTAAATGGTTTTATAGTTGAAGGGGTTATGTGGACTTTGATCCTAGTTGTAGGTAGTAATTTGGACTTTTTCCTTTCGAAACAGAGCGGGGGAGACAAAAGCTTCATGAACCGAGAAAGCGGCTATAGAAGGAGGCGGTTTTCTATAAAGGAAGGCGGGGAGCGGCGAGCGGTTCCCAAATACGCAGTCGGGTAGTTGTTGGTGAAATCCAGAAAGGGAATGCAGGAGGGCTCGGATTGACCGCTAGTTTCTAAATGCTCGGGATAAGATAAACTCAACATTGTGCTTTTCTCGTCGGCTGGTGAAGGATATATATGCTTCGAGCGTGAAGGTTTGTCGCATTTTGCATTACGGATTATTAAGGATAAAAGAAAAAGGCAGACGTATATAGAATTATGGATGCTTCGAAGCTTGCCAATTTAGCCCGCAAGTGCAGCCCTAGCTTTTCCAACCCACTGTGACAGGCTGACAGCACGGAAAAACGCAGATGCTTCTTAGCTTGTTGATCGATTCCACTTTACTGTGATTGCATCTGAATCACATTCTTAATCTGGCCAATGGGACTAGATAAAATTTTCGTAGAGAGGACAGAGCCGCTAAAATCAAACCTGCATCATCCATGGAGAATATATATGTGCCCCACGACCAAGCAACGCACGGACACTGTACTGCAAGTCCGCAACAACCAGATCAGACCGTAACGCACGCGCGATGCAAGCCGCGTCATTTTCGCACGTGTGTCCGGACGAAAAATCGATCGCACCCAGACCCATCAGCTCCTTTCTCTTCCTCCGACGATCGATCCTGTGCCGACACATGATGGCGCGAGTGCGAGGCGATGGAGAGCTGCTCAGCTAGGTCGGAATCCATCACCAAATGAAAGCCTCTGCTGCGTTCTTTTCCCTACCAAAAATATCCTTCCTCTGTCAGTGGCGGCAGCCATGATCGTGACGCGCTCTCAGCTGATGCCGGCAATTCGTAGCCTTTTCCGAGGACCGTAAAACTTCTATAGCAAGTACACGCGTGGTACGTGCTGATCCTAAAAAGGCTAATCCCCGTCTGATTGCGCATTGTCTCCATCCCAACTTTATATATATAGATATATATACTATATATATATATTATATATGTGCGGTTAGCAGCATAAGCTGTTATTCCTATCGTCGTCCTCCTCGTCGCTGTCCCGCGTCTAGCTGTCTCCAATGCGACGCCGACCGGGTCGTCTCCGTTATTCACCGCCGGGTTGCATGGGCGGTGGTTGGAAGGTGGTTGGAGTTGGCTGGAAATCCTCGGCGCCGGGGCGCATGGAAGCTCTCCGGAGCTCTCTTTCTCCTCCGCCCGGCCCCGTACGTCGCTGTCCCCAATAATCCTTGCCGTCGTTTTCGGTCCCATGGTTGTTGAGACCCGGCGATCCCGCTCTAGAAGAAGGAGAAGAGACGGGGAAGGAGAAGGACGACGTGGTGCAGCGAGATTAGCAAGAGCTCATCGTTAAATATTCGTAGCCTAGCTTGTCCTCACGCACACATGTGCATGCGACCTTTTGGCCTCACGCAGCAAGTGTCGTCTGTGCGCGTGTCTGCCTCTGCCAGTATATAGGGATCCCTTGCGGTCGCTAGCTCTCGACGCCACCGCCGCGCTGCAAACTGTGTGAGCTGCTGTGCTCACAGTCTGCAGTGAGTGTGCTGCGACGACGGAGACACTACGGGGATCGAGCTGATCGCGAGCAGGCGATCAATGGAGGAGGGGCTTCCGCCGGGGTTCCGGTTCCACCCGACGGACGAGGAGCTCGTCACCTACTACCTCACCCGCAAGGTCTCCGACTTCGCCTTCGCCACCCGCGCCATCGCCGACGTCGACCTCAACAAGTGCGAGCCATGGGACCTCCCAAGTAAGCGCGATTCATATGCCGAGCTCCCTTGCCCCCACATTAACTCTCTAGCACCTGGAAGGAAAGATTTTGATCCTATTCTAAGGCACACACGCATGGAACATGCAAGATTCTGCTGTTAATAATTATTCCCGCATAGTATTTTAGGAGTAGTTAGGAAACATTTTGAAATCGAACAACAAATCGTAGCCAATTTCATATATTGTGCACAAACATCTTTACTTTTCGTGCTTCCTCTCCTTTGTGGTGTGATCTGGTGAGAACTTCAATGCCTTGACCTAGTAAATCTGTTGCATGCATAAATCAATGTCACTGTCATATGTGCACACCCTTGACTTAGTCTTTGTTTGGTCATTCAGACTTGCACAGTTGTAGTACATCGGTAAATATACGATCAAGACTAATTCAAGAACATTACTATCATTTAACTCCCGGCGATGCATGCATCCACATATGTATACATTGCTCGGCTGCCCCTAATAGGACTTCAATTTGCAATTGGTCTGCAGGCAAAGCTAGCATGGGTGAGAAGGAGTGGTACTTCTTCAGCATGCGTGACCGCAAATACCCGACCGGCATCCGCACGAACCGCGCCACCGACTCCGGCTACTGGAAGACCACCGGCAAGGACAAGGAGATCTTCCACTGCGGCATGCTCGTGGGGATGAAGAAAACCCTAGTCTTCTACCGGGGCAGAGCTCCCAAGGGAGAGAAGACCAGCTGGGTCATGCACGAGTACAGGCTTCAGAACAAGTTCCCCTACAAACCCAACAAGGTATACATCAAACTAATCCGCCAATGCTGCAACCTGGCATCAAATTAAATTCTTGCACTGGAACTTCATTATAACTCACCAGGGAATCTTGAGTACTCAGTTATTCACTGACATTCTGCAAACATGTGAAATGTTTTCCTGAAATCATGTTTTGTTGTTCCATTTTTGTTTTGGTAGGAGGAATGGGTGGTGTGCAGGGTGTTCAAGAAGTGCCAGATCATCAAGATGAGGCCGCCACAGGGCAGCCCCACGATGGACTCGCCATGCCACGACGCCAACGCCTCCCTAGGCGAGCTCGGGGAGCTCGACGTCTCCTCCATCCTCGGCGGCTTCGCGCCGGCCGCGGCGCACACGTCGTCCACCAGCTCGCCGGGCGCGCTCCACCAGGGCGCCGGCGAGAGCTTCGGCCACAGGGTGGACATGAGCGCGTACATGAGCTGGATGGCGGCGGCCCACCAGGGCGCCGCTGCGGCCGCGGCCATGCTCCCCTGGGCCACGACGCCGGGACTGTTCGGCAACGTCTTCGCGCCGAACCACCAGTTGGTGCACAAGCCGCTGCCGTTCGCCGGGTGCAGCCAGCCGCGGGACCTCGGCGGCGTTGCGGCGAACGTCGTCGGAAGTGAGCACGCCATGTTCGCAAGCTCGTTGGCGAAAGTTGAAATGGAGTGCGATCAGCAGCAGCAACCGCCAGAGCAGCAGCTGGGAATGGACGAATCCACATGGAGGGCATTCTAATCATCGCCCATATATATTATATATATAAACCAATTATCACTACGCACATCTACACCACATCGATCAACTTAGTACGTCATGCATGAACTTGTGGTCAATTAATATACATACACTTGTAGGGGAATATATTCTAGGTGATATATGGGACAAACCCATTTGGTCGAAATCAGTAAATTTATCTAGAAAAGTGCATGTTAAAATGGGACAAACCCATTAGGTCCAATCAAGTAAAGTCCAACTAGATATAGTGTACGTGTCTTTCACTTTGTGTGCTACTATACATGCAACCTGTGAGAGGCATTATAAACTTATATGCATTTGTTTTTAAGAAGGAAAGATAAAACTAATTTCTTTGTGGCTCCTTCTCAACTTGCACCTAAGTTTCACTCTTTTTCTTAAAGGAAGACACTAAGGGTCTGTTTGGTTACCTGGCTAACTCCTGGCCAGGCTCCCCAGGGCCAACTTGTTCATGTTTGGTTGCCTGTTTAAGCAACTTAGCCAGGCTCCACTAGTGCAGGGAGGGGGTCTTAGCCAGTGTCAGCGGAAGAGCCTTGCCAACGGCTAAACCGAGTCCACGGCTCAACGGCCTCAACGGCCTTGCCCAGTCTCCAGCGCATGACGCGCACGACGCGCTCTCGCCGCGCTCACAGCTCGCGCACTCGCTGCATGCTCGCCCGGTCACCGCGCCCACGCTGCCGCTTCTAGCGCTCGCCCGTTCATGCATGTATAGCTGCGGCTCGCTTGTACACTATATATGTAACACTTGAGACATGAATACGATTGTCCAGTTGCACAATTCCATTCTACAGCCAGGCTTGCTGGGAACACGATGGAGCTGCGTTTTCACGGAGCCAGGCTCTGTGCGCCCACCCACTCGACTCCACTCACCTCCCAGCTCTCTTACGTCTCGCTCCCATGGCGGAGGATCAACCAGCGGCGTGCCCCCTGGAGACCCAGCCGGCGCCCCCAGGACCGGCCGGCGGCGCAGCCCCGCGGTGGGAGACCCGACCGACAGCGCGCCCCCCATGGCCGGAGGACCTGCCGGTGATGCGGCCCCCACAGCCGGATGACCTGTCGGCGACGCGGCCCCCACAGCTGAAGAACCTGCCGGCGACGCGACCTCCACGACGGAAGACCTGGCCGGCGGCGCGGCCCCCGCGACAGGAGGACCCAACAGACGGCGCGGCCCCACGGCGGGAGACCCGATCGGCGGCGCGGCCCCACGGCGAGAGATCCGACCGGCGACACGGCCCCACGGCGGGAGATCCGACCGGCGGCGCGGCACGGCAACCTCCAAGTTCCTTTGCCTTCTCCTCTGCGCGGTGCCGCTCCCTCTTCCACCTCCTCACCTTCTCCTTAGCAGCAGGCTCTGATCCCTCCGCCCCAGCAGGCATGTGCCGCCTTCGCCGCCGCCCCCATGGCCACGGGGCTCCATTGATTTAGGCCGGTGAGCAAAGAGGGAGAGAAAAGAAGAGAGAAGAGAAGGGGAAAGAGATGGAAGGTTGCGGTAACTCCACCTCTGATCAGGCCAAGGTTATCCTATCTCTGTAGCCAGCCAACCAAACACAGTTATACATTAGTCAGGCCAAACTAAGCCATACAACCAAATAAGCACGCCTTGCATCTTCTAAGCGAGGCTTGGTCTGGCCAGGCTTAAGATTCTAGCCTGGCTAGACTTAGTCGAGCAACCAAACACACCCTAAACATACGAAGATGCTCGCATCGCATACACACTCGGCGCTCTATAACCAGGGGCGAATCTACGTGGTCAGCTGAAGCATAGCTGACCCCAGTGCTTAGTGCTTGACCCCGATCACATATTTTTCTAGATTCGCCCCTATCTATAACCATATGCATGCGCGCTCTATCCTTATGAGCAATCTGAGAGATGGGAGTATGGGACTGACGTCTCTTTGAGACCCACGAAGCCAATACAAATACGTCAATTTTTCTACCATTGAAGAAGAAATAGTCTTAAATCTGAGCACTCGTACCTAGTTATAAACTCAAACCCATGTGGGCAGGTGCAGTCTGCCAAAGCTAAGTGTTTTTCTTATTTAAGGATAAGGATCACCAAGGTATCGTGAGTTATAGATCTAAGAATTTTTCTAGCTAATTATTAGTTTGGATAGATGCAAAATTTACTTCTCATGCAACTCTCCACATTATCTAGATTTTGTATATTTTTATATCATATTTAGTTGGGATTTCTTTTTCATCCAGCTTTATGTATACTATCTATTTTGTACATTCATTATTACTCCATCACAGCACATGTACGTGCGGTATATGATCCATATCTTTTTTTTATTGTAACTCTAATATTTTCTTGATCAGTACGTATATAGCTGACGTCATGTGCCATTATTATATAGATTTTAAAATGTTGGAAAATACGACTAAAAAATGTTAGGCAATGATTCTAGCCAAGTGGCAAATAGTTAATAGGCTCAAAATAACGCTTATATATGATTAGCCAAGTCTCTCTGGACTTAATTGGTTGCGAGAGAGAGAAAAATCTGTTGCCTCCATATTTTGATTCTTTTATGTAAGAATTTCTAACCTATTTTTCCTTTTCCCTTGGCGACCAGGAAGGTTAGTCCTCTCCTTTATTTATATGAAAAGGATGGATGCCTCTCTAAGGCGGGTGTTTATTTTCCGTGTAGGTTATATAATTTAGCTTGTAGATCAAAGATAATGGTAAAAAACCATCATAGATCACCAAAATAACATAAGTAAGTTGCACTCATTGGTAGCTTATTTTATATTATTAGGTGGTCTATGGTGATATTTTTATCTTGAAGCCCATGGTCCATAAACTAGATTATATAATTTAAGGGGGAAACAAATAAACGTGGCCCATTTGTTGAACACGTGTACATGTCTCGTTGCATTGGTTATTTCTACTTACGTTAGTTACGTGGGAACAGAATTTGGTTGGTTGCATAATATGGTACGGCAGAGAGCAATTAGCAGGAATTTGTGGCCAGAAGATATATCCTTTTGTTGTTAGTACGATTGGCTTGGGCGCTTGTTTTCTCAACCAAACGCACTATATAATGACGCTTTTCCGGAGCATTTTGCACGTGTCGTTCCCTCTTAAATCTTAATCTCCTTCTCTACAAATACCTCACCACTGCTGGCTGCTGCAGCTCTAGCGTCGTGCCGACTGCCAAGGCATAAAGCAGGACAAGACAAAATTAAACATGAGCCATATGCATGATTTACATGCGGCAGGAGAATAGTAGTGTCTTTCACCAAGAATACAGGAGCAGCTGCCGCACTGAATTACTGAACTAATAAGTAATAATAATAAGGCAAATTCAGCTGCAGCATTGCTGCTATATCAGTGCAAAAAAAAAGAGACAAGTGTTTATCAGTTTAAACTAAATATAATATCTTCACAGAAAAAAGTTACTAAGATGGTAGATTCATAGTACAATGTCTGGTCCTCTAGAAGCTCAATCAAAGACATTGTACTATAAATTCTAGGCCTACATGCGCCTGTTTCTCCTCTTCTCTTAACGGGCTCTGTTCTTGTTGTCCTTCCTTGGGCTTATTATTTTTTTAGTGAGCTGGGCCGTGGTTCCCGGCTCCCCGTGCTGGGCTGCTTGTGCCCTCTACATCAGGCTATGGGCCTCCTATTTAATTTTTTCTGATCTGGAACATTCAAGCCCTAATACTATGCAGCCCAATCAGTATTGGAGCCCAAGTAACCCTACGCGGGCATAATGACCGGTCCGCTAAGATTAGCTAGGATACGCTACATATCCCCTCTATGTTTTT
Source organism: Alloteropsis semialata (assembly GCA_004135705.1). Classification (NCBI taxonomy): domain Eukaryota; kingdom Viridiplantae; phylum Streptophyta; class Magnoliopsida; order Poales; family Poaceae; genus Alloteropsis; species Alloteropsis semialata. The sequence continues at coordinate 51,395,505 of CM014278.1, forward strand.
TTTTGCGGGTCCATATCCTCTATGTTACACAAGATTTAAAAAAAAACTTCAAAAAGAAAAAGATTAAAAAAAACTCCTCACACTATTAAGCAGCAACCGTAAAATTCTGTCCACTCTATTTTTTTTCTTCTTTCTTTTACCATCTTACTATTATTAATTGGAGGCTACTTTTGAAGCCTCCAAGTGAAGCCACCTAGGATCCTAGGTGGACACTCTAGAAAAAGTGTGAAATCCTAGAAATTCTCATAAAAAAGTAAAACATCTGGCCATCAATTGGATACTCAAATCATCATAGCCATTACTTCTATTATGTTTTTTAAAAAAATTACCCACCTATTCCATTATAAAAATAGCTTAAAGTAACCCCCTAAATCTATATCTAAATTACCCACCTCTATCATCATATAAAATAAACAAAATAATCCTCTAATCTTAATCAAAATTAACCACTTATGCCATTATAAATAACTTAAATTAACCCCTTAACTTTACATTTATATTACCCACATATGTCATTACTAAAAATAACATGAGGTAAAGCTACATTTGAATCCAAATCATCTTAATAGAAAATATACACCAATATAAGATTCTAAATCGTGTATTTCACGCTTTGTTGGTTTATGATATAGTGATTAAGGTATATACGCATGACGTGTGTTGTCATTTATAAAGATACAGGGGAAGTGATGAGAATATAGATTTCTGTGTTAAAATTATAGTTCAAACTTAGGCTTTATTAAACAAATTCGAGCGCATACATGTGATGCAAAGTAAAAATTTAAAGATTATAAATGTCTATAAAAATATTATAAAGTAATTACTCACTAAAATATATCACAATCGGATGAAAATAATAAGTATATATCTATATAGGTATTGTGTTCAAATATTTAACAAATGAGAGATAGCTCAAGGTAATAGTCTGGTAGCAATGTAGCCTTAATTTTTTAATTGGAGACTCCGTATTAGTTCTTACAAGACACACTAGAAAAAAAAATCCTAGAAATTCTCACAAAAATCAGAAACATCAATCATGTAAACTCTAATAATCATGGTCATTGGTCTATTATAATTTTTAAAAGTTACCAACCACTATCATTATAAAATATTATAAAATAAACTCTAAAACTATATGTAAATTATCGAGCTATGACATTATAAAAAATAATTTAAATTAACCCCATAATATTTATCTAATTTACTATGCATGTCATTATAAAGGATAACTTAAAATGACATTCAAAATTTGTATCTAAGTTACCCATGTATGTCTTTATTAAAGATAACTTAAACTAAACGCCTAAATCTTAATCTAATTATCTTCATATCCATCCTACCGAAAAGTTACCTATTTATCATTATTAATATAGAAATAATAAGTTAAGGTATACACGTATGATAAGTGTCACCATGTAGACTATTTATACATGTATATGTGAGAAAGTGATGAAAAATATTGATGTTTGTGCTAAATATAATGTATAGAGGTGCGATACAAAATGAAAAAAAATGTGTGGATGAAAAAAGGTTATAGAGTACTTACTAATTAAAAATCAATCATAAATAAAAAAGATGAGTACACATCTATATGATTATTATGTTGAAGTATTGAAAAAATGAAAGAGTAATATGTAAACAATTTTGTTTATTAGGTAGAAGTTTAATTTATAAATAATTTTTAAATATAACTACTTTTTAAAATATTAGTCCGTGCGGAAACACGGGTTGATGGACTAGTAGTATAAAATACATATATAAAATACATAGTTCGAAGAGAAATATTTCTCGTACAAAGTAAAATTTACCCTTCTAAATTCATATTATTTTATTACATCGCCTCTGACACTTTGGCACTTTACTGACATCCACGTCAGCCTACGTGTATAAATTATAAATAGAAACCTTTGCACCGTTGTTGATACACAGCTGTTGTTGATTACGTGCACTTCATCATTCACATCACCAGTGTGAGAGAGCACATGCACAACCTGTTTGTTTTCTCCATAGATTATATAATCTAGCTTATAGTTGAAGGGTAACATGGTAAAAGGTCACCATAGACCACAAAATAATCTGAAATAAGCTATCCATGTGCAGCTTATTTGAGATTATTTGGTGGTTTTTTTGAACGGACGGCTAAAGACTTGCCGAATTTTTATTAGAAGGAAAAGAAAAACATCAACAACAGAAATACAACTTTGGAGGTCTCCTTTCCTCATAAGAAAACAACTATGTGAGGCTCCTCCCACTTGAAACAAAAAAGCCAATCAAAAACACAAAAAGAAAGAAAGGAACAACTATGTGGGACCTCTCCCACTCGAAACCACCCTCTGAAAACCAGATGTGGAGAGGCCTAGTCAGAGCCTAAACAGATAAACTCAACTATGGAGCTCATGCTTCATCTGTAAATGTCGATCTCGTTGCCAACTTATACTACTGAGTATCTTCCTTGATTAGAAAAGCCACTTGTCGCACGGTTATAAATTTGACAGGAAGGAGCCACTTGACGTTGGTGCCATTTGATTAGCAATGCCACTTTTTCATTCCACAAAAAGCAGGTACCAGTTTTTAGAGCCACTAGAATGATCAATTCTGGTTAAGGCTGGATTGTTCTTCTCATTGCTCCAAGTAAATTTGTACCCTTTAAGTCCAGTTCCATGGGATGTGTCACATCGATCGTGTTCTTGAAACGATTCATCATTCTCCTCTCCAACTAGTTATTGCTAACATGACTAACCAAAGTGATGACTAAACGACGGATTACCAACCCATTGTCAGCTCCTAGGTCCCTTGGGCATCCATCTCGATTGGTGCTGGGCCAACCGTGCTCTTCTTCCCCTTCTTGTTCTTGGGCTAATTTTCTTGCTCCACTAGTACCTTGATTGCCTCCATCTTCAGTTTATTCAGCGGTTCATGGAAGTGCTGTGCAAAATGATCAAAGTCCAGATTGGTCTTCTGTTGTGGTCTTGGTGATAATTCCCCTAACTTGTTGATCAGAACACACTGAGCCAGTTGAATACTATCTTTGTCAGGGTTTAGCTTGGCCTTGTCGGCCAATCTGACACTTTTTCTCTGTGTCGTAGCTACTTCCTGTTGTGATATTGTGCTTGGGGAGGGATTAGCCCGAGGTGAAGTGTGCAAAATTGGTTCAGGTGGCTTGCACGAGATAAATTCAAGGAAAGTGGCTATATCAGTGATTATACTGTCTTCTCCATCTCCTCTTTGTATCTCACTACTAGGATCCTGGGCCAGCACCCTCTCTCCATTATGTCCTCTGTTAAAGGTTTCAGTTTGAGGGTCATTTTGCTGCTCCTGGGTATCCGTCTCGAGGCTAGCATTTTCAGCAAAGCGTGGAGTAAATGTCTGGCTGCTGGGTCTTGGCGATGGTAGTGGGCTTGTGGATCGGGAATAAAGTAAAGTCGCGTCCATTTCTGAATCAACACCCTCTGAATGATAGGATGCAGTAGCATGGCATTCATATTTAGAGTGACTGGCTTGATGGGACTTGTTGCAGAGGCCGTTGTCTCTGTTGTCCTCATTTCCTGTCTTCAACAGGTCCGGCTCCACCTGTTCCCCTCCCTCGATCTCCTCTAGTATCCCTCCATTGCCCCTTGGTGAAGGAACAACTGTCCAACCAACTACAGATCCGAGCATCTCCAGGATGCGATCCTCTTTGGTGGAGTGTCCTGCAAAAGTTTGAGTGATGAGCAATTCATCCATCATAGGGTCCAACCACTCACAGCGCACACTCAGATCAACTGAAGGTAGAGTGTCGCCACTGATGTCGTCGAAGACACTAGTACTGCCCAGAATCTGCTCCAGCGGGTTGGCGAAGGAGACACTTTTTCTAGTCCCATCCTTCTTCTTCCAGCATGTCTGCCGGCCTCCATGGTAGTGGTTGGGGCCACAACAGCCCTCGACGAAACCACGGCAGCGCGGCACCCTTCCCCAAGAAGACTGGCTATGGTGGCACTGCGTGCCCCGGTGTTGGTTGTTGTCGCAGTCGTCGTCTTCCGCATGGCAGGGGTGGTACACCCGACCAGTGTAGTCGTTGTGGTGCCGCCCACTGCAACACTCGCCCACGGAGTCAGAAGCCCCGTAATTCCACATGAACTCCCTGCGTGGCTTCCTGTTGGGGCCATCTCCCCCACCCCTGCCACAAAGGAAGGAGAGATCCTCCACCACATCCAGGTGGATGCGCAGCTTGTAGTCGAAGGCACCCTTGTAGTCTCTTGGCGGGTCGTGGTAGGTATCAGTGGTCGGCTGCTCCCTGTCAGGGTCAGTGATGGTTAAGAACACCTTCTTTAGAATCTTACTTGGGTTGGAGGACCATGCCCACAGGTCATAGGTCCTAGTGTGCTCCCGCCTGCGTGAGTGATTCTCCACGTAGTGGATGGCACAGTGCGGGCCGATTATCTTGCTGATGACGTCCTCGGACCAGGCATGTACCGGAACACCTTCAATGCGCAGCTTGACATGGAACTCCATCTTGTTCTCCACGGCGTAGCAATGCTCTGTCCACGGCTCGAAGTTGAAAGTGCGGCCTCTGTTGCGAACCACCGGGCGGCTGAGGGCATGGTGGTATGCCCTGCTGTCGAAGAAGATGGCCAGGTACTGCTCAGGGTAGTGCTTGACCACCTGCACCTCGTGCCTGCTGATGTGGAGCTGCTCCTCGAGGGCATCAGCGACGTGGTAGATCTCTGTGTCAGTGCTGTTGCCGCTGAGCCAGCACACCGCCGTCTTGCCGATGAGAGCCTCCCTATTGCGCTTGATGGAGCCAGTCGTCGAGATCATGCAGAGCGTGGTGTCGGGGCGTGAACGCGGGTCACCCGGATACCTCTCCATGGGACAGTTCTCCCCCTTCAGTGCTTGGAGGTAGGAGCGACCCGCCTTGCACTCGGCCAGACCTACTGTTGAGGTAGGTTGGAGGACTGAAGGTGGTGGACACTGAGGTTCTAGTTGATGCTGCTTAAATTGAATCCTGCTGGCCGGGCAAGAGAAGGCCATATGTCCTAGTTGAAGGCAACGCCAGCATCTAGTCTGGATCCGACAATCGGCAACTCTATGCTCTATGGAGAAACAGTTAAGGCACTTTCCACGGATGTGTTCCCTGTACTTCTTCTTTCTCTGTTCTGCCTCGTCCGGTTGGTCTGGTGTCGATTCCTTTCTTGAATTACTGCCTGTTTTGCGCCACCAGTGCCGTGGTTTGACGCGCTGGTAGCCATGCTCATCAATTGCAGATTCAAAGCACCTCAGGGCAGTGCGCTGCATTGCCATGAGTTCATCAACTGGATGCGGATGCCAATGCTATTGCCCGTTGGCCCAAGCATCGGGGTGAGGAAGAAAGGAAGGGGATTGATTCTCCACAGCCTGTTGCTCCCTAGAGCACTCTCCCTTCTGCATCTTGCATCTGCTAGCTGTGCATCTGTCTACTTTGAGTGGGGACGGATTTGATTGCTGCCCCAGAGATGAATCAGAGTCAATCCATTTTTTCTTCTCGTTGTAAGTGAACCTCCTCCCTTGCTCCATCTCTCGGTCACCACCTTGGGCCGCTGCTTCCTTGAAGAGGCTCTCTCCGTTATTGGACCTTTGAAGGAGGTCAAGAACCAAGGGGTCTTGCCATGGACAGTCGCCTTCAAGCTCCTTGCCCGGCCGTGTCGTCTTGAATTCCTGCTTGTCCTGCAACTCAAGGGCGAGCTCTGGAAGGATTGATGATGCAACGTCAGACTTTGCTTGAGGCTCATGAACCTGTATCGGTTCTTGAGGTTGCTCCGTAGCTAGGCGCTCCATCGTGTCGGCAACAGCTGAACCACCGGCATCTCGGATCTACTCTGTCCCTGGCTCTCCCGCCGTGAAGGTTGGCTTGGCTGGTAGATCGTCTCCTCGCGCTTCAGGATCTGTAGTTGGATTGACGGGGGAGGCCGCGAGCTGTAGGGATTTGGGTGGGTTGGCTGGTGGTTTGTGGCGGTCGCCATGGGACTTGCCCCCCTCGGGGAGAGGGAGCGAGGCCATGCGTGCCATATTTTGAATGTACAGTATTATTTGGTGGTCCATGGTGATATTTTACTGTGTTGCTCTTAACCATAAGCTAGATTATATAATCCTAAGTGCAAACAAACATGGCATAACATGCACTTATTATATAAATTTGTGGCGGCAGTACGGCAGCATATAAATTTGCCTGCAACAATGACATGCACTTATTATATAATGCATAGACCACACTATCCACGGTTCATGCACTCAAGCTTAGTAATGTCTTAGTCTCCTTCCTTATCTCTAATCCCATTTTTAATTGCCGCTTTACCTTTGGTTTGCTACTGTGCCTGCCTACAAGGTGGCAGGACAGGCCATATAGTGCCTTTCTCTAGCATGCTTTACAGCTCCTCCTCTTCTGAGCAGATGACACGAACCGTTTGCGAAAATTAAACAACAGTTGCGTACGATCAAAAACAAGTCAAAAGACGTTAGCTTAGATCGCAGCTCGATCGCGTTTAATTGCTTGATATATTGCGATTGATCACACGTTCTTGTCTCCTGTTAATTGACAATGGCTGATTCGCCCTTCCACGTTGCAAAAGCTACTCCAAATCCAGATTGAATACATCTCTTTTACATGTCATGGGATCTACGCGCATACGTCGCGAGATCTTTGAACGGAGATTAAACTAATTAGACATGTGGCAGCTGGCCTCCAAAGATCTTCTGAGCATATCTCCAGCGATTTATGTATGTTATCGTGCCAATCCTTAAGAACGGGTTACTATGGTTAGCCCAACATGATGAGTTGCCTGAGATCTAACTTGCTAAACCTGGGTAAATTTTAATCTTATGTTTGCGCTTTAGACCTACCTCGGATTATTGTAAATGATCTTTACTAACACGAGCACGGCTTCAATTCCATCGTCTGTGTTAAAATAAACTGATTTGATTTTTACCGGTGGGCACTATAGCAGCCCAGCGCAGCTTTGTTCAACGCATTTTTGTCTCTCATTCAAAAGTATAGTGCGCACACGTTTCGAAGCCTGCTTAATTTGAGCTCATCTTAGACTTAGTCGCATGTACTCCCTCCATCCAAAATTATGAAATTACAATTTTCAATCTCATAGCAAAGGTGTCCGGCCCTGCACTCCCGCAGCAACGCGCCGTGTATCTATATAGTTCATACCTAATAACAGCCCACCATCCTTAAAGCTCTTCATGTAAACTATCTACATCATCACCCACTAAGTGGAAACCACCATCCTTAAAGCTCTTCATGCAAACAATCCACATCATCACCCACTAAGTGGAAATTTGTCCACGTCATTTACCACTATTCTACCATCCTCACTAAATTATGAAATTACAATTTTCAATCTTATAGCAAAGGTGTCCCTGCACTCCCGCAGCAGCGCGGTGAATTCATCTAGTTTTAAGAATAACACCACCCATCCAGTAAAAAAGATTTAACATACAAAACCTTTTTTTACACCCTGATACATGAATCGGTCCGGTGTTTCACACTGATTGCACCCATTTGATTGCCGCCTACTGTAACCCGTACAGTGCAACGTTGGCACACAGGTGTACCCCTCGCGCGTGAAACGTTGACAGTGACACGGCCTGCACCTACTCGATCGGACAAGCAAAATTGCTACATACATACATGCATGCACCGATGCACGCACGGCCTGCGCTTGCGTAAGCTCGATCACAACGTGGTGGCCGCCGAGCGATCGACGGAAAACAAACGACGATGCGTCGTCGTCTCCATGATTGAATCGATTTCTGCACTCGAAACAGAAAAAAGGAACACACTTTCTCTCGCGCGCGATGCTACGTGGCAGGCGTACGCCCGTCGAAGGCCTGGTCAACAACGTACGTACCCAACGGCCGGCGATGGCGACGTGCAACGAGCGTGCACGGTGGCTGGCCAGCCAGGTGGCCTTCGTGTGCCGCCGTCTCTCTCCGTTCTCCAAAGCCGGAAATGGTCACGAGACGGACGGCAGAGGGGTAGCTGATGAATAGTGCACATGTTGACATGTAGTGGTCATGTACTGATCGATGTATGTACATCTCTCGAGCGCCATTGATTGAGTCTCTTCACGAAGAAAAACGGTGGCTTATTGCATCAAACCTGTGACTATTGCTGCAAAAAGTGTCGTTCTCATTTGGACACCAAGGTTTAGATTAAATATAATTTCTGCTAATATGCTATGAACAGCATTTAATTCGTGTGGAACTTTTGAAGGGGGCAAACATGGCATTTGACAAAGTTAAATTTGTATGCAAAACTTTGCTTACGGTGATCGACAATCTACATACGAGGCTCAGTTTGGCCAAGCAGCAGCTCGTGCACACGTACATCGTCATCTATACCTTGTCGACAGTTGACACGTACGAACGCTAGCTCGACGACACATGCGCAGGGCACACACGTACTGACGTACACACAATTGCAGGCTTGCATCAAGCAAACGAACCGGGGATGCGACGTGTTGCCTTGCCCCTTTGGTATTTGGAGCATGTAAAAGTTGCACAGCTCTTGCCTGAAAAACCTTTGTTAACTTGTTCTCTTCATACCTTCTCAACACCTACATGGGCACAGGATGAAGCCATTCTTTTCGGCCTAACCAATGCAAATGGGGGCAATGGAAAGTAAACCTTTTCTACCTGCTGGATAGGTCAACAATATTCCCATGAATCAGCTGGTGGTGCAGTGGCTGGTGTACGTGTCGCCAGCCAAGAACTCCTGCACTTTTTCATGTTCCTGTTTTTGATGAAGACCTCAATTTGGCTATACTCAAATGCGTTTTGATTTGCTTGCAAGTGTGTTGTTGCTGTTTCGCACAGTTTCGCGCATTTAGGGCATTTGTATACCTTGTTGCGACGCTGCATGGATCTGTTCTACCCATTAGCGACATGTTAGACATCGACGTGTTCTGCCCATGTGATCGTGTTGTGGAGTTGTCGATGATGCAATAGAGACCATCTAAAGTTATGCTCCGAAATACCCTCAAAGAGGACGAGGGCAGATGAGGCAAAATTGAGTAATCTCTTATTTGTCATCGATGGGTCTATGAGTAACTCTACATTTAAAGTTTATCATGAGTTCTTGACAGCTACTCAAGCTACAAAAATACTTTTGAAACCAATATACGCATATAGTTTCGTATTTCTATATAGTCTGAATTTTTATAAAGACATGTTTCATTACATAGCACTTCATGTTCATTCACTTCATGTATGTAGGAGCAAGCACACATGTCCATCCTAGTCTGCTATTATATATACTCCACAAAATAGTGACAAGAAGTACAGTATTTGTAAACTTGCTTGCTTGTTTTAATTAATTAGTAACTTAACGCTGCAGTGTAAAAAACCACGTGTTGATCATCAAATTTCTATTGTTGTTGATATATACACCGACAGTACTTTATATGTACAACTCATAGTCTAATATTCTAGCGACAGGACCACCTTCTCCCTTCCTTTGTGACGCCACCATATCTACACACTTAGCCAAGAACTCATAATAAGTTGGTTTAGTAATTAATTAAGTATTGGCCACCCAGATTAACTTTCTTAGGCTACTCCCAATGGGTGGTTTCATGAAGTTTCATTCTCATTAATTAGTATGCCATTTAGGATTTTGTGATGACATGGCACCATATTTAAGAAGAGAGAAAGGGAACCAGTTTCATCTAGATAAAACTACATGTGCACGGATACCAACTCCTTATGAGTCTTGAAATTAAATGTTATGTGAAGCCTATGAAACCATATCATGAAAATTGTGCATTGGAGAGATAGTTTCAAACACCATTTCATTTTATTTTTTGCCTAGGTGGCCATCTTGGAAACATCAAAATGAAACCAACTATTGGGATTAGCCTTAGAGTCCCTCTCTTATCTCTATGATAGCCTACATGGTGGCAGGAATATGATTTCTGAAATGCTTTACAACTACTACTCGTCCAAGAGAATGAAACGAATTGTACTTCAAACTAAAAGTAGGATTTGTTGAAGTCAAACAATCAAACAACGCTAGCTCGATCCTGACTCATCTTGTTTAATTGTTATATATATATATATATATGATTGGTCACTCGTGTAGCTCTTGTCTCCTATTAATTGACAAATGCATATTATACATGGATTACTATGGTTAACTAAGCATGAGGACCTAAGAAGATCTGAAATTGAACTTGCTAGATTTGGATACGTATATGAAATTTACGCTTTTACCTACACCCCTATTTATTAACAATATTATATATGGGCTACCCACAATGTATCTCCAACCAAAATACCAAATTTTCAGTTACCACACATGATCTGGCAAGATTATTTGCTCCTAGATTTCATTAGTATGCTTCACAATTTTCTCTTTCGAGTGAATGACATGAATTATGCAAAGAACAAAACTAATAATAATTAACTAGAACTAAACTATGTAAGCTCAATTGCTGCTAGATTTTTCTTAATAATATAATACTACCAGTTGATCACGTTCTTGTCTCCCTGTTAACTGTGAAGTCTAGATTAGCATTCTCAATGTTGCAAAAAAACTACTCCAAATCCAAATTAAATAATATTATGTATATACCATACATGATTTATACGTCATGAGATTAATGGAGAGTAATTAGGTAACTAACCATGCGGCACCTGGCCTTTTAGGATCTTTATGTGATATCTTCACCAATTTAAATATGTTATCATGCAATGTCTAGATAAAGATGATGATCTTCTATAAACCAGAGGACATGAATTTGGATAATAAAATCGTGACTCGCACTTTATACCTTCCTCGGATTGTATATGAACTGATGCATGTGCGCGGCTTCGATCTTTTTAATCTTTTGATTAACAAATTTGTTTAATTTACTAGTAGTCCCATGATAATTAATCAACATGTGCTCAGCTTTGTTTAACATCTTTTTTCACACTTATTTAGTGATGCCTACGTAATCTCGATTGATTGATTGAGTTTTAACCTTTACGCTTCACTGCTTCACCTATATGTTAGTGAGCTCGTGTGATTGGTGTGACCTGGTCACATGATGTCAGAATGCCTGTCCATGCTTGTCTAGCTCCCTTGTTGCAGATGAGAACTAGCTATATATACATGAATTTTGCCAAAAACTTTTGTGCCAAGTATTTTGGTTCATAGCCAAAAAGTTTTGGATAACACACTAAATTATTAGCCACATACGTCCCGTTTAGTATCAAGTCTACCACAGGTATGGTCTATGCTGAACAATCTGTTGGTCACAAAATTGTGGCTGGCGATGCAAATAAAAGACAACATGGCTAACAAGCAAATTAAATAAGTCCACAAAAGAGTGTCTTCTACTTTAAGCCACCCCGGTTGTGGACAATGACATCCATTGAAATAGTTAACCACCATCAAGCAGTAGCTAAACACCACGTAAGGGCCTTGCAGATTCAAGCTTTCGTGGTCGTCTCTTATCTGTATCCATTTTCTAATCCACGCCTTGTCTCTAGTTTACTACTGTGCCATCCCACGGGGTGGCAGGACTACGTATATTGGAAATCTTCAGCATGCTTTTCAGCTGCTCCTCTCTCCCATGCAAACGACACGAATCAGTGCAAAATTAAACTAAGATTGATTCAAGTCAAATGAAACGTAAGCCAATCTCGATTCGCTTGCATAAAATTGCTATACGTGCACCGATCAATCATGTTCTTGTCCCCCATTAATTGACAAATGCTAATAGCAATCCAGGTTTCAAAAGCTACACACAAATCCTAATAATTAACTAGCTGAAGCCATGTGTGACTGATTAAGAAATTTTAACCATGCAGCAGCTGTCCTCCGAGATCTTTTGATGATATCTCGGGCAATTTAACAATGATTTGATCGTGCAATCATTAGTTGAGGATGGAGGTGATCTTAGAGGACTCATATTACAAAGATTTTTTAGATAATTAAATGAGCAAAATACATGGGTGGTCTCTAAACTCGTCCTAGGGCGGTATCTCTCAAAATGCAATTTTAGATTCTTGAACTTGCTTCAAGGTGTGATTTAGGTTCATAAACTCACAAAATACATTTTTTAGTCCACAAACTTGTCCTGCGGTTCCATACATGTCTCTTAAATCTCAAACTGCTATTTTAGAATTTTATAAAATGCTATTTGATTTCTACTGAGGTTGGAAACAAATTACCTCGATAAAGTTGTACGGAGAGCCCATGCAAAATATAATTAATTAATAAAAAGTTTAAGATTAGCATAGAGATCCAAGCTAATCAATACACACCGTTTACATTATATTTCTGAAGGATCTAATAGTCTTGATGATTAATCCATATTGAGCATAATTAATAAGCAGCTAAATTCATAATTAAAAAATATAAAAAGCAACAGTATGATTTCTGAATGAATCGTGTTAGAAAAATAGGTAATTAACCTGTGTGTGCTTATTATGATCAACCTGTGCTGGTGAGTGGCGACTGATCGACTGGAACGAGGCGATCGATCAATAGCGCAGAGCGATAGAGACAGACAACAGATCAAAGGAAAAGGCTCAGAGCTTTGGGCGATGCAACGTGGCAGGTGCGCATGCGTCGAAGAAACCTAACGGGAGACGGGTGATGGACGGAAGCTGGAATGGGTTGCCCACCTAGCTGAGCTAAAAACAAAAGGATTATTTGACACCATATATATTTCAGTGTGCGTTTCCATAATTATAAATAAAAATTCCATTAAGAATCAAATACATGATGGTTCTCAAAAAAGCATCAAATACATGATGTTGTTTCCCGTTAAGTGTTTAACACACGATACTACGCATAGTTTATCGAACAATGGGGGCGTGCTCCTGGATTAGCACGCGATCTGTCCCAACCGTGCTCACACTGCCGGGGAACAAGAGGGTGAGGTGCCGCTGTGTTAGGATCAGGGTTAGGGGGTTTCAGATTTTTACAGTTAGACGGTGAGATTAATTTAAAAAAGAATTACGAGTGACGGTTGTGACATGGCAGTGGACCGTAGCCCCACGGTGCCGGCGAGGCAGCGAGATCGGCGCTGGAGCTACTAGCGACCAGAGGAGGTGGTGGTGGGCTGGTGGCGGCAAGGTGGGCGGTGCAGCCAGCTGCGGGTGGAGGGAAAGGGAAGAGAAGGGCCGCAGCGAGCCACGACGCTATCGCAATGGGTCCATTGTGAATGCAAAATGCATCTTGTTTTTTCTTTAACCTCTCCGCTCCTCAACTTGAGTTAATTAGTTGTTACTATCGCCACAGCATCAACGAAGAGGTAGTATTTTTTTCAACAATGAGAAACCGCGAAGCAAGTTATACATAGCCATATCATGATGATTGTGTCCGTTAGGCACGCTTAATTTTCGCAAAACATGTCATTATTAATCTTAAATCTATGCTATGCATGATGTAATTGAGATTGTTGTAAGTTAGTAGTGTACTACGATCCTTTGCGACCCCGACGGCAATTTAGCTAGGGTATGTAGAGATTTGCCACGCCGCCACAGCAATCGCACGTACGTAGGCGGCACGTTGCACATATTGCGTCCTGGTGGCTAAGTAGCTAGCCAGATCATCCGTGTAGGGCGACGTTTGCGCGCTGGCCACTGGGATCCGGCGGCCCGCGTGGGCTAAGTAGAAAGCGAGAGTGCAGTCACGATCCCGCCATCCTCCCTAACTATTTATGGCCAATTTGGGTTGCAACTGGTATGCTACAAAAGAATCAGGCAATAAAAGTCACACACTATCGATCAACGACGAACCTCTCTCACACACATTAATTAGAAAATGGAAATGGTCACGTTACGAGGCAGACAAAGCTAACGGCGGATCGTTGACCCCATAATCAAATTGAAAATATTGCTTCGTTAGACCTGCATAAACGATTAAACGCACGACATATACAGTTGCATCTTAACTTGTCACACATGACAAATAATAACCTCGATCGTTAGCTTAGCTTATTACTCCCAGAAGCAAGCAACGCACACGGCCTAGCTCATCATGCCGCACACGAGACAGACATTGTACGCACACACAGCATGTCCTGCGGAGGCACGTGTCGACGCGTGCCAACGGCGGCGGCGCGCCACATGTGGCGGACGACCGCCACGTACGACGCAAAGCGCGCGGCCGGCAAGGCAACGGACCGGGACCAGGCGACGGCGCGCGCCTTTTCGGCGTCCGCTTCCCCGCTCCGGCCGTGGGCGGCCGGGCACGTATGCGGCGTGGTGCCGTCACGCCAACTGACGTTGCCCGTTTGGGCACGGTCACGCTTGCAAACTGTAGCAAAGCAGGGCACCTCGTGCCGGCGCCACCTTTTGTGAGAGGCGGCACACGCTAAGTAGACGCCGGGCGGGCACGTACTTGTGCAGTGGAGAACGGCGTTGCCCGAATTGGGTCGAGGATCATGACAAGTCCAATATAGACTGTCCTGGCCGGGCCCAAATGCTCGCCCAAATTGATGAAGAGCCAAACGGATTTGCCCCGCCGTCAACCAAAGATCGGTGTTCCCATCTCGAGATTATGTGTCCGTAATAAGAGTTTCAATTCTATCTGCAGTTTTCCATGCACTAGAGGAATCTGTAAATCTACAAATTCCAGAATTTTTCCTCTTCTTAATCCTGCTATAAAAAAAAGTTTCAACGAATTCAAATTTATTTACGGCTGTAGTATCCGAACACTGATCGGAAATGCATTTTGCTCCAGTACGTCTGACATTGTGCTAGCTAGGACTTGTCTGCACTAGTGGCCGACTGTACACAATTGCAGGTTGACGGGTATGTAGTTCTCGAACTTTTCTTCGCCACTTTGACTTTTTGATCCTCACTTGATTGCTGGTGACACGAAGACTCCGTTTCCGTCCCATCTCGCAGCTTTGAATCCGTTGCCATTGCGGCTCGTACGAACACGACTTTTAGCGGGGCAGTTGCAACGAAATGGAGTGGCGTACGTGTTGGTAGGTGCGCCCTACACGCATCGTGTCGAATTTACGCTCAAGTACCCGCTGCTGGCCCCAACGTACATGCCGTACCGAATTGTAGCACGCACACGCACGGTGCAAAAAGGGCTCGCGGAGCATGGATATTTGTGCCTGCCGGACCTTCCAAACTTGTCACGAACCCATGCCACCATGGCGCCATGGTCCGCGCGGCCTACCGCGACCAGCCACGTGTCCCCTGGTTCGGTAATCAAACACCATGGGCTTCCCTGCCTCTCCCCGCGGAGACGAAGACGAAGCAGCAGCAGAAAATGGAATAAAATCCCGCAATCATTAAAGATTCCGGGGAAATAATCGAGCAAATCGGAGGCTCCCATGACTGCACCCGGCCCCGCCACCTGTCCCGCCGTCGTGGCTCCGCCACTAGTGGCCGACTGTACAGTGTACACAATTGCAGGTTCTTAAGACGGGTATGTAGTTCTCGAACTTTTCTTCGCCACTTTGACTTTTTGATCCTCACTTGATTGTTGTTGACACGAAGACTCCGTTTCCGTCCCATCTAGCAGCTTTGAATCCGTTGCCATTGCGGCTCCTCGCGGCGTACGAACACATGACTTTTAGCACGGGCAGTTGCAACGAAACGGAGTGGCGTACGTGTTGGTAGGTGCGGCCCACACGCATCGTGTCGAACTTACGCTCAAGTACCCGCTGCTGGCCCCAACGTACATGCCGTACCGAATTGTAGCACGCACACGCACGGTGCAAAAAGGGCTCGCGGAGCATGGATATTTGTGCCTGCCGGACCTTCCAAACTTGTCACGAACCCATGCCACCATGGCGCCATGGTCCGCGCGGCCTACCGCCACCAGCCACGTGTCCCCCGGTTCGGTAATCAAACACCATGGGCTTCCCTGCCTCTCCGGCTCGCCCCCCGTGGAGATGAAGACGAAGAAGCAGCAGAAAATGGAATAAAATACCGCAATCATTAAAGATTCCGGGGAAATAATCGAGCAAATCGGAGGCTCCCATGACTGCACCCGGCCCCGCCACCTGTCCCGCCGTCGTGGCTCCCCCGCGACGCCGCCTCGCGCCCCTCCTCCTCCGCCCGCCGCCTCGGGGTATAAATATGGGCACAGCTCGCGCGCGCCCTTCTCCAACCTCGCAAGCTAGCCTCTTTTAGCTACTGATGCCTATGCTCCGCGCCCTGCCCCCTCCACTCCCTTTCGGCTTCGGATTGTTCCTTCGCGCGCACGACGTCCCGGATTCGCTCCCGCGCTCCACCGCCGGCCTCGGCCGATAAAGACCCTCCCTCCTTGGTCGGCCGATCGAGTCACGGGAACGATCGACTTTACTTCAATACCGCGCGCGCCATGGGCAGCCACAAGAAGCTCATCCACTTCCTCCGCGCCGACCCGGCGGCGGCGGTGGCCTCGGCCCTCTCCTCCCCGAGGTCCTTCTCCTCCAACGACTCCTCCGTCTCCGCCTCCGACGACGACGGCTACAACAGCTCCTCCTCCTCCTTCCCGGCCTCCGCGGCGTCCTCGCCGTCGCGCTACAGCCCGCCCAAGTCGCCCTGGGCCACCACGCACCTCCCGGGCCTCGGCGCCGCCGCCGACACCGCCGCCACCGGCCTCATCGCGTCGCTGGTCAAGGAGGGCGGCAAGGTCTACTCGCTGGCCGCCGCCGGGGACGTGCTCTACACCGGCACGGACTCGGACAACGTGCGGGTGTGGCGGGACCGCCGCGAGCTCGCGGGGTTCCGCACCGGGAGCGGCCTCGTCAAGGCCATCGTCGTGGCGGCCGACGGCCGCATATTCACAGGCCACCAGGACGGCAAGGTCCGCGTGTGGCGCGCCGATGCCGACGACCCCGCCGCGCACCGCCGCGTGGGCTCGCTCCCGGCGCTCGGGGACTTCTTGGTCAGCTCCGTCAACCCGTCCAGCTACGTCCTCCAGACCACGCCGCGCGGCGGGAGGCGCGGCCGGCGCCGCCGCGCGGTGTGGCTCCGGCACACGGACGCCGTCTCCTGCCTCAGCCTCGACGAGGACGCGGGCTTGCTCTACTCGGGATCCTGGGACCGGACCTTCAAGGTGTGGCGCGTCTCGGACTCGCGCTGCCTCGAGTCCGTGCCCGCGCACGACGACGCCGTCAACACGGTCGCCGCGGCCGGGTTCGGCGGCCTCGTGCTCACCGGCTCCGCCGACGGCACAGTCAAGGTGTGGCGGCGGGAGCTGGTGTCCGGCGGCGACAGGACGAGGCACGTCCTGGAGAGGGTGCTCCGGGAGGGCGACGGCGCGGTGACCGCGGTGGCCGCGTGCCCGGAGGCCCGCGCCGTGTACGTGGGCTCGTCGGACGGGCTGGTCACGTGCTGGCAGTGGGGGCCCGACGGCGAGCCGCGGCGCGCGGGGGTGTTGGCCGGCCACCGCATGGCCGTGATGTGCCTCGCCGTGTCCGGGCGCGTCGTCGTGAGCGGGTCCGCCGACCGGACGCTCTGCGTGTGGCGGCGCGACGGCGACGACGACGACCAGCGCCACGTCCGCCTCGGCGTGCTCGCGGGGCACACAGGCCCCGTCAAGTGCGTGGCGGTGGCGGCGGACGAGGACGGCTGCGACGACGAGCGGCGGTTCGTGGTGTACAGCGGCAGCCTGGACGGGTCCGTCAAGGTGTGGCGCCTGTCGGAGGAGCGCCCGCTGCTGGAGCCGACGTCGCCGCCGGCGTTAAGGGACCCAACCGTTCCATTGATGCCAGTGCTACGGGAGTCGGAGGCATGGGCTCCTCCTCCCCGGACAGCGCTGCCGCCGTCGCCGGCGCAGGCGTGGACGCCGTACCAGGCGCCGCCGGAGCTGAAGCGCGTCGCCGCAGCGTGAGCACGAAGCTGTGGTGTGTGTCGATGACCTCGCGCGCGCGGCGCAACAATGTGCCGCGCACTCGTGTACTGTTGCAGCACCAGTACAGTAGAGTGTACATATACGTAGAGTATACGGCGTGCGTGTGATTAATTACTTAATTAGCTAGGGATTTTGTTGTAGTGTCGTGGTGACGACCAGGTTGGAGATCCGTGGTACAGGTAGTTGTTGGGGAGAAAGGGGCGGTTGGCTCGACGGGGAGAGGTGTCTTGCCACGTCAAAATCCAAATCAATGGAGAAGGAAGATTGGTTTGGTTCTGTGTGTGATAGATATTCTGTGTAGTTTCCTGGCCTCTTGGTCTTGGGCAGTGCATGTTGGTTTGGCGTGCGTGAAGGGATGCACGTGCACGAGCACAACACAAATGGCTGGTTTGGAACGATCTTGTGATGAAGTTTAATGCAGAGATGGCGATGCAGTGTACTACTTAAATTTCTTGTGAACTGTGCTTTGATATGGAGATGGTGATGTGGATGCGGTGCTTGATTTCTTGTGCAATGGACGGCTGCTTGCTGCTTTATACACCGTTTCAAGGCAATTGCCTTAAACTTCATGTATGCTCATTTGCAGGGGTGTCAGAAAACCAGACTTTATGTTTGCCTAGAGATAAGGTTAGCTTGTTAAGGATAGTAGCAGACGAACCGTGATTAGGCGGTAAAAGTGGGGGAAAAGGCTACGGCAATCTAGATCTTCCCCGCGACCATCGTGAGAGAGTTCGTTCACGAATCCGTTATCCTTTACTTGCCGCTCAGGACAAGTGCTCGTCGACGCATATACTTTTGTTGCCATGGAGGCATGCTTGGATCGAGAAACTAAACTGAAGTGTTCGGAGTTGGGCTCGGCGATCTGTCAAATGAAGTATGCGTTGACCTGACGCACTTCTTGAACACTGTCAGTCTCAAAGGCTCATTGATAGCGGCAAAGATACTGGTAGTATGGTAGCGGCCGTATCAAGCCGTGCGCGCCACAGAATCGTGTCAACTTGTGTGTATCTACTACGCCTGAGCAGGCCAGGCATTAATGATCCGAGGCCGAAGCCACAGGTTGGGCGGCGCCGTCGCTGTCGCGGCGCCGTCGCTGTCGCGGGAATCGCTGTGTGGCGGCCGAGGATTCCCTCTGTAGCACTGCACTGCTGCTGCGAGTGTAGTCCCGGCGGCAGCGGGAGGCGCCGGCCGACGACGGCACGCGGGCAGGCAGGCCTCTGCTTTTTCCGGGCCTGATTGGGCGTCGCGGCGGGCCGCACCCTTCCTTTTCAGCGGCGGCTCCGGCCGGTGACTCGGATGCAGGGGGTGTTTAGACGTTGTTATGCATAGTGTTTTTATGCATTAGGTCGCGTGCTACAGATAGGAAAAAGTACATTGGGAAGCTTACGTTATGCAAAATTTTGCAAAACGAAACACCCCCGTAATGTGCCCGACTTGTCAGGCTGTCCAAGAACAAAATGGGACGGGTTCGCTGTGACAGGGAGCGAAATTATCCGGTTCCACTGCTGTCGCGCGCGGGCCGAGTTCGTTCGTGTCGTCCTCGCTGCTGGGTGAACACAACACGGCGACGGCGGTGATGTTCTATCGATCACTTCCGTGAATCAGGCGATCGAGAGAAGGATGACGAACAGCGTCTCTGTTGAACCTTGCCAAACAAAACAAAAAGGAACAGAGTTTCTGGTTTGCGAATGCAGCCATGAGCCCATGATTTGCAGCGTCAGAGGCACGAGGGTCTTCGGATCGCAGTTTTTCTTGTGAATTTGACTAGACTCCAGTTTTTCCATTGTGCACGCCGTGTCGAGGACTAAGATACAATATAGTGATCTACTTAGTCGGATAATGAAATGGTAATTCTCTCTGCAAACTCTGGTTTTTCCTTGTTACTCTATGTCCCGTCCCGTGCCGAGGCCATAAACTTGAGCACTTGACCACTAAAGCAAGATGTGCTAACAAACATAACATTATGGCTTGTTCTCACGTATTATTAACTATGCCAACAAATAATACATGAACTATATGATTCACCCATAAAATACATCGACTGCATTCATGAGGTACACTCCCAATTTATAATGTGTACAACAAAATGCCGAATTGATGAACATATAGACTCTATTGTCTACCTCCATAGACTTGCCGAATTGATGAACATATAGACTCTATTGTCTACCTCCATAGACTTTCTACAGCAAATTGTACATGTTATATATGTGGTTGTCATTATTTATATATTTATTTATTTATTGAATAATATCAACCTCCGATCTATCCTAAAAATGTAACAATTTCAATGTTTTCTTCAATTAAACCTGAATCCCTAGGTACTTAAATCCATCTAAAGCAAATATATCAAAGTGAAATTGAGAGAATGGGTGGGTGCGTTACATAGTACATGTACCCCTTGATTTGAACCCAAAATCACTAAATTTGCTTACGGATTTCATGAGTTATGACTCGATTAGACCTCACGCTCACAAACATAGACACTTTCATGAGTTATGACTTGATTAGGCTTCACAATCAAAAAGGGTTTGTGACTAACTGACTATATCATCCCAAAACTCTCTAATCATTCAACATGGTCTACACTAAGGCGTTTGGATCCTTGAGCTAAAGTTTAGCCCTTGTTACATCGAATGTTTGGATGCTAACTAGGAGGGCTAAATATAAGCTAACTGTAAAACTAATTAAACGGATGGAGGCTAATTCGCGAGACAAATCTATTAGCCTAATTAATCCATCATTAACATATAGTTACTGTAGCACCAAATTGTAAAATCATGGACTAACTAGGCTGAATAGATTCGTCTCCCAAATTAGCCTCCATATGTACAATTAGCTTTATAATTAGTCTATATTTAATATTTTACCAAATATTTAATATGACAGGGACTAAACTTTAGTGGGTGAACCAAACGTGAAGCTATGTCCTATGCAAAGAGGTGGCCATATGCCCCCCCTCTGCCCCCTTAAGAATCTTCTGCAAACATAATAGTTTGGAAGCTAACCTTACCGTGGAAATACT
This sequence comes from Alloteropsis semialata, assembly GCA_004135705.1. Taxonomy (NCBI): domain Eukaryota; kingdom Viridiplantae; phylum Streptophyta; class Magnoliopsida; order Poales; family Poaceae; genus Alloteropsis; species Alloteropsis semialata. The sequence goes on from CM014278.1 coordinate 51,416,351, forward strand.
GCTGTTGGCCTGGTAGTATTATTGGTTTCATTGTTTGTGAATTTGGATCGATCGCTTTTGTTCGTACTTCGTACAAACCGTCACCTCGCTTGATGTGATAGCTTCCATGGATTTTTTTTCAATTCAGTAACTAAAATATTTATTATTTATCTTCATCGATTTTTTTGTCGGATTTTTTTCGGTTTGTGGAAGTTCCACTTGTAAATTCGATGTTAGGATTATTTTAGTGGCAAAATTGCAGTGACGGCTCAAACTGAAACTGGTAGAAAAAAATAAAAAATCTAATCGCCCCTGAATAAATTTAAAAAACCAACCTCCGGTAGCTCAAAGACACGTGCTCATGGGCAAAAATGTAAATTCAAGCGATCGCTCCTAACCCTAGATTCCTCGAGCTATAATACGGCTTCCCAGTATGCCAGTCAGCAGTTAGCTCCGCCGCCGCCCGCCGGCTCGCTTCTGCAGTTCTGCTACAGCTGCTGCTTTCCCCTTTCTCGACTGGTTTGTTCATAGCAGCATCTTCTTCCACGATCTGAATCCCTGCTGGATTTGTTTGTCTTTGCTTTTGTTTCCGGAGGAGTTTCTTGTTTCTTGATGACGAACAAATCAATAGATGACGAGTCCGAAATCCATTCAAGTTTCCCGTGGGGACAAATAGAGGCATTTGTCCGAGAGAAATGGCTCCCCCTTTTCCTATCCTTCAATTTGTTCTTTCTTTTGCATGGTTTCCTTGTCTTTGGATGGTCTATTTCATCCTGCTCAAATCGCTGGCTGCCTGCGGTCGCAGTCCTCGGCTGTCCGAAATGAATCTAAAGTTTTGTGGAATTATTTCTTCTTCCGTGGAGCAACCCCCTGATGCAGCAGTGATAGTAAAAATGACTCTTACGATCATGAGGTTCGTGCTTTAGAAAAGTACAAACCATGATTACTTTCAAGCACTGTTGAGCTGCATCTTTGCTCTTTCGTCATCACCTTTTTGCAAGCTTTCTTCAGCCTTCACTTCAGGCTCGTTTGTTTCCGTGTTCGTGTTGTTTCCGTGTTCGTGTTCGACACCGAGTTAGGGCCTTAGGGGTTGTTTAGTTGTTTTTATGCATTGGGTGGGTGTCACAGGAAGAAAAAAGTACATTGAGAAATAAAAAAGTGCATTGAGAAACGTGTATTATGCAAAATAGATGGGGAAGAGGGTGAACTAAACACCCCCTTAGATTTGCTGAACCTGTTTCTCAAGGAGCAAGCACCGAGAAACTAACGAACAGATTCCTTGTAAAAACGAGAGAACAGACAGATGGAACCAACTCGAAATCTGACGGTTCGGGAAAGAGCATGGGAAACAAAGCAACTAGACAGAGAATGGGAATCCCGCACTGGAAGATTTGCATTGGCATACTGTTGCACGATCTACAAACTGCAGCAGTTTGAGTACACATCCAAGGCTTGAGTTGATAGTTGACACAGGCACATGTATAATTGAGGAAACTGTCTCGTCCACTTCTATACATAGGCCATACACTGATACGCATACACAGATACACACACAACCCAAAAAGGCCTGACACAAGTCAGCGTGCAAGATTCAATGAAATGAATGGAATACATAGCTATTGCTCTGTGAAATAATACAGGGGACTGTACTTGTATCTAAAAACTAGCGAGGATTTCTTTCATTTCAGCTACAGACATGATGGGCTCATTCCCGTAGATCCTCGTTACCATCTGAACAAAGCTCTCGTACTTGTCTAGAAATTCTTTCTGCAAATGTTGTGCAGATTATGTAAAATCAGCTTCAAGGGCATTGATCTTCATTTCAAAATGATGACACGTGGTGGCAATACTGAACAAGACGCCCATACCGGTACAATTGGTTAGGCGGCTTACCTTGCACTTGTCCCACAGAGAAGGAAACAACTCATCAGAGGTCAGTGTCTTCTGTAACCTCCTGTACATGGCACCAATTGACTTGTCAATCTGCACAATGTTACATGTGGGTGAGTTAACATGGCCAATGTGGTTGGCACCAGCCTCCTGAATAAACAAAATACTGGGCAAAATCGTTATCATTAATGAAATAGAAAGATAATAAGCCTGTAACTCTACAAAGAAATTCGTTCAAACCTCATAATAAAAATTGAATTCAGCCAAGTGCTAAAAAAAACTGTATTATTGTTCTTTAACCATAAAGCATTTGACAGCTTTGGGCAAGAAAGGACAACTCTGCATCCCGCTAATATGGTTGCTTGGTAGAAAGCTCTGAAATACAACTGAATCATAACATGCAACAGTTCCTGTTTACTTACCCCAGATAAACTGGACTTCAGCACCCTCCTTAGGTCAGTTTTTGACAACCCAAGTTGAAACGGGATCTGAGAATTTCAAGAAAAATTAGACGACTCAATGAAAACAAAAGGAATATTCAAAGTTCATTTATTGCCACGTCCCCACTTTGAGTACAAGCAAAAAAAAAAAAGAATGTGTAGTGGAGGACTGACATCATGCCACCAAAATACCCACTCAAAATGCGCGGCATAGGTAGTTCTTAAAAACTGGTGATAGACCTGATATCCTTTCCTTTTAACTAAAAAATGGAAAATATTTTTTTTATATTGAAAGAGAGTTGTGCAAACAGC
>CM014278.1:51419971-51431883 GCA_004135705.1 Alloteropsis semialata
GAATCCCTGCTGGATTTGTTTGTCTTTGCTTTTGTTTCCGGAGGAGTTTCTTGTTTCTTGATGACGAACAAATCAATAGATGACGAGTCCGAAATCCATTCAAGTTTCCCGTGGGGACAAATAGAGGCATTTGTCCGAGAGAAATGGCTCCCCCTTTTCCTATCCTTCAATTTGTTCTTTCTTTTGCATGGTTTCCTTGTCTTTGGATGGTCTATTTCATCCTGCTCAAATCGCTGGCTGCCTGCGGTCGCAGTCCTCGGCTGTCCGAAATGAATCTAAAGTTTTGTGGAATTATTTGTTCTTCCGTGGAGCAACCCCCTGATGCAGCAGTGATAGTAAAAATGACTCTTACGATCATGAGGTTCGTGCTTTAGAAAAGTACAAACCATGATTACTTTCAAGCACTGTTGAGCTGCATCTTTGCTCTTTCGTCATCACCTTTTTGCAAGCTTTCTTCAGCCTTCACTTCAGGCTCGTTTGTTTCCGTGTTCGTGTTCGACACCGAGTTAGGGCCTCAGGGGGTGTTGTTTTTATGCATTGGGTGGGTGTCACGGGAAGAAAAAAGTACATTGAGAAACGAAAAAGTGCATTGAGAAACGTGTATTATGCAAAATGGGTGAAGAGGGTGAACTAAACACCCCCTTAGATTTGCTGAACCTGTTTCTCAAGGAGCAAGCACCGAGAAACTAACGAACAGATTCCTTGTAAAAACGAGAGAACAGACAGATGGAACCAACTCGAAATCTGACGGTTCGGGAAAGAGCATGGGAAACAAAGCAACGAGACAGAGAATGGGAATCCCGCACTGGAAGATTTGCATTGGCATACTGATGCACGATCTACAAACTGCAGCAGTTTGAGTACACATCCAAGGCTTGAGTTGATAGTTGACACAGGAACATGTATAATTGAGGAAACTGTCTCGTCCACTTCTATACATAGGCCATACACTGATACGCATACACAGATACACACACAACCCAAAAAGGCCTGACACAAGTCAGCGTGCAAGATTCAATGAAATGAATGGAATACATAGCTATTGCTCTGTGAAATAATACAGGGGACTGTACTTGTATCTAAAAACTAGCGAGGATTTCTTTCATTTCAGCTACAGACATGATGGGCTCATTCCCGTAGATCCTCGTTACCATCTGAACAAAGCTCTCGTACTTGTCTAGAAATTCTTTCTGCAAATGTTGTGCAGATTATGTAAAATCAGCTTCAAGGGCATTGATCTTCATTTCAAAATGATGACACGTGGTGGCAATACTGAACAAGACGCCCATACCGGTACAATTGGTTAGGCGGCTTACCTTGCACTTGTCCCACAGAGAAGGAAACAACTCATCAGAGGTCAGTGTCTTCTGTAACCTCCTGTACATGGCACCAATTGACTTGTCAATCTGCACAATGTTACATGTGGGTGAGTTAACATGGCCAATGTGGTTGGCACCAGCCTCCTGAATAAACAAAATACTGGGCAAAATCGTTATCATTAATGAAATAGAAAGATAATAAGCCTGTAACTCTACAAAGAAATTCGTTCAAACCTCATAATAAAAATTGAATTCAGCCAAGTGCTAAAAAAAACTGTATTATTGTTCTTTAACCATAAAGCATTTGACAGCTTTGGGCAAGAAAGGACAACTCTGCATCCCGCTAATATGGTTGCTTGGTAGAAAGCTCTGAAATACAACTGAATCATAACATGCAACAGTTCCTGTTTACTTACCCCAGATAAACTGGACTTCAGCACCCTCCTTAGGTCAGTTTTTGACAACCCAAGTTGAAACGGGATCTGAGAATTTCAAGAAAAATTAGACGACTCAATGAAAACAAAAGGAATATTCAAAGTTCATTTATTGCCACGTCCCCACTTTGAGTACAAGCAAAAAAAAAAAAATGTGTAGTGGAGGACTGACATCATGCCACCAAAATACCCACTCAAAATGCGCGGCATAGGTAGTTCTTAAAAACTGGTGATAGACCTGATATCCTTTCCTTTTAACTAAAAAATGGAAAATATTTTTTTTATATTGAAAGAGAGTTGTGCAAACAGCATATATACATAAGGGACTGATGGAGTACGGGGGCTACAAAGAATATACGTCAGCCAAAGCTATAAAGAATTATTAAGCCAAACAATGTTGTGGAAAATAGATCAGACATCTTTGTATGATATTTGTTCAGAACGGGTGAGGGTCTTCAACACATGAATCAGACAGCCAAACTGTTTCCTGTGAATACTGAACTCGCATAAAAAATTAAAATTTGGTTCCAACTCGTACTGAAAAGGGTGTATTCTAGTTTTGTAAATATTCTGTTTTCACAAAATCAGTTTGTTTTGGGATTGCTGTAATTGATAGGATCCTGGTGTAAACTGGTAATATACTGCAACATATATATCATATGATAAAAGTAAGCTGACCTCCTCTGCGGCAATGGTATATGTCAATTCTTCAACTTTCCGGTTGAACTGAAACAACCTCTCAAATTGCTGCCAAACATCCAGAAGAAATCTTAGATTTGTCAGGGATATACATCATACCCACAGCAAGTAGAATTTGAGTAGATTCACATACAAGATAAATGAGTGAGCTGATATGGCGAGTGCAAGCTAGTTCATATGATTCACTGGCTTGATGGTAGAACTTCGCAAGCGTTGGCACAACATTAGCCAAGTCATAAAGACTGCATCAAACAATAATAGATTCTTAGTTTAGAACCACATATGTGTTACAGAATAACAAGGCAAGGATGCATACAAGTGAAAGATTAGATTCTCAATCATAAATGTGCCCAAGTTTAAGAAGGATGAAGAAACCTAACCTGTTTTGGAAAGCAGCATAATTCTCTATCAGCACAATGTCTGCAGTTTTAGGATCGCTCTGTGCAATTTTCTCCAAAGTTGCGAACATTGTGCTAACCTATTCCATAATACCAACAGCGACTTAGTCATATGGCGAAAATAAAAGTACCCATCAAGTTACAAAAATGATGTAAGCAGATACAGCTGTCAAGTTAAATAAAAATCTTGCATAAAAGCAACACCTTAGGACTAAAACCTGCTTTACTCTAATTTTACTTGTGACCTCTAAATTACAGCTCTTCGCATAGAAATTGGTTTACAAAGATACACCAAAGTGCAATGAACGATATACAAAATGTACATATATTTTCAAAGGGTAACCTTTTCACTAAAGACACCTTTCAATGGTCGCCTTTAGAACTATAAAGTCAGAATGTTGATAGGCAAGTAAACATCATTAAAATAACCTGTCATATGCAGTACTAATTCAAAATTATGGCCCAGGTTTGCAGCATATGTAATACACCGAATGCAAAGAAGTGCAAGATAGGAAGGGAATGAAACTCACTAGCTTTGTGTATGCTTTATCAATTAAATCTCTGGACTGCCCTTGAATATACTGTTCCATCCGTGATGCAAGGACTGCAAATCTAAAAATGAAAGTGTGAAACACAGAACAGTCAGATCTTAGTCTCTATTTGATTCTTCTGAAAAGATTCTCAAGACAAAAACTTGTCACATGCACCCAGCAATAAGCATTTTTTTTCCAGAGTGCTCTTGTTATGTCGTAGCAGAATTTTATCATATAACCACCACAGCCAAGAATGAACAACAGTGGAGACCTGCTGCTTGATGCCAGATTTTACATTTTTTGGGTAATAGCTAGCGTAGGCAAGCGTATGTTAGAATCAAGTGCTCATGCTGATTTAATTCGCTATTACTTAATTTAAACAAGGTTTTGCAATTTCTAACAGGAATGTTTTACCATGTATGTTCCTATGAAGAATATGTGCTATTATGTATCTTAGGATTTTTTTTAAAAAAAAAAGGAATTTGTGTACTGGTCTAAGTGCAACTGAATTAATATTTAATAAATAATCATGCAGGACTAGCATTTAGTAACACAAATACACAAAAAGGGAGACAACACACATGGAACATTGTATCAGTATTTCTGCATCTAATCCCTCTGTTTCTTTTTATCGGGAGTATTAGGATTTGAAAATGTCAGACTTCATAAATTTTGATTAACAATGAGTCGAATTATATGCATGCTTGGTTTATGGAAGTTATATCAATAGATTACAATATTGATTTTGTTATATGGTAATAGAATTTGATTGACAAAGTACACTTCTAAAACATTTTCCAAATCCTAATATCCCTCATAAAAAGAAAAGGAGGGACTAGTGTTAAATTAAAATACCAGGTCAATAGGCTGGAGTTGCAAATAGATCACAGTGCTCATTCATCCAGTGCAATTACCTTGGAATGTAGGCTAGAATCCCAGTTTGACGCACATTTCTTTCATTGCGCTCAATTTGATGGCATGCTTCATCAATAAACTGAAAAGAGAAACAAAAGTGATGCACAAACAAGCAGTGGACAGAAAGGTAGCTTGTACTGAATAGTTAGTGCAGCATAGGCTCAGTGAGGGAACTAACCCTGCTGAACTGTACTGATATTCTTGATTCCAAGTCATCAAGAAGTTTGCGAACAAATCCTGCAGCATCGGCTTTCTGTCCAGAAAGGTAGCGCTCTGTAATCCCATGCATTGAGATGCAACGCAAGGGGTCAATTTTGTATGCCCAATCTACAACAGCATAGAAGTCTTCCTGGAATAGAAGGGAAAATAAAATGTCACTATCATATTAAGGAAGCTGTGATGCTTCACTATTATCTATCTGTATCAAAGAATTGCACACTTGACTTCAATTTGCCCTTTTTTACTCTTCTTTCCACCAGGATGAAAGAAAGAGGGTTGCAGTGTTCTATAACATAACCCTACCTGGATTCCATCGAGTAGTTCTTGAAGAGCTTCATTCAATGTGCCCAGTTCAGCAGATGTACTATCTGGAAATAGGGTAATCACACATAAGAAACGAAGCAATAACATTACATCCATGCCACGCATGCAGGGTTATCACATAAGAAATGGAGCATTAACATTACATCCATGAAACACAAATTAACAAATTAGTCAGTACAAGAAAAGGTACCAGGTTTAAGATCATTGCCATCTGGATCCATAAGACCCAGGTCATCATCTGTGTCATTTCCTCCAGATTTGCTCTTATTAAGATTAGGAGAACCAGCTGGAACAAGTGCAGGTACTTCAAAGCACATAAAATGTGCAAAAAAGGAACTCTGTGAATGTAATAGCTATTAGCTTGTCTATCAAGTAAAACAGAGAATTTTATAGCAGCATTTAATGAAAATAAGTAACCTCATCCACAAGAAGAGGGATAAATATTGTGAGCATCTTTGAGTATGCATCTGATACTGTTGAAGTATCAGCACTGCTTCCGTTGTGACCAGAGCCATTAGAACCTTCAAGCCACACAGCAGGATTCTTGGGTGCTTTTGTACTTGCACGAAGTTCATTGGCAAATTCACGTGCCTGAACAAAATTAAAGAAAATAAATTCTAAAACCCTTAAAACTGAATAAGGAACACAAATGGATTGTAAATAATTACTAGACTTTAAGCAGAGGACTCGAAACAAAAAAAAAAATATAAGCTGATAAGTTGTGATGAAAACAATGAACATATCTTAAATAGATATACAGCATGAAGTGAAGTATTGATGTGTATGGCATCCTATTAAGAAAAGCATTCAATTATTCATATCTGACCTCTCGACGTAGTAGTAGATTAAGGGAATGACAGTACGCCTTCCTTAAGGGACCTAAGCAGCTCTTGTCCAGACTCTGCAGTAAATAAGCAGCATGAGATGATAAATGTGACAATGGAGTAAAATATGTAACATGAAGGCAGATCCCATGGCAAGATTAAGACAATTACTACCTTTAAGTGCTGCAGAAGCCGGGCATATGTCCTGCATTTATACCTGAGGTCAGCATGATCAGGCCGCTTCAATTGTCCTCGCTACTTTCAGTTCAAAGTGAACTCTGTAAGTCACCTCACTTTATAAAGTGGAAAAGGAACATTTACTTTGAAAATCAAGCTATGAAGAAACCTGTGAAAAGTAGCTTTTGTCACTTATCATGAAGTCTACCAAGCTGGAGAAATAGTTCCGCAAGAACTCTGATGCTCGTCTAACAAAAGTTGTTTTCAGTTTCTCCAGTTCGGCCTTTTTCTCTCTAACCTGACAAGATTTTTATAACAAAGCAATTTATCAGGATGCACAGATCTCAACTTTAAGCCACCACAAAGGAAAACTTAAATAGGCTTTGTTAAGGAAACAATGGTACCCAAAGTATTATTTGCTCTATGAAATACAATATTTTATGATGGAAGCTCGCCAAACATGTTAGTTAACAAATACAGGTGACTGCCTTCACAAAAGAAGAATTTACTGTGTTCACAGTGCTACAACTCTAATGTCAACACGATCAATTCCATGCATGTGACCTGGAACTAGTAAATTGTAACTAATAGCAGAAATTGAGAATGGTGGAGAAATCTTACAGCGCGCATGTTGACATAGCATGGATCCAAATTCGGAACTTCAAGGCTGCGGATGGCCCCCGTCAACCATTCACATGCCTCAACATTTTTCAGCATCCTTGACTCTTCAAATGATCCTCCAGTTAATGATGCTGCAAACTGCATTTTGGATATAAACAAAAGAAAAATATTACACATGACATTCAGGGAGATTAACATTATTCCTCTCTGCCACCATACCTCCGGTGGAATCCGCAGACGTTCAAGCAGTTTATCTAGCTCTTCCATAAGTGTTTTGTTATTTACAGACTGCATCTCCAAGCCATTATTACGTGATTCAATCTGCAAAATAAGATAGCATAGGACTGGGTTAAGTGAAAGTTCTTTCTTTTCTTAGTAGCATCTAGAAGAATGTGTCTTCTGGTAACAATTGGCCACACCAGGATCTCAAAAACAAACATGAGATTTTAATTTCAAAATGGCAAGTCCAGGAGACCAGGACAAGAGCAAAGAAGAATCATACCAAAATTGTGAACCAATTATAAATAGTTAGTTAGAGTTCAGGGCCTTCAGGTTCCAAGTGAGTGTAACAGCCAGCCAGATATGTTGTAGGAGTCAGACCAGAGGGGCTAGAATTCTGAATGCAAGTTGTGACTCGAATAAACAGCATGCTACCATAGGATAACTGCAGTCCATCACAGTAGCATACATATGTGAAGTATGGTGTGGGTGGAGTCCTTGAGTTTTGAAAGGAAAGGTACCAGGGTTTGATCTATGGAGACACCGGAGAACATTTTCAATTAACATCTATTTTCTACTGTTTTCCCCTTATCAGTATACTTCCGACACCGAATTGGACCAACCACTGATCCAATGATCCTGGGGTTTTTTTCCTGTCAGACTAGTAGTTTATTCTGGTTCCCAACTTTTCATAGCTATGCTTCCAACAAGTAAATCGAATAACCTAAATATCTAATTGATGGAACTCCTCAAGCGTACCGATGCAATATCTTCTCTCATATGCCTGAGCTTCAGGTTGAAGATACGTAACCACTCATCCATATCATCTACAGTGGCACTAGCAGCATCCAGGCCCTGCAAGACCTGAAAATTCAAGCAACTAGATCAGTCGGTGAAATAAACTTCCACACCAAACACATCAACGATTATCATTCCAGCATAAATGTGAGCTGCAGAATGGTTGTCGGATGCTCTAGTATATCATTATAAGTGAACAAAAATTTAATACGACATCGCAAAGGAACATAGAGCAATACCTCCTCTATTAAAGGCTCACTTTCCAGTAATTGATACACATTTGCTGCTTCTAAAGCCACAAGCTCCTGCTTTAATCTCTCAGAGAATGCATCTGCTTCACCTATGCCCATAACATACCTACATTATTTAGACTAGTAAGATTGTAGTGCCACCATAAGCATTTCAGAAATAGTAAGGTTGCAAGGAGTGATATGGAGGCTAGTACGCATGGAAACATTGGAAGGGCGGAGTGTTGTTGGAGCATGATATTATGGGGTACAGTGAAACTTATCCAGGTTGTAAGACCATGAGGTCAAGTTGTTAGGACAGCGTGAGCAACTTAGTCCCCTGATATTTCCACTGGTTTTAACATGGTAAGCACAGACCAAGCCTTGGTTTCATTTCAAAGGAACTAGGGATGAATTCCTTGTGTTCTAAAAAAATGGTACACAGGAAGTTCAAAAGTGTAGATTGAACTACTAGAATGATACTGTTTACTGCTAAAAAGCTAATAGAATAAGAAACAGCTGATGGATGTAGTTTTGGAGTATTATTGCTATAATCAGGGGTAAATCTACATATCTGATATAGACTGTACTTACGTGTCAAGAAGTGCCTTCATGTCCTCTTCCTCCTCCTTTGCTTGGGACACGAGATCATTTTCAACTGTTACTGTTACTTTCCTCTCAGTTTGAGTAGCAACTGATGTTTCTTGTCCATCTTGTGTGTTCACTTGATTATCTATGGTCAATGTGTTTTCCTGAAAAGGGTTCATTAGAAAAATATCGACAGCAATACATAGAGTGAACGTATCAATCAAAACAATTATTTTGGTGAAAATATGAAGATCAAATTGGTTGAAGTATCAAATCAATGTGAAAAGGCCCAAAAATGAGATATATGTGGACTGTGGAGTACGTCAGGCTTTCAGAAACAAGAATATTGCCCTGAATAGAACTCCCTCATTTTCTTTCTGTAGAGTGTTAGTATTTGAAAAGGTCAAACTTTAACTTTGTATATTCGCCCTTTTCTTTAACTTATATTCCCTGGAGTCGCCAAGAAGTTCTACTGGACATTGACAATCTTCAAATGTAACTTTGATCAGTAAAACCTATTACACTGTATTTATATAGCATAGAATAATATGAACTTGCGAAACTGGTCCAGGCCAAATTTACTCATATCACTTTCAAATAACGATCTCGATCTTCCAGAAGATAGACAAAGCTTCAAATAGTTTGATAGCATGCAACCAAAAACGCCACTTTTGTGACTAGAGGGACTAGTTCTCAGAGATGTCTCCTTTCTTTTCTCTAAAAACAAATTGATTAGCTCAAAATTTTAAATGGAAGTGTGAGGCTGTGCAGACTTCATTAAGAATTTTTGCAGAACTTTTCTGTTGCTTCAGTGCTTAAACCAAATTGATTTTGAAAATTATCACCAACATTACGGCTTTCGCCAGATGTCCAATCAATAAAAAGTTTAAAGAATAAAGATGTAGGAATCATATATGAGCAGCTTGTAGAAGCTAAATTTCTTCACAATTTTAAAGTCCTGTACACAATTTGGGTTAGATTAGTTTTTATTGAATCACTATGGATGATGTTGGATAATTTTAAAGTACTGTAGATGAGCAGTTTGGGCTAAATTGGAGAGATCAGGATACCAAAACAAAACAGGCTCGCAATGGATGGAGAAGATTTGAATACACACCTTTGCCCAGAGAGCTAGCTCCACAATATCAATCCCAACTACTTTCGGAAGATAACTGAGTATCTCCTTGCACATGTTCAGAATACAAAATAGCAGACGATTTCTGCAAAATATATTGCAAAGAACAAGACATAAAGAAGAGGAGACATGAAGATGGATAAAAGTAGCAGTCTAGCAGAGTCTAATACCACAGATCAAACTTTCTAGGCAACAACCTGTCATCAATGTTACGCATTGTCCATTGTGGCGGGGCAACACTCTGACTCCTAAGATTATCAAATCCCTGCAGTCCAGGAATAAAGAGTCAATAATGGATACAGCCAATGGTTCCCTCAAATACAGTGCAAAAGATATTAAAGTACATACCAGAACAAATGTACAACCACTGGGATCATTGGAAATAACCTCAACCTTTGTTAGATGTTTCAGCTTGTAAAGTTTGGCTGGCTGAAATAAAAAGGGAGAAGGCTTAGTTTCTAGCAGCAGGGTATGCAGTAATCTTCACTACGAGCCAGGGAAATAATAGTGCATTATTTTATTGATGCAGGGGTATTATAATACACAACATCAGCTGAAGGTAATGGTCATGCATTCATATCATGAAAATAGACGGTGACCAAAACGTGTTCCATCTTTCAAGAACAGCATATATACCCTAATGAAAGTTTAGGGCACCAAGCAAGATTTAACCACATTCCTGCCATATACTGGACAACTATCAGCTACCAAGATTGACAGTGCAGAAAACAAACCTCAAGCACTGCCCCAGAGGAATACTTCAATACTCGGAGAAAAGCTTTGTTTGCCTCGCCTCTTGATGATTGTTTAACTGCATGAAGTTAAAATTGTTCAGCATATATTTTCTATACTAAAACTCGTAATACCTTATGTTCCCAAGCACATAAAGACATATATTTATCATTAATAGATCTAATCATATGCCTCCCAAGCTATAGCTACCGGATAGAAATATTAGCAAACCTCTGTAGGCTGCTGATAAATCCAAAGTAAACCAAATCATGTTTCAAGCAGATGTATGATTGCAGTATAATGAGGGACATCTTCAAGAGCAAACTCGCTCCAATTAGACTCTGGTCCTACATCCTCAGGCTTGATCTCTTTACAAAATCAAATCAAGTGAAGAAAATAACTGCAAATGGCAACAGAGTATAGCAAATTAAGCTGCACGAACAATATGCAGAACCTATGACCAACGTTACCCCGATACGGCTGGAAAGCGACGTCTCGCGTGTCAGAGACATTTCGGAAACTGATATGGCATGCATACGGTGTTGAAACGTCTCAGCGGCATATTGGAAAAATAACAACTACGATGTCGTTCGATACGTGGGCCAGACACGTATCCATACAGATGTGTGATACAGCCCAGCCCAAAGAGGACGGAGTAGCCCCTGCCTGCCTTATCCCTTCGTGTTGCTGCCCTAGCTCACAGGCAAGCGGCTGCCAGCAGCACGCACACAGGCATGCAGCCGCCGGCCAGCCACCCACCCGCCAGAGCGCTGCTGTTCGCCGGCGACGAGCCGCTGGCCATTCACACACGAGATCTGCCCAAATGCGGTCCGCGACAAGCCCAGGCAGCAGCAAGGAACTAGGACGCGCAGCACGCACGAGCACCGCCGCCGCCCGCCGCCCTCGACAAACCTCCAACTCCAGGCTCCACTCTCCAGCACTAGCCAGCATTCAATCTCCGGTGAGTCTCCCGTTCTCGGTCTAGTGTTCCTCTGGATTGATTTCTTTCTTCCCCTATCTTTATCTCTTTGTCCTCCCCATTCTGATCCATTTACTTGTTCCTCATTTCTTGAGTTGATGGCATCGAGCAGGGCAAGTGCCAGTGCTAGTGCTAAACGTGAAGTGCTGCAAGCCATGATGGAGATTCAAAGGTGTTAAGAACTAGTGCTGAGAACAAAGACATGCACTGTTTCATTGCCTGCTGGTCCTCCTGCTCCTATGTTGAACGCCTGAACATTTATTTTCTTATTGTTGTCAACTTTATTATTGTTATGTATTGCTATGTTTTATTTTAAAAAATTCTGAAACGTATCGGCGTATCGGGGTTTTTTGGAGACATGCCGGGTAACATAGTGCAGAACAACATTGGGTCATTAAAACCCAATTCTGCTGCAACAGTAATGCATTAATTCATGCCAAACAAGGTCATCTAGGTTGCTGTTTCTTCCATCCAAACAATTGTGCAAAAAAAAAATTAAAATGCCTGACTACGCTAGGGAACCACTCATACAAATTTGCAAACGCAACAAGTTGTGCCTCAGTATCTGGTAGAGATAGCAGTTGTTATTCAAAAAATAAAATCAGTGATCGAGTTTCTGCGCATACCCACAAGCTAAGACCCTTTTGAGCAACGCTTGTGTGGTCTTGGACACAATACAACACAATCCAGACCGAAGCAGACAGCAGTACTAAAACTATGTGATAAGACAAAGAGATTATCTCTCAATCTCGCCTGGAAAGCTACTGGACC
>CM014278.1:51444541-51455966 GCA_004135705.1 Alloteropsis semialata
TATGCATTTGGAATACAGTTCCACGTCCATCATTACCAAGTTGACATGTCTCAGTCTTTTCCATATTTTGCTTTTGAAAAATTGAGTTCATCGACACCATGCTTGTTTCTATACCTCAACTTCTTAAAAAGGAAACAAATTTTGCTTCATGTAAATTGTTAAAAAGATTTTTGAATACATCTCAGCTTGTAGTGTTAAGGTCGTTGAATCAAAAAATACATTGAAAATTGCTTCAAATGTGAGCAGTATAGCACTTGGGGTGTGGGTTCCATTACTGCCGGTCTATGCAATTGAAGTTTTACATCGGGGGTGTTCAATTCTCCAAAAAAAACTTTTCGCCAACATTTTTTCCAAGGGAATCTTACATGCATGGAGTAGTAAACGTGTGTTAATGACAAAACCCATTCCATAACCTCAGGTAACTTTTCGAGATAAATCTAATGAGCCTAATTAGGCCATGATTTGCAACAGTGATGCTACAGTAACCATCCGCTAAACATCCACTAATCATAGATTAATTACCATTATTAGATTCGTCTCGCAATTTTCAGACGAGATCTATAATTAGTTTTATTATTAGTTACTCCTAAATGGTAAGATTCTTTTGTAAAATTTTTCACCAAAATTTTTCACCCAATTGAACACCCCCGATATGGCATGGTGTGTCCAGCGTCCCTACCTTGTACTTCGAGAAGGATAACGAGCACTACAAGTCTGCGATAGTACTTCTAGGGCCTGTTTAGGCCTAGTTGCACAAACTTTTCAAATTTTTCACTATTCATCCATCACATTAAATGTTAGGACACTAATTAAGGATATTAAATGTAGATTAATAACAAAACTCATTTCATAACCCTCAGGTAATTTCGCGAGACGAATCTAATGAGCCTAATTATGTTATGATTAGACAATGTCGTGCTACAGTAAACAATCTCTAATGACGAATTAATTAGGCTTAATAGATTTGTCTCGCGATTTTCCGTCCATCCGTGTAATTAGTTTTATAATTAGATCATGTTTAGTCCTTCTAATCTTCGGTTTAAAATTGCAACAGTAAATTTCGCAAACTTTCTCCACCAACTAAACAGGCCCTTAGTTCGGTGAGAGTTTGCGAAATTTACTGTGCAATTTTAAACCGAAGATTTGTAGGACTAAACATGATCTAATTATAAAACTAATTACACGGATGGACGGAAAATCGCGAGACAAATCTATTAAGCCTAATTAATCCGTTATTAGAGATTGTTTACTGTAGCACGGTGTTGTCTAATCATGGCCTAATTAGACTCATTAGATTCGTCTCGAGAAGTTACCGGGGGTTATGGAATGGGTTTTGTCATTAATCCACGTTTAATACCTTTAATTAGTGTCCTAACATTTGATGTGATGGATGAATAGTGAAAAGTTGTGAAAGTTTCCTCGACTAAACAGGGCCTTGATAGTTTTTCGCTAATAATAATAATATAGTTTTAAAAATATCACAACTAACTTTGGAATCTAATATCCTCCGTGTATCACTAAATATTAGCCACTAGTAAGTTACTATGTATCACTACCCAATAAGTTGAGCTAATGCTTTTACCCAATTAAATTCTTTTTTTTTGATATAATATAGCTGGAATATATTATGGAAAAATGTTTAAAAACACTCTAGTCTGGATGTCGTCTAAATTTCTAACTTAGGGCCGGTTTAGTTTGGAGAAGTTTGCAAATTAAGTTTGCCTAGATTCTTGTGCCCTCAACTTTGTAAACTAGTTGAAGGGGGTGTTTAGTTTCAAAGTTGCAAAACTTGCATTGGAAAGCGTGTCACGAGAGAGAGGGCACGTTTTTCAATGTGTTACTTTTGCAACTTTGCAAACTAGTTGAAGGGGATGTTTAGTTTCAAAGTTGCAAATTTGCAAACTAGTTTTCAAAGTTTCACGAACTAAACAGGACCTTGCTGCACACCATGGCTTTGTCACCGTTGCACGGGTCCCAGATGCACACGAGTCCGTACGTCAACAAACGAGTCAGAGATATACGTAAATGTTTAGCTCAGGTAGCCAGGTTGGTGGTCAGATACATAGTTGTACTCAAATACTAGCTCGGATAAGTAGTCCAATACTCCAAATTCAAAAACAAGTAGTCCAATACTAGCTCATTTGGCCCTGTTTAGTTCTCACCCCAAACTTCACTATTCATCAAACTTCACTATTCATCAAAGAGAATCTTACATACATGGAGTATTAAACATGTGTTAATAACAAAACCCATTCCATAACCCCCGGTAACTTTGCGAGACGAATCTAATGAGCCTAATTTGGCCATGATTAGACAATGTCGTGCTACAGTAAACAATCTCTAATGACGGATTAATTAGGCTTAATAGATTCATCTCGCGATTTCCCGTCCATCCGTGTAATTAGTTTTATAATTAGATTATGTTTAGTCTTCCTAATCTTAGGTTTAGAATTGCTACAGTAAAGTTCGCAAACTTTTTTTCCGAACTAAACAGGCCCTAAGTACTTCAAGGAGATAGCTCAAATACTTGTTGCTACAGACACGAATTGAAAAGAAAATGTAATAGAAGGGAACAGAAGAATTTAGTGATGACCACAAACTCAAAATTATTTTGTTTAAATTAAAAGTTGGAGTAATGTAAATTTCTTAAAAGTTATAGGAGCTACTCCCTCCGTTCCAAATTGTAGTTCACTATCGACTTTCAAAATACAACTTTGACCATTCGTTTTATTCAAAAAATTATTACAAATAAGTAGAAATATGAGTCATACTTAAAGTACCTTTGATAAAAAAAAACAAGTAACAATGAAATAAATGATACTAATGCAATTTTTTTGAATAACACGAATGGTTAAATGTGCATATAGTTAGGGATGTTGGGAGTATTTTATATATTTAATATTTACGAGACTGTTATGACAATGAACAACATCCAAATTGATATTTTTTCCCAAACCTTAACTCATGCATATTTTTTTAACGCCATGTAAAATTTGTTAAGAAGCTGACAACCATGACCACACTATAGAGTTTGTACTCCACCATCAAGTGGATTTGAGAGTAAAGTATAGTAATGAGGGTATTCGTCTAAACTCTAAAGTATTTGATCTAAACTTGTGGTTGCACACACCTATCATGTGAAATGAATGCTGAGCAGTCATTGGCTCATTGCACGACCAAACTTGTGAAACTTATAAACTGAACATTATATTCTTTTAAATATGATTCTCAAATTTCTATTTTTGTCATTAATTGCTAATTCAGAAAAGATTAACTTATGGTATGTATGCATGATGTGTATTGCCATGTAGACCGTATACCCTTTTATGGGTGTTTTATATATATACATGTAAGGAAAAGCAAATATTTCTATGTTAAACACATAGCTCAAATTCTAAACTTGCATATAAATTATTCACATGTGCTATTATTAAAAAATAACCTACGTATACTAATGTGTGGATAAGTATCCGTTGATACATTTATTCACTTGTTTGCATGCATACAAAAGTCTTGTTGGCTTGTAGCGTACAGACAAGTGGTATTTACACTTTTTAAATATACTTTCTAGCATATTTAACATTTTCTTATGCTAGATTTATTTTTCTAATGTTGTTCAACATTTCATGTAACCTAGTTCAACATTTATAGGGTAATGTTGAAATAGAATGTGTAGAATGTTGAACCATTACGTACAAATATTGGCATATTTAAAAATATATACATATAATTATAATTATACTGACACATTTAAGCTGGGGCCTACACCAAATAAGCAACGAGCCAGAGCCAACGACATGCAGTGAGAAGAGGAACAGAGGGCGGAGAGAAAAAAATGTTTCTTCGTTTGCTATGGTTGAGTGTATGCTTGTGGTGCACTCTAGAGAATCTTATTTCCACATCGGCTTAAGTCTATTTTTAAGTATTTATTGCCTAATACTACTGTTTTGAAATATTGGGACTTAATGAGACATGCAGCTAGAAGCCTTCGAGTATCAGCCACCATAAAAGAAAAGAAACAAGATATGCAAAAAAAAAAATTCTACAACAGTAAATGCATGTCTGACCGGCTAGTGTACTGCTCTGACGCAGTGTCCTGTACATGTGATGTGCGGCTATGAATCTACTGTGCTAGCCTGCTAGGCTGCCAGCTTGTTATATGCAAAGCCGGTCCTCGGATTCTCGCGCCCCACCGGAAAGCACTTCTGACGGGGTGTTCAGATAGATTATGTACAGTATTTTTATGCATCAGATCGTGTGCTATAGAGAGAAAAAAATACATTGAAAAATATGTATTACGCAAATTTTGCAAAACGAGCTGGCATGGTCAGTTGGTCATCATCTGATGTGCGTGGGTCCACATGTCAGTCTGTCACAAATAGTTTAGAGTCAATGGTATACTTCGCTGTCACAAAATATGATGCATATATGCTGATGTTTGATGCCTACCATTCAATCAGTTATGCATTAAAGTTTTACAAATTATCACTTGACAAAGTTGTCAAGTAAAGGTGGGCTTCACAATAAATTATCCTCTGTAATAAAACAGAAAATACCCAAAATAGTGAAAAGAAATCCACATCTCGTCTATCATCAAAGAAAAATAGAAAAGCTCATATGCATAATACAGCAAGGATTCAACGCCTGCCATCATACAAAAATTGTTTATCTATTTTCTAAGGATAAAACTACTTCATTTAAGCAATCCAATGAGATGATGTGAATATTATAAGAAAAAATGTAGAATGTAGACATGTGTAGACTTGTAAACAATGATATGAGTCCACTCTCTGCCATGTTTATAACTTTACAAGGAGTATATCTTTATTGAACATTTGCGAAATATTCATAACTTGTCTTTAAATGTATAGTTCACATTATTTTATAGTTTGTTTATTTATTGATGAAATATTTTTATACCCATATTTTTTCATGATAAATGGATATATATTTATTAAATATACATATTTATCTATAGTTTCATTTAATTTTTTAATGATTAATTACTAAAATAATTATAGATAAATGTGACGTTATTAACGAGCGGTCTTTGTCTACACTTGTTATGTACTCATACTTTAGTAACTACTTGTATAATGATTTGTTATTTCAAAATCACTTATTATGTACTCATACTTTAGTATTTACTTGTATAATAATTTTGTTATTTCAAAACCATCGTTGGATAAAATAGGTAGATATTGTCTTCTAAATCGAGTAAATATCCAAATGTGTATCCGTCTTCGAGACATTCGTTTTGTATTCGTATCCAAGAGCATTCGAATTCGTATTCATATTCGAGTTAAAATATGGTAAAAAGTGCTATCCAAATCCGATTCCATACGTATCCGATCTGATTCCATTCACAAACAATCGAACATAGTAGTATCTCCTATTCGAATACTCCTATTCGTGTACAAATAATACTAGTATGTCGATAGGTTTTAATAATAGTTATTAATATATCACAACTAACTTTGGAGTCTAATATATATTATTGCGCAAGAAAACCTCCGTGTATCACTAAATATTAACCACTAAGTTACTATGTACTCTCTTCGTTCCAAATTAGAATTCATTTGATTTTTTTGACTCCAAATTTCACCGTTTGTCTTATTCAAAAAATTGTCTAAAATATCACATCTTTTGTTGTGGCTTTGCTTTATTAATAAAATTTATTCAAGAGTGACTTAAATTTGACTATATTTGCACAATTTTTTTTGAATAAGACGATCGGTCAAACTTAGGGTCAAAAAAGTCAAACATATTCTAATTTGAAATGGAAGGAGTACTAACCAATAAGTTGAGCTAATGCCTTTACCCAATTATTTGGATGTGTCTTAAATTAAAATACATAAGTTTTAAGTTAATATAACTAAAATATATTATGGTAACAAAACGTTTAAAAACACTCTAGTCTAGATGTCGTCTAAATTTCTGACCTACTCTGCACACCTTGGCTTTTGTCACCGGCTTGCAAGGGCCCAGATGCACATGGGTCCATACGTCAGCGAACAAGTCAGCTAGGGTAGGTAGTCTGATCTCTACTTACGAATCCCGCACCAAAAGAGGGCCAGAGAACGTGGCCACATCGCGGGCCGGTCCTGGCCGTTGGATCGGGCGCGCGGACGGTCTGGATCGAGTGAACATCGGCCATTTCGCAAAAAGACTCTCCTATTTAGTGGAAATCATACCCGCAGTCCATAGATTTTCACAGAAAAGCTCCTAATTTTTTAGAAAATCCGGTTTCTGCCCACAACTTTACAAAAAAGGCCCCGCACTTGGCAACAATAGATCTAAAGCCCTAAGCTTTTCATAGAAAAGACCTTCGATTTTTTATAAATCAACGTAGTCCATACATTTGTTAAAAAAAAATCTGGTACTTTCCAAAAAAATTACACGCAATCCACAGCTTACTCTCGTGTTCTTCCCCAAACTAGCCCCTCAACTTAAAAAAAAACCGCAGTCCACAGATTTTCACAGAAAGGCCCATAAACTTTTAGGAAATCTGCTTCACACCCATAATTTGACCAAAACTAACCAGCACTTTTCAACAATTCTTTCGAAGACCAACCACGCCGCGGGCCACTCCCGGCCGTTGGATCGGGTGCGTGGACGGCCTGGATCGAGCGAACACCAGCCATTTTGCAAAAAGACCCTCATATTTAGCGGAAATCATGCTTGCAATCCATAAATTTTCACGGAAAAGCCCCTAATCTTTTAGGAAAATATGTTTTCTGCCCAAAACTTTACAAAAAAGGACCCGCACTTCGCAACAATCCATCCAAAGACCTGAGCTTTTCACGAAAAGGACCTTTGATTTTTCTAGAAGTCAACTCATAGCTTACATTTATTTAAAAAAACCTACTAAACTTCAAAAAGAAAGTACCACAACAATGTAAGATCCTATTATGATAAAAAATATTGTACCATCTTTCTCAGTTAAATTAAGCATCCGGCTACTTTTGCTCCTCCCTCCTTACTAAAAACTTCTACACCTCCTTTCTCCACAATAAATATAACTAAAAAATATTATAGCTCCATTTCAATACCCAAAATACTACTTTACTTGAATAATACATTCAGAACAATTGAGCGTCCAAAATACACATACAACAATATGTTGCAAACCATGACACCCATGCAAAAATAAAGATGCGGCACATTTACATTCCAATTATAATTACTCCATTCATGAAATAAAATCTGCATCAACTATAATACCACAACAGTGAATTACTCCTTTCTAGTACATTGCTATACTCAAATACTAGTTCGGATAAGTACTCCAATACTAACTTGTATAAGTATTTCAAGGAGGTAGCTCAAATACATGTTGCCACGGAAAAAAATAGAAAAAATAGTACACATGGCATGCCACACATGCAAAGTGGTTATCCAAAATATGATGCGAAAAGCATTTACAAATAAGGCATGCCACACATAACATGGGAGTATTATTTTTTAAGTAACGTTGGCAAAGTATGGTACTATATCCTCCTTCCTTTAAATTACCATTCACTACTGACTTTTAATTATAACATTTGACTATTTTATCTTGTCCAAAATTCTAGTGCAACTATAAATAAATGATACTTACATAATTTTTAAATAAGACGAATAGTCAAACGTTGTGAGTAAAAGTTAACAACGAATGTTAACTTACAAAGTAAGTAGTAGTTTTAGTGGAAAATATTTAGTACTGTATGGAAGATTTTTTGGCAATAGTATATAAAAACCTTTAAAATTGGTAAGTTATCTTTAGCAGAAGTTCTATAGTTTTGACTGAGTCTATATAAAAATACATAAATATCTAAATGAGAGTTTTCTTAGATACACTATAGAATATAGTGCATATTCTAGATGTAAATATTTTTCCTATAAGTCAAAATTAAATGTTTTATTTGGGACAAATCTAAATGACAACCGAGTGAGTAGGAAATACTAGAAGAGTGGCAGGGAGAACATGTGTAACACATGACAACTTGTAAAAGAAAAGTCATTCTAGAAATTTTTTAACAGATTAGCAAGGAAATATGGTCTTGATTGCTCCTAATTATAGCCATATTTGGTGCAAATTGATTGTAGCATATGTATGCACATACTAAATAGGATAAAACGACTTGTTGTTTGGATAAATTTTAAAATGCTAGAATAATTTATTTTTAGAACAGGAGTATTGGACAATGTACATGAATGAGTCTTCAGCCTGTCACTTCCCTAGCCCCTGTAAAGTTTTTCTCACACGAAATGAATAGTGGTATGTTCAAATACATGTTGCTGCAAACAAAATTCAATAAATGTAGTCAAACTCTACAGTCTCACTGTTGTGCCATGAGTTGGGCCTTGGAGAGTAAACCACAATAGAAGAGTTTAATGATGATCACAATACGTGTACTCTCTCTGTTCCAAATATTATGTTTTTAGATTTGTCTCAAGTCCAACTTTTCAACTTTTTAGATTTGTCTCCCAAAATAACATAAACAGATCCTGCCCCCCTTGACTGGTTAGGTGCTCCACATGCGAGCACGCCTAGGTCATAGGCATACACGCGCCTAGAAGTGTCGTAGCCTCGTAGGCATACACTCGCCAACGTTTCAGCCTGCTTTTCCTGCCTGCAAAGTCCATTGACGATGTGGTGCTTTCATCATTTTCATCTGAACTCTCGACAATGATAAGCTCATTTGTTTAATGTACTATTTGACATAAGCATGTGAGAAAAAAAATACATCACTACATGCTACTAGAGCTGCAAGTGGTCAGCTCATTGAATAAATTATTGACCAACAAAAGGTGAAAAATATATCAGCAGATGCTCCCAGTGGAATTATACAAATCAAGTTGGCGAATAATATCAAGTATAGCAATTTTGCATTTTATGATCTATTTATTGGCACACTGCAGTTCCTTCTCTGGTTTTGTTTTCTCTCGGCTGTTTGGAAAGGTGAAGTTAATTAGTGCACTATTTACTATCATACCTTATTTTACTGTACTAGCACATAAAAGAAACTGAGCAAAATGAGAAGGAAATTATGTAACAGCAATGTGGTGGGACTGATTTTAAGTTCAGTAACATGACCTGTTAACATGATTCTATCCAAACATAGGCAGGAAAAAAAAGAAAGTACTTTTACTAGCCCATGCAGACTAAAGGTACTGCACTGCAATTCCATCTCATGACACAAACTTCAATCACATCAGTCCAAAAGTCTACTTCCGGCAAATTAACAGACCTGTATTATTCCTAGACTCAAAAGTGGCTACAGCCAGTCAACTTGCGATATTACTACAATTAAGAAGAAAAAAAACTCGAACACGATATTACTACAATTAAGAAAATTTAACTGTTAAAAGCATGTCTTGGTCGTATTGCCCACATACGGCTATTCTTCATGTGTGGTCATAAATCTCATATATTAGTCCCAAACAAACTGTCTCAGGCTTTAAACTTTTTAAAAGACTAAGCTACACTACATCTTGTATTTAGCAGGCATCTGGTAGTTGACATCAACCTAAATAGCAGTGACCAAACACAAGTATATTTAGCAGTGACCAAAAAGAAGTACTTAGCAGGCATCTAGTATTTAGCTACATTACAACAGTGACCAAATAGAAGTATTTAGCAGTGACCAAACAGAAGTATTGATATTGAGTAGGGAGCAATCGATTACTATACTACAAGTTTATTCAGTAATACCTCCATGAGCTATACTGCACTTTTGAGTGATAGTATAAGGTAGTAAAACTGTGGAAGGGTCAAAACAAAGCCATGAGTAACAATTAAGATACTAAAACCGTATACTAGTAAATGACAAAAACAATATATAACATATCTAGCTGAGACAGTCAAGCTACGACTATTCACCATAACAAACTTCTCTGTGTTCTGAAGTAGTAGTTCAATTTACAGGACACGCAATTTCCATTCAAGCAATATCCTTTTCAGATTCACGCTAGTTCTAATGTCCTTATATTTTCGAACTACCCCCCCGCTACAAATTAAAGTTCAATCGCTTTAGCTTTGTCGTATGTCAAACTTGTCTAATTTTGTCCAAATTTATAGAAAAATATAATGAGCTGATAACCTATGTACTGTATGCTTTCCAATTTCTACACAGATACTGACATGGCATTGTGGCTAATTTTTTTTTCTTTTGCAATTAAAAAGGACTCTAGTAGTAGCACTACTAATTTAAATAGTAATCCAATTGGTTACTTAGCCTAAGTAATCTGAACAATTAGCAATAAAAAAAGGACTCTGAAGCTCAGTTGCACAAATGACTACAGACTAGAGAAAAAGATTACAGAACAGATAAGATGATGTACTGGCGCTACTTTCAAACTCCCTACTTATACCAGAGCATATTATTTTGCTACATATCTAAAAAGTAAAGCCTCCTTGACTAAGCACGATATAAGGACATACTTATACCATAGCATATGATTCTATTTTGCTATATATCCAAAAAGTCGTACAAGGACATAGTTGAGGAAGTCACTAAACACTTGATATATACTTCCTTGCAGCAAAGCAGAGTAAGGGGAAAAAAAAAGAAGACAGAAAAGCAATACAGAGAGGGAGGTTATTACTACAAACTGGGCCTAAGGTTTCTATGTGCTTTTTGCCACAAAATTCAAATGCAAAATGTGTTTAACATAACATTTTCGGCAAGGAGAAAAAAAGACAGTATCGAATCACCTTGATTTCTTTTTGTGTTGATGAAAAGCAATGCACTGTTCGGAAGACAAAAGTAGTAAAATTCAGATACGAGCATGACGGACATTGTGCAGGTGGTGGAGGAAAGGAAGTAGTTTTTTTTTTCTTGAATAAAAAGGAAAGGAAGTTGGGAGCTGAAGCTGGAGCCTGGAGGCATAGATGGATTTGGTGGATGATGGTTGGAGAAAAAAGACATGGTGTCTGACGAGGGTGGCGGGTATTTCTTGAGAACACAAAAGCACATGGACTAATTTATTAGAAGCAAACAATTCCATATGATTGGGATGTATTATTTCAGCTAGTTCATGAGAAGATACAAAGAATGTGCAAAGGACATTAACGGAATCACAGCTCACCTAAAGCATCATGGTTTATATGGATGGACAAAAGGATGCGGCAGCAATGGTAAAGCAGATGAGGCGCGGGGTTGTCGGGGTGGATGAGCACGAGTGAGGGCGAGGGCAACTAGGATGACGACGGCGTCGCCGGAGGGAGCGGCTGCGGGCGACGGCGACGGGGCGACGATGACGACGGGGCGGCGGACAGAGGGGCGCGGCACGGCGGGTGGCCGGGGCAGGCCGGGCGGGGAGCGCTCGGCCCGGCGGCGGTGGGCAAGAGTGGACGCGCGGTGGCGGCAGGGACGAGGGGACGCGGCGGCGGCGGAAGGTCGGCGGGGATGACGTCGTCGCTCCGGGGATCTCGGTGGCG
>CM014278.1:51458263-51569161 GCA_004135705.1 Alloteropsis semialata
GAGCGATTTCTGCTGCAGTTCAATGCCGTAATGGCATTTACTGGCCATAACTCAGAAGGGGAAAGGATGGGCACGGCATTAAGGGGGAGGAGCGGTTGTTCGCAGGGAAGAGAAGAGAAGACGGCGCCTGTTCCTGCGTGCGTGATGCAGGGAGGAAGAGGGCGATACTGCTGCTCG
This sequence comes from Alloteropsis semialata, assembly GCA_004135705.1. Taxonomy (NCBI): domain Eukaryota; kingdom Viridiplantae; phylum Streptophyta; class Magnoliopsida; order Poales; family Poaceae; genus Alloteropsis; species Alloteropsis semialata. Next base: position 51,458,441 of record CM014278.1, read on the forward strand.
ACGTTTCTCGCGAACAGAAAAGGGGGCGACGGGCTTTCTGATCCCTGCGTTCGTGAAACAGAAGGGGGCAGCGTGCGTGATTTTTGCGTGCCTTCCTGCGTGTGGGCTGGCTGCTTGTGGGCCAAGGGGAAAAAAGGAAAAGGGAGTTGTGCTGGCTACGGTTTTGGCCTGGGAAAGAAAAGAAACGGAAGAAGAAAGGAAAAAGAAACGGGCCGGGCTGAGTTTGGATCTGGATCGGTTTCTGGGTTTCGGAAAGAGAGAATCAGGCCCGGGTTTGGACTTGGATCAGATTCCGGGAAGGGTAGGGCCCACAGGGCTTCGGGTTAGGTTTTGGTTTGGATCTGGGTTTGGTCTTGGACTTCGGGTTGGATAAGGTTTCCGAGCTTCGGGTTCTGGTATTGGGTTCTCGGACACCGGGAGAGAGAGAAACCAGAAACAAAAACGGGCCGAGCTTAGGGTTGGGTTTTCCGGGCTCTAGAACTAGCACACAAAACACTCATACAAGAAAACGATGCACCGGCATGAAATGCACAAACAAGTTTCTAAACCTAGGGTTGATTTTAATTTCTGAAAAAGGGTTTTATATTTACCTAAATTTCGGGAATGCTCACACAAGAACTAGCAAATTAATTACTATATTAGAAAGGGAATTTTTAGGGTGTTACAATCCTACCCCCCTTAAAAGGAATCTCGTCCTCGAGATTCGGTTGAGCCTTCAAACAACTGTGGATATTCTGCCTTTAAATCTTCTTCTCTTTCCCAAGTTGCCTCATCCACAGAGCGTCGGCTCTACTGCACCTCATAGATCCGTATCACTTTACTCCTTGCGTCTCTTTCTGCACTTCTTGTAATTCTATTTGCATGACTTCTTCTGCTTAGAGCATCTGCCACCAAATTTGCTTTTCTTGGATGGTAGTGAACTTCCAGGAATGGTAGATGTGCAGAACAAAAACCCACCCAACTATTTACACACTTAACTTAAACCTATAACTTGATGCTTGTGAGTATAAAACCCACAATCATCACAATCATTACAAAAAGCCAACTCATGCATTTAACATAATCACAATTCATTCAAATCACCCAAGAGCACATGTTCACACATGAGAAACTTAAAACAAACTCAAAACGCATCTAAGTCGTTTATTACAACTCATGGGACAAACCTAAAGATCCTTACCTATGGTGATGCAGGCCTATCTCAAGAAAGAAAACAACGGGGAAAGTCAAATTTTGCAATAGATAAGGATAGAAGTATAAGCAAGGATTTTTAATAAATTACTGACAAGGCAAAACAAGGATAGATTAAATAAATAAAATGAGGTATGTATAATCAATAAATAAAATAACCAAGGTTAAATCAAAATGAAATAAAGCAAGGAGTATGAACTCTAAACGACCATTCTACTCTAGGCTGCGCATCCTACAGTCAGCACTGCTTTGATACCACTCTGTCACACCCGGATTTACGAAGGAAATCCGAATGCTACTATATGTGTACCCAGGAAGTCTTTACACACATATAGCTCAGAAATGAATATCAAAGAAAGGAAAACAGTGCTCGATAACATAAATCATAACAAGTCTTACATCACAGGCATTACATTTATTAACGAGTTTATCAAAGTAGCGGAAGCCTGACGAAGACTAACTCCAGAACATCTCCACAGGGACTCTGACTGGGGGAATGCACTGCCTAGAAGTCCGAGAACTCCTCGGGGAAGACAAAAGCATCCACTGGCGGCTCCTCTGAGTACCCATCCGGGATTTTGTTGATATGAAGCAAGTGTAAGTAATCCATCTTACTTAGCAAGCATAACATGATTAAATGAGGCTCAAAAGGCTAGACAAGGTTTAAACTGCAGTTAGCATTTTTAGTTGATTGATTTTAGAATTAACCTGAATTACTAGATTTATATGACAACCCGGCTGTAACCCACATTAGAAAAACATGTGAGATATTATAAGTAACCAACATCATCATTAACCATTACTTTAGAAAACAAGGAACCGCTCGAAAAGGATCCAGGCCGCTCTTGACCGTGAGCACGGCTGTTATAACAGTTTTACACTCTGCAGAGGTTGTACACTTTCACCACCGGTCGTGATCCCCCTTGCCTTGGGCACGCACTCCCTTCACACCACGTGAAATGAGTACAGGGTTTCACTACGAGACCTTTCAAAAGACACCCTAGCAAGCTAGTGGCCGCTACGGTTTCCTGACAGGCGCATGGACCCCTCCAGGCTCCAGCCAAAACATCACACAAAACCATCACACACAAACCCCAACGAGAACTGACCGAGGTCCACACTTAAACCTGGCAGCCCCACTTGCGCCTTTCGGTAACCACTAGACAAGCTAGAGCCGTACAGTTTACTTAGTCAAGACCAGAGCCATGTGGTTCCTGTGGTTGTACGGTTTTCCTGGGTGGCCGCTTTAAGATCGGAACCTTAAGAAGAGACGCTTAGAGCAATGCAAACACATGCTCAAGCTCCCTAAACCAAGTTGCTAAAAAGCACATTTTAATAAGGTTCCAAGTATATCATTAGTCATGATTATTATTTCATACGAACATTAGCGGTTGGCAAGCAAGCTAAGCACAACTAACCTATCTACCCACATGCATAAACCCAAGGTAACAAGGTAAATAGGATAAACAAGACTAGTCAATCCTATGGTTTAACAAATTAGACACATGCATGAATGAATAACATGATTATAAAGTGAATAGGTATCAAGGATAAATCATGTTACACTTGCCTTCCTCAAAGTATTGCTGCTGATCTTGGTCTTCAAAGTCTTGATCAAAGCCGGCCTCGTACTGCTCGCACTCTAAACACGCATTCCAATCACCACACATACACCATCACAAGCCAGTACATGCATACAAAAGTATATCTATTAGAACAGTACATCATACAATAAAAACAGAAACAAAAAGGATATAAAACTAATCTACGCATTTCTACGATCACAACAACGCGAAAATCACTCTAATCGGATTTACGGTGAAGAAACTACGCTAAAAACAAGATTGAGGACTAACCTGCGAGAACCGAGGACCTAAACGTTATTAACCCTAGACTTTGAGGGGTAGCAGGGAAGTTTTTTTGAACTGCAAGGGGGACGGCGGGTTGATTTGTGAATCTTCCAGGGACTCTTTAACATAATCACGAAGGGGTATGTGGGCTTCTATTTTGGGCCGTAGGATCAAGGATGGATGGCTCTGCTGATTTCTTCTTGGTCTGCACAGGGGCGACGCATGCTCATCTTCCTGCTCGAGCGAACAGAGGCAGCAGCGCCATTGCTGCAGGCCGGAGGTCGCCGGGGACAGGGGCCCCAAGGCCTCGGTGCACGGAATCGAGCTCCGAGCGGCAAAATGGAACGAGGACGACCACGCGAACTCGTCTTGGCGATCAAAACAGGCAGGGACGCAGGGAATTTGGCATACCTCGGAGATGGGCGGAACAGGCCACGGCCGTGCGTGGAGAAGGGTCGCGTGGCCTTGGATTGAGCCTGCAGGGAGTTGGCGAGTTCTCCACGGGTTCCTGTGCACACGATGAAGGGGAAAGGGGTGAGGGGGAGGCGCTGGTGGCTGCCAACCGAAGCGACGGTGGGATTCTTACCAAGGTCTTCACAGCGGGTGCAGAAATTCGATGCGAATGTCTCTGTTTTTGGGAAATTGGGGCGTGGAGGAGCCAAAGGAGACTGGGGAAGATCTTGCCCAAGGTTTTATAGAGGGGGAGAGAGCACTGGATTGGGAATTGAAAGGGGGGAGCGATTTCTGCTGCAGTTCAATGCCGTAATGGCATTTACTGGCCATAACTCAGAAGGGGAAAGGATGGGCACGGCATTAAGGGGGAGGAGCGGTTGTTCGCAGGGAAGAGAAGAGAAGACGGCGCCTGTTCCTGCGTGCGTGATGCAGGGAGGAAGAGGGCGATACTGCTGCTCGACGTTTCTCGCGAACAGAAAAGGGGGCGACGGGCTTTCTGATCCCTGCGTTCGTGAAACAGAAGGGGGCAGCGTGCGTGATTTTTGCGTGCCTTCCTGCGTGTGGGCTGGCTGCTTGTGGGCCAAGGGAAAAAAGGAAAAGGGAGTTGTGCTGGCTACGGTTTTGGCCTGGGAAAGAAAAGAAACGGAAGAAGAAAGGAAAAAGAAACGGGCCGGGCTGAGTTTGGATCTGGATCGGTTTCTGGGTTTCGGAAAGAGAGAATCAGGCCCGGGTTTGGACTTGGATCAGATTCCGGGAAGGGTAGGGCCCACAGGGCTTCGGGTTAGGTTTTGGTTTGGATCTGGGTTTGGTCTTGGACTTCGGGTTGGATAAGGTTTCCGAGCTTCGGGTTCTGGTATTGGGTTCTCGGACACCGGGAGAGAGAGAAACCAGAAACAAAAACGGGCCGAGCTTAGGGTTGGGTTTTCCGGGCTCTAGAACTAGCACACAAAACACTCATACAAGAAAACGATGCACCGGCATGAAATGCACAAACAAGTTTCTAAACCTAGGGTTGATTTTAATTTCTGAAAAAGGGTTTTATATTTACCTAAATTTCGGGAATGCTCACACAAGAACTAGCAAATTAATTACTATATTAGAAAGGGAATTTTTAGGGTGTTACAGTCGTACTGTATATTCCGCGCATAGACTTTGAACATCCAGAATCGCTAAGGATTTTCAGAAAAACATGCTCTGTTTGTTGTAGAACCATGCTAGTAGATGGCTAAGTTAGCGTCAAAACCCCGAATGTGTGTTCGGGTGGATCAACGACGGAGCCCCCGAATGCAAATTCAGGTGGATGATGGAGCCTCTGAATATATTCTGTTTCAAATTCTCAAAACAAAATAATTAGTAGAAATTATAAGAAGAAAATAACATAGTAAAAATTGAATGTTGCAGAGAATGGAAATAGATCATTATAACCAAATGAAGTGTCCTTTAGCTTGTTCAGGCTATTTTGGTAGTACACAGTGTTTATTTGGGGCGTTAGCAGATGAGACTCAGGCGGTCTTCCATGCGTTAGTCCCTTGAAACAAGTGCGCATGATAAATAGCTAGTTTTGCTTTGAATCAGCAACTTTTGGTGATATGATATGAGTATTATAGTAGCCCCCGTCTCTCTATTTGGTTAAAAGGTAACCAATTAGAGAGTAGAGCAAAAGTAAAAAAAAAGTTTGCAAGTGGTAGCCCCCGACTCTCTATTTGGATGTTGATATCAAATAGAGAGTAGAGCAAGTATCGCAGAAAATAAAACTTGAAATAACTTATCTGATATGTCAGACATGTTGATTGCAGTAGTGTTGATCGTGACAAACGCGATCTGATAGTAACAGGTAATCTGCAAAATAATAAATTGATTCGCAAATATGATATTTTAAAGCTGTTGGAACGACTAGAAAGTGTCGTGAATCTGTAGCCCCCGACCAGCATGTTCGGGGCAACATGTTTGAAAAAGCCCCCGAGCCTTATACTCGGGTTTGTTGAAAATAGAATGAGTACTTTTTACACTTGAGACCAAATACTGGGCATGTATTATAGGCACTCTTGTGATAGTACTATCGACTATTGATGAGTACTTTGATCACTTGAGGTCGAGCACTTCGCCAAGCGCAATGGACCCTCTCATGATAGTACCTCGATATTTTTGTACTCGGATCATTTGAGGTCGAACACTCCGTCGAGCGTAACGGACCCTCTCATGATTTGTACTTTGATATTTATGAGTACTTGAATCATTCGAGGTCGAGTACTCCGTCGAGCACAATGGACCCTCTTATGATTTGGTACTTCGGCGTACTTTGGACTCGCTCGAGATCGAGTATTCCGTCGAATACAATGGACTCTCTTACGATCAAGCACTTTTAGAATAATAGAGCACCTTGGACCCACTCGAGATCAAGCACTCCGTCGAGCACTTTGGACTCTCTTATGGTCAGACGCTTCGAATGCGCTTCGGGCTTGCTTGAGATCGAGTGCTCCGTCGAGCACAATGGACTCTCTCGCAATCAAGCGCCATAGGAATTTGAATAGTTCAAATCTTTGAGATCGGATACTTGGACATGAAGTATCTCTGAATTAGCTCAATAGATATTGTAAATATGAATATTGAGGCTTTGAATAGCCACTGATGCTTATGTGAAAAGACAGTTAGTAAATAATATAGTAAAAATAGAGATGCCTGATCTGAGTATGTGTTCGGGTATGCGATGGAGCCCCCGAGTATATACTTCGATAGAAAAAGGCTGTCTACACACCCGTATTAAATTTTATGCTTTATTGCGTTAACTGGACTAGATAATTTTGTTACTTAAATTCAATTTAGGCGTTTGTAATTTCACTAAGGGCGAGATGTTCGACGATCTCTTTGATGCCCGTATGTGTTAGACATAGTCGCCCGTCATCAAATTTAAGCAAGATTATTGCTAGTTCCATATTTATTTATCACGGATGTATAGATCAAAATATTGAATAGAATAATAGAATAACTGCGAAAGTATTGAAATATCGCTTAGCTCGATCTGTGTCCGAGTTGGACAATTGGAGCGTCGCCCTCGCTTGTTACACATGGCAACGGTCGCCCTTGCTTCGGCCTGGATGTCTCTTGATCACGCAATTCGATCTGTAGCCTGTAGAGGGAAGACAACTCGGATACGGCCATGCGTGCAACAAGGTCACGTTAGTTAATTAGTAGACTGAAATAATCAGGAGTATGAAAAATACATATTGGCTCATTTAACTGGAGCAGAAAATTGTAAATAGGAGAACAAAAAAGAAGACTCAAGTTGATTGGAGGCTGATGCGGTCAACAAGTCCTCCTCCGATGTTGATTGAGCTCCTTGAGGTCTCGTCGTCGGGGGATTGTCTGTTCGGGCATATCGAATTGTTCGGGTGATTTCAGGAATCTCCTAGTTCGATCGTTACCCGTTCAGAATAGATAGTCTGATTTTTTTTACTGCTGCAGAACTTGGTAACTTGCGCTAGATGCTGCTGGTGGATCCACGTACATGGACCGCATGGAGGCTTCCAGTGTCATTGACCAGAAGAGCATGAGCATGATGTCAGAAACACGTGTCAGCAAAATAATTGCTCATAGGAGTATTAGCCTTCCCCTGGTTTGCTCGAGTCGGCGAATTGACTTGGGTACTGTGCTTCCGAATAGGCCGACGAGTTATCGGGTTATGGGAGTCGATGTCGTCGTAGACGAGTCCTGTAAATCAGATGTCCAGACCAGAGCTTGCTCGAATTGGTAAGTCGTGTCTCCGGTGATGATTGACTGATTTCTTGTTCGCTCGAACCGACGATTTGGTAGATCGGCTTGGCGAAGCTTGGTGTAGCGACAACAGGAGTAAATGTATCCGAGAACCAAACTTCTCCGAATATTGGTATGATTGATCTTCACGCAAGGGCCCCTACCTGGCGCGCCTCTGTCGAAGTTATATTCGGCAGATATTTGGTTCTTAGGGCACCCTGCTTCCTGCAAAGAACGATCATAGTAGACGAATAGAGATAAACAGAGACAAGGGATTTTTATACTGGTTCGGGCCCTCGAGATCGAGTAAAAACCCTACGTCCAGTTGCTTCTTGTATTATTTCGGCGAATACAGAGAGTACAATATGGTGTATGGAGTATCAGGTGTTGGATTGGATACCCCTACGTACAGGATCCCCCACTATTTATGTCCGGGAAGACTTGCATTACAAGACAAAACAGACCTAAACCTATTAGGACTCTATCTCCTGTCTTCGGGCTTTCCTTCCTTGAATAGGCCGCCGTGTCCTGCTCGGAATCTCTCGTCTGGAGTCGGTGGTCGGTAATCCTCGTAGTCGGGTACCCTGGTATTATGGCCACAACACAATCTATCTATTCTTGTCAACTCCGAGAGAAGAGCTAAGGTAAGGTAGAGTCAAGGTAAGAGAAGATCAACTAGTCCTTCTAGTGTTGCAGGGGCATGCGCCGCCGAGTCCTCAGAAAGGGATGAGAAGGGAGAACTACGACTCGCTCAATCCTATCAGCCCAAACTAACGTGGTGGATTGCAAAGCCCGTCCAGAGCTGTCACCTCCCTAGGGTACCACAACTATTCCGTTGAACGAGGGAACAATCTAAGACTAAGGTAAGTTCCGAGCACCGCGCTCACAACGAACCAAAGAATCTTCCCCAGGATATCACAAGGAAAGATCTCTCTCTCCGACCAAGCACCGAAGTACTCAATAAGAGATCAAGCGAAGAACGACCACAACACTATAGGGTTCTAGTAGTCTAAACTAACCAAGGCTAAACTCACTTTAGTCTAAACCAGATATAAAGCTACTAGAGCAAAGTAGAAGCTGAATGTAATTGACTCGAATGTAAGATAGAAAGATAACTTGATTATAACTTGAGTCTTACAAAGAAAGGATACAAGAGCAATACTGGAACTCTGAAGAAGACTCCTCCGGAACCCCGAGACTTGCTCGACTCGACTCTAACTCCCAAACTACACTAATCCTACTCTAGGATAGAAAAGATGGAAAGTAGTGATGCTCCTGCTGTGTGTCTCTGAATCCAGCGAGTGTGGGTGGCTTTTATAGGCTTGAAGGGTCGGTGGAGCACCTGGGAGCCGGGTCATAGGTGCGGCCGCACCTCTAGGGCCGGCCGGCCCTAGGATATACACCACCTCTGGCTTCGAACGATCCTGATCAGCGCTCCTGCGTCGGTTGATAGTCGGTTCCCATGTCGGTAACGCCCTGGTCTCTCGGTCTTAGGTGTGGCCGCACCTGGTAGAGCCGGCCGGCCCTACCCCGTGGCCCTGTGATGCACCGACGTCGCTGAGTGACGCTCCTATCACTCCCTGATGGCGGTTCCCGACGGTTGTGACGGTTGAGTGTGGGTCCATTGATCCAAGTGTTCTCATTCCTAACCTTCTGATCAAACCAACTTGAGATCGACGCTCCTGGTACGTGTGGGACTTGTTCAAGGTTCTGGGGGTGCCGCGGATCACTGATGTGGCACGGGACAGGGCCGGCTGCACCTAGTAGGTGCGGACGCACCTGACCAGGGCCGGTCGCACCTGGCCAGGGCCGGCCGCACCTGGCAGGTGTGCCCTAGTGGTCCATGGTTTCACCCAAAATGTGTACCTGCATATGAAATTCACAGCACAGCTCATGGAACTTTATTAGTATCTAAAATGTGCATGAAACTTGTTATATACTCCTCCGATTTCCGAGATATTGACGGTCGAATTTTTGTTGTATGGACCGTCAACAAACTCCCCCAAGCTAGACGTTTGCTCATCCTCGAGCAAAGCCTAGATTCGATCTCGGTGTTTCAGGAGTTGCGTCAATGCTATCACCCTGCAAGTACCTGTGTACAATTCTATACTCTACTTGCTGTTTGAAAATATTGGTATGTATGAAACTTAGCCTTGTTTACCTGTGGGGCTTGTAGCCTTTCACCTTGCCTTCGGAGGTTGTAGAGTAGAACGGATTGACTTTGCTCCCCTCACTCTTTTCTCTTTTCAGGATCCTATCTCGGAGTTTTGAAATTTTCGCAAAGCAAAGACAATGTTCCTCGAATGGTACCCTCGATCGCTCAAGTGGTATTTGCTTCCTCTCCAAAGGCTTTTGAATGAGCCTCAACTTCCTACTCTATGGCTTGTATATGTGGAGCTTTGGGTAGGATAAGAGTGAGGCTTACTTGAGCCACATGATGTTGTTAAGCCAAAGACCGGATCCAAGAAGAAACTAGTCATGCAACTTGATCGAGATGTGCAAGTGTGTGGAAAAATTTCTTTGGTTTTCTATGTACTCCTTCCTTGTGATTCTCCTCTTGCTTTATTTTGGAGGGGGTCATCTTTTTCTTCTCTTTTTTTTCTATGCTCTTTGATTGGAGCACAACTTTCTTTTTTCTCTCTCTATTTTTTTTTGATGACCCCTCTCTCCCTTTTTGCAAGAATGCATGAAGAGAACCTTTGGAACTTTGGAGTATTTATTTTTGGGTGGATGGAAGGCATGTTTTGCGTAACTCTCGGTGTGAGAGTCAGCGTGTATATGTGGTGTGTACGTGATCTCGATCATAGGAGCATGAAAAGGTTCTACCAAGGGTCACAACAATTTGGCAAAACTCAATGGGTCACAAGCAAGCATATGTGAAAGGTTTGTACTTTGGTAACAACATATGGCTTTGGTAGGTATTTTGACCACTGAGGAACATGCCAAGTTTATTTTCTCAAAAGAAAGCATCCGAGATTTTCACCGTATTATGAGATAGAGCAAGATCGACATTGTCGCACCATATCATACCACACAACAACCTAGGTTTGGTCATAATCATTTGCTTCCACAAGGATTTAATTCAGGCTCATGCTTCACTTCATACCAACAAACTCAAATGCTCATAGAGTACAAAGTTGTATACTAGGTTCTTGCCAGGTTTTAACAGAGCAACTATTCATCATTTCCAAAATGAGGAGATATAGACAAGGTTTCAAATGCACCTAAGGGAATATTTTTGTTCTTTTCTTTTATTCAAGGTAGTAAACAAGATGCTGAGATTGGTTTGGATGGACATACCTTCCTTGGGGGTGAGGATCTCCCCCAAGCTAGTTTTCGCTACCGGTTTGGCACGTCCTTCATCTTGGTGATCAGTGGAGCACTTGGTTGCTTGAAATGATTTGATCTTGGCAAAATGCTAGGTGCGGCCACACCTCAAGGTTCGGCCGAACCTGTTCTTTTTTTCTCCAAGTGCTCATGTCCTCTCCTGTAAACATTCTGTAGAAAAATTTCCTAGAGGGGAGGTGCGCTCGCACCTAGGTAGGGCCCGCCGCACCACCAAAAATCTCCCAAACTGTTTTTCTAGCCTCTTGTTTATTTACTAATGCAGTGGTGAAATCAAATTCGAAATTTAAACATGCTTGATGTAGAGAATAAAATTTTGGAAGGGAAATATGGGATACATACCGGTTTACCTCACGGCGAGAGCTCGTGTTTTAAAGTCCATGAGCTGGACTCCTCCGTTGTTCAATCGTTCTTGGTTTCGTCCGATCCTGGAGTGGATGACTCGGACGATGACTTCTTCACGCGCCACACCTTCTTTGTCTTCTTCGGTGGCGATGAAGTTACCGATGCTTTAGGGGTGTCCATGGTTGCTGATTTCTTATCCCCCTTAGCATGGTAGGCTGCCCTTGGTTTCCTTGCTTGGCGACGTCCTTCTCTTCTATGCTTGGCGCCTTGATGATGGTTGGAGGTGACTTTGTAGCAGAACTCTTCCTTGGATTGGAACCAAAACACCTTCCCACATAGATTTGAGCATTGGTGGCTCGCAAAAAGGGTCGCCCAAGGATGAGCGGCACTTCTGTGTCACCAAGGGTGTCGAGGACGATGAAGTCGGCGAAGATGTAGTCATTTTGGATCTTCACTAGGATATTGTGTAGTTTGCCCTCGGGGTAACGGATCGATGAGTCGGCCAGCTGGATGCGGATCTTGGTGGGCACCATACACAAATGTGGAAGATCAATTGCGTTGAACATTGCCTTAGGCATGATGTTCACGCTTGCACCAAGATTGCATAGGGCCTGACTGACGTAATGGTCCCACAGCCAACAGTTGATTGCTGGGAATCCGGGATCTTCCTTCTCTATGGCAGGCTCATCCCATGAGTCCTTTTGGAACTTGGGTCTCCCTGAAATGTTAGTTGTACGGGTTACTCTAGATGGTTTTGGCCATCTAGCGGAGACCAGACTTACATTCTCGGTTTTCCTGGGGTTTGCCCCAGGTTCCGAGACAGGAAGAGCGGCAGCAAGCTGAGCTAATTGAGTTTCTATCATTTTATTAAAGCTAAGCTGGTTCTTCATAGCAGTGGTGAAGGATTCCATGTTTGAGGTGAGAGTTTCTAGAACCTTATCATTAGCAGCCAACTTCTTGTTTAAAGTTTCATTGATTTTAATTTGGCCAAAGACAAGATCTTTAATGGAAGGCTGGTTATTAAAATTGCTAGAAAAGTTACCTCCATTTTGATTGTTGAACGGGAAGTTGGGCCTCGAGTTCCACCCTTGATTGTTGTAGTTGTTGTTGCGGAACCCGTTGTTGTTGCTGTTGTTGTTGATGAAACTAGCTTCTTCCCTTGTTTCGGGACAATCATTTCCCGAATGGCCCGTGTTACCACAGACCTCGCACGTCATGCGAGCATCCATGATCTTGGCAGTCTCCATGTTGCTTGGTGCCTCCATCTTCTTCATGAGAAGGTCCAGCTTGGCGGCGAGCATATCAATCTCTTCCACTTGGTGTACGCCGCGGGTTCGAGAATGGAGACGCTCTCCATCCCATCCTTGGTTTGCCACCATCTTCTCGATCAATGCTCGAGCAGCCGGTACTTGTAACGAAAAGAAGGCTCCTCCGATAGCTGCATCTAGGTGTTCACGGGCGGACCGCTTGAGCCCGTGATAGAAGGTTTGAATCAAGAACCATCCATGCATGCCATGATGTGGGCACGCAGCGATGTACTCTTGAAACCTCTCCCAAGCTTCCGGAATGCTCTCATCAGTGTTTTGCTGGAAGCCTGAGATTCTTGCGCGGAGGGCGTTGGTTTTGCCCACCGGAAAGAACTTGGCGAGAAATGCGTTGGAGCACTTTCCCACGTGTTGATGACTCTTCGTTTAGCATAAAACCATTGCTTCGCCCTCCCGAGCAATGAGAACGGGAATAGGCAAAGACGGATTGCATCAACCGTCGCTCCACGGATAGTGAATGTGCTGCACACCTCCAGGAAGTGCTGGAGATGCGCGTTAGCATCCTCATTACCCTTGCTGCAGAACGGACTTGCTTGCACCATGTTGATCAGCGTTGGCTTGAGCTCGAAGTTTGCATCTCCAATCTCCACGGTCGGTCCGGTAGGTACGTTGGTGGAGGAGGGAGCAGAGAATTCGCGAATGCTCTTCTCGGCCATGGGTGCTGATGAAGCTGAGGTGCTTGCCACGGGATCGACTGGGCTCGTCTCAATGTTCGAGAGAAACTTCTGAGGGGGAACGACTCGAGGATCGACTCGGCACCTCACAAGTGACTCAGGATCGTCGTGAAAGTTGGACAGAAGGTCGAAACCGGTCAAGCACTGCTCTACACACACGAGAGCAGAGCAAGGGTAACCTCGCTCAAAAGCGGTTCACCGAACCAAGATAACTCTACCGCTTATTACACGATGTCTAGTGCCTATTGCTTCCCCGGCAACGGCACCAGAAAACTTGTTGGCGTTTCTTACACCAAATATATCGGTGCCAGAAAGCCTGTTGACACTCGCTAGCGTCGCTACTAGTTTATATTACCCAGTAACGGCGCCAGGAAGCGTGCCGGTATATATACGATCACAGATAAATCCGCAAGCGCACGGATACCGTTGTAGCTTTCATCCAAGAGTATTCCAGGGTATCGTATTTATATTTTCCCAAGGGAAGCACTGACGGCGTAGACAATCGTATAATGAGATAGCAAAGAGTATCGAGACCCGGCAAAGAGCTATGACGGGGGTAACGATAAAGATATTCGGGGTAAGGTTTTGACACGCAAGGAGATCCTGATAAAGGCTAGAGGGACCTAGTGAGTTGGGAGGACAATGAGACGAGAAAGGAACCTGATACAATCTATCTATTCTTGTCAACTCCGAGAGAAGAGCTAAGGTAAGGTAGAGTCAAGGTAAGAGAAGATCAACTAGTCCTTCTAGTGTTGCAGGGGCATGCGCCGCCGAGTCCTCAGAAAGGGATGAGAAGGGAGAACTACGACTCGCTCAATCCTATCAGCCCGAACTAACGTGGTGGATTGCAAAGCCCGTCCGGAGCTGTCACCTCCCTAGGGTACCACAACTATTCCGCTGAACGAGGGAACAATCTAAGACTAAGGTAAGTTCCGAGCACCGTGCTCACAACGAACCAAAGAATCTTCCCCAGGATATCACAAGGAAAGATCTCTCTCTCTCTCCGAGCAAGCACTGAAGTACTCAATAAGAGATCAAGCGAAGAACGACCAAAACACTATAGGGTTCTAGTAGTCTAAACTAACCAAGGCTAAACTCACTTTAGTCTAAACCAGATATAAAGCTACTAGAGCAAAGTAGAAGCTGAATGTAATTGACTCGAATATAAGATAGAAAGATAACTTGATTATAACTTGAGTCTTACAAAGAAAGGATACAAGAGCAATACCGGAACTCTAAAGAAGACTCCTCCGGAACCCTGAGACTTGCTCGACTCGACTCTAACTCCCAAACTACACTAATCCTACTCTAGGATAGAAAAGATGGAAAGTAGTTATGCTCCTGCTGTGTGTCTCTGAATCCAGCGAGTGTGGGTGGCTTTTATAGGCTTGGAGGGTCGGTGGAGCCCCTGGGAGCCGGGTCATAGGTGCGGCCGCACCTCTAGGGCCGGCCGGCCCTAGGATACACCGCCTCTGGCTTCGGACGATCCTGATCAGCGCTCCTGCGTCGGTTGATAGTTGGTTCCCAGGTCGGTAACGCCCTGGTCTCTCGGTCTTAGGTGCGGCCGCACCTGGTAGAGCCGGCCGGCCCTACCCCATGGCCCTGTGATGCACCGATGCGCTGAGTGACGCTCCTGATCACTCCCTGATGGCGGTTCCCGACGGTTGTGACGGTTGAGTGTGGGTCCATTGATCCAAGTGTTCTCATTCCTAACCTTCTGATCAAACCGACTTGAGATCGACGCTCCTGGTACGTGTGGGACTTGTACAAGGTTCTGGGGGTGCCGCGGATCACTGACGTGGCACGGGACAGGGCCGGCCGCACCTAGTAGGTACGGGCGCACCTGACCAGGGCCGGCCGCACCTAGCTAGGCCGGCCGCACCAGGCAGGTGTGCCCTGGTGGTCCGTGGTTTCACCCAAAATGTGTACCTGCATATGAAATTCACAGCACAACTCGTTGAACTTTATTAGTATCTAAAATGTGCATGAAACTTGTTATATACTCCTCCGATTTCCGAGATATTGACGGTCAATTTTTTGTTGTATGGACCGTCAACAAAGATGATTCAATATGGCAGCACTGCACTCTTCGGTTAGTTTGATTACCTCAGTAGAAGGTAGTGGTCTTTTGTTGTTGAGTATATCCTTCAGATACTTCGCATAAGTTGGAACCTGCATGACTTCAAGTAAAGGGATATTGACATATAATCGCTTAATTACCTCAACGAATCTTCCGAATTGTTCGTCAACGGTGCGCTTGCGGTTCCTGCCAGGAAAAGGTAATATAGTTGTGTCATAAAATTCATGAGGACCAGACTTCCTCATGGGTGTATCTTCTGTCTTACGACGTGGAGGAGGGTCTTCCACCTCTTCCTCCTCCTCTTCTTCTTCTTCTTCTTCGTATGCCTCTTGTGGCTTAGCTGCCCCTGTCTTTCCTGCATCATTTGGATGAGGCGGGTCCCTAGTGGACTTGCCTCCTCGAGTGGTTACCGCATTCACCCTCTCTCGAGGAGGGTTCTCGGGTTGATCGGGAATCTTTCCCGTCTCGAAAGAGGGAACAGTGGCAGCTAACTGAGCTACTTGAGTTTCAATCATTTTATTAAAGCTCAGTTGACTTTTAATTGCAGAAGAGAAAGATTCCATTTTAGCATCTAGATTCTCAAGGAGCTTATCAGTAGCTCGCATCTTCTTGTTGATGTTATCATTAATCTTAACTTGGCCTAGAACAAGATCTTTGATGGAGGGTTGATTATTAAAATTGCTGAAATTGTTGTGGAAATTGTTACCTCCTTGTTGTCGATCGAAGGGGAAGTTCGGCTTAGAATTCCACCCTTGACTGTTGAAGTTGTTCGGCCTGTATCCATTATTGGAGTTACCATTGCTGATGAAGTTGGCGTCTTCATGTGTTTCGGGGCAATCATTTCCTGAATGACCCGAATTTCCGCAGACTTCGCACGTCATGCGAGCAACCATGGCCTTCGCCATCTCTTGTGGAGGGCCTTCTATCCGCTTCATCAAGAGGTCCATCTTGGCGGCCAGCATATCTATGCCATCAATCTGGTGAACTCCTCGGGTACGTGGGGCTGATCGTTCTTCACCGTACCCTTGATTTGATACCAATTTCTCAATCAGAGATCGGGCTGCCCCAACCTCTAAAGAGAAGAAAGCACCTCCGGCAGCAGCATCCAAATGATCACGAGCGGTCCTTCTGAGCCCGTGATAGAAGTTCTAGATTATGAACCAATCTTGCATGCCGTGGTGGGGACACGCTGTGATATAATCCTGAAGGCGTTCCCATGCTTTGGGTATAGTCTCATCATTCTGCTGCTGGAAGCTTGAAATCTTGTTCCGGAGGGCGTTGGTTTTCCCAACCGGAAAGAACTTGGTGAGGAATGCGTCGGAGCACTTCTCCCACGTGGTTATGTTCGCACGCTCGGCGTAGAACCATTGCTTTGCCTTCCCTAACAATGAAAATGGGAATAATCGAAGGCGTATAGCATTGGTAGACGCACCTCCTATGGTAAATGTGCTGCATATCTCTAGGAAATGCTGAAGATGAGCGTTGGCGTCTTCATTTAACTTGCCGCAGAACGGGCTTGCTTGCACCATGTTGATAAGTGCAGGCTTCAACTCGAAAGTATCATTCACCGTAGTTTCCGGTCCAACGGGGATGTTGGAGTGGGAAGGTGCTGAGAACTCGCGGATTGTCTTCCCGGCCATTTCTGAGGTTGATGGTGCGCTGCTGTCACTCATATGCGGATCCGTGTTCGAGAGAAACTTCTGGGGGATCACGACACGAGGTCGAACTCTCCTCACTAGAGCTTCTGGGTTATCGATATAATTTGACGGCAACTCGAACTTTCCGCCGGACCTACTCATGCACTGCTCGACTCCACGGGGAAAAAAAAGCAATACAGGGGTAAGCCCGCTAAAAGTAGCGGTCCGTCAAGTATGACAGGGTTAAGAGAAAAGATTATCGAGGTCTAGATAGCCAGTTGCTTCCCCGGCAACGGCGCCAGAAATGCTTGTTGGTACTTGTTAACGTCGTTACTGAGGTTCGAAAATCCCAGCAACGATGCTAAGGTTCTCACGGTTTATCTAATGGCCGAAAGAAAGGATTCTACAAGCGCACAGAATAACCGCTGTAGCACTTCACCTGGGAGTATTCCTAGATATCGTATTTATATTTCCGCAGGGAAGCACTGGTGGCTCTAGACTATCGATAAAGGTTTCTGCTCAACTCTGATCACCACTCAACATACTGCTAGTCACGGGGGTAAATAAAGATAGGAGTGATAAGCGGTGGAACCGAAGGGATAAAGGGATACTAGAGCTGGCTAGCTAGTTGGGAGGACAACGAGACCGAGATAAGGAACCTGAAAGGATCTATACTACCGAGTCGACTTCTACTCTAGACTCTAGTGACCAGGCTAGAAGGATTCTCTTAGCAACTCTCTTAACTACGGGCGCAGCAACCCCTCGCCCCCAGCCAGAGACTGGACGGAGAAGCACTCACTTCCTACGATGCCGGACCGGACGTGGAGGATTACGTCGGCCGGAAAGGGCTGTCACCACCTGCCGGCTACCTCAGCTATTCCGTGGGCCCAGGTGCAAACTTAGGTAGCCCCGAGTCTAGACACCTCGTCTACACTCTCGACTACTACCTTACCCGAGCTCAAAGGCAAGGCACCCACTCCGAGTGGCGTGAACCACGAGGAGTGAACGAAGAACTCGCTAAGATCGATACAAAGACAAACCACCTAGAGTGGGGTCTAGCCACTTTAGTCTAAACTTATAATATAACAATTAGAGCAAAGTTAATGCTGAATATAAAGTGACTCGGAAAGTAATAGAACTCGAACATATATTGAATACTCAATTCTTAAGAAAGTAAAGGAAAAGGTACTAGAGCTTATACCAGAACTTCCGAAGACTCCTCCGGAACCCCGAGCGAAGCTCGACTCGACTCTAACTCCCAAGCTAGACTAGCCTAACTCTACTAGAAGTGGAACTTGATCTCTTGACTCACTTTGGCTCCCTTGGCTTCCCTTGGCTTCACACTCTCTCCCGGGACGAAATGCCTCTATATATAGTGGTCATAGGCAGGGGGTACTTGTAGGAGTGGAGGAGAGGCGGTTTGGCTAGTGGGCCTAGGTCGGCCGACTGCCTATGCCTGATCGACGACTGAGGCTGGCTCCTGATGGCGGTTGTGACCATGACCAAGGCGGTTTCGTGGCGGTTATTGCAGTTGGATAGGGTCGGCCGAACCAGGGGGGTCGGCCGACCTGGTCCCCTTCGCCCAGGAGCGTCTGATGCACCGCCTTGACTCTTGGATGGATGGATTTGGCCTCTGGGTAGAAGACTTGGTGCGAGATTACTCATCTTGTGGGCCCATGGATCCAAGTGACATCCATCTCAGCCTTCTGATCAAACCGACGTTCAACCGATGAATGTGATCACTCCAGAGTGTGTTTCCTCGAGCCTGAGCCACCCTGGACCAGGATGGTAGGGTCGGCCGACCCTAGGGGGTCGGCCGACCTGGCCCCTGTGTCTAGGTCAGGCTCATTTGCCTTGCATTGAGTCCCTGCAGAGAAATAATCACCAAAACTCGTGGAACTCTGTTATTCATAAGAAATTATGCTCTATAGTGGCTTTCGGTCAGCGTTTCCGACAATCGTTGACGGTCGTGAACCTTAGTATTTCCGTTGAAAAGACCGTCAACAGGGGACGCCAGGGGGCCTGGAGGGGTTCATCCTCTAGCTGATGGAGTGCGCGCCGGCCTTGCTCGCGCTACATGAGTCGAAGCCGCTGCCGCCCTGCTTCGCGTCTTCGTGTTGGTGGTGCAGCCGTTCGCCCTCTCAGGTTCGCCTGTTTGGGCATGGTGGCCCTCTATCAGCGTACGAAGGTCAAGGACGTCGGGGCTTGCTTCGTAGTGGCTGCGCGCGCCCGAACATCTCGTCGATGAGCTCCCTGCATGCTTCCCCATGGTGGTGGCGCATGATGGATGCAGGGTCTTCCTGGCGGGTCGCCTGGCGCGGTGTTGCTGGACCATGTTGTCCAGCCTTCGTAGCTGTGGTCGTCCTGCCCGGGATCTTGTTCGACGCCTCATCCTTGGGTCCCCTCAGCCTTAAGTGCCCGCGTGGGGGTGAAGCTAGAAGAAGGTTGGCGACATGGTCGCCTGTCGATGCCTCCTTACAGGAGCGGTTCACCTTCCAGGGCATTCCTGTGCCGCTTGGTGGCAGCACTTGTATCGTTTGTCTCCTTTTAGCAGCTCGTTGCTGCTGTGCCTGTAATCTTTGATCTGAACGGAAATCAAATCTTCTGTTGCTTGTCCCGGTTGATTCTTGATTCAATGGAACACGCTTCTCGGTGGTCTTCCATTGGTTGGGCCCCCGGGCCGAACGGGTTCGCTGCTTTCCGGGCCCGGGGAGGCGAGGGGACGTGTCGCCTGTTTGAAACGAGCGGTCACACGCAGTCTTGGCCAGTTCAGCAGTTACCGCGCGTGGCACCGGTTTCGGGAGGCGAGGAGGCACCGGCCCGGATCTCCAGGCGGGGCGTGGCTTTATAACCACGACCCGTGCTGCGGTTCTCCTCCCTTGCCCTGTCTTCTCTTCCATCGCTCTTCTTCGTGCTTCCACTCCTCAGCTTCCATGCCGCTTCCTTTTTCCGCATCGCGAGTCATGGCCGGCGAGAAGCGCCCAGCTGAGGAGGGATTAGTTGCTAGGGGCCGCTCTCCGCAGCGCCCGCGCAAGGCAGTGTCGATGGATCCGGCGCAGTATCTTGCGTCTTTTTGCGGTGGCGGTGGTGATGGCCATAGCCCGTCTGGACCCAGGTCGTCGTCGTCGTCAGGCTCCCCGAGGTCTTCGAACTCCTCGGGGTCGTCATCCGACTATCGCCGTCATGCCGAGTGTCGCATAGAGGTCTCACTCCTCGTGCGCTCGGCTGCTGAGCCCCGGGCCCTGTACTCCGAGGCTTCCAAGGAGGCAGGGCAGCTGGAGATACGGCTGACCACCACCCAAGCCGCCCTAGATGCCGCGAATCTAGAGGCCGCCAACGTCCAGGCGAGGGCACAAGGTATGTATATATGCACATGTTTTTTGGCCAAGGTATCAGCGTACCTGACCGGCTTCGTGGTCGTCTCCCCGACTGCTTTTCTGATGTAGTCCTGGAAGAGGAGTTGGCCGCTTCTCGTCGCGAGGTGGAGAGGCTGCATCATCGTCAGGCTGATTTGGAGGCCCGCCACGAGGCTCTTGCCCATGCGGGGTCGCTTGCCGTCTCGGAGATTTGGATGGACGGCCCGTCCCTGGTCGAGCGTCTGCGCGCTCTTCGTCAGCGGGTCCGGGACGCCGTTATCAGGGGCATCCGTCGTGGAGCCGCGACAGCTCTTGCCTCGGCTCAAGTCCGGTCCGGTGTTGACCTGAGGTTGCTAGAACCCGGGTTTCCGGAGGAGATGAGCCCTCTGGAGGGGTGGGAGCTTTAGCGGGCGTTCCCTGACGCTGCTGCTGCCGCCGTCGACGTGGCGGGTGTCGACGCCGTCCTTCGGGGGGATCCTGGCCTGGGGCCAGAGCAGGGCTCTTCCGTTTTAAGGCCTGCATTACTTTTTCCCTAGGTTAAGTCTTAAGCAATGTCGCTACTTAAGTTTACCAGCTCTGTTCGTGGTCTATGTTGCTCGTGCCAGTTTGTCTATCGTTCAGACAATTATTACGGTCATCCATAATATTTTTGAGGTCGTAGTCCCTCGCGCATATTCGTTTGCGGAGTTGGACTGGTTGAGCCGTACCGCGTTTTTCCTTGTTGGCCAGAAACACAGTGCTCGTTGAGCTGCAGGCGGGTTCGTTCATTAAGGGCTCCGGGGTCCCAACGGATGGGCTCCGGATGGATCGGTCGATGATCACCCTTGGTTTCTCAGTGGTCGACCCATATAATTCCCGAAATCGATCGATCGAAAACGGTGGCGCGCTGCCTTTCCTTCGAGGAAAAACCATGGGTTGACTCTGCCGATACTCGAACATGGATCAAGATGCTCGTGACACGCGTGTGCCCGAAGTTTGGTCACAGGGACCCATCTCTTCCATCCCTCGCTCGGGGTGCCCGGAGCGGCCATCGAACCCGTCGTTGGGCTGACCTTCGAACTCCAGGCATTTTTGAGAGCTGGCCGCTGGGGCCTGTCTCATCCGTCCCTCGCTCGGAGTGCCCGGAGCGGCCATCAAACCCATCGTTGGGCAGGCCTTCGAACTCCAGGTGTATCCGAGAGCTGCAGGGTCGTTTTTCTTTTTCTCACAAACGGTGATGCATTGTGTCGGTCACAGTTGTTTTTTTGCGAGAAAAAAGCGAGGGGGGAGGCATCGTGCCCCGGGTAGCCCCCGAGCGGCGAGGGACCCGTTGCGCGAAAACGGGGCGCTTGCTGCTTAGTGGAAGGAAATCGAATGTTCGTAGTAATCGAAGTACTTAAAGCGAGAAAGTACTTTTTCAGGAAACAAAGTATGAGTACTTTTAAGGGTAAAAACGACGTAGATGTTCAATGTTCTAAGCGTTCGCGAAGACTTGGCCGTTGGCGTCTTTAAGCTTGAACGTTCCTGGGCGGAGGACTTGATCTACGATGTAGGGTCCTTCCCATGGTGGTGACAGCTTGTGGCGGCCGCGGTTGTCCTGGATCCGTCGGAGTACCAGGTCGCCAACTTGGAAAGCTTGAGCTCGGATGTTGCGGTCGTGGTAGCGCCGCAGGGCCTGCTGGTACTTGGCGGAGTGGAGTAAGGCGATGTCGCGGGCCTCGTCGAGTTGATCGATGGCATCCTCGAGGGAGACCCGGTTTCCTTCTTCGGTGAAGGCGCGGACCCTTGGGCTCCCGTACTCGATGTCGGTCGGGAGGACTGCTTCAGATCCGTGGACCACGAAGAAGGGCGTGCAGCCTGTGGCTTGACTGGGCGTTGTTTGCAGACTCCATATGACGGAAGGGAGCTCCGCAACCCATCGGGCGCAAAACTTCTCAAGGCGCTGGAAGAGTCGCGGCTTCAGCCCCTGCAGGATCATGTCGTTCGCCCTCTCGACCTGCCCATTGGTCTTCGGGTGGCTGATGGCTGCCCAATCCACCCGGATGCCGTAGTCGTCGCAGAAGCGGAGGAACTTCTTGCCCGTGAACTGTGTGCCATTGTCGGTGATGATCGCGTTCGGGACCCCAAATCGGTATACGATGTCGGTGAAGAACTCGACGGCCTCCTGCGAGCGGACCCTTCGGATTGGCCTTGCCTCGATCCACTTGGTGAATTTGTCGACCACCACAAGGAGATGAGTGAAACCCCCGGGTGCTTTCTTCAGCAGCCCGACGAGGTCCAAACCCCAGTGATGGGGATGGTTTGCAACGCTTGTGCCGGGAGATGGGTTTTGCCGCGCGTAGAATTGGCAGCCTTCGCAGCTTCGTACTACGTCTCGGGCGTCGGTGACAGCGGTTGGCCAGTAGAATCCCTGCCGGAAGACCTTCCCAACGAGGGCTCTTGGGGCAGCGTGGTGTCCGCATTCTCCACTGTGGACGTCCTTCAGCAGCTTCCTGCTTTCCTCGGTCGGGATGCAGCGCAGCATAACTCCGGAGGTGCCCTGCTTGTACAGCTCCCTGTCGATGAGGGTAAAAGATTTCGCGCGTCGCGCAACCCGCCGAGCCTTGGTTGCGTCGGACGGGAGCTTACCTTCTACGATCCAGGAGAGGAGTAGGAGCCTCCAGTCGGGATCCTCGAGGTTGAGTTCTGGGACGGCATCGACTTCCATGACCTCAGCCAGCTCTGGGTCGAGTAGTTTTTGTGGCTCGTCGTCGAGCCGGATGGATGGGAAGTCTTGGTCCCTCGCGAAGACACCATGTGGCACGGGCAGTCGGCTGGAAGCGGTCTTGGCAAGAGCGTCGGCTGCTTCATTGTGCTTTCGCAGGATGTGCTTGAGCTCGAGGCTGTGAAACTTGTTTTCCAACTAGCGAACCGCCTTGCAATATGCCGCCATCTTCGGGTTGACGCAGTTGGCCTCCTTCATGACGTGGTCGACCACCAGCTCGGAGTCACCGCGAACCTCAAGGTGACGTATCCCCAGTTCGAGGGCGATATGGAGTCCGTTGAGGAGGGCCTCGTACTCGGCTGCATTGTTGGAGGCGGGGAAGTGTAGCCTGATCAGGTAATGCATGCGCACTCCTTTGGGGGAGATGAAGACGAGGCCGACGCCCGCCCCCTCCTTCATGAGTGAACCATCAAAGTACATGATCCATGTCTCGTGCTCGATGGAGGCCGGGGGCATTTGGACCTCGGTCCACTCGGCGACGAAGTCGGCCAGCACCTGGGACTTGATGGTGTTTCGCGGGGCGTAGGTGATGTTCTGCCCCATCAACTCGAGCGCTCACTTGGCTATTCTTCCTTCCGCTTCAGGACTCCGGATCACCTTTCCAAGCGGGTACTTTGATACCACCGTGATGGGATGGGAGTCGAAGTAGTGCCGGAGCTTTCGCTTGGAGATCAGTACTGCGTAAATCAGTTTCTGACAGAACTTCGCTGATGAAGTAAACGGGGCGCTGTACTTTCAGCACTTTTCCTGGTTCGTCGCGTTCGACCACCAGGGCGGCGCTGACCACCTGAGTGGTCGCCGCGATGTAGAGTAGCATTGGTTCCTCTTCCGCTGGTGCAGTCAGGACCGGTGGGCTTTTCAGGAGTGCTTTGAGGGAGTCGAGGGCCTCTTGTGGCTCCGTGTCCCAGACAAAGTGCTCCGTCTTCTTCAGCAGGCGGTACAGCGGTAGGCTTCACTCTTCGAGCCGGGCGATGAAACGGCTGAGCGCAGCCAAGCAGCCGGTGACGCACTGTACCCCTTTCAAGTTCTGAATCGGTCCCATGTTGGTGATGGCGGAGATCTTCTCGGGGTTTGCCTCGATGCCGCGCTCAGACACCATGAACCCAAGGAGTATGCCCCTCGGGACACCGAAGACGCACTTTTCGGGATTGAGCTTTACCTGGTTTTGCCGGAGCTTCTCGAAGACTGCTGCTAGGTCCGGGACGAGGTCGCCGACGTGCTTGGATTTCACAACGATGTCATCGACATATGCTTCGACTAGTCGGCTGATGAGATCGCCGAAGACGCGCCTCATGCACCTCTGGAATGTGGCGCCCGCGTTTTTGAGCCCGAATGGCATCGTGGAGTAGCAGAAGGCGCCAAAGGGAGTGATGAAAGACGTCGCGAGCTGGTCGGCTAGACTCATGGCGATTTGGTGGTAGCCTGAGTACGCGTCGAGGAAGCATAGGGTTTCGTACCCTGCTGTGGAGTCGACCACCTGATCGATTCGTGGGAGCGGGAAAGGATCCTTGGGGCATGTCTTGTTGAGACCGATGTAGTCCACACACATCCTCCACTTCCCGTTCTTCTTCTTCACGAGGACAGGGTTGGCTAACCACTCGGGGTGATACACTTCCCTGATGAAGCCTGCGCTGAGGAGCTTCTTGATTTCTTTGCCGATGGCTTTACACTTCTCTTTGTCGAACCGCCGGAGCCTCTATTTTACCGGTCGGGAGCCGGGCTTGATGTTTAGCTTGTGCTCGGCAACCTCCTTTGGAATCCCCGGCATGTCCGAGGGCTTCCATGCAAACACGTCGAGGTTTGCACGCAGGAAGTCGACGAGCGCGCTTTCCTATTTGGGATCAAGCGCCGTCCCGATGCGGAGGGTACGGCCATCGTCGGCGACAACCACCTCCTTGGCGTCCTTGGTTGGCTCGAAGGTACATGCGGCTCGCTTGGATGGCTCGTGGATGTCTAGGTCCTCGGGGGAGGGTTCCGCGGCGAGCTTCTCGGACCGGATGAGCGCCTCCGCGAACTGGAAGCACTCGGCGTCGCACTCGTACGCGTGCTGGAACAAGGTTCCCATGGTGATGACCCCCTTGGGCCCAGGAATCTTGAGCTTGAGGTAGGTGTAGTTCGGGACGGCCATGAACTTCGCGTATGCCGGACTCCCGAGGATCACATGGTAGGTTCCCGAGAACCCAACCACCTCGAAGGTGAGGATCTCCTTGCGGAAGTTCTGGGGGGGTGCCGAACGTGACGGGCAGGTCGATCTGCCCGAGTGGCACGGCGTCCGCCCCAGGGATGACACCATGGAATGGCGCTGTAGTTGGTCGCAGTCGGGAACGTGGTATTCCCATGTCGTCGAGTGTTTCGGCGTGGAGGATGTTGAGGCCGCTCCCTCTGTCCATGAGCACCTTGTGGATGCGCTTGGTGCCGAAGAGCGGAGCCACGACAAGTGGGTACCTTCCAGGCTGTGGTATGTGGTCCTGGCGCATCTCCTAGTCCACAACTCTGCCGCTGCGAGCGCCCGCCGCCGACCGCCGTGCTGCCCTCCGCCAGCCGCCGTGCTGCCACCTGCGGCCTTCCAAATGATAGAAACAGTATCCTTCACAACTTTCAAATGTTTCTCAAACATGGAATTGGAAGCGACAATGCCAAATATGAGGTCAGAACTCAGAAGTGTTGATATTTGAAAATATAGGAATTAGGGCCGTGAACCGATCAAAAAATTGTTCCAAGGAATCTTGCATGCATGGAGTACTAAATGAAGTTTATTTACAAAACCTTTTCACAGATGAGTGCAACTTTGCGCGACGAATCTAACGAGTCTAATTAATCCATGATTTACTACAGTAATGCTACAGTAATTATCCTCTAATCACACGGTCAAATGCCTCGTTAGAGTCGTCTCGCGAATTTGTCAGGGGTTGTGGAGGTAGTTTTGTAAACTGACTTTATTTAATACCCCTAATTAGTGGTCAAAGTAGGGTGCAAAAAATTTACCCACCAATCTGAACACGGCCTAGGAAACAGAGCCGTCAGAAAACTGGATGGCAGTTTTGGCCACGAAACGATAATTCAAATTGTAGCCTCTGGGCCATTTTGTCTAGAAGGCTGGGGCCAAATTTACGGTAGAACATCATCAACAAGCCGCCGCCGTCAACCCATCTGGGCCGGAGGCGCACTAGACTCCGAGAATCCTCGGTTCTCCAGGAACCAGGGACCTGCGCGTAAAACGACCCGACCCTCCCACCGTCACAAACAGAAGCAATCGCATCAGATCGCTAGGGTTTAAGCCTCGCCGCCTCCGGAGCTCGAAACCCTCCCTCGCCGCCGATCGGATTCGGAGAAGAGAAGCGAATCAAGATGTTCCTAGGCTCGATCCCGCGGCGCCCGAGCAAGGAGGCGGCGTACAAGCAGCTGCGGTCGCACCTCATCGTCATGGCCTCCTGCGTCGCCGTCATCCGCGCCGCCCCCTACATCCTCCACTTCCTCAACCGTGAGGGCGACATTCAGGAGCTCAAGCTCGAGCTCTAGGGCCGCCCGTACCCATGCCGCCCCCACCCCCCAAGGTGAATCTCCGGCCCCTGCTCCTCTCCTCTCTAGGGTTTGGTGGGTTCGGTTGCCCTGTGGGCGTTTGCCCCCCTTCGTTGAATGGGCGAGGATGGTTGGAATAGATCCGTCTCTGTGAAATTTCGTATAGTTAGCTGCATAATAACGCGGTTTTGTTGTGTCTCCGTGCGTATGAATCGCGACCGGTTTGTGAGCAATGTTGTTATTTTGGACATGTTAGATTCGTGGGGATTTGTTGGACAAATCAGCATGGCACTTTTCATCCTAGTTTAAATTCAGAGATTTCTAGAAACTAGCTAAAAGGGGGTGAGTAGGATGATCTGGAATTTGCAAAATTTTAGGGTGAATTGTTTCCTGTTGGACTTCTGTGAGTTAGTTGAAGGGAAGGGATTAACCATTACGATCTTTGCTTGCGTAGCTCTTTTTTTTTTTGTTGTGTTGTGTGTACACTTGTGCATCAATCATGTAACTTTTGAGAACACTACGCTGGATTGAGTAACCATTACGATATTTGCTTGCATAGCTATTTTGGGTGTTTTTGTGTGTGCACTTGTGCATCAATCGTGGAACATTTGAAAACGCTAGGCTGGATTGGGGAAAGGTTAACAAGTGCCTCTAAATGTAGGAATAGAATAGAAAGTAAATATTCTTTGATATCACACTCAGGGCTTCAAATTACCCCTACAAATTTGCAAAAGATCCTCCCATGACTGGTACCTGTTTCCTGTTTTTAATCATTGGAAACTGATTCTTGTTCAGTCTATTCTAGATTTTTTTAAAAGTGATAATCCGAAAGGCTAAATTTGATTAGTTCTTACCTGGAATAACTGTTCATTGACTTGAGAGTTTTGAAACCAAGTTACCGAATTTAAACGTTTCTGCTTCAGATTTGTTCTCCTAGGACGAACCAGGAATACTGTTTATCCTAGGGGTTTGAAAATATAATCACAATCACATCATGGGACTATGGGAGTATGCAGCTGAGTGACATATTATGCTGGTCCAAGCGAGTCTTTGAAAGAGTGCTCATGTATTTTCAATACATGAATACATTGAATTTATTTTCACTTTTTATGGCTTATTCTCTGTTCTCAATCTGTCAATGTCTCTCTTGAATCTGTAAAGTAAATTATTGGGCGATTGATTGATGGCTACAATGATTGTCGTATTTATAATTTTGTATATTTTATTTTGCATAATATCCTTTCCCTTAGAATTATTAGTGTGTGATGTGGTTGCAATAGTGTTGGCTAATAGTAGCCTCTGATTATTTGTTGTTTATTGTTTCATGCACTTTATAAATTCTGAATTTCAGAAACATATTTCAGATCATCGCATTTTGTTGGTGTGTAACCTGAGTCTTCCAGATCCATTGCTATTTTTCTGTGTCTGCTTATTGAAATGGTATATGATGCTTTTGACGTGGTTTTGGTATTGCCATGCAAGTGGTTATCTATCATCTCTGTAATGGTGGTAAAGATATTTGCTTAGGAACTCGAGATTAGGATCTTTGATGGCAGGCAAATATTCTTGCATGTCATTTATTTTTTACTCTTTGCACTTGTTTAAGTTGAACTTGTCTTACAGATCATAGTTGAACTTTTGTGCTTAGCTGGAAGCTGTCTCATGCACTGTGTTCAATTGTGCCTTTTCTGGTAACTAGTCTGTTTTCTGTAGCCGTAGCACACATTTCGTTACGAAAACCAAACTGGACGCATGTTCTAGGTTTGTCTAGATTTAGTTGTCGTTGATTGTCACCGGGTACAGTTGGTTTGAGTTCTAAAAATGGGCATATTCTTCTTTGTAATAATTATGAGCTCATGTTTGTTATTTTACTATGTTTAATATTAACTGAATCATTAGGCCATTTGTAATCCAAACTGGCTACATGAACCACATCTCATGATTCAGCTTCCTTGTCAGTTCCAATCACTGGCAATATTGTGGAGTTGTGAATTGGCCTAGTTTTGTTGTTTTTGCATTATTTTACCTTCATGCTAAGGTTTTGTGTGTAACCCTGGAGAAAATTATGTGTTACATTAATGGCTAGTTGTCGGTACACAGATTGAGGATTGCTATTCATTATCTTTCTTAGTTCCTAGAAATTAGATGCATCTAGTGAGCTTGATAATTGCACTGTATTCTGCTTTTGCTTTGAGTTCTTGTAACACATACAGACTATCGGCATGTTTATTTCCCTTTTTCTTCATTTAAAAGATATTCACTCCCCTAATTGAAGTGCATTGCTAACTAATGAATTTGTTGTTGTTATAGGTGCTACTGGAACGGGACGATCATCCCTGCAAAGTTATGCCCAGCATTGAGTTTCTATGTACCTACAAAACATGGATCCAGTGACCACAGTGCTTGCTTAAAACTTTTCTATGTTCTTCAAAGTCAGCGACTATAAACACGTAGCTGTTAGCTTTGGTTTTTTCTGAGACCTGTATTCTGTGTTTGCGTGGCTGTATGGTTTGTCAAATTTCATTGGGAGTTTCCTGTCAGTCATGATCCACCGCGTTGTGCGCCCCTCAGCTGTTGCCATCCGTCGTTTTTGTGCTTTCGGTTTCGGTTTGTGTATGGTAAAGCTGTGTTTTGTTAGCAGCAGACGTCGCTTGGGCCGGATCGGCGGCGACTTTCTCGTAGGGGAAACGTGGCCGGAGGCTGATCCTGTCGTCGATTGTGTAGTACGTATACGTCTCCGCGATCGGTTTTGGTCAATTGTCACGTGCTCGTCGCGTACGGGAGTTGGCCATCAGGAGTACATGCGCGGCGCTCAGTTTTTCAACTGCGAATGGCGCCCTGTGCGGAGTGGTTCGAGAGGTTGGAGGCTTGGAGCTGGACACTGGGGTTTGTGGTTTTCCATGATCGTCATGTGCGTGATGCCATGCTCCCATTTGATGGCACTGGGATTTGGAAAGGATCTATCTCAAGGACGGTGATGCGTCAACCCTAGTTAGTAGTACCACTTTGCTTCGCCCCGTTTGGTCTCCTAGCAATGCTAGAAAAGCCAACTTTGACCATTAATTAAAGGTATCAGGTGCAAACCAACCCCGTGCAAACTATGCAAACCTCAATCTGGACCACATGATCTTGATCCAAGGGGGCGCGTAGAGAGAGGTGGGAGGGGGGATTTGCAAAAGTGATCTTGCTGTGATTAAGGGTGGGCGGTGATTTTGCAAATCCCCCCTCCCACCTCTCTCTACGCGCCCCCTTGGATCAAGATCATGTGGTCCAGATTGAGGTTTGCATAGTTTGCACGGGGAGGTTGGTTTGCACCTGATACGTTGCCATTAAAGGTATTTTACAAAACTAACTCCAGAACTCCTGCACTAGGAACCTTGAAGAATCTAATGAGACCTTTGACCGTATGATTAGAGGATGATTCGAGGATGGTTACTGTAGCATCACTGTAGCTAATCATCGATTAATTAGGCTCATTAGATTCGTCTCGAAAAGTTACGCTCATCCGTGAAGAGGTTTTGCAAATAGACTTCATTTAGTACTTCATGCAAGAAAGATTCCCTCCGGGCTAGATGCTAGATTCTAGCATTGCTAGGAAACCAAACAGGGCCAAGGGACAAGTTTGGCAGCAGCCAGCCAGTCATCAATGCGGCTCCACTCTGCTCGTCATTTGGTTGAAAAACTCATCCAAGAAGGAACAGACGATTCCAGAGCTTTCACTGACCCTTGTGATTGGCACATGAGCCAGGAAGGGACCGGATGGTTCTGATGGAACAGACGATTCCAGAGCTTTCACTGACCATTGTGATTGGCACATGAGCCAGGAAGGGACCGGATGGTTCTGATGCTTACTTTTGAGGAGCATGGGTACATGTTACTGTCAAAGCCTTTTTGAGTTATTTCAGGGTCAGTTGGTAGCTAGTTCCTGCTGCAAAGGGCCAAGGCCTTCTCAAGTCCCTGCAAACCTTGATCAATTCTTATCCTACCAAAGTTAGCTCAACTGCTGCTAAAATCAAGGTACATGAATCTTAACGATCGTGTCATCATCTTCTTTTCATTAGGTCCGTTTTCCTGCAGATGTCTACAATTCAGGATGTACAGCTAGTGGTGGAACTTTGGTGGAGGTGTGAAATTTCAGGAAGATCCAGCACGTTCCGGAGAGGATCGTCTCCATGGCCATCAAGGTTACTTGCTGAGATGTTGCCTTAGGCTATTTACAATGGTGCCCTCTAAACAACCCTGATCCTTTACTTTACAGGTTTTTTCCCCCAAAAATCCTCTGCAACGCTACCCTCAATCCGGTCCGCTATTCTCCAGTCCCACCGCCCCCTCCCCCAAATTTCCGGGAGTTTTCTTCCTCCGCCAAATCTTCTACCCGTCCAACCGCCGCCGCTGCCGTCACCGCGCATGATGGCCCCCTTGGAGGTGATCTCCTCCGGCAGGCCGCCGCGGAGCACCTGCACCTGGAACACCACACCTTCAGTTTCAGCTCCGGCAGTGGGCGTGACGAGCTCGAAGACGCAGGCGTCCCCGACCCGCAGCCCGTTGTCGAGGGCGAAGCCCCTCCACGCCGCGATCTTCTTGCACTTGAGGTCGCCGCAGTAGCTCGCCGCCCACGACCGGCCGCGGCAGCGGAGCACCGCGGGGACGCGCGCCTCCGGCAGGTGCCTGTGCAGACGGATCGGGATGATCTGAACGCAAGAAGAGCAGCAGGCATTGGTCAGTAAAGTAAACGAGGCGAGATCAGCACTGTCCTTGAGTGAGCTGCCTGAACTGTGATGTACGAACCAGATGGAACTGCGTCTGGACCTGGCTCTTGCACATCACGGTGGTGAAGAAGGGATGGTCGCCGGAGAGCGGGGTGACCTCCCAGTCGTCTGAAGCCAGCGGTGGCAACGGCGGCGAGTGCTCCTCTTCCTCGCGGGGCTCCACCTTTGGCTTGATGCCACCGGCGTCAAGCTCCAACTTCTGCGCCATCGATGTCGATGGAAAGCCAAAGCTCGATTTGGGATTAGCTGTGCTAACTAGGACATGGATGCAGAGATGAATCGAAGGAAAGATTGCATTACGCAGATGCAGCAGTACCTGACCAGGGAGCAGCGACTTCCGCAGCAGCTCAAACAGCAGCGCCAAGAACGACCACCGCTCCTCTTCCTCCTCCTCTGACCCTCCTGCCTGTTGCCCCCGCCGTTCTCGGAGTCCTCGGCAACCTGTAGATCCCGCAGGCTGCTCTGGGTTGGCGCTTCCGGGGAGCACGTCGCTGTCGAGATCCACCCGGGCGTCACCAAGGTCGTCGTCCGGGATCTCTCCTCCGGCGGCGCCCTCGGCGACGACGACGACGGGGCCGCGGCCTTCGAGCTCGACCGGTGAAGGCCAGCCTCTTTTGCCGGTGGTGGACGGTTGGATGTGTGGATAAGATGGGGAAAATAAAAAGAATAAATGAGAGGCGGGACCCACGAGTAAGGATGGAAATAGAGGACATTGTTGCAGCTCATTGTTGTTTAGAGGGTGAAAATTTTTAAAGGATCCTTCAAATATTGCTTTAGAGGGTGGTATATAGAGGGTACCGTTGCAGATAGTCTTATCACCAGGCGTGCCAAACCCCTGGTTCTATTCCTGTCTCTGTCTGCATTTTTTGATCCCCCATCCGAACCAGGGTTTTTTTTACCGACCGCTACCGGTCCGGTTCCCGCGGGAACCGCTCTTACCGGTCCGGACCGGTAGCGGTAACGGCCGGTTACAAACCGCCGGATTTCAAAATTTTCAAATTCAAATTCAAAAAATGAAAAAATGTGATAAAAATTCCTAAAAATACTTCAAGGTGCGTGTAATCTATTGGTGTAAAAATTTTTCAAATATTTTCTCATTTGGTATTTTTTGCGCCAAATACAAGTGAAATAGAAAAGGAAAAAGAAAAATTCCCCGGCCGGCCCATTAAGGCCCGTTTAGGCCCAACCTTATCCTATCCCTCTATAACAACCCCCCAACGGCCAGGCGCCCAGAGCCCCAGACGCGCCCGAACCCTCTCCTCTGCCCCTCCCCTCGTCGCCCAGAGACGCGCCGCCGCTCCCCACCGCCGCGCGGAGCCGGTTAGCCGGGCCGGATGGTCGGTAAGCCGCCGGATCTACTCTCCCCCGGGCGCGCGGGGCGGACGGCGGTAAGCCGGGCGCGCACGCCGGTAAGCCGGGCGCGGACGGCGGTAAGCCGGGCGCGGGGGCCGGTAAGAGGAAGACAAAGGCTCTTGATAAACAACTTGATTTCCTTTTAGGTCAGAACCTTGCAATGATTTAGGTAGTATTTCATTTAGGTATATTATGATTTAGGTATTATTTGATTTAGGCAATGATTTAGATATATTTTGATTTAGGCAATGATTTAGGTATTGTTTGATTTAGGCAATGATTTAGGTATTGTGATTTAGGTATCTTTCCACAGTACTCTTCTAGCTCATACAGCGATTCTTCCCAGTCTAGTTATCACTATCCTATACCTGATTTGAGCACGCAGCTACCGATGAGATGGGTGTACGAATGGCAAGACCCCCATTGGTACAGTATGTTACTTCAGGAATGGCAGACGACATCGGCGTGGACGGGCCAAACTTGGCAAGACTACAAAGCTGAGCTGCTTCTAAGGCAAGGTTTGAATGTGATGTCCACCGCCGAGTATGAAATGGCTAGGCAATACTACCGTTGATCTATTTCTATGCACAATTATTATTATGTATGGATGTTTGTATGTATTTGTGGTCATTTTCTTTTGTCCAGGTACATAGCCAAATGAAAAAAAATTAAAGTCTCCAAACCGGCCGGTATACCGCCCAACCGGCAGGTAAGCCGTTCCCTACCGATTGCCCTGCGCGTTTTGTTTTGAAATTTGAATTTGACCGGTTTTTACCGGTAACCGCGGGAACCGGTCCGGTAAACCGCTACCGCCGGCCGGCGGTTTCCGATACCGGCACGAGAAAAAAACCCCTGCCCCTAACACGACTACTGCTGTGGCCGCCTGCTAATGATGGGAAGACAAACGAGATTTCATTTTCAAATCAAAGATATCCAGTACGTATCTACAAATCCAGCTGGCCCAAATGGCTAGTTCTTGGGTACTCCACTTGTCGCTATCTCGTAATGTGTTGAAATTTTCAAGAGCGCATAGACGATCCAAATAATTGCTCAAAAGAAATATGGAGAACCAAGAGTATCCACATCAAAATCCAATTGATTCTCCCTGTGGTCTGAACCTTTGAACTTTCAGAATACAGTTGTATAAAAAAGGGGTTCCTTTGTTATCTTCTCTATGTTAGATGTTCAGAAACAAGGATTCAGTACGTCCACATGGGCAATTGCAGCAGCCTTACTCTTCCAAAATGGTATGTTACCTGTACCTCTTCTTCTTTTTTCTTATCTGTACTTCTAAAAGCTGCTTTTGGTATGGTTCTCTTGCACTTGTTCATATATGTAACGTTGCAGGAGAAGCCAGCTACAGAATAATAGCCTGGTTTCTATTGATGAGGATGGGACTCACGATGGCATAAAGACCATTCCAATTCAGAAAGCTTGTGAATTCACAACCAACTCCGTGCTGTGTGTTTGTATCATCACATGGAACATGAATGGCAAGGTACATACTTGTAACTCTATTGCTTTCTTCTCGATGATGATTAGGCCAGTTGATTTGATGCGTGTTCTGGTGGTGAAGATGTCTGTGGAAGATATAACAAAATTGGTGAGATCCAACAGAAAGTTTGATCTGCTAGTTGTTGGACTGCAAGAGGCACCAAAACGTGATGTTTCACATGTCCTGCAAGAAACCATGGCCGACACACACACGTAAGAAAGTCTCCAGTCTTGTCTCTGACTCTGCTATTGAAGATATCATAGCCTGTTGCAATATTCTCAAGTTTTTTTATGCACATTAAATTTCAGTCTATTAGGTCAGAAAAGCATGCAGTCTCTTCAGATGCTTCTTTTTGGATCAAAGAGTTCGGAGAAGTACATCAGAGGTGATTCCAAATCCTTTTTATCATATTTATCCCAAATTGCTTGATGCCAGTTGCATGTTTCCTCTTTGTCAAACTAGCTTCTTAGTTTTGAAGAGAGGTGAGGTCGTATTAACGTGTTTTTTTTCTAATTTTGGTAGAGATGAAGGTGGACAAACATGCAGTTGCAGGTTTGGGGGGTATGATTGGGAGAAAGAAGGGAGCTGTGGCCATGTACATCAACTTCAGTGGGATCCGGATGGTTTTCGTGTCCTGCCATCTTGCAGGTTGGTCTTCAATTTTCAAGTTTATTATGCTTTCGTCAGTGTCACTGTTTCACTGGACCAATCGTGCTGACTCTAATGCTTCAAGCACCAGATTATGGAAGTTCTATGCAACTCCAGACAATGAAAACATGACTGTATTGACAATCGATTTTAAGTTTCAGCCTTTTACTTGATCTCTTGAACTGACGAGGTTCAGGCTATTCAGATGCCAGTCTGGCAATTTCTCGTATCTGATATACTAGTAAAAATCAACACGAATCGAAATATAGAAAATGATATAGCTGTTAATTTTAATGAAGTGCCATTATGAAGTAACATGGTGTTATTAAAGTGTAGCTCATGAACGCAAGGTGGAGAAGAGGAACTCAGAATTCCAGCATATTTCACGCTCACTCTTCTCCAAGTACGGTACACCATATGCCCAATCCGCAGACATAACAGTGTGGCTTGGTGATCTCAATTATAGACTTGAAGGAATAAGCGCTATACCTGCGAGGAAGATGATTGAGGAGAATCGTCAGAGTGTAAGTGTTTGTTGGCATCAGTCATTTCTATATTGTAGCACTGCCTCATCTATATATGCGTGTTCTTTCAGAAGCTAAGAGGCAAAGATCAACTTCTGCAAGAAGCTGAAAAGGGCGAAGTGTTCAATGGGTATTACGAAGGGACCCTGTCGTTTAAGCCAACATACAAATACGATGTTGGAAGTAGCATCTACGATACAAGCCATAAGGTATATTGTATTCGACGTCACTTCCAGATGGCAACTTGCAGATATGAACCAATTGAAGCTTTTGAAATCTGACGTTTTATGCTTGTGATGTTCCCATCTGCAGATAAGAGTGCCTTCTTGGACAGACAGGATATTGTTCAAGGTCGACCATTCTTCAGGCTTGGATGCAGTCTTAAGCTCATATGAATCCCTCGACTGTGTTAGGAGCTCCGATCACAAGCCTGTGAAAGCGCATCTTTGTCTCAATGTACGCAGCGGGGATGATTGATTTCTTCAGTTGACATAGCAGAGATACCATTTAGAAAGATTGACTTCTTCTCATAAGACTGTAGGGATGCGAAATCTCATGTAAACCGGTCTCTCCGTCTCAAATTACAATTCGTTTTGGATTTTCTAGATACATAGTTAAAACCATGTATCTAGACATAGCATATATGATATATCTGAGTGCGTTAACAGAGAGATTAGTACTAAAAAGTTGTAAAAAGAGAAATTCGTTAAAGAAAAAGCTGAAGCCGGCCTGTAACTTGTTCTGTTGTTCGCGTGAAGTTTAAGCTCTCGAAATGCAGTTTAGTCCTAATCGATGTGGTACAATTTGAAAATAAAATTTGCGTGACGCCACGAGCAGAAAGCGAGCCATTTTGGACGAGATACAAGAAATGGCCTGGAGAAAATGACAGACATTCTCAACTGAGCAAGTATGCTTTAAAACATTAAGCTGTTAAGCTGAGCACTACTGGCTGTGCTTCTTAAATTAAGAAGAACGTGTTTAGTACTACTCCATAAGTCCATAGATGTGCTCGGCTCACCACCAGTCTCTTTTGACGTACTGATGCATCAACCAGAGTATTCAACTTCAACAAACCTTTTTCTTTTGCATCCAACACCTCAAGACCTATTGTATTATTGCATCGTCCATGTGACCAATTTTGACTCGAAGCTGGCACTTAGCAAATCACAATCTTTCCCTAGTACCGTTTCTTGATTCAAAAGGACTATTTAATCTGTACTTTTAACACTACAATATGAGTAGTACCTCGTGCACTCAATCATTCGTAACGAGGTCAGATGTTTACTTTTTTAAAAGAGTCAACGGGGCCAAGTGAGCTCACCTGGACATTTAAATTCTTAGAAGCAGGTTGTAAGATCAGGGGACGCTCGTGTGGCCACACATTCTCGGGAGGACTGAGATAGAGAACCACAAAAAATATTACAATCGTAGCACATACACGCACCAAAAGAAACACAGGACACCTCAACAAAGAAGAGTAACACTGAGGCCAGACGTTTATTAGGAAAAACAGTATATTCTCTGAACCGTTGTATTTCCTTGATCCACTGCATATCATGTACCTGATTTCATTCACGCAGATGTTTGGTCCCTAACCTCTACTGACTCGGTAATGGTTCATGGCAGTGAATTATCACCACAGAGCACTCCACATTTAGTTAGGCGACAATGATTTTAAAGAGGATAGACAATAACCATGGTTCATTGGCATTGGCAATAAGAAAGCAAAAAGTGGCCCTAACAGCTAAAGGGGATCTTTGCTTAATAGTGGCGCACTGGCGCTGGCGCTTATACATACCTTAAAAGTAAGATGGTCGCAGTTATCTAAAGATGTAAATTTAGATATAATAAGCAATGATCAGGTCGGTAAACCTATAAGAACCATCCTATGTCTTTTTTAGTGGAATTGTTATACGGTTTTTATTTACTCGAAGAAAAAAAACATCCTTGTAGGAACCATGAAGAGGCATCGAACTAATTAATTACCGCAAACAGAGAGGGGTTTGCCGCGAAAACAACCTGGCCTACATTGGCATTTGACTCTGGTAGCGACCTCCCACCCGTCGGGGCACCACTACTACACTCCCGTCTTCCCTCCACCTCCAATCACCCGCCCACCCCCTCAAGCCCAACGGCCAGGGAATTTCCGGGACGCGCACGCAGGGCGCTCGACGGAATGCGTGCGCGAGACGCCGCCGCGCCTGCCCTGCCCGCCAGCCTCACCCCCACGTGGGCCTCCTCCGGCACCTCCCCCTCCCGCCGGCCCCGCGCGTGGGGGGCGTTGACGTCGCCGCGACAGCGACGCGGGCGGGCGGTGGGCGAGTGACAGTGGGAGCGGGAGATGGGGAGGGGAGGGAGAGAGATGTCACCTTCAGCTCGTTGTTTTTCTTTTTCTTTTTCCCGTCTTGGACCCGGCCCTCCCTGCTGCCGCACCTCCGCCTTCCCGTCCATGTCACGCTTTGTTCGCTTCTTTCCTCCACCACCTCCTCCATCGTTCCTCCCCGCTTCGGTTCGCTTCGTCTCCCTTCTTTTCGGCCGGCTCGTCTCTCTGTAGCCGGACGGCCGTTCTGGCGAAAGAAGTGCAGCAAGAGGGGATCTTTGCTGAATTCGTAGGCTCTGAACTGGTGAGTCTTCCTCTCTGCTTCTGTTAGTTGAATTACGGCGATCCTGGGTTGTTTCTGCCGTAATTTACTTGCTTCACCGGCACTCAAGGTTAATTTGGTGGCCGGTGCCTTTTTCTGGTGATTGCTGTGCTGAATTCGGTGGTTGTACTTCCATGGCTTGTGGGGACTGACATAATGGCCTCTCTCTGTTCAGGTGCGGAGTTGGGAGGGTGGTGATTGCCTGATTGGGGACACAAGGTGGGGGTTGTGGTTGTCCCCAGTGAGCTCCACGCCGGTCCCTGCTGTTCTTCCAGTCAAAATTCTGTACCCTTTGATGCTGAGACCAAGGTGCTTATACCTTGTCGTTTACCCTTTTTGGTGCTCAACTAATTTGTATCTACTTTTGGGAAAAGCTCTAATTGTTCCCCTTTCTCGTGGTCCGTTTTGCCTCATGATGACTCGTTTGTTGCTGAACAGGAATTAGGCACAATAGTTGGGTTGTCTGCTGCATAAAATTGAACCTACTTTTCTCTGAATTCGAGATACTCTCTATCCTCTCAAGGCTTCCAGAGGTAAGGATAAGATAATGACATGAGCCGTTTTAGTTTATTTTAGTCTCTTCTCCTTTGAAGGTTCACTTGCATTCTCTCTACTGATTCTTTTTGTATTGGCTATTGGAGTTTAGATTCATCATACGTAATGACAGCTTGATGTGGATTGGTCAGTCACCAGTGATTTCCACACATCTTGTAAGACACAATTATATAAGCAGGGCTGCATCTACCTTTTCTGGCATTCGAGGTTCTCAAACATGTATAGTAAATGTAAGAGAGATGTTAAGCTGATACTTTATATTTAAGGACTCCAAACCATAAATAACTTGTATTGATTCTTGTTCTTTTATGAATTCAGGGGAGAATAAACAGCAGACATAGCCGTATTGGTGATCAATTGCTGGTCTCTTTGTTGTAGTTTTTATAACATCTTGATGATATTTCCATCTCCAACTGTATTTTTCTGAAATTGAGTACAGTGGAG
Organism: Alloteropsis semialata; assembly: GCA_004135705.1. Lineage (NCBI taxonomy): Eukaryota > Viridiplantae > Streptophyta > Magnoliopsida > Poales > Poaceae > Alloteropsis > Alloteropsis semialata. The sequence goes on from CM014278.1 coordinate 51,497,139, forward strand.
CATATCTGACCTTCCCCAAGGTAAGCCAGTCACTCTCGTACAGTCTTACTCTAGTTCTGAAGCAACTATAAGTCTTTCTGGTAGTTTGTCGTTGAAATTTTCAGTTGTCTTTCCATTAGAGCTTATTCTTTGGGGTTACTTGTGTGGGCTTTGTGTTCAGAGTTCCAGGAACACTGAGTTTTCAATATTTCATCGTTGTGGTGGCCCACAAGCCTATTTGTGTTTTGATCTCGCCCTTTAAAGTAGTATAGAGAGTGCTACTGAGCACGACCCAGTTCCATGTACTCGACGGTATTCAGTTTCGAAGTTAGGAGATTCTTTAAATTGTATAAGTACTGACCAAATTTTAGGAATGATAATGCTAGAAACATGATGGTGTTTTCTGTTACCATGCATCAATGCTTACTGCTGGAATCTAGAGTAATAAGTAAATAGAATTGCATACATCTGTTGAATCATAAATTATGAGGATTATGGCTGAATTAATAACCTATGAATGTGCTTGACACTTCAAAATTCATGTGCCTTCACCTCCACCTCTGAGGTATGTGCTTCTAATTGGAATACGCATTGCAAAAGTAGCAAGGAAGACATGATTGCTATAAATCAGTCGATGGAAATTTTGGGGATCACAGCGAATTTTCTAGCCTTCGAATGTGCTTGAAGATTCTTCGACCTTCACCTCTTGCTTAGAGTTTCACTGATGCCTCACATCATGCCTTCAGCAAAGCCGACTCGATGCCCGTTTTGTTTGATGTGCTTATGTTTCCTAGCTATGAACGTTTTTAGATTTCTTTTCTATTGATTCTCATGTCAGGGCCACAGGGGAGTCGGGGGGAAAAGCAATAGAGCAGCTGTTAGTGAAGGAGGGGAAGTAAACATTGAACATATGAGTTTGTGGCTGGTGGGGGGTAGGGAGTAATAGTGGAGAGGGGAATCTGACGGACATAGAACTAACATTCTAAGGGTCAACTGCTATTTTATAAACACTAGAATGTGATATAGACAGACCCTCAATTGCCTTCTCTAACTATGAAGAGCTCATATGCATAAGTTTTCTCTAAATATGATTCTCAAGGAACTTGTTGTGCAGTGCAGGAAGAAGGATCTCGAACCTCTCAAGATTTTAAACATGGGTTGGTTGAGTAAAATATTTAAAGGTTCAGTAAATAGAGTTTCAAGAGGACATTACAACGGGAACTCGCATGAAGGCTATTCAACTCAGCACACTAAATCATATGTACTGCTCAGTTGCATCTTATCCTCTTTATCTTTGTTGATGCAAATTAGTTAGTTTTAAGTAAAACCTGTTGTAAAAATATGAAGAAGAGAATCATAGTTCATCAAAATATGCTCCACTATTGTTGCTCAGTGCACTTCCAGTATTTGTTTACTCTCTCAATTGAAATGGGATTCCCTGTATCTGGTAAATCATGTAGATTAAAAGGCACTTGTTGCTATGTCTGCCTGCAAAATATAAATAGCGAACAACTTAACAATCTGTGCTTGATTAGTTGGGCCTGCAGTATTTTTTAATATATACCAAGACCAACAACATGCTGCATGTTCCTCAGTCCTGAGAGGAAAGGAACAGCACTGTATGTGCTTTCTGCATACTTGATTATAATTAAAACTTACTGCAGGGTGCGCATGGCAATGAGGACGAAGACATCGATCATGCTATTGCATTATCCTTATCAGAGGAAGATCAAAGGAAGGGAAAATCCATTGGTTTGTATTAATTCTGCCCCAGCTTTGCATGTTTTGGCTCTTTCTAATTTAAAGACAAATGTAGTGCATTGGCAAATTCCTAAACTTGTGTGGTTCAGTTACTTGTGTCCTTAAACTTGAGACTAAACTTTCAGATCCACTAAAATATTATAAGTAAGAACAGTTCTGAACCTGATGTAATTTAGCAACCCGTGATGACAAACTACTTTGCTCTAATTAACGGTAATGTTTGATGACATCCTTGCAAAGCAACACTAACTGAAAATTGGAAATCACTTTTAAAGACGTCATAGTTAAAACACTGTAACTCATTTTTGGATAGGATTTTTAAATTATTTTTAATTGACCACTTATACAAATTCCGGGGACTACATACTGTGTCCTCATGTTTGGGACCCAAAACAACAAACTCAGTTTTGGACAGGATTTTGTATGATATTAAAATTTCTTTTCTACTAATTACCAGAAGTAGCAGACAGCTGGTTTTTAGATTGAACTAGCCAGGTTGGCGCATGATGCGCAACAATATAAAAGATGTTAACTTGAAACAACAATAAAATGTGAATTTATTATCCTACTATGTTAAAAATAACATCGCATCGATGCATCGAACCAAATAAAAAATAAAACATAACCTAAAATCAAATTGATTCATCCAATACTAAATTGAATTTTTTTTATCATAGATTTTGTATGATATTAAAATTTCTTTTCTACTAATTACCAGAAGTAGCAGACAGCTGGTTTTTAGATTGAACTAGCCAGGTTGGCGCATGATGCGCAACAATATAAAAGATGTTAACTTGAAACAACAATAAAATGTGAATTTATTATCCTACTATGTTAAAAATAACATCGCATCGATGCATCGAACCAAATAAAAAATAAAACATAACCTAAAATCAAATTGATTCATCCAATACTAAATTGAATTTTTTTTATCATAATAGTTGTTTGAGCACTGTATCAATTTTTTCCTTAGGAATCTATTGACTTTTGGGCGTTAGTAGATGTTAATGGATTGATGTGCTATGTAAAATGATTCATGGTTTTGATAAAATAAAAGATAAAATTAGCAATGAATGGATAATTTCAAATAATAGAAAAAACCGCTATTGATATTTAAAAAAAACACTTGGTGTTGGAGTATAAGTGAATTGCCCACCTTTCCCTATCAGCTTAAGCTTTTGGGTTGAACTGGTTGGTGCATGCAACTCAATATGGTATCAGAGCCAGAGGTCTCGAGTTCGAATCCTGGCGGGCGCGATTAAATAAAATAATTGCAGCCCACTCCAATATCCCACGTATGCGGCCTGAGGGAGCCTGCACGTGAGGGGGAGTGTTGGAGTATAAGTGAATTGCCCACCTTTCCCTATCAGCTTAAGCTTTTGGGTTGAACTGGTTGGTGCATGCAACTCAATACTTGGGACCCATTCAATAGAACCGTGGGTCCCACCTGAACAGTGTGTGGGTCCCATGTGGATCCCACCTGAAAATATGTGGGTCCCACCTGAACAATACATGGGTCCATTGTGGGTCCCACGTGAGGCCAGGATGCAAGAGGATGCTCCAAAACTTGGAGCTTTAGTAGATGTTATAGAATATGAGCTTATGCAAATAAGTACAGTTAGTCAGAATTTTGAATTGTAATTCTTTGCCATTTTTATCTTAATTATGAACCAGATACGGGGCACCGCTTAGATGAAGACGAACAGCTTGCACGGGCTCTGCAAGAAAGTATGAATATTGGACCTCCTCTTTGGAATATTCATTCATATAATTGTTGATTGATTTCACATTATGATTGCAAAGTCAAAGCAGCTACCTGAAATTCCATTTCATCTCTATTCACCAATTGAATAAGGATCGTACATGCCTTGACTACTATACAAGTTCAGGGACTAAGTACGGAGTTCTCAAGTTTAGTGACCAAAAATACATAACTCTCTTCTGGACAGGGTTTATTGTAATATTAAATTTACATCTTTAGTAATTATTGAAATACCTTTCTTGATTAACAAATGAGCATATGCTAATAAGTATTGTTGGTCAGAACCATGAATTTTAAGGCATTGTCTTGTAATTATGAACCAGATACTGGTCATAATCTAGATGAAGATGAACAACTTGCACGGGCTCTGCATGAAAGTATGAATGATGGACCTCCTCCTCGTCAGCAAATTCCAATTGAAGATGTTCACTCAGAAAGTGCTCCAGCAAGTAGCTTGCCCTCATATGTTTTCCCCACAAGTGGATTGAGGTATTTTCTTGCAATGGTACATTATTATGCTTCACTAGTTGCTCCTACCACTTCACATAATCCTACCTTCCAACTAGCACAAATTTCTTTATTAATAGGAATATTTATTTATCTTCTCAAAATACTAGCAAGTATAAACACACTTTGCATGTCACATTAATTGGATGATGACAATTTAGGAGGAAACTTCTGCTAATTAGGAGAAAAACTATCCTAAGACATTAGGAATCAGATGTGTTATACTTGGATCGATTGTCTTGTCTGGTTATCTGAGCCATGTTCTGGCTGTGCCCCTGCCTTCTGTAGGGTCTGTGCTGGGTGTAAAACTCCAATTGGTCATGGTCGGTTTCTCAGTTGTATGGACTCTGTTTGGCACCCCCAGTGCTTTAGGTGTTTTGCTTGCGATAAACCAATATCAGAGTATGAGGTATAAAATCTAGAATACCCCTGACTTAGCATGCTTCAACTTCACAACATAATTAACACCAGCTATTCTTTTGGAAGTTTGCTGTTCATGAAGACCATGCATACCACAGGTCCTGCTACAAGGAGCATTTCCATCCTAAATGTGATGTTTGCAGTAGCTTTGTAAGCATTCTCAGTTTGATTTGATAAATGAGTTTGATAATTTAGTAGTAACTAACTCTTTAATCTGATTATCCATCGAGTTGGTCTTACTTCTGATGGCATTTTTGTAACCAGATTCCCACAAATAAAAATGGCCTTATTGAATACCGGGCCCATCCTTTCTGGATGCAGAAGTATTGCCCTTCCCATGAAAACGATGGTACACCTAGGTGCTGCAGTTGTGAACGAATGGAGGTTAGTGTTATGTTTATGTACGGTTATATATATATGCATTGATGGGTTTATCAAAAAAGCAAATGCCACTACAGCATGTCATTTAAATACCTCACAGTTGCATTTGTGTGACTATTTTCAGAAATTTACCTGTGAAATTTATAAATTGTATTATCTTGTGCCACCTATAGTACACATCTTCATGACTTGGGGGTGATTACAACGACATTTCATTTTATTGTTTTGTTGACAACCCCAGCCAAAGGACAGTCAATATATAACATTAGATGATGGCCGGAGACTCTGCTTGGAGTGTCTGCATACTGCAATCATGGACACCAATGAATGCCAGCCACTATACATTGATATTCAAGAATTCTACGAGGGTATGAACATGAAAGTAGAACAACAAGTTCCCTTGCTTTTGGTTGAGCGACAAGCTTTGAACGAAGCCATGGAAGCCGAGAAAACTGTAAGTGACATTCTATCCGTTATTGTGTGGTATACAAAGTGATAGCATACATCTAATATTGTTATGTTCTCATTGATTAGGGACACCACCTTCCTGAAACCAGAGGTCTCTGCCTGTCTGAAGAGCAGATTGTCAGAACTGTAAGATCTTAAAACATTTTCTTGTTTTGCTTAATTGGTCAATTTGTGAAATTCAAGGGCATTTATGTTTAAAATAACATAATAATACTGTATACAGATATTGAAAAGACCAATAATTGGACCAGGCAACAAAATCATAGATATGATCACAGGACCTTACAAACTTGTTCGACGTTGTGAAGTGACTGCAATTCTTATACTGTATGGGCTGCCAAGGTATTTTTTTCATTATTAAACAAAATAATGACCATTAGTTTGTTTCTCATTGATGAGCTTTGGTTCTACTTATCTGTCAGGATGCACACATATTTTTATTTTCATTGATTTAATTGCATGCAGGCTGCTAACTGGTTCAATTCTGGCTCATGAGATGATGCATGCTTTTCTCCGACTTAAAGGTACACCGTTGTGCTTGTTTATTTCCATTTGCAGCATCAATGTCATACTTCTATGTTTTGAGAACAGCAATATTTACTGTCTTCATACCTTTTTTTGGTAGGATACCGAACCCTGAGTCCAGAGGTCGAAGAAGGCATCTGTCAGGTTCTAGCTCATCTGTGGCTTGAGTCAGAAATCACATCAGGTTCTAGTAACATGGCAACAACCTCAGCTGCGTCATCATCCTCTTCAACATCCTCATCGAAGAAGGGTGCAAAGACAGAATTCGAAAAAAGGCTTGGTGAGTTCTTCAAGCACCAGATTGAGACAGATTCTTCTGTGGCCTACGGAGATGGGTTTCGAGCAGGAATGCGAGCTGTCGAGCGGTACGGCTTGAGGAGTACCCTTGATCACATCAAGATGACAGGATCTTTTCCATACTGAAGCTGGGTTTTCCCCTCAAGTTCGAACATGGGTATAGATTTTTGAAGTTACACATACCAAAGGGTATATATTGAATGCAGTAAGCNTGTTCGAAACAGCAGTATGTGCTGGAGTCAGGAAATGAGCTAAACTAAGGATGCCGGTTGGGGTTCAGCAAAATTGTTTATGATTAATTATATCTCATCAAACTATCGTGGTATTTTGTTTTACTCTTTTTCACTCGTCATGGCTGTAGGATGATACCAAATTTGTGAACGGAATGGTGCTTTGCGAAAAGCAAAGGAGGATATGAGCTAACAAGAACCATACAGCTTATGTGCCAGGGGTCCAAGAGCCCATTGGAAGGTCCAGGAACGACCAAGATTTGGCCCATTCCCACGGCAAGCTTTGCTGAGTCTAGAGCGCTCTGTTTTTTCCCTTCTGTCTTAAATTCCACGTGTTTCCCACCTTTTCACACTCTCCCTCGCAAACCACACAGCTCAAATTTAACTAACTAATTAAACTCATTTATTTATTTTCTTGGATATATTATAATCTGAAATAAACATACATTGGACAGTTTTATAGAATTATAGATTATATTATCTAAATAGTTTTATATGATTGTTCTTCAAATTATAATCTAAATTACATAATCTAGTAAGCAAACAACCACCCCCTTAGTAAAGCTAAAGTTTAGCTAGGGACTAGGGTGTTTGGATCATGTAACTAACGAGGAGTGTTACGGTGGTTGGAAAGGTACCGAGAGGACTAGGAGATACCGTGAATATCTTTTCTATTTTGGTAAAGTACCAAATGTACCTTTCCTATTTTAGTACTTGTCTCAACTATTTTGGTAACTTTTTCTAGTTATCTCTTGATACCTCTTGTGTCTCAATCATCAGATTTAGTTTGATGGACGATCCTAATTTGTTTCAACCATCGTAAAATTCCTTCTAACTAATTGATAAACTAATTGGCCATGCTGCCCTTCATTTATTGCACTATTTCATTGCGGTGGAATTTATCAAGGAAATGAAAGTGGTACTTTCTTATTTAAACATCATTAGCTGGGATTAGCTAAGTTTAACCGCTAATGGGATAATTGGTTTCTCATTAGCTAGGATAGTTTAAGCTGCTTTGTTTCGATTCATAGCAGCTAATTAAACTTTACTTGGTGGATCCAAACAGGACCGCAATCGCAACCATTTCCATCTCCGCCCCCTTAATACTAACTCAATTATGGCACCGCCACATTCACGAAAATCATAATTGTTCTACAAAATCTGAAGATCGTGGAGGGTATTTTGGTTGCCGTACGAGACAACAAAAAGAAGTATAAAGGGTTGCCGTACCACGCTGGTGACCAGCGGTAGTGCCACGGTATGTTGCTCTCAGGCTCAGGTAATTACCGGTCCTTAAAAATATTGGTGCCTATCATGTAATCATGTTAGTATTATGTCTCAGTCGATGTGTAGGTAACAGCTCAAAGACTGCAAGGTAAGTGTCATGAAACATGACCACACAACTGAGTTGGTAGCATGCGAGTTGCCAGATAACATTGTTGACTATCTCGGATGCTAGCAAACAATTATGTACCAAGTGCAAGTATAGTAAGTTTTGTTCTAGCTCTGGTGTGGTTCAGACTTAACAAAATCGGACTCTAGCATTTGTTTTCTGAAAAAAAAAACATGTTATTGAAATGAAATCTATTCCGGCAGGAATATCTCACCAGTGCGCGCCTCGTGTTCGTTCCTACAAAATCCAGAGGTAACTTTTTGACTTATCATCAAGTATACTTTTTAGCGACTGTCTTAGCACGTATTTCATTAAGAAGAAAGCAGTTTACAAACAAATCTTGGTGCCACCAAACAGAACTTGGCCAACCAAGAGCACAAAGGATTAAAAATAAAGAAACACTGAAGAAAATTACAACCAAACGCACAGCAACACCACACATAAACGGAAGCATGAATGGGGAGAGGACACGCCCAGCCCAGCCACCCAAACCGGCGACCCAAGCACTGAACCTGCAAAAAGATACACCATCACCAAGGATGCCGCAGAAGAAGAATGGCGGCAAAGCATCCGCCCAGACCAGACATAGCGGCACAGCATCCGCCCAAGCAAACGGTGGCAAAGCATCCACCCAACGACCACAACCAAGACGGTGGCAAAGCATCCACCCAACAACCACAACCTGGGCGGCGAAGCATCCTCCTAGAGCAAGCATGAAGTACGACCCAGGCGGCAAAGCATCCGCCAAACTGTAACGACCAGAGCAACCAAGGTGATGGAGGGCAAAACAAGTGTTGGCAGGTTCAGCAGGAGCAACACCCGAAGGAACAGAGGTCGCCACCACCGCCCAAGAAAATCCACAAAGAAGAGCCGATGACCCCCGGTAGCAACACCCCTGTCTTGCCTTCCAATCGCAACGCCTCCAGGAAGGGGAATGACGCCAATGGCGCCACTGTTGCAAAGATCTACATGGTCTTGGATTTCGCCTTGGAAGCATGCACGGCAAGAGGTGTGGGAGGGAGAGAGGGAAACATTGACGCCTCCAAGGAGGTAAGTGACGCCCTCGGTCAACAGCTCGCAAGCGAGCAAGGCTTTCGCCTATGCCCCATCTCCGACCCCGCACGCCATTGCCAAGAACAGGCAAGAGGGCGGCGGCGACCAAGCAGGGGGAATCACCCGCGGCAGGCTATTTTGAGAAGGAGATAGGCGTAAGCAAACCCATAAACCGGGCTGGCAAGGGAAGCGCCGAGCGATAAGGAGGCCGGCCGACCCCATAACGCCTCGGCCGACCCTCCACCACCTCGGCCGACCCTCCTTCGCCTCGCCCGACCCTTCTCCGCCACGGCCGACCCCGCGTCACCTCGGCCGACCCTTCCCCGCCTTGGCCGACCCTTCTTCACCACGGCCGACCCTTCTTCACCACGGTCGACCCTTCTCCGCCTCGGCCGACCCTTCTCCGCCTCGCCCGGGTCGGCGTCGGGCCAGGATAGCGTGGGACGTCAGGGGGGCCCGGCGCGGAAGGGAACAAGGAGGGCGCATCGCCGCATATCTACCGCACGACCTATGACATTAATTGGCCTTACCGCACACTGCTCGAAGTGGCGGAAGGACGTGACGTGCACTGTTTCGAGCCTCCCCGCGGGCGCCGCGAGGGGGGAACAGGATCGTAGCAGGCGCAGACTGCTCCACACAGTACTCCGGCCTTACCCACAGTGCTCCGCAGGCGGCGGGGCTTCTCCGGCAAGCTTCCGGTCGTTAGTTATTATTTCATTGGACACGCATTGTAAGAGGGTTCTCCCCGGAGATATAAAAAGAAAAGCGAGGCTTCGGGGAGAAGAGAGACGAATCACACACCTAGACGTTCACAGAGACTTGAGGCTTCTCCTCTCTCTCGACCGCTTGTAACCCCTACTACGAGCAACGCGAGTAACACGAGCTGACCGACACTGGACGTAGGGCGTTCGTGCCTGAACCAGTATAATCCCTTGTGTCCTCTCGCGAACCATCTGAGCCTAAATGCGCAATTCACAAAATTTACTAGTTGGTGATTTCTTGCACCGACAGTTGGCGCGCCAGGTAGGGGCCTTTGCGCGTTTCGACGGTCATCAGGCTTCGGATGGCCACCGACGGTTTCAGCTGGACCGCCGGGACGCAGCTGCGTCTCGGAAGTCTGGAGTTCGTCGTAACCGTTGACGGGGACCTGGCGAGGATCGCCCCCGCGCCCCCGGTCGACACCCTTGACGCCGACATCGTGACCGCCACCGAGGCTCTCGCGAATCTCGACATCGGCACCAGCGACGACGAGGCCAACGACCCTCATGCGAGCGCCGACGAGACCCTGCTGTGGAGGCAGCTGGAGACCTTCCTGGGGCCACGGCCCACTCAGGAGGACTCGCGCTACGTCAGGTTCGCCCTGGCGAACGTTGCCACCCAGCTTGTGGGAGGAATCCCGCTCCCCGTGGAGACGCTGGGTTCTATCCCGCCGTATACGGCCCCTTACGGCTTACGTAACGCGGCCGAGGCCGTGTCACGACTAGTGACACGTCTCCTAAGCCGCGCCCCGGCAGACAGCGAGTTCGTCGGAATGATCGATCACGTCTCCGAGTCGGTCTTCGACCTCCTGGACGACTCCGTCTCGGAGACGTCGAACACTGAGCTCATCGGGGACAGCCACCACCCCTCCCGGGAGTGCTTCATGGCGGACACCCCCGAAGGGGCGGTGGGAGACGCGAGCGAGAGCAGCTCGGGGCCGGCGGGCCCGGAAGAAGATCACTTGGCGCATGACGCGCCCGCGGCTGCTGCGGCCGCAGTCCAGGCCCCGGCGCCAGCGAGGCAGCCAGCCCCGAGAAGAGCGGCCACCTCACCGCGACACTCTCACGCCGGCAACGCTCGACAGCGCCGGGAAGAACTCCAAGAGGCCCATCTCCTTCTGGAACAGGAGCGCGCGCGGGTCGAGCGGGAGCGAGAGCGCATCGAGCGTGAGCTTCTGCAGATTGGAGATGCGGCTCCGGCACGGGGTCGTGCGCGGGACGTGCAGCGCCAAATCATCAACGATGACGGCGTCCCGCCCCCGCATTTCGCCCGCGCCGGGCAGAACATAGCCGCCGCGGCCATGCTCGTGCGAGGACTCCCCCCGCCGGCGACTCCTGAAGCTCGCAAGGCCCAGCGGGAACTCGGTGAGCTTTTGGAGCGAGCCGCGGCTCAGCAGGCCGAGAGTTCGCAATCACGACGACGAGCGTCGCAGGTGAGCCACCGCGAAGCCTCGAGGCAGCCGTCCGGTGGGCACGGCGGACGCGACCAGCAGGGAGTGTCGGTGCACCAGCCCCGTCCCGCCGAACGCGCGGCCCTTCAGGCTCCGATCCTGAAACGGGTCGGCCCAATTTAGGACGCCCGGAGCATCCTGAACGCCCGCCGACGGCGGCTCCCCGAGGCCGAGCCCGAACGACAGCGAGGCCGGGCTCCTCGTTGCGGCGGCCGATACGACGACGATGAGGGCGAGAGGACGCCGAGCCCGGACGTGCCAGGCCCGCGGGCCTTTAGCTCACGGATCCGAGCAGCTCCTCGCCCCGCCAACTTTAGAGCCCCGTCGAACTTCCCAAGGTACGACGGGGAAACCGATCCCGAGCTCTGGCTTGAGGACTACCGACTCGCCTGCAGGGCTGGAGGAGCCGACGACGACGACTTCATCATCCACAACCTACCACTTCATCTGGCCGACTCGGCACGGGCCTGGCTCCAACATGTCCCCGCGGGACAAATCGCGAGCTGGTCCGATTTGAGGGAAGTTTTCGTGGGGAACTTCCAGGCGACTTACAATCGCCCTGGGAACCCATGGGACCTCAGGAGCTGCAGGCAGAAGCAGGGGGAGACGCTCTGGGAGTACATCAGACGTTTCTCCCGGCAGTGCAACGAACTCCCCAACCTCGCTGACGCCGACGTCATCGGGGCGTTCCTCACGGGAACGACGTGCAAGTCCCTCGTCCACAAGCTCGGGCGGAAGAGCCCTCGTACAGCCAAGGAGCTGCTCGACATCGCCACGAGTCACGCGGCCGGTGAGGAGGCAGTGGGGGCCATCTTCCACCAGTCTGCCGAGCCGAAGGGCAAGCAGACGGAGGCTACCGAGGAGGGCCCGTCGGGGCCCCCGCCAAGAAGAAGAAAAAGGCCAAGGGCAGGCGCCACGACGGTGAGGCCGCCCTGGTGGTCACGGCCGACCCCAAACCGACCTCCAAGCCCCCGACAGGAGAGGTCTCCGACATACAAGGACTGCTCCCTCATGAAGAAATTCATGGCTGGGGGACCCTGAAAGCCGGCACCGCGAGCAAGGAAGTCCGACCCGCCCCCGAAGGAGTTGGGGGCGGGAGAGAACATGGACGCCGACCCCTATCCGGAGCCGGACGGATGCCTGATGATCTTTGGCGGGACGGAGGCGTCGGTGAGCAAAGGGCGAGCCAAGGTGGAGCGCCGAGAGGTGTACGCCGCCGAGCCAGCGACCCCGACCTTCCTCAAATGGTCGGAGGCGTCCATCACCTTCGATCGGGCCGACCATCCGCAGTTCGTCCCGAGGCCGGGCAAGTACCCCTTAGTGGTCGACCCGGTCATAGGACGCAAGCGACTCACCAAGGTGTTGATGGATGGTGGGAGCGGGCTCAACATCCTCTACGCTGACACGCTGGACGCCATGGGGATTGACCGAGGCCGAATCCGCCCGACAGGGGCACCATTCCACGGAGTGGTCCCCGGTAAACAGGCCGTCCCTCTCGGGCAAATCGACCTGCCCGTTACGTTTGGAACTCCGACCAACTTCCGGACGGAGACCCTCACGTTCGAGGTGGTGGGATTCCATGGATCCTACCACGCCATCTTGGGCCGCCCATGCTACGCGAAGTTCATGGCCGTCCCCAACTACACCTACCTCAAGCTCAAGATGCCGGGGCCGAAGGGGGTGATCACGGTGGGAGCGTCATTCCAACGGGCTCATCAATGCGAGGTGGAAAGCTGCGAGTTGGCATCGGCCATCATCGCATCGACCGAAGAGCTCACTCCGATAAGGGCGCGACTCGTCGAGGAAGCGCCCGACTTCATTCATGGTTCGGCATCATTCGAGCCGCTCGAGGGCACCAAAGAGGTCCAATTGGACCCCGACCACCCAAGTGAGAAGGTGGCGCGGATCGGGACCAAGCTGTCCCCCAAATAGGAAAGCGCGCTCATCGACTTCCTCCGCGCGAACGTCGACGTGTTCGCGTGGAAGCCCTCGGATATGCCGGGCATTCCGAGGGAGGTCGCCGAGCATTCCTTGGACATCCGGTCCGGGTCCCGACCCGTGAAGCAACGCCTTCGGCGCTTCGACGACGAGAAGCGCAGGGCAATCGGCGAGGAGATCGCGAAGCTTCTGGCGGCCGGCTTCATCAAGGAAGTGTATCATCCCGAGTGGTTAGCCAATCCCGTCCTTGTACGAAAAAAGAATGGGAAATGGAGAATGTGTGTTGATTATACTGCTCTTAACAAAGCGTGCCCAAAGGATTCTTTTCCTTTGCCACGCATAGACCAGATAGTCGACTCTACCTCGGGGTGTGAAACCTTATGCTTTCTCGATGCGTACTCCGGATACCACCAGATAGCCATGAAGGAGTCCGATCAACTCGCGACTTCCTTCATAACCCCGTTCGGGTCGTATTGTTACGTGACGATGCCGTTCGGGCTTAAAAACGCCGGCGCCACCTACCAACGGTGTATGCTCAGGTGTTTCGACGAACTCATCGGACCGACCGTTGAGGCGTACGTGGACGACATCGTTGTCAAGTCCAAACAGGCCGACCAGCTCGTGGCCGACCTGGAAAAGACGTTCGCCAAACTCAGGGCGAACGATGTTAAGCTCAACCCCGAAAAATGCGTCTTTGGGGTACCCAGAGGGATGCTCCTGGGTTTCATCGTGTCTCGCCGAGGGATAGAAGCCAACCCAGAGAAGATCAACGCCATCACCAAGATGGGCCCGATTCGGGACCTGAAAGCGGTGCAGCGGATCACTGGGTGCCTGGCTGCGTTGAGTAGGTTCATCTCGTGTCTCGGCGAGAAGGTCCTCCCTCTCTACCGGCTCTTGAAGAAGTCCGAGCGGTTCGTTTGGACGGAGGAGGCCGAAACGGCGCTAAATCACATCAAGGCGGTCTTGACGAAGCCGCCGATCTTGGTCCCGCCGAATACGGGCGAGCCCCTTCTCCTCTACATTGCGGCGACTACACAAGTGGTGAGCGCAGCGTTGGTAGTGGAGCGCGAAGAAGAGGGGCACGTTCTCAAGGTGCAGCGCCCGGTTTACTTCGTAAGCGAGGTGCTCGGTGACACCAAGACGAGGTACCCGCAGATCCAGAAGTTGCTGTATGCTGTCCTCATTTCCAAAAGGAAGCTCCGCCACTACTTCGACTCGCACCCAGTCACAGTGGTGAGCTCCTTTCCCCTGGGCGAAATCATTAACAGCCCGGACTCGACGGGCCGGATCTCGAAGTGGGCCATGGAACTGATGGGCCAGGGTATTACTTACGCCCCCCGGACGGCCATTAAGTCCCAGGCCCTCGCCGACTTCGTCGCGGAATGGACCGAGGTTCAGCTACCCGCAACCCCCGTCGATCAGGAGTACTGGGTGATGTACTTTGACGGTTCGTTGACTCGCACAGGAGCGGGAGTCGGTTTAGTTTTCGTCTCACCCCTCGGGGTGCGAATGAAATATGTGATCCGACTGCATTTCCCAGCCTCCAACAACGCGGCCGAGTACGAGGCACTAATCAATGGCTTGAAGATAGCTATCGAGTTAGGGATTCGGCGCCTCGAGATTCGAGGCGATTCCCAACTCGTGGTCAATCAGATCATGAAAGAGTCGAGCTGCGAAAGCGAGACCATGGCCGCGTACTGCCAGGAGGTATGGAAACTCGAGGACAAATTCGACGGCCTAGAGCTACGGCACATCAAAAGGCGGTTCAACGAGGCCGCCGACGCACTGGCCAAGAAAGCGTCCGGCCGGGAACCCGTCCCGACCGGGGTCTTCGCCAGTGACCAACAGAGCCCTTCGATAAAGCTCCCCCGCCCGACACAAGCCGAGCCCCACGGCCAAGGTCTCCCGGAGCGGACCGCTCCAGGCTCGGGGGCTGGCGAGGACGAGGCCAAGGCCACGGAAGGGTCGGAGGTCGGCGCCGAGCCGACCGATCAGGCCCTGTCTGATCTACTTGCCCTTGTCGTCGGGACGCTGACCGAGGACCGGGCGCCAGACTCCGGCGTTCCGGATTGGCGACAGCCCTTCCTCGACTACTTGCTGCGTGAGAAACTCCCGACAGATAAAGCAGAGGCCCGCCGTGTTGCTCGGCGCGCCAAATCCTACGCGATTGTAGAGGGCGAGCTGTACAGACGCAGCCCCACGGGGATCCTCCAACGGTGCATCCCCTTTGACCAGGGCAAGGAGCTGTTGAGGGATATCCACGGGGGCACGTGTGGCCACCACGCCGCACCCCGCAGCCTTGTCGGAAACGCGTTCCGACAAGGGTTCTACTGGCCGACGGCCGTGAAGGACGCCGTTGAGATCGTGCGCACCTGCGAAGGGTGTCAGTTCTTTGCGAGGCAAACACACCTTCCTGCGCAAGCCCTCCAAACGATCCCCATCACCTGGCCGTTCGCTGTCTGGGGGTTGGACATGGTCGGGCCCCTCAAGAAGGCGCCCGGGGGCTTCGACCACCTGCTCGTAGCCGTCGACAAGTTCACCAAGTGGATAGAGGTCCGACCGATCACGACCATCCGATCAGAAGAGGCCGTCAAGTTCTTCCTCGACATCGTCCATCGCTTCGGCGTGCCCAATTTGATCATCACGGACAACGGAACCCAGTTCACCGGGAAGAAATTCCTGCGATTCTGCGATGAGTACCACATACGGGTCGACTGGGCCGCCGTCGCGCACCCTCGCACGAACGGGCAAGTAGAACGCGCGAACGGGATGATCCTGCAAGGGCTCAAACCCCGAATATTTGAGCGTTTGAAAAAGTTCGGAGGGCGTTGGGTCGAAGAGCTCCCGGCGGTAATCTGGAGCCTGCGCACGATGGCGAGTCGCCGACGGGCTTCACCCCGTTCTTCATGGTATACGGGTCGGAAGCCATACTCCCGACCGACCTCGACTACGGGTCCCCGCGTATCCGTGCCTACGACGACGAAGGCAATCAAACCTCTCTCGAGGACGCGGTCGATCAGCTGGAAGAGGCCAGGGAGGTCGCTTTGGCTCATTCGGCGAAATATCAACAGTCCCTACGGCGCTACCATGACCGACGCATCAGAGGTCGTGCGTTCCAGGTCGGCGATCTAGTGTTACGCCTCGTCCAAAGCAACAAAGGCAAGCACAAGCTCTCGTCACCCTGGGAAGGCCCGTTCATCATCTCCCAGGTCCTCCGACCCGGCTTCTACAAGCTAAACAACGCGGAGGGAGAGGAGTACGCTAACGCCTGGAATATTGAGCAGCTACGTCGCTTCTATACTTGATTATTCTAGGCTACATGTCATTATTCGAACGTGTTCCTTTCGTTTCAATAAGTGACGCCCGACCCAAGTCTCCTGACCAAGGGTCGGACGTCACTCGGGGGCTAACATGCGTCCCCCGGGTCCTTGACTCTTGGCAAATTCACGTACCCAAGACTAAGGAAAAAGGGTACTTGCTAATGAAGCGGTATGCGCTCGCTAGTCGGAACGCTAAAAGAGCAAAGGCCTCAGTGGCAACGGCTCGAAAGCTCACTAGTAAACCGCACGGCTCGCTTCATTTCAGGCGCGCCCCGACTCTTAGCCGAGGAAACGCGAAAGGCCAAGCGTTAACGACACAGACGATTAAGTTCATTACACAAATGAATACGATTGTCTAAAAACCAAAAGAAGAGAAAACTAATCAGGGCGCCCATGGCCCTTCTTCTTCCGCAGTCTTGGTGGCGAGGACGGAGGCCAGCGACGACACCTCCTCTTCAAGCGCCACCACCCCCGCCGGCGTCGTACTAGGAGCGAATCCGTCGGCAAGGCACTCCAGCGCGATCTCAGCGTAGTGGGAGCGGGCAACTGCGAAGGTGCGGCGCACCCCGAGGAAGAGCCCATCGCTCGCCATGGCCCGAGCTCGAGCCGGGATGCGGCCGGTGTCGACGAGCAGCGAGCTCGGCCCTCGCTGCGACCTCATCCCAAGGTCGTCGAGAACGACACCGACCTCCGTGCGGAGGGCGTCGTACTCGTCCCCCTCCTGCCGCAGCAGCCCTTCGAGGTTGTGCGCCTCGGCCTCGAGGCCCTCGATGGTCGCGCGATCCCTCACCGCCGCCTCGCCCAAGGAGGCGCACATCGCTTCGGCTGCCACGCGGGAACCCCGCTCAGCCGAAAGAGCCTGTTGCGCGGCCTCGAGGTCACGGGCCTGCGCCTCGCTCAGACGCCTGGCCTCATCGCGCTCCGCCGCCACCTGGGCCAACTGAGTGCGAGTCCCGTCGAGGACGGCGTTGATGCGGTCCCGGTCGGCCTTCAGACGCTCCACCTCACGGACCAGGCCCAGCCTGACCTGCTCCCGAGCCGCCGAGTCCCTCTCCCAGGAGACCATAACGTCGTATTTGAGCTTCTCGACGTCCTCGGCGTGCTCGCACGCCTCTTGGAGCCGCCCCCTCAGGGACTCGATCTCCTGGTGGGCAGCGGCCACCCGCCCTTCAAACTCGCCCCGCGCATCTTCGCGGGCAGTGGTGATCTCTCGGCGGGCGGCCGCCAGCTGCTCCCTCAAGGCATCGCGCTCGGCGGTGATCGAGGACAGACGGTCCCACGAATCCCTCTCCCGGCGCAGGAAGAGGGACTTGTCCCGGCTGCGAGCCATCAAGGACTGCGAAAACCAAGCCAAAGTCAGAATCAACTGGGAAAAGAAGAAAAAGAAAAACGGGATGAAAGAAAAGTTACCTCCCCGCAAGGAATGGTGACATCGCGAATGGCGTCCAGGGCGGAGTTTAGCGACCGGACCGCCAGCCCGATCCCGGCGCGAACCCGGGAAGCCTCGTCGTTCTCCTCGGCGTCGTCCAAGGAGAAGACGACCTCGCCCGAGGCACGGTCGGTCCAAGAAAGGCGCGGACCCCCGAACGCAAAGGGATCCGCCCCGGCCCGAATGACCTCGTGGCCCGATAAGGTGGCGGCTCCGGGATGGACCTCCTGACCCAAGCTCGATCCCGCCGCCCCTCCTCCCGCGAGAGCGGCCGACATCGCCGCCGCAGGGGTCGAAGGCGCGGGAGAAGGGAGCACCGGGTGTCCGCCTAAGCCGAGCGACGGGTCGGCCGCGACAGCGACGGTGGCCGGGGCAGGGAGACCCTCCTCCTCAGGGTCGGCGCTGCTCGGAGTCCCGGTTGGCTCCGGAGCAGGCCCTCCCAGCAGGGTGCTGTCCGCCGAGCCGCCCGGGCGCTCGGGCGGGACAGAAATCGGCCCCGTCTCCTCCTCCTCCCGACCGTCCGCCGGCGCCGAGCGACTCGGGACCTCTTCGGCCCTCTCCGACCCATCCTCAGTAGAATGTCCGACCGCTTGGGCCGGGAGGACGGGATCTTCTCGGTCAGGGTCGGCCGCGGAAAGTACTGGCACCTCCTCCCCGACCACGTCCCCGGTCGGTGCGTTCATCTCGGGCGGCGCGGCATCTCCCGTTTCGGCCGGCTCGTCCGCGGGCGGAAAGCACAGCCCGACGAGGGCCTCCGGAATGGCCCCAGCTGTGGGGACGGCCTCGGCGTCCGATGCCGCGACGAGCTGCTGCTGGGGAAGGAGCGGGTCAAGCACCCCTCCCGCCGGAGGGTTGCTCAAGACGATCCCTTGGCTCGTCGCCGCCTCGGAGGTCCGGCGCGCGAGTCGCTTGACCGGCGCCAGTCCCAAAGGGACGACCTGACTTCCCCTCCTGCGAACAAAGGAAGGCGTCACACAAGCGCCTCGACCAGGGTACGGAAGACGGACGAAGAAGGGAGAAAAGACTTACCGAGACGACACAGGAAAACCCCAGGACGGTCGCTTAGCTGGGGGAGCCGCTCCTGATCCCGACCCTTCCTCTCGCGGCCGCTTGCTCGGGTCACCCCTCGGCGGAGTCCGCTCCCGGGTCGGAGAGCTGGCGCCGCGAGGAACTTCGCGCAGCGGCCGAGTTGGCGGCTGCGTCGGCGTAGGGTCGCCACCGCCCGACGGCTCCTCAGCATCCAGCGCTCCCCAGTCCACCGCGGACCCGCGCTGGGAGGTCGGAAGGCCCGACGTGGACTCGTCGGAAGAATCCGAGGCGAAATCAAAGCCCCCCTCGAAGGGACCCTGATCCTCGCTCCACAATCCTTCCTGCCGGGCGTGCAGGCGCCGCTGACGGTACTCCTCCTCGGCCTTCTCACGGGCCAGCCGTTTCTTCTCTTTCTTCCTCTCGGCGGCCGCTTTCTTCAAACGAGCGGCCTCTGCTCGCTCACGGTTCAGAGCCCGAGCGGCCACGTCTTCAGGGAGCGGGGGCCGAGAGGGCTTGTAGACCAGGGGTTGCTGGAGACAAAGAAACATGGAGGGCTTGTCAGGCTAAAAAATACACGACGAGGATAAACGGAAAAACCCCGAAAGCTCACCGGGATGAGGGATTCGCCCACGGGGCGCATGACGGGGTGGTCCCGCATCGGGTACGCCGCGGACTCGCGCACCACAGCCTCGCGAAGACGGGCGCGCACCTCCTCATCCGAGAGGACCCCGACGGACATGACCGACCCCGTCCAGTCCTCCGCCAGGGTCATCTGGTCCAGCCTCAGCCGGCGAGCCATCAGCGGAAGAACGCGGCGCGTGTGGTACGCCGCGATGATCCCGGGGCCGGTGACCCCCCGCTCGCGAAGGCGCAGGACCGCCGCGTGGAGGCCGGACAAGTGCGACCGCTCCGTCCTGGGAGGGCCCCAATGCCAAGTGTCCGGCCGATTCTCGATGATCCTCCCCGTGAAGGCCGGGAGAGGGGCGGCCGGGTCGCTCCGCAGGTAGAACCACCGGGGATGCCACCCCTTGTTGGTGGTTGTCAGGGGAAGCTTGGGGTAGTTCTCGCCCTGACGCGGGCGCAGCCGGATCCCCGCGCCGCCGAGCGGCGTCAGCCGCCTGTCCCTCTTCACCTCCTCGACATGGAAGTAGGACCTCCAGAGGTCGAAGTGGGGGTCGATTCCGAGGAATCCTTCGCACAGGGCCACGAACACGGCGACGTGCAGCAGCCCGTTAGGGTTGAGATGCTGGAGCTCAATCCCGTAGTAGTGAAGGAGACCGCGGAGGAAAGGATGGGGGGGAGCCCAAAACCCCGTTCGTGAAAGGGGACGAAGGACACGACGTACCCATCGGCGGGGGAGGGGACGGCCTCGTCGCCCGGAGCCATCCACTCCACCAGATCGGTCCGCGGACACAGGAGCCCGCGCTCCACCAGACGCTCGAGCTCGGCCTCGGTGACGCGGGAACGAAGCCAGGCCATGGCCGACGAGCGGGGAGAGCGACGGGCGAAGGGAGAAAGGTGCGGATTTGGGCAGGTAATGGCGTAGGCGGCGGCGGCGATTCGGGAGCAGGCGAGCGAAGGAGGAAGAAGAAGGGACCTCCGGCCCCCCCCTCTTAAATAGATAGGTAAGGGGGCGGGGCGGCGGGGAGCCTCGGGTCTCTCGCCTGTGCCGCAGGCCGAAGGGCCCACGCGGCCCCACGACGCGCGCCCCCGCTCGCCCACGTCTCCCACGCCCCGGGACTCGCGCCCCGGTTCTCTCTCTCCGAACCCTTCGCATTCCATTTTATCGCCCCACCTTCTTCCGTTGAAAACGCTACTTCCTTTGTCTTTCCTTGCGATTTTATTTTTTCAGGAAAAGGAAGATGGCGCTGGGCCGTTCTCGGGCCGGAAGGCCATGGCGAAAAGCCCACAGGGGACGCGTCCGACGGAAAACACAAACCGAAAAACAGCCCAAGAGTTCTAAGGCCGGCCCAAGGGTCCGACGGCCGCTCTGGGGCGCACGAGCGAAGGGGCAGCGACGGGCGGGCCCACTAGAGGCCATAGCCTCGGCACGCGAGTGCCGAGGACGTCCCGACCTGCGTTCGAGCCCAAGGCTCCTGACCCCATGTATCTCATCGAAAGAGAGGCAACGAGCCCCCGTGGTCGGTCGGACGATCATGGGAACTAAGGGGGTCGGGAACGCTGGGGATTTTCCGAGGTCGGTCACAAGCTGATCCGACGGTCCTCCCTCGGAGGGGGGCCGAGGCCTCGCTCGATCCAGCCCGTTAGTAGCTCACCGGGAGCCGTGTTTCGGCCTAAGTGGCAAAACGCCAGGTGTGCCCTAACCTTTCGTCCCGCGAAGGGATTGCGTGAGGGGAAAACGATAAAAAGACGAAACGACCTCCCTACCCCAAAACGACCGCCTTGGGGAACACCGGGAGGCTGGAATCGCGAAAAAGAGACCGACCACGCGGTCGCAGGAAAACGCCCCAAATTCCTTTATTCCACGAATAAGGGCAAAAAGTACATACGGCCGAGGGCCGTGGAACAATACAAACGGGTCTCGCCATCCTCGGTGGCGAAATCGGGCGACGAAGAGCGCGGGAGTTTCGGTGCCACGAGAAGGGCTGAACTGCGAGCGTCGCAGTCCTTCTTGTAGCATCTCCCCGCCCGCCGGCACCCTAAAGGGAGCTAGGCGAAGGTCCGCCCGCGGCGGCGCAACGGCGTCGCGCCCCCGCCGGCCGCTTCCCTCATCCCAACGCCGACCGACCCCGAACACGGCGTCACGTCAGCGTCCGGGAAAAGGATGAGAAGCGCGGCGGTGGCTATACACGACCCCTGCAACTGCCCTGGCGAGGCCCGAACGAGGCCAAACGCCGGGCCAAGTTGAGGAGACGGCGACAGCTCCACCGACTCGCTCCCCCTCAAGCCCATTCCACCGCCGCCGAGGTGGGGTGGTCGGACGGAGGGGAGCCGCCGGGGGAGGAGTCGTCCTTCACGTGCGACACCGAGGGGCGTCCCTCTACGCCGAAACTCCCGACGATCGCAGTCATTCTTGTGGCATCAGCGGGCTACTCCCCCACCCCTGGGGCCAGGGGGACGCCCCCAAGGTGGTTCTCGTGCAAAGAATCTCATGCTAACAAGAGGAAGGAGAGAGGAGCTGGTCGGATGCCCAAAGAAAGGGAACGAAGGGCCTTATTTATAGCCCGGAAACACCTAAGCCAGCCCCTCGATAGAACATGGGAACACGCCGCGTGGCCATCCCTGGCAGGGCCTCACGAGCGAACAGTAAACTCGCCCTAAAAAAGAAAGGGGTGAGGTGACGGCTCGAGAAGGGGGCAGAGCAGGTGTGACGAAAGCCCTGTCCGGCGCAGCAGGGGCGTGCGCCCCTGAACCAGGGGAAACAGTGCCTCTGGAAAGACGGGCCGTACCCCAGTATTTTGGGCAGGCACGGCACCATCCTGCGAAAGTCAAACAGAAGTGACAGAAAGCCTTCGGGCGATTTGATAACTCACCCGCAGGCTCGGGGGCTACACCCACCAGGTGCGCTCGCACGCCCCGGTGAGGGAGGAGACGAAAATTCGCCGCAGCCTACGGATGAACGATCCGTTCACCCACAGGCTCGGGGGCTACACCCGGTGGGTGCGCTCGCGCGCACCCCCGGGCAATATCCGGCCGAACGCGGAAAGGGAGCGCACTCGGAGAATCCCCTATCCTCCGAGCAGGCTCGGGGGCTACTGTCGGATATCAATATCCGACCCACTCACCGACAGGTGGGACCTCGCTATTTTGAGAAGGAGATAGGCGTAAGCAAACCCATAAACCGGGCTGGCAAGGGAAGCGCCGAGCGATAAGGAGGCCGGCCGACCCCATAACGCCTCGGCCGACCCTCCACCACCTCGGCCGACCCTCCTTCGCCTCGCCCGACCCTTCTCCGCCACGGCCGACCCCGCGTCACCTCGGCCGACCCTTCCCCGCCTCGGCCGACCCTTCTTCACCACGGCCGACCTTTCTTCACCACGGTCGNGCTCACCGGGAGCCGTGTTTCGGCCTAAGTGGCAAAACGCCAGGTGTGCCCTAACCTTTCGTCCCGCGAAGGGATTGCGTGAGGGGAAAACGATAAAAAGACGAAACGACCTCCCTACCCCAAAACGCCGCCTTGGGGAACACCGGGAGGCTGGAATCGCGAAAAAGAGACCGACCACGCGGTCGCAGGAAAACGCCCCAAATTCCTTTATTCCACGAATAAGGGCAAAAAGTACATACGGCCGAGGGCCGTGGAACAATACAAACGGGTCTCGCCATCCTCGGTGGCGAAATCGGGCGACGAAGAGCGCGGGAGTTTCGGTGCCACGAGAAGGGCTGAACTGCGAGCGTCGCAGTCCTTCTTGTAGCATCTCCCCGCCCGCCGGCACCCTAAAGGGAGCTAGGCGAAGGTCCGCCCGCGGCGGCGCAACGGCGTCGCGCCCCCGCCGGCCGCTTCCCTCATCCCAACACCGACCGACCCCGAACACGGCGTCACGTCAGCGTCCGGGAAAAGGATGAGAAGCGCGGCGGTGGCTATACACGACCCCTGCAACTGCCCTGGCGAGGCCCGAACGAGGCCAAACGCCGGGCCAAGTTGAGGAGACGGCGACAGCTCCACCGACTCGCTCCCCCTCAAGCCCATTCCACCGCCGCCGAGGTGGGGTGGTCGGACGGAGGGGAGCCGCCGGGGGAGGAGTCGTCCTTCACGTGCGACACCGAGGGGCGTCCCTCCACGCCGAAACTCCCGACGATCGCAGTCATTCTTGTGGCATCAGCGGGCTACTCCCCCACCCCTGGGGCCAGGGGGACGCCCCCAAGGTGGTTCTCGTGCAAAGAATCTCATGCTAACAAGAGGAAGGAGAGAGGAGCTGGTCGGATGCCCAAAGAAAGGGAACGAAGGGCCTCATTTATAGCCCGAAAACACCTAAGCCAGCCCCTCGATAGAACATGCGAACACGCCGCGTGGCCATCCCTGGCAGGGCCTCACGAGCGAACAGTAAACTCGCCCTAAAAAAGAAAGGGGTGAGGTGACGGCTCGAGAAGGGGGCAGAGCAGGTGTGACGAAAGCCCTGTCCGGCGCAGCAGGGGCGTGCGCCCCTGAACCAGGGGAAACAGTGCCTCTGGAAAGACGGGCCGTACCCCAGTATTTTGGGCAGGCACGGCACCATCCTGCGAAAGTCAAACAGAAGTGACAGAAAGCCTTCGGGCGATTTGATAACTCACCCGCAGGCTCGGGGGCTACACCCACCAGGTGCGCTCGCACGCCCCGGTGAGGGAGGAGACGAAAATTCGCCGCAGCCTACGGATGAACGATCCGTTCACCCACAGGCTCGGGGGCTACACCCGGTGGGTGCGCTCGCGCGCACCCCCGGGCAATATCCGGCCGAACGCGGAAAGGGAGCGCACTCGGAGAATCCCCTATCCTCCGAGCAGGCTCGGGGGCTACTGTCGGATATCAATATCCGACCCACTCACCGACGGGTGGGACCTCGCTATTTTGAGAAGGAGATAGGCGTAAGCAAACCCATAAACCGGGCTGGCAAGGGAAGCGCCGAGCGATAAGGAGGCCGGCCGACCCCATAACGCCTCGGCCGACCCTCCACCACCTCGGCCGACCCTCCTTCGCCTCGCCCGACCCTTCTCCGCCACGGCCGACCCCGCGTCACCTCGGCCGACCCTTCCCCGCCTCGGCCGACCCTTCTTCACCACGGCCGACCTTTCTTCACCACGGCCGACCCTTCTCCGCCTCGGCCGACCCCGCGTCACCTCGGCCGACCCTTCTCCGCCTCGCCCGGGTCGGCGTCGGGCCAGGATAGCGTGGGACATCAGGGGGGCCCGGCGCAGAAGGGAACAAGGAGGGCGCATCGCCGCATATCTACCGCACGACCTAGTGACATTAATTGGCCTTACCGCACACTGCTCGAAGTGGCGGAAGGACGTGACGTGCACTGTTTCGAGCCTCCCCGCGGGCGCCGCGAGGGGGGAACAGGATCGTAGCAGGCGCAGACTGCTCCACACAGTACTCCGGCCTTACCCACAGTGCTCCGCAGGCGGCGGGGCTTCTCCGGCAAGCTTCCGGTCGTTAGTTATTATTTCATTGGACACGCCTTGTAAGAGGGTTCTCCCCGGAGGTATAAAAAGAAAAGCGAGGCTTCGGGGAGAAGAGAGACGAATCACACACAACTTAGACGTTCACAGAGACTTGAGGCTTCTCCTCTCTCTCGACCGCTTGTAACCCCTACTACGAGCAACGCGAGTAACACGAGCTGACCGACACTGGACGTAGGGCGTTCGTGCCTGAACCAGTATAATCCCTTGTGTCCTCTCGCGAACCATCCGAGCCTAAACGCGCAATCCACTAAATTTACTAGTTGGTGATTTCTTACACCGACAAACAGGCAAAAGGGCGGCAGCGACCAAGCAGGGGGAATCACCCGCGGCAGCAGCCACCAGCACATGGCGGCGGCCAGCCCCACCTGCAGTAGGGGCCAACCCCAACAAGAGAAGGGGCCGCCCACACAAAGCAGCCACCGGAGGCGGGCCTGGCCAACCCGGTTGAAGAGTCCACCCCCCGGCCGCCGGCCACCAGGGCGGCAACGGGGGCCGCGGCGCAAAGGCGAAGGACAGGAGCACAGGCGCACAAGGCCACACCACGGGGAGGGGCGCCGGAGCGGAGGGTGCACGCGCAACCCCCACCCTCGGCCCCCGAGATGGAAGGTGGAGCGGCACGCCGAGCCCGGGAAAGAGCAGATCCGGGCGAGGAGGTTGTAGATCCGGCGGACGGCGGCTGGCGACCATCGACGGTGGGGCAACCACACAGCGACCTAGGGTTAGGGTGAGGCATGGGGTGGGAGAGGAGGGAAGGCGGAGGAAGAAAAAGGGGGGGACGCGGAGGAGCCGACTTCGGCACCACCGCTGGCCGCCGCCGCTACGGGCCGGACGCCGGCGGCGACGGCGGCCGCCGGAGCACGGTGAGGGTGAGCGTGGGGGCACCAGGGCCGTCGCCCCCCGAGTCGCCACAGAGCGCGGGGTCCGCTCTCTATTGCACTCATCAAGTATACTAAAAAAAGTATAAACAGAGTTTTGTGCAATATGCAATATATCATTATATTTTAAAAAGTATAAACTGGTTTATTTGTTGGTTGAAAAGCCTCCTCCAAAAGCTTCCAGTAAAGAAACGACATGTTGGGTTTGTCTTAGACAGACAAAGTCTAAAGTCTAAACATGTACTCGAATTGAACACTTATTACATCATGCATTGTCAAGAAACAAAGAGCATCAATGCATCATCTATTTGACCTACTCCCTCCGTCCCAAAATGAATGTCATTTTAGCTTTCCTAGATACATTCATTTTTATATGTATCTAGACATAACGTGTGTCTAGATACATATCAAAACAGATGTATCTTGAAAAGCTAAAACGACATTTATTTTGGGACGGAAGGAGTATGTGATTGAAGCGGCTACCTACTCACTTGATAACTTAGTCACCATATCATATAGGAAGAAAAGGTCCATAAAGAATTTGAAGCAAGCCACATCCAAAGTCAATGTCTGGACCAGCAGTGGATGTGGCCGTGTGAGAGGTGAGGGGACGAGATGAACA
This sequence comes from Alloteropsis semialata, assembly GCA_004135705.1. Lineage (NCBI taxonomy): Eukaryota > Viridiplantae > Streptophyta > Magnoliopsida > Poales > Poaceae > Alloteropsis > Alloteropsis semialata. Next base: position 51,523,454 of record CM014278.1, read on the forward strand.
AAGCCAGAAACTAAGCCAGATTGCATCAAGTTGCTTCCTGTGGATATAATGATCTATGAGAAGAAATAGACAATTGTTTGACCTAGATTTTGGTGTATATTTGGCCTGAAACAGAGCTGTTGGTGGGCAGTTGGAAGGCAACGAAAATATGCCCACACATGTCTTGCAGTTGCAGGTTCCTGCAAATTTCTCCCCAAGTAGCAACTTATACAAAACTAAACATATATAATGTTAGATGTAGTTGGTAAAGGATAAAAAACAATGTGCGTAAATATAACAAATCTAGAAGGGTGCATGGATACCAGCATATACTCTGATATTAACTGGAATAATCCTTATCACTTCGATTCAGAGGTTTGGAAGAGGCAGCTAGATATATTGTAGGGATGTCCTTTTCTGAAGAAACGTGAAGAATCAGTGGACTAAATGAGACGCCAGAATCGGAGCTGGTAGTTTGATTGCTCGAGAAGAATGAGTTCATTCTGCAGTTGTTGATAGGGAAGTGTGACTTGAGGATGGACACGACGCGACCTCTTGGACCGGCAAGAGGGCAGTTCATGGACGAGGTTAACCAGTGTAGAAAACGTCTTTGATTACTTAATCCACACGGACTGGTTTGTTCAGCTTTTTTTTATAAGTTTGATCGGGTTAGGTAGTTGCTTGCAAGCTGGATTGTAACTGAATCTATTTAACTTTATTCCTCGAAAAAATGAATGTTTTCCTTTCCGATGTGTATGCGAAAAAGTTGCACGATGTGTCAAATCCAACAATTGATGTCATTTCTACGTAAGGTTTTCATCATTTGATCTTATACTTCTCTTGAGCGAGAGAGCAAGTAGTTTGGTCCATATAGCTACTCCCTCCTATAATATAGTTCACTGTTGACTTTTAAAATACAACTTTGACCATTCGTCTTACATATAATAACGAAATAAATGATACTAACATAATTTTTTAGCTAAATACAGATAAATGCTATGTTGATTATTTCGCTACTGCAGAAACATTGTATTACATTTTGCTTAGAGAATGTGTTTTGTTATCTTACTATTACTAATTGGAGACTCCTTTTGATGCCTCCACGTTAATCCTCACGAGACACGCTAGAAAAAAAGATAAATCCTAGAAATTCTCACAAAAATCAGAAACATCTGACCATCGAACCGTAAATTCTGATCATCATAGCCATTGGATCTATCATATTTTCTAAAGAATTACCCACTTTGCCATTATGAAAGTACCCTAAAGTAACTCCTAAATCTATAGCTTAATTTCCCACCTCTACCATTATATAAATAACATAAAGTAACCCCCTAATATTCATTTAAATTACCCCTATGTCATTATAAAAATAATTTAAAATAACCCCTAAATTTACATCTAAATTGCCTATATCATTAAAAATAACCTATTATTATACCATCCAAAGTACATTGGTATATGATTTCTAAATTATTGTTTTTGCATTAATTGTTAATATAGAAAATATAAACTTATGATGTTATCCACGTTGGGTCTCTCAATGTTGATTATATATAAACGACGAAGTAAGAGATGATAACAATATCAACTATTATTAAAAATGACAAACATGTCATTATAAAAATATGTTAAGTTACACCTAGTATATGATTATAAATTACTTAACTTTGCCACTATTGCTAAAGAAAATATTAACTCAAAGTATGTATGCATAATGTGTGTCATTATGCAGGTTTTGTACATATGTATGAAAAAAGCAATGAGAGCATAGATTTTCCATGTTAATTAAGCATGTACCTCAAACTCTAAACTTGCATGCATCGATATATAATTATAAATTACCTAAATCGGCCATTGTTAATATAGAAAATACTAACTTATTAAGGTATATGTGCACGATGTGTAGCACCATGTATACTATATGTACATTTTTGGATGAAACAACGAGAATACAGATTTATATGTTCATGCTATAGCTTAAATTTAGGGTCCAATGAAACATGTTATAGAGGACGATGCAAAGTAAAAAAAATACTTATCGAATAAGAGAGTGGAAGGTAAATAATTTTGATCAACAATTATCATTTCTAATTTTTTCATGATTTTTAATACTCATATCTCCCATATTATTAACCCGTGCAGGAGGTCGGGTTGATAGACTAGTACTATAAAAACAGAGAAGTGGTGACACCTCTGCAGTGCATATGTGCATTGCAACACACATTTACTTTATTTTTGACTAGTTAGCATCTGCATAGATAGGAGGGATAAAAAAAGAGAGCACACGTTTGTCTCTCACTGTCTTCCAAATATAAAGAAGAAAAGGAAAATTTATAAGCATTTCCCCCCTAAATATCTGAAAACCGAAAATGAACCTAAGTACTACGTATGTCATCTTCTGAGCAAAAATGGGGAAAATTCGTTCAAGATCAAATAAGTAATTTTAAGGAGGTTCCGGCACTGTAAATTAAGCTGCACCCGATCAATCTGTACATATTAACCCTACAAAATCTACCCTGTTCTGTGTTGCGGTTGCAGCTGCAAGTTCTGCGAACCATTTGACAACCGGTTCGCATCTTCGATCGCCGGCGCGACCTGCGTCGCCGACGGCAGGGCCTCGTTCCTTCCTCCCCACTCCCTTACCCTCTCTTCAGCTCGCATCGCCTGCAGCATCCACACAGTTCAGACAGTTTCGTCAGACAACAATCTATGAATAATTGACAGTGAAGTTAACCCTCGTCAGTCTAGGACCTCACCTGTTTATCCCACTTGGTTCTGTATGAAATGAAGACGAGTATGGCCGTCTGGAGCAGAGTGCCCAGTGTCATGCCCACCCAAATTCCCTGCATAATTTTAGCAAGCACATGCATATAATTTCTGAATATCCAGAGGTTATGTGGATCATACTTAAATTTGTTGATTCAGTATTTCAGTCTGAGGTACCATTGCGTCCATGTGTAGCTTGAACCCGAAGAGCGCGGCGAGCGGGAGGCCGACGAAGTAGTAGCTGCCGATGTTGACGAAGGCGACGAGCGCCTGCCACCCAGCTCCGATGGCCACGCCCGAGAGCACCGGCTGGACGCTGTTGAGGAAGATGGAGCCGGCGAGGAGGTAGCCCAGCTTGGAGGCCTCCCTCAGCACGTCGTCGTCCTCGCTGAAGAAGCGCGGCAGCCCGGTCCTCCAGGCGAGGAACACGGCGAAGAAGACGGCGCCGATGGAGCCCGACGTCAGCACCGCCATGATCACCGAGAACTTGGCCGCCTTGGGCCGGTTGGCGCCCAGCTCGTTCGACACCCTCACGCTGAGCAGTTTAGGTTTGGGCATCAGTTCAATCTAGTACCGATCGAGCTGCAGGTTTCTTGTGCATGCTGCTCGAGTTCTTGTGATGATTACCTGACTGCTGCGTTGAAGCCCAGTGCAACCATCAGGGTCCAGAGCTGGTAATTGATGCTGTAAATTTTGATGCCAATAGCTGTTGGTTAAATTATGATGCGATGCGAATAAATAAATTGGACCTGTGGGAGGATAATTAGTCACTGAAAATAATTGTTGGGTTGCTCACCAAATGGACATGACGTCAATCTGAAGTTGCGCGTTCTTGAGGAAACCCACAAGGATGAGCACCGCAGTGTAGTACCAGAGCTCCAAGCTGTTACATAGTACGTAAGAGAAAAAAATTGAAGGAATTATTTTATGAGTTCAATCCAAACTGTTGTTGTTGAATAATTAAGCACAGAGAATTAGTGGAGGTTATTAGCTGTACCAACCATAGCATGACGGCGGACGCGAGCGACAGCTTGACGAAGGCGGCGAGGTTCTTGAAGGCGAGCATGGAGAACCCGCGCCACGCCTCCGGGAAGCAGCCGGAGACGAGGTAGCCCATCTGCGCGGCGATGATGAGCCACCAGGTGACGTCGCCGATGACGGCGGCGGCGAGGAGGCCGTGGCCCAGGCGCGTGAGGAAGATGTAGTTGAGCGCGACGTGGACGGCGAGCCCGGCGCCGGAGATGAAGGTGACGACCCACACCCGGCTCTGCGACTGGAAGAACTTCTGCAGCGGGAAGTTGGCGGCGTAGGCGAAGAGCTGCGGGACCACCCAGCGGCAGTAGGTGCCGGCGACGGCGGCGATGTCGGCGGGCTGGCGGAGCGCGCGGAGGATGGGCGCCGTGAAGAGGTAGGTCGGGGTGAGCACCAGCGCGGTGGCGCCGCAGATGATCCAGGAGCGTTGGATGTAGACGCCCAGCATGTCCACCTGCCCGGCGCCCACCGCCTGCCCGCACAGCGTCTCCAGCGCGCTGCCCATGCCCAGCTGCATGCCATGGAGGATCGATCGACAGTTCAACACAGCGTCACAGTCAGCTCTTTGCGCGCGCCGGCGGGAAATAAATTTCAAACTTCAAATCCGCAGGCAGCATTGTTATCAGAGGAATCAAATCCAATGAAAACTTGTGCACATACATAAGAATCTTTTCGAAATTCTTTATTTTTCTTTGCCTTCTCTCACAGATTTTCCCAATCTGATCGATTTGACTACTACGAGTCACCCGTGTCATGGGCTTATATTTTTTAAAAAAAGAAAAGAGTTTTTCTACCCACCGTTGTTTATCATATACTCCCTTTGTTCTAAAATACTATTTGTTCTGGCTAATCTAGATTCATAGATTTTGTTATGTATCTACACATAGCACTATGCCTAGATATATAGCAAAATCAACGAGTCTAGAAAGCCAAAACAAATAGTATTTTGGAATGGAAGGATTGTATGTTTTGATGAGTAATATTGCAAAATTTATAATCGCAGTAGGTTTAAGAACTATGGTATGGAAACCTATAGGGAAATTAAAATTTTCTACTTCAAAGAGACCACGCCCACATCTAAAACACGGTTGTTTTTAGTGACCAGAAACGGTAGCATATAATATATATATAGTCTATCGACACTGAGGAACCTAGGCGACAGAGTGCCTGATGCCACGGGGGGTTACTAAAAGGGATTGCCTCCACCTGTCCTTGGGCATATTCTTTCTGAACAGCCTTGAGCATATTGTCATATTTTGGAGAACATGCATTATATATACGCTGCCAACTTTTTGCGAATATAACAGTACTCCGACCCGTAACCCGTGGAGATGGTCAAAGATACGTACGCTTTGTGTGCTCTATCTAGGCATCTAGCTCACTCCCGTCCCGGCCGGGCATCGTTGTTGCGGCAAGAAACTACGTAGGTTTTTTTTGTCAGTAGATGGAGGAGGTTTCGGATGGAGCCGATGCAGATGGATCGCTTAGTTCTCATCGGATCCATCTACTTCCTCTTCCGGCACCTACCCATCGAAAACGATCGACCACCGGGGAATTGGCGTCGTCGTTTCTCGGCGTGTCAGGACGTGTCGTCCCCATCCACCGATGCTTTGTTGTTGGTCAAACACACGGATTTGCTGGCCTTTGCTGCTGGCTCACACCACCACCGGACGAGGCGACACCACAACTAGCTAATAACCACACAGAGTTACAGAGCTAGCTAGGTAGCTTCCTTTTGCTTGTTCTATGCACGGTAGAATTCGCACACGCAAAGCTTGACCTCGGTGGCCGGACATATGCATGAAAAGGACGAGCCACAAGCTAGAGACCCGTGACTGACGGGCCGGGGAGTGCGCACAAAAGGAGCGAGAGGGGAGACACTTTGAGGCTGCACCGCCGCAGAAAACACGCGTGGTTTGGGCGCTAATTATCTGTCGACGGGGAGCATCGAACATGTGTGTATATGCTGCTTCCACCAACTTCCGGAGAGTGTGGAGCCATGCTTTCTAGATAGAGATAATTTGGGTGAGACTCAATCTCCTGGTGTTGTGTTGCTTCCTTTTCCAACTTTATCAGCTTGCTATCTAGATAGAGATAGGGGGTGTTTAGTTCAGCTCGTTTTGCAAAATTTTGCATAACGCACGTTTCTTAATGTACTTTTTTCTCTCTGTGGCACGCGACCCAATGCATAAAAATACTATACATAACAGCATTTAAACACCCCCATAATAGGGGTCCTTATATTAATTGCTCGGTAGTGGTACGACGGCAACAGATAATAATGGATCATGCATATATGCACGCTAGCTAATAAGCTCGATCTCTCCTTTTGTGTGCACGCACGCATGCGAATGATCGATCCCTATTAGCCACTTTCGTCGTCCCAACCAAAGTGTGCACTGTCCTTTGATGACAAAACAAAAAAACAGAGAGGATCCGGACATGATTAACTTTGTCAACCAGTGCCTGCTCCATCGGTGCTTTCACGATGGAGCATATCCATTGTAGCTAGCTAGCTTGTTCTCAAGGCCGGGCCAACGGCCAGCCTTATATATGTGAATTATCAAAGGCATGCCTGCATCTTCGTGAAACCTAAAGCACTCACATTAATTAGCTAGCCTTTCTTTGGCTTAAAGCGTGTATATATATATTCGACTACGCGAAGGGTTCGCGATACTGTACGATTTTATTATAATATAAGTTAATTTAATAGCCCTGGATAGACATAAAACTAGTATATATAGGTTTATGAATTAATGATGAATTGTTCCTTTAGCTGTACGCATGCATATATATTCCCTACCCCGGTAAACCTTTGTCCCTGCTCCTGTCGTTGAACCCTGCAGCTGGCCTCTAGGAGAAGGAACAAATTGTGTCCGTGAGAACGGGCGATGGAGACGTGCAAACCACTGCACCCGCCATCCATCGGTGGATTAGCAAGAGACATGCAATTTATATTTATTTTCCTAGATATATCCTTCATTTCTTAACTTAGTCCGATCCGACCATGATTGTGTATATTCTAAAGAAAAGGAGTTTAGCTAGTTTTCACTTGAAAAAGAAGGGTATAAGATATGAAGGACAGCGGGGGATACCAAGCAGGAAGAACGCCAATGAGAACGCAGAGACAGATATATAGATGCTCCGCTCCATGCAACTACTACATCTTAGCGTTGTATACAACGACAGATCGAGCTAGCGTGTATTACTATGTATGTATGGACTGATGATGCATGCTCTGCAACTACTACATCTTAGCGTTGTATACAACGACAGATCGAGCTAGCGTGTATTACTATGTATGTATGGACTGATGATGCATGCATGTGGTCATCAGGAAGCATAAAAGTTAATTAATTACCAGGACACCGTAGGCGAAGCCCTCGATGACGTTCTCGACGACGGTGACGGCGGCGAGCTCGACGGAGCCGAGGTGGCCGACGAAGCCGACGGTGACGAAGGCGATGGAGAACTGGAAGACGGCGGTGAGGATGGCCGGGAACGCGATGTGCCACAGCAGCTTCGACTCCTGCCAGCTCTTGCTCACCACCGCCTTCCCCATTGATAGATAGATGCTCTCTCTCTCTCTCTCTCTCTCTCTCTCTCTCTCTCTCTCTCTCTCTCTCTCTCTGTATGGTGGCCGGGCGCGCGTGGTTGGAGGGGAGAGAGAGAGAGGGGCTCTAGCTGCAACCAACGGGGTTGGGCGTTATATATAGGCTTCTGCTTCTCTCCGGTGGAGTACTGCAAGTGTGTGAGTAAAAGGCAGGGGAACCAGCTATATAAATGCTGCTTACAACGCGAGGGTAGGTAGGCCTACGTGTACAATCAGAAGAGAGCTAAATTTTGTAGTACAAGTATATACCCTAGTCCTGGTTTTTTAATCTACAACACTTTCGATCAAACTTGTTTCGATTTAACTGTCAATGTGAAAATAATTACGTAGATGGCAATGCAGAGTCTGTTCAAAATATTTTTTTTATCATATTGTAGTAGAAAATGGTAACTAAATTGTAACATTTAGACTCGGAGAGTGAGTACTAGTATTCGCATTAAAAATATGCAGATAATTGGCATTGACTATAGCAAGATGGCATAATTTGGTACGATGAAGATAGTAGGATTATTGTGATAGACAATATGTGGAGAGAGAGAGCAGATGCGCAGAGCAGAGCACCGCCGGCGCACGCAGCAGGACGCGACGTCGGTCGGCGATTGCCGGCCGCGGCGCGTTGTGGTTCAGTTGCTAGCTACGCCGCCTGGCCCTGGGGGAGGGGGAGGCCGGGGCAGGGCGAGGTGCGTTGGTTGGGAGCGGGGCCCCTGCCCGACGGCGAGTTAGCTGCTCCGGCCGGCGGAGGTGGTCAGGTTCAGGTCAGGTCAGTTGCTGCCAGATGCGGACGATCGGTTAGGTACGAACTAGAGAGATATCTAGTATATAAAATTCAAATATATGCATATCTATTTTTGTATCTTTATTATTTTTTAAACTTATTGTTTTCCTTATCGGTGTCTTGTTGTTACGCATTATGCCAAATTGTTGACAAAATAATTCAACCATTGTCATAATTTTTTCTTTGTTAAGACTACTATTATTTTTGTTGCTCAATCTCTTATAGATATACTCTATATATACATCTTTGTTTATTTTTATTTTGACTAAATAACTTTGATTGAAGTCATTTTTAGCTAAGGGTAGAAGTTGACAGTTTTATCAGCTAAAAGGAATTTCATATTTATGTTCGTACACTGACAATGATGGGATTATTAATGATTAGAATAATTTCCTAGTAAAGGAAAAAGTTTATATTTTTTAGATAAAATTGAGTATTTTGGTTAGTTCTTTCTTTACGGAAGCAAATATTTTGTTTTACTTTTTATTTTAAATAGTATTGAGGTATTTTCATAAATTTTTATGTAATGACATTAGTGGATGATTTTCAAAAAGATAAAGATATAGGGATGTTTTAGACTAATTTTTATGTAATAACAATTGTGGATAATTTTTAAATAGTTATGTTGCATGGGTATTTTAGGTTAATTTTTACGTAACAACAGTTGTAATTTTTCTTTTTTCTCTGACTAATGTGTGAATTTTTAGGTCTTGAGAGTGAACATAACTTTTCTAATGACATTGTTGAATGATGTTTAAAAATATATATGGATGTTTTAGGGTTTTTTATGTAATGGCAGTGGTGGGTCATTTTTAAATATGTAAAGGGTATTTTCGGCTAAATTTTACGTAATGGCAGTTGTGGGTAATTTTAATTTTTCTAATTTTCTCTGATTAACGTGGTAATTTTTAGGCCTTGAGAGCAAACGTGGAGGCTCTGTTTGTTGGCCAAATATAATAGGGCAACGTATCAGGTGCAAACCAACCTCCCCGTGCAAACTATGCAAACCTCAATCTGGACCACATGATCTTGATCCAAGGGGCACGTAGAGAGAGGTGGGAGGGGGGATTTGCAAAATCACCGCCCACCCTTAATCACAGCAAGATCACTTTTGCAAATCCCCCCTCCCACCTCTCTCTACGCCCCCCCTTGGATCAAGATCATGTGGTCCAGATTGAGGTTTGCATAGTTTGCACGGGAAGGTTGGTTTGCACCTGATACGTTGCCATATAATAGATCCCCGAACGCGACGGCCGGCGGCAAGGGAAACCACTGGTCCCTGCGTCGCATCCGTCGTCGGCCCGATCCGATCCGATCCGGGCACGCACAGAACAGCGACGCATGCACCAAAGTCTCCACCACTATTTTCCCCGTGCGTTCTGCCATACAAACCCAACGAACGAGAACGCCGCCCTTGCCCGCCGTCGCGCCGCCGCGCCGCATCACTCACACAGTCAGTCACACTAGCTTTCTGCTTCTCTGTAGGGGTGTTGCTTGCTGGTGGGTTGGGTGGAATCCGGCGTCGCGCGCAGCCCAACTCGTCGAGACGTATCAGGCATGTGTTGATGTGTACACTGATGACTGATCCATCGAGAGGAAGAGGGTGGCCGACGGCGAGGCGCCATTGGAGCCGTACACGAGCGAGAGCGAGATGGCAACCGGCTCCGGAGTTGACGCTGCGCCTCTCTCGATCTCCCTCCTGTCAGGTCAGTCATGGTGTTTGAGCGAGACCGGCCGATCGAACAAGCTGCGCTGCGCGCTTGTGCAGCCCGAGAATCTCCGGGAGTCCGGCCGATCCTTTTCCGAGCACGGACCAGCGGATCAGCACTAGATCAGCGCGCGTAGTCAGCCTCACATCTCACCCGAACGGAGAAACGTCAAACAAAGATGGACGCGCGGAGTGTTCCTGCAGCGGATCGGCGAGTGGGGCCCACTTGGAGAAGGACGATGGCCGGCCATTGCAATCAGTTTTATTCAGGTCTGTGTCGCACCAGTAGTTTCATGCACTGGGTGGGAACTTCAGTTTCCCTTGTTTATATGAAAGAGCATTCATACAATCATGTGTTTGTGTAGTATACTGTACGATGCGCAGCATAAGTGGCTTGGATCGTAAGCAATTTTGGAATGAGGGGTCATAATTAACCAACCCTTCTCGAAGCTAGGGTTGATTAACTAAAATCTCTATATCACGTACTCCGTCCATACTGAAATATGAGACGTTTTGGATTGTCTCAGTCCGACTAGTCTAAGTTTGACCATTTTTATAGAAAAGATCAATAATATTTATAGTATCAAAAATATAATTAAATCTATTATAAAATATATTTTCATAATGAACCCGTGCCATCGATGGCAGGGCGAGGTGTACAAGCACAAGTACCCATTGCTCGACACACGAGTTAGCGTACTTAGGCACCTATACATTAGGTTGTTTCTTGTATGATATAGTTCATCTATGTAATGTTGATCGTGTGCATGTGCCCAATAAATAGGCCCACATTGTAAAATCTAAACATATTTTTTTTTTGAAAGGACGGCAAGAGCTTTGCCGAACGAATTTTATTAGAAAGAGATAAAAAACGATCACTCATACAAATAACACTCCAAAAACAACTTGAGGTCACCCAAAGAAAAACAAAAAAAACCTACTCCAACTATGCGCCTGAACAACTAATGCCGGTCAAGCCGGCTAGACACACCAAAAGTAAAATCTAAACATATTTCTTTCTTTAACATAATAATACTTAGCTCTTCTGCGTATTTAAAAAAGGTACAAGCCTCAGACACACCAAAAGTAAAATCTAAACATATTTCTTTCTTTAACATAAAAATACTTAGCTCTTCTGCGTATTTAAAAAAGGTACAAGCCTCAGTGGCATGCGTTGGTTTCTATCGTTGCATGCATATTCATCCCTCGCGCGCTAGGCCGCTAGCACATCAATTTGTGTTTGACTCTAGATATACAGTTAAGTAACGCCTTACCTAACCACATTATGACATCACCGATTAGGTTCCCTATTTAGTCCAGTTCTAGGAAAATTGCGGGCGGAAGAAACGGGCCAACAAACCAATCGAACCATCTTTGGTGATCGATAATCAATGCCGGGTAAGGAAAAAGAATGCTCCTTGACCATAGATTAATCGATCTCTAATTTTGTCCATTGTCCAGTCCATCTCTAGCTAGAGCAATAGTTTCATCTTTTTTTGGTTAGTTAGGTTTTGGTCGGATAGAGGGGGCCGGCTGATCGGTGTTTGTCTCTGCATACATGCATGAGACGAGCAGAGTCTGCTGCTTAGGCCCTGTTTGTTTCCCACCTAGATTATGGACTAAGAACATTATGGTAAAAGATCATCATGGACCATCAAATAAGCTGAAATAATCTACATATATGCAGTTTATTTGAGATTATTTGGTGATCCATGATTATCTTTTACCATAATATCCTTGACTCATGAGCTAGATCATATAATCTAGACCTGTTCAATATACCAGGGGCAAGCTGACAAACCACGCTCATAAGACAAACTGTGCAGCTTCTTCCCAGCTGCTCTTGGCGCCCGAACGGCCGTCCGGGCTCGTCCCATAGAAATACGAAGTAAGTAAGGGTGTCAATCAATTTTGTTTGGGGAACAAGGGTGACAATTAGCATGAAGCTTAGCTTTAAGCATGCATCCAAACTTCGCATGGCCGCGTCTTTGATGCCCGCGGGTCGAGTCTCGAGTGTGGACAGAGAAGCGGGCAAATCGTCGACGAATGGGGAGCGCGCGCTGGAGTTAGAGACGGCCCGCTCGCGAATGGATTATCGGCCCGCCGGGACACCGGTGGGCGAAGCTCTGTACTGGGCTGGGCCGGAACATTACTTCTGTTTACTTGTCATCTTGGGCCGTTCTTTCATAACAGATTTGAGGAATTCTTAGTCCTTAAACTATTTAGTACCCACGCAAAAGTAGCAAACGATCCAACAGTACACGGCCACACTTGCCTTATAAACACATTCAATAATCAATAGCCACTAAATCTTGAGAATTGAAAAGTCATCATACTATGTTTCCCCAGAGGCATAGATGTCAGTTAGTACCACTCAAAGAACAATTAGCCCTTAAAATAAACACCCACGCTGAGTTTGAAGACTCCAACCTAGACACATATAGTCTTCCACAACAAATCTCACCAAAATGAGGACTTAATCTATTCTTTCCACCAAAATAACTAATCTCTTTGACATTCGAGGAATTAAAGGTCAATAGTATACTTCTAAACCTTTTAAACCAAAGCATGCTTTGAGAAAGTGAACATAAAGGAGGACCTAGACTTACAAGGTAATTATGCGTGCTGTGTAACGAAAACTTAGCACTTTTTGCTACTCCATTTGCTCTTTGCTGACGCTTATCTAACATTTGAGCTGTGTATATACTGCACGAGCGCACCCCCAACAATCGACAACGATAAGTGTTTTGAGTCTGAGCAATCATGTCAGATGACGTGGTACATCAAGAGTCGAGGATTAAATCAGCAAGAAGATGTACCACTTATTTTATCATACCACATCCCATGAAATGGATCGCACAACAAGTTCTAAAAAGCGAAATCTGAATGGCCGAAAAGAACTTAACTATAATTGAACCGAGCTCCGTCAGCCGTTGGATGGGGGTGCAGGAAGTCAAAGAACGGCCCCATCTATGATCTATCTCGGGTTCACGTGCCGGATGCGAGCAATGAGCATATTGTTTCATCCGTCATCCCGTAACAGAAAAAAAATAGAGGCTCGAAGCACGAGGCACCGAGGCACCGAAGGAGAACAGGGAAAAAATTCTAAAAAAACAAACAAACACGAAGACCTCCACCGTTTCATCCTCTTCCTCCTCCAAAATCCCCAATCCGTCCGATCGCGCCACCACCAGCCGACGACGGCGGCGGCGACTACGGCGACTACCGGGAGCCCTCCTCCGGCGGCCAATCGCGACGAGCCCCCGGGCTCCCCCGCTTTCCGAAACCCACCTGTCGAATCGCGCGCCTCGATCCGTTCCCGCCACGCCGATCCCCGCGTCGGCCGCCCGAATCCGGTCGGAATTCGCCGCCGCCGGGCGTTGATTGGGGATTGTTAGGCGCCNGGCGGCGCAGGCTCCTCGGCGCGCGGCCTGCAGGCACCCAGGGGCGGCGCAAGGGGCGGCGTGAGGCGGCGTGAGGGGCAAGGGGCGGCTCGGCTCAGGAGGAGCATGTGTATGGATTTTCTTTCATTTTTGTTTCCAAATCTTGTGGTCGATTCTTTCATTTTTGTTTCCAAATCTTGTGAAGAAATGTCTTAGGGTTATTCTGTTATGGAAATGTGAAGAAACATGTGTATGAATGTTAGTGGATGTATGAATGTTTGTTCATATCCAAATCTTGTGATTGAATGTTTGTGAAATTGGTTTGAAGCATATGTCGGAGCTTCTGAGAAGCTGGAGCACGGCGAGAAGCTGGAGCACGGCGGGGTTTTTTTTTATTTATGAAAAATGACATCGGTACCGGTTGGTAAAACGTCGGTACCGATAGTGTTTTCTCATTGGTCACGGATGCGCGGTACCGGTTCCAAAACCCGGTACCAAAGGGGGTTTGGAACCGGTACCGATGGAGGGTTCTCCGGTAGTGATACTGAAATATGAGACGTTTTGGATTGTCTCAGTCCGACTAGTCTAAGTTTGACCATTTTTATAGAAAAGATCAATAATATTTATAGTATCAAAAATATAATTAAATCTATTATAAAATATATTTTCATAATGAACCCGTGCCATCGATGGCAGGGCGAGGTGTACAAGCACAAGTACCCATTGCTCGACACACGAGTTAGCGTACTTAGGCACCTATACATTAGGTTGTTTCTTGTATGATATAGTTCATCTATGTAATGTTGATCGTGTGCATGTGCCCAATAAATAGGCCCACATTGTAAAATCTAAACATATTTTTTTTCGAAAGGACGGCAAGAGCTTTGCCGAACGAATTTTATTAGAAAGAGATAAAAAACGATCACTCATACAAATAACACTCCAAAAACAACTTGAGGTCACCCAAAGAAAAACAAAAAAAACCTACTCCAACTATGCGCCTGAACAACTAATGCCGGTCAAGCCGGCTAGACACACCAAAAGTAAAATCTAAACATATTTCTTTCTTTAACATAATAATACTTAGCTCTTCTGCGTATTTAAAAAAGGTACAAGCCTCAGACACACCAAAAGTAAAATCTAAACATATTTCTTTCTTTAACATAAAAATACTTAGCTCTTCTGCGTATCTAAAAAAGGTACAAGCCTCAGGGGCATGCGTTGGTTTCTATCGTTGCATGCATATTCATCCCTCGCGCGCTAGGCCGCTAGCACATCAATTTGTGTTTGACTCTAGATATACAGTTAAGTAACGCCTTACCTCCCCGCAAAAAAAAAAAGTAACGCCTTACCTAACCACATTATGACATCACTGATTAGGTTCCCTATTTAGTCCAGTTCTAGGAAAATTGCGGGCGGAAGAAACGGGCCAACAAACCAATCGAACCATCTTTGGTGATCGATAATCAATGCCGGGTAAGAAAAAAGAATGCTCCTTGACCATAGATTAATCGATCTCTAATTTTGTCCATTGTCCAGTCCATCTCTAGCTAGAGCAATAGTTTCATCTTTTTTTGGTTAGTTAGGTTTTGGTCGGATAGAGGGGGCCGGCTGATCGGTGTTTGTTTCTGCATACATGCATGAGACGAGCAGAGTCTGCTGCTTAGGCCCTGTTTGTTTCCCACCTAGATTATATAATCTAGCTTATGGACTAAGGACATTATGGTAAAAGATCATCATGGACCATCAAATAAGCTGAAATAATCTACCTATATGCAGCTTATTTGAGATTATTTGGTGGTCCATGATTGTCTTTTACCATAATATCCTTGACTCATAAGCTAGATTATATAATCTAGATCTGTTCAATATTCTTGTTATCATTCGAGGCGGCCTGGAAGGCCAACTAGAGCATCCACGTCGCCGGATTTCCCCGGCCGTCGGATCGGCCAGACGGACGGCCGAGATCGTGCTTTTTCCGATTATTTTGCAAAAAAAACCTCGGATTTAATGGAAATATAACCTGCCGTCCACTTCCCTCTCTCATGTTTTTTTTGCGAATAAGCCCCCGGATTTCGTCGAAATCAGCCCGCACTCCACCCCAACCAGCCCAGCACCATTTTCAAAAAACCCCCCGAGTTTTCTTATAATCAACCCGCCATCCTTTTTCTCTCTCGAAAAATTTCTTGGAAAACCCCTCGGATTTTACTTAAATCACGTAATAATCCGTTTTATTCGTTACTTCCATACGAGCAACCCTATACGTACAATTCGACCACCAAAACGCGTTCAAACCCAAATATGTCCAACATAAAATTTGCTCACAATTTCAAAACCTATAACTTTGCTTTAGAACACATTTTTTTAACTCGAAACACTTTCGCCACCCATTCACGCAAATATCTACAACCCATCGTACATACGATTCCGATTCCAAAAAAACGTCCTCAAATTAAGAAGTGTTCAATACAAAAAAAAAACAAAGTTTGAAAACCTTAATCTTCGTTTCACAGCAAAGTTCCAAATGCTAAGCGTTTTCATAATTTGTTCGCACAAATGATTATATGAGACCCGTTGCACCTACGATTCGGCCACCAAAACATCTTCAAATTAAAAAAAATATTTAACATGGAAGCGGCTCAAAATTTAGAAACCAAAAAAACATACTGCAGAGCAAACTTAAAAAATCGAACTCACTTTTCCAATTCCCCCATTATAACTTATATTTTCTAACTATTGTTAATTATCTATTTGCATGGACCTGCTTATCTCTTATATTATTCTCATACTACTATTTCATGCAACACAAAATATAACACAATCATCATTCTGCGCGCATGGGCGCGCGCCAATCACTAGTATCAAAGGCTCACAAGACAAACTGTGCAGCTTCTTCCCAGCTGCTCTTGGCGCCCGAACGGCCGTCCGGGCTCGTCCCATAGAAATACGAAGTAAGTAAGGGTGTCAATCAATTTTGTTTGGGGAACAAGGGTGACAATTAGCATGAAGCTTAGCTTTAAGCATGCATCCAAACTTCGCATGGCCGCGTCTTTGATGCCCGCGGGTCGAGTCTCGAGTGTGGACAGAGAAGCGGGCAAATCGTCGACGAATGGGGAGCGCGCGCTGGAGTTAGAGACGGCCCGCTCGCGAATGGATTATCGGCCCGCCGGGACACCGGTGGGCGAAGCTCTGTACTGGGCTGGGCCGGAACATTACTTCTGTTTACTTGTCATCTTGGGCCGTTCTTTCATAACAGACTAGAAAGGCACGCGGCCTTGCCGCGCAGTGTGCCTGTATTCCGTCGTTGTAGAATTCTTGTTGGTACGGACTTTATTTTGATGCATAGAGTAATAATAATTATATGTAGACAGTTGCATATTTGTTTAAGC
The DNA here is from genome assembly GCA_004135705.1 of Alloteropsis semialata. Lineage (NCBI taxonomy): Eukaryota > Viridiplantae > Streptophyta > Magnoliopsida > Poales > Poaceae > Alloteropsis > Alloteropsis semialata. The sequence continues at coordinate 51,540,102 of CM014278.1, forward strand.
AACGTAGGTAAGACAAATTCTTGGCTTCTTTATTTTTGCTTAGGTGTTATGGTTTGCAGCAGAATGTGTGTGGAAAGATTATAGGTTGGGAACCTTTGTAGAGATGTTAATATATGAACATGTCATTGTATGTATTTAAATTAGCTGTGTAGCCCTAGATCAATGGATGTTGTTTATATGTATTGTGTTAGTAACATGTTGTTGCCTCTGGTATGTATTTTGGATGCTAAATTGTTGTTGAAGTATTATTCAAGCAATATATTATTTTGGGTATTGAAATGGGGCTATTTTCGCCCTATATTTACTGTGGAGGAAGAATGTGTGAAAGTATTTATTAAGGAGGCGATGTAGTTGTTAGAAGGTCCGGGGTGTTTTTTTTTCTAATGGTGGGATGTACAATAATTTTTGTAAAGTCGAGGGGCTAGTTCGTGAGAACACACGAGACTCAAATGTGGATTGCGTGTTAATTTTTTAAAAGTGGAGGTTCTTTTCATAATAATGTATGGACTACGATTTGGTTGTTTTAAAGTATATGACGTTCCTTAATAAATTTAGGCTATGTGTTTATTTATGAAAAAGTCGGAGGTCTTTTTTGTGAAAAGCTGAGGACTTCGGATCGATTTTTGTGGAATGCAGGGTCTTTTTTGTAAGAAGGTTAGGCTTTCGAATCGATTGTTGTGAAATGCAGGGTCTTTTTTGTAAACTTACTGGTCAAAAGTAGAATTTTCCACAATTTTAGGGACTTCTCAGTAAGAATCTATGGACTGCGAGTTTGATTTCCACTAAGTACAAGGACCTTTTTGCAAAAAAACCATTTCTCGCTCGATCCAGGTCGTTCACGCGTCCGATCGGACGGCCGGAGAAGGCCAGCGACGTGGCCACGCTCCTCTGCCAGGGTTTGTTGCAGGAATCGTAATATAGAGATATGAGGAATTCTTAGTCCTTAAACAATTTAGTACCCACGCAAAAGTAGCAAACGATCCAACAGTACACGGCCACACTTGCCTTATAAACACATTCAATAATCAATAGCCACTAAATCTTGAGAATTGAAAAGTCATCATACTATGTTTCCCCAGAGGCATAGATGTCAGTTAGTACCACTCAAAGAACAATTAGCCCTTAAAATAAACACCCACGCTGAGTTTGAAGACTCCAACCTAGACACATACCGTGTGTTTGGATGCGAGGATGAAGCGGGACGGGACGGGACGGGACGGTTCCATTTTTCACGCTGTTTCATTCAGAGACACCTGGCACGGAGTCATCCCACACAGAAAATATTTCCCTCAGATGCGGGATGACCCCGTCCGCCCAAATCGAGCGGACAGACTCGTCCCTTTTCGACGCCGTCTTCTCCGTTTCTTCGTCGTTGCGAGCAGCAGCTACTGGAGAAAAGAACAGCTCGAGCGCAGGGCTGCCGCCGCCGGCGAGCTCGAGCACGACGACGCGGGTGCGACACGGCCATGGGCGATGTGAGCGCGGCCACGGGCAAGCTCGAGCCATGGTGAGCGCGGCTATAGGCGGAGCCCCTCCGGGCCAGCTCGGGCTCTGGTGAGCGTAGCCGCGGGCGAGCTTGGGCCCTGGTGCGTGCGCCATGGCCGGTCCCGACGAGCTCGGCCGGCGGCTCGCCGTGGTCGGCATCTCCGAGTCCCCCACCGCCGTGGCCTCGCTCGAGAGCAGTAGCAACAGCCTCGCGGCTCCTCAACCTTCAGCTGGACGAGCTGATGCTAAGACGTAGCCACGTAGGAGCTCCACAGAATTGTAAGCACTTCTACTTGGCCCGATCCAAAATCCCCAACCTCAAGGAACAGTTGCCATTGTCTATTCTGCCTGTGCACAATTACTGCAACAACAGAGGATTCCCTGGGCAGCGGCCGAGGCATGAGGCCGGCGTGGGCGGCGGCCAGTGCCTGAGGCCGGCGCTAGCGAGCTGCAGATGGCGAGATCCCTTGGCCGGCGCTGCCGACCTGCAGATGCTCGCGGGATCGGACTGAGGAGGAAGATGATGTGCGTGTCTGAATGACAAGTGGGTCCCGTTGACGGTGGGGCCAAAAGAAAAAGATCGTAGCTAACAGTGTCAACAAAATCATCCATATCACCCGTTCTAACCTCTTCAACCAAACACTAGATGGGACCATCCCATCCCATTTCAACCAAACACTGGACGGAACGATCTCATCCCAAAAAAATAGGACGGGACCGTCCTATCCCATCTTGCCTCCGAACCAAACACATGCATATAGGGTCTGTTTGGTAGCCAGTCATAAATGGCCACGCCACCAGCCACCGCACCACAGGCTGTGGCGCCCTTTTCCGACGCCACACGCCACGAGCTGCTCCTCCGTTTATTGTGCCGTGGCGGCACTGTAGCAAGGCGCGTGACACTGTAGCAGGCGAACTGTGGCCGGCAACCAAACAGACCCATAGTCTTCCACAACAAATCTCACCAAAATGAGGACTTAATCTATTCTTTCCACCAAAATAACTAATCTCTTTGACATTCGATATCAACGGAATTAAAGGTCAATAGTATACTTCTAAACCTTTTAAACCAAAGCATGCTTTGAGCAAGTGAACATAAAGGAGGACCTAGACTTACAAGGTAATTATGCGTGCTGTGTAACGAAAACTTAGCACCTTTTTACTACTCCATTTGGAGGACAGAGGTGGGATTACCCTCCAGGTTCTACGAACCCTAGAAGGGGGACCAGGTTCTCTATGATACGCCTGGCCGGTGGCGTGCTCATTTCCCACGAGCCGTCCCACCTGGGATTCGAACCCGGCACTCCGGTTTTGGAGTCTGGCGTCTAGGCCAGCCGGGCTATCCTCCCACCCCTATTTTGCTACTCCATTTGCTCTTTGCTGACGCTTATCTAACATTTGAGCTGTGCATATACTGCACGAGTGCACCCCAACAATCGACAACGATAAGTGTTTTGAGTCTGAGCAATCATGTCAGATGACGTGGTACATCAAAGAGTCGAGGATTAAATCAGCGAGAAGATGTACCACTTATTTTATCATACCACATCCCATGAAATGGATCGCACAACAAGTTCTAAAAAGCGAAATCTGAATGGCCTAAAAGAACTGGCTTGTTTAGTTCCCACCGAAACTTTTGAAACTTTGAAATTTCACTATTCATTAAAAGGAATCTTACATGCATGGAGTATTAAACGTGTGTTAATGACAAAACCCATTCCATAACCTCCGGTAACTTTGCGAGACGAATCTAATGAGCCTAATTAGGCCATGATTAGACAACGTCGTGCTACAGTAAACAATCTCTAATGACGGATTAATTAGGTTTAATAGATTCGTCTCGCGATTTTCCGTCCATCCGTGTATTTAGTTTTATAATTAGATCATGTTTAGTCCTCCTAATCTTCAATTTAGAATTGGAAACTTTCTTTCGCAAACTTACTTTCCAATCTGTAAACAGGGTTTTTCAAAAAATCTGTAAACAGGGGGACCGAGCCGTAGCTCGGTTGGTCGGCTCCCCAGGTGCGGAAGCCGCCGGTCGCGTGTTCGAGTTCTGCTCAACGCGTGATTTTTCCATCGCGGGAACAGTGTTCCCGAATAATCTTCTGAAGGCCTCATCCGACCGTGCTGTTGCAAATGTGTAGGCAAAAATAGAATACAAGGTCTAGATCTTAGCTTAGTCGTAGGAGGTGTTGTATGTGGTGTGAGTGGGTGTGTTTGGTGTGCGTTTGCGGCTGAGTTCAGATACTACAGCCTTGTATTCTAGACTAGGGCCCCTCAAAAAAAAAATCTGTAAACAGGCCCTTAACTAGAGGTTGTGGAGGTAGTTTTGTAAACTGACATTATTTAATACCCCTAATTAGTGGTCAAAGATGCATTTAATACCCTGCAAAATTTTTCAGCTTCAATCTAAACACGGCCTAATTGAACCGAGCTCTGTCAGCCGTTGGATGGGGGAGCAGGAAGTCAAAGAACGGCCCCAGTCTATCTCGGGTTCACGTGCCGGATGCGAGCAAATTGTTTCATCCGTCATCCCGTAACAGAAAAAAAATAGAGGCTCGAAGCACGAGGCACCGAGGCACCGAAGGAGAACAGGGAAAAAATTCTAAAAAAACAAACAAACACGAAGACCTCCACCGTTTCATCCTCTTCCTCCTCCAAAATCCCCAATCCGTCCGATCGCGCCACCACCAGCCGACGACGGCGCCGGCGGCGACTACGGCGACTACCGGAAGCCCTCCTCCGGCGGCCAATCGCGACGAGCCCCCGGGCTCCCCCGCTTTCCGAAACCCACCTGTCGAATCGCGCGCCTCGATCCGTTCCCGCCACGCCGATCCCCGCGTCGGCCGCCCGAATCCGGTCGGAATTCGCCGCCGCCGGGCGTTGATTGGGGATTATTAGGCACCGCGAGCCCCGCCGATGCTTGACTAGCCGCGGAGGAGGCGGCGGTACCATGTTGCAGTGCCTGGATGGGGTGAAGCACCTCTGCGGCGTGCTCCTCAAGTGCTGCGACATCGACCTCAAGCAGCCCAAGGGCCTCGAGGATCCGGAGGTGCTCGCCAGGGAGACCGTCTGTACGTCCAGGCCGCTACTTCGGTCCCCCCTTACTGCCCCACTAGTTTCCGAGCAACGCAAATCATTTCCAGTTGTGTTTTTCTTCGTCTTACGGTCTCTCTCTCTCTGTGTGTGGCTGTGATGCAGTTAGCGTGAGCGAGATCGAGGCGTTGTATGAGCTGTTCAAAGAAGATCAGCAGTGCGGTGATTGATGATGGGCTGATCAACAAGGTTAGTGCGTTGCCTTGCCTGTCACTTCTGTACATATGTCTTGAGGAGTGACCTGTTCCTCATGCTCTTGTCTTGGCATGGCAGGAGGAGTTCCAGCTGGCCTTGTTCAAGACTAGTAAGAAGGAGAGCTTATTCGCTGATCGTGTAAGACAACATTGCATTTTTTTTTCTGTTTCACTGTTTGTTAAGCGTAGTTGTGCAGGAAAAATATTGTAGTGCCTTTTTATGTATCGGTCATGATTGTTTATTGGTCCTCAATGCCCTGGAGCATGAGACCTTGGGGATTGTCAGAAAGCTGACTTGTTGATTGAGCGCACAGATTCTCTTAGCATAGGAGGTTTCTCTCCAATGTTTTTTTTTTTCATTCGTGCCTTCCACTTTTACTTGTATTTGTTTCTCATTACTCCCATTATTATCAATGAAACCAGCAGGTAGAATGTCTACTGCACGTTGCTAAAAAATGTCTAATCCCAAGAACATAAAGCTACGCTTGCTGATTTTTTCTTTCTCATGACAAGAACATGATCCATGCTCACAGTCACTCATATCCAAACCAGCTGTACCATCTAACTGCTGGACCCTGGTATATGTCCTCCAATCAGAATTTGCAATAATCATTTATGCATTCTGTGTTTATATGGCACTTACTGTATGCAATAAGAAAAAATATTCAAGTAAGAATGATGTTGGAGTAATATTTATTTCATCTTGTATGACAATACATTGCCCTTATCATCGTCTCTATTTTTGCAGGTATTTGATTTATTTGACACAAAACACAACGGAATTCTTGGATTTGAGGAATTTGCCCGAGCGCTCTCAGTATTCCATCCCAATGCTCCTCTTGATGAGAAGATTGACTGTAAGTTTACAAAAAAAATGAGGGCATTTTCACAGTTAAGTACAAAATAAAGCAATAGACTAGAGTAGCCGCACACTTTATTGCTCTGTTCAAAACTATACAAAGGAATACCTTTAAGATAGCAACCATTCATTTTTGCCTACACTCTGCCTGACGAATTTAGTTATTTGTTACTACTGGCCAGAACGTGACCACTAGTTGTATTGCAACAACTCAAAAGGTGAAGATTAGTAACACGAAACTGCTACCTAGTGTGATTATAATTGCAAAAGTAGTCAAGTACTCACCAGTTTATGAATTTGATTCTGCCTTGCATGTGGATGCTGAGGGTTTTGATGCAATATTTTCCACCAAATGCCCTCTCCGTTATTTGTTTGATAGTGCTATACTGCTACTAGAGAGTAGAGAGATGTTAGCAGAAAATCCTGTCAAGCATTCGGCAAAGTATCATCTCCCTTGTTCTGTATGCATTTAGCTGAAATGACTAAGTAATTCAGATTTGTTGGTGCAACAAGATACTACTAGTCGTAATCCAGACTGAAAAGTTGTCCCTTCTGTCGACCATCATGCTATCTGTGAATATTGTCTTTCTTGGAAGAAATGTCAATATGGGCTGTATCTCTCTCTAGTTTGGTTCTTTGATACCGTATGGTGATGCAGGAAAACGTGAGAATTCTATAAGTTTGTTTTTAGCATTCATTCATGCCCTATCTATATTACTCCTGCTTTTATTCTTTATATATTTTTGTAACTGAGGGATAAAAATAAATCTTTGAGCTGTCTCTACAATTCTTGCAGTTTCTTTCCAGCTATATGACCTCAAGCAACAAGGTTTCATTGAAAGACAAGAGGTATTTGCTGCTGAACATAACATGTTGGTAGGATAAGGTTTTTTATGTAGCACATCTAACAATCCGGATGATTAGCTGGCACACTGGATATCTGCCCTGTCAGTTTCCATCTGTTTTCTGTTCAAGTCGGTTTTCTTTATTTTTTGTTCTGCATTTTGACCAGTTTTTGTATCCCATTTTTCTTTTTAATCAGTGATGGTCACATATATTCAGAACTACCAAAAAATCATCCAATTCCATCCGGTTAAATACTGGCTGCCAAACTTTTATTGTAACGCATTTGGTTAACATGAATCAGAATTTTGCCATAGATTGGCATGGTTTATGAAACATATGTTGCACATTTACAGTTATACTCTTTTGTTTTCGGTTGACGAAGTATATTTTATTGTTTGAAATGCCGTTATTTTTATTTGAGCTGAATAACTTTCCAGTGCTTTTTTATTTATACTTGTGTATAAAAGAATGCACTGATCATCATCTTTTACATGCTGTATCGTAATGATTTCGTTTCTTTTTCTATTAGGTTAAGCAAATGGTTGTTGCTACACTTGCTGAGTCAGGAATGAATCTTTCAGATGAAGTTATAGAGAGCATCATTGACAAGGTACTTGAAATGTTTTGTTTTCACCTACCTTCCTAGCTTTTTATATTTACCATTTAGAGTCTGTTGAAAATTAGAATTTTTACCCAGTTAAGCATGTTTAGTTTATTAGGGGAGGCTTGAAATTAGATTAAGAAGGGAGTCCAGACAGCAGCATCAACTTATGGAGGCAGCAGAGGGGTCCTAGTTGGTTTGTAAGTATTGTGGACATGTGATCAGCTGGTTGGTGGAAGTATGTTGGGAGGCGGCATGTGACAATATTATAGCAATAAAGTGGCTCTAACGCTGTCCAACTCAGCCAATAAGAGGTTTAGGAAAGGTTAACAGATGTAGCAGATTTTGGTTTTTTGTCTTAAGAGTTCACCCTAGTAGAACTCTTTGTAGAGTATTGGTAGAAGTTGATGTCCTCTAATCTTGTCTTGTTATTGGACTATATAACCCATAGTTCTGTTGGCTCTGCTTGTTACGTAATAAAAGAATTAGTATTGTTTTTTGCTGTATTTTTCTTGTTGATGAAAGAAGTATTAGTCCCTAATAGTTTCACCCCAGTGCATGTTTGAACTCCTTACACACTAACCTTGTTCAAGCTATGGCAATTTGTCTTTTCTCTGTATGGTAGTGTCATTGTGAATGAGTGACTAGAACAGAATCTTTCTGTTGGAAACACAGGATGTTACCGTTCTCATGCTAAATTGAGGCTGTCACTCAGTAATAGATGTTGATCCTTATCAAATAATAAAGCTCTTAGGTTGTGTTCATTATTTTTTAGTTGATACATTGAACATACATTTTTTGTGGTAGCACAAATGGATGGCTATAACCACTAGTGCCGATTTAATTTCCAATGTCGATTGTATCAACCACTAGTGCCTATTTAGTTTCAAAACATACTAGTTACTATAAGGTGTTTTTGTTTTTTGCAAAGGAGTGCTAGCACATTGCAAACGGACTGACCCATTAGGTGCTAATGTATTGTTTTGTTAACTTTTTTTTTCTTCTCTTGCTACAAGACTTTCGAGGAGGCAGACACAAAACATGATGGGAAAATCGATAAAGAAGAATGGCGCAATCTAGTACTGAGGCATCCCTCGTTGCTGAAGAACATGACACTTCAGTACCTCAAGTAAGAGATGCAAACTTGTTTGTGCACAGCTGATTGTTTACTTTTGAATTGGTTGTTTATTTTTCCTGAAACTAGATAATTTAGAGATGTTGATGATTGATACTTGAGATAAATGTCAGCTGTTATGGGCATACATTTCCAGAGATTGGATTTGGGGGAAAATTGGGGGATAAAGAGAGAAAGGCGGCTGCCAGGAGGTGGCCGGCACCCTAGGGTTGTGGGAGCGCAGGGGAGTGGCAGCCACAGAGGGCTGGGCTGGTGCCCAAGCCAGGGGGAGGGAGACGGCTAAGCCCTCGATCTACTTCTGCTTAAGCTGCAAAGGGTAAGGAGGCCTCTATATATATTGATGAGACTCTGAGTGGATTGCCAAGTAAATCCTATCCTAACCTTCCCTATTTTAGAGGGATTCTTTCCAATTACAAGAGATAGACTTCCTATCCAACTAGGCTCTTGATCCTTCTTAATTATCAGGGTCAGCATTAGCCTGGGAGAGTCAATGCCACAGTACCCACAGTAGTGTCCATGCGGGGTGAACAGTTCTGTGAACAGTTTCAGCCACAACGGGCTGCTTGTTGTTCCCAGTTGTTCCCGGGCCATGACATCAGGTTAACCGGAACAATTATGGGTTGCTCTTGAAAGGTTTACAACAGAGTTTATTGCTACATTACTCATTTGCTGCATGATATATAACTTTTTTAGACATTGGAAACATTTACAAAAAAAAAGAACTTTTAAAATTTTCAGGAAACTTTTCCTGGCACTTCTTTCGACAAAATTTCCCACAAACTTCTTTAGCAAATAAAATCAATGGAAAAAGGAGCCCACCAAGCTGCCACTTGGGGTATGAAGCATTGTGCTCCAAGAACGCAACGCGTTGCACTGCTGCCTGCCCCCATGCCCCACAGTACTGAGAACTGTGGCACTTGAGGCCACCATACAGATCTCTAGCAGCATGACGGTGCTGGGTCCCCGCTCCTCACTACGAGGCACGTAGGCTGTTGGCCTCTGAAATGTGTCGGATCGGATCTTAGAGAATGGGAGGGGTTGGATCTTGGGGAAGGTTGCCCTCGTGAGTCGGTGGCCGCTTGTCACCATTGCGCTGCGACACCTCTGTGCTGACTCGGGTGAGATAAAATGAGAAAACAGATTGGGTATGGGGAACGAGACCGAAGGAAAATCGGGGAAAATGGGAAAGAACTGTAATGCTGTGGGCTCCAAATGTGAAATGGATACCAGTGAGAGTGCTGAAGGCCATGCATCAGTGCCGAACAAAATTCCCAGGATATTGCATATACAACGTGAAGCATCACGATTTTTTTTAAAAAAAAAATGGTACCAAAGTATAGCAGAGTTTTTTTGTTGTTTTTTTTTTGAATCAGCTAGTCATATTAACTCTGTAGGATTGCCAGACTTGTTATCAAAGGCCCAAACATCTCTTTCCTTGCATAGTTCCAAAATTTTAGCACCATCAGCATATTCAACCTTTTGGGATGGCCTGTCATGCCGCATGCCACTCATCCAACACTTGAATATTTCTTGGCATGAGAGCACCAAAGTTATTAGCAGATAAGTTAACATGCCTACTTGCCAAGCACACAATAAAATTGTACGCTGCAAGCTCTCCTGCTCCTGAGGACAAAATATGCAAACAGCTGGTAACCTAACCCGCTTTCCTGTGACTTGTCTGATGTCCAACCACGTCGATGAATGACAAGCCAAGCAAAACTTGCATCTGAACGGTGTTTCTGATTCCAAACCTGTCTACTAGGTGGTATATATCAAAGCAGTGTGAGCTTCTTCCGCAGGTTGGTTTTGCCAAACATTTTTATCACTAGCTCCCAGATTGGTGATCCAAAACAAAGTAGCCCTACTGCCCACCTCCACCATGATTGTGGCTTGTGTAGTTCATCACAACCATGTTTTTCTCCATATAAATATCAGATGTTCTTCTATTATCAGTGTGCTTGAACTACGACTATCCCAATCTTAGCGCATAACCATGACGTATCAAAAGATCTGGGACAGCAAAGTCGTCGAATTCAATTGGCAGACAAACTTTATTCCATGAAAAGCAACCTGCGACTTACCGTCCTTACTGACTTAGCCAAAACAAACTTTAATCATTCATTTAGACGTTTCATAGCCAATAATTGATAAATCAGCATGGTTGAAGGGAATAATCTGACCGCTATCTTTCACCTGATGAGAGTAATTCACTACTTAGGCAACTTTGGCAGGCAGCGATTCCTCTGCACAAGCAGCTAATTGGCTAGTTGAACATTTTTTTCTAACTCAGTAATTCTGAAGTTGTCAAAGACAGGAAGGGTTCTGTTGACATATCAAATTCAGTCAACGCTGAAGTAGTTAAAGATGGATGTAACATCATCCACATGAAAAAGAAGCCCTGCATTTGGTTTGTTCATGGCCTCTGGCCTTTAATTATCACTCGAGCCACATGCATTGAATCATGAATAAGAATTAATGTTGATGGTTCAGTTTTCAACCAACTATTTTGTGATAGTGCTTGATTCGGAGAAACGTGTCAAACCATTATCTGGTCATCATCTCATATATTTTGACTTTTTGTTTCTAACTTTGAGGCATGAGGAATTATTGTCGTAACTTGGTCTCGGTAATTATTTTGTTTGCTTCTTTTTTGTTCTCTGCCTACCTCAAAGTTCACATTCAGAGTCTAATCATGATAATGCTGGGCAGGGACATCACCACTACATTTCCGAGCTTTGTCTTCCATTCTCAGGTTGATGATACATGAATCTATGGTATCCTTTCTGTGCCCCAATGAAACATCAGAAGGTAGTCCCAATGCTTTGTCAAGCAAGCAGATGACATAGCATTCAGAAAATGCAGTTTGTTTTGAGAAATCAAACCTTTATTTGTTGTTAATAACACTTCTCGGTTCTTGTTTTATTGAAAATTCTGGCTGAAATCCCCTCTCACTCGAATTTGGTTGTCGACCCAACATTTCTTGATGTACAAAGCTGTAGCTGAAAACCCCCCTCTAGTGATTTGTATTTTACTCAGGGAAGTATTATATTGTATATATTTATGGTTAATGATTGCTGGAGACATGCCCGATTCAATTAATTCTGTTATCATTACCTACAATGGCGATTTTTTTTAGAATAGGTACCTTACTCTTCTGCTTAATTCTCTTGATTCATAATGGAGAGCTGCTCGATTCGTTTTAGTACGATGACCAGGGTTAGTTATAGTCAGTTTGTGTTCGTGACTGCTGGTACGCAGGTGCGTCTAAATCTATTTTCTGGTCTGATCGGTGCATGACTGTCACTAGAGTGTGTTGTGTGTTCGGTTGCAAAGAACAACTTGTGTTCGGTGACATTGCACGGACAGGTTAGCTGGACAAAGAATTCAAACCTAAGTGGGCATTGCTCTTTTGCACGGCTGATAGTTCCTTGCCAGGCTAAACTTGTTTTTTGGGCAACTAATACTTTTCGTCCAAGATCAATAAGGAAGCGAACACGCAACCTACCAACTACTAGGAATACTGTGAACAGAATAGGAATATTGTGAACAGAATTTACCAATACAACTTAGTAAACCTCCTTTTGCTCCCTTAAGAGCTAATCTCATATTGGTAGATGATATGTCCCTTAAGAGCAAAATACAGTGACTTCAAATGTTGTTGTTTTTTTCTAGGAAATTGGTTAAAGTTAAGAAAGTTTGAATTAAATAAATTTAAGTGACTAATAATTAGGAATGGAGTAGTTAATAATTTTGAGTGGGAACACCACACCATATCACATTTACTTAGAGAGGTTCTACACTTCTACTGGATACCCGCGCTCGCGCTATGTTAACGCACAGTATGCAACGTGATGCATGCATTGCCATGCCCAGCGCTATGTTAACCATCACATGATATATGCTACACAATATAAAAATGATATTACGGCTGGTACGGTTGAAACGCATAACATTAGTGACTTACAACCGGCATGACATAGACATGTTTAATGTAAACGACGATCTGTACATAGGGAAAAGCTTGTGTGGATGGTTTGTAAAAAAAAAATATCACCGGCTTATGCTAAAGCACATTCTATCTCTTCAAACAACTATCACTTGAGACAGCGTTACGGTCAACAATACACTGTTTTTGGCCATGGATTATAATAGTATTAAAACACATCCTAACTGTTATAAATATATGATATTTTGAACCTAGTATGGAAAACGAAATAATTTGAAGTATTCTATGACACGCATCCGGAAAGAAGGAATAGAAATCTCAAGCCTTGGCGCCATCTTGTTCATCTTGTTCGGTTGGCTGGCGGCTAGTGGCTGGTGCTGATTTGTTGTGAGAGAAAAGTACTGCTGGCTGGTGGCTGATAAGCCAACCGAACAGGCTGAACTTCAGGCCCACACATGGCAGAACAGAGCCACAGATCTCGCAGCAGTGAAATGAAATTTCATGCTCGTTCTGATTATTTTAGCTAAGGTCTGAATCTTCTTCAGTTATAAGTAACTTATATAATGTCCGATTTGGTATTTTTATGTGAAAATTTTTAGCTCCGGTTTGGATCTTATTTTCTCTTTACCAAAACACCCGTGCAAACATAGACGTTCTCAAGCACCAGTGCACACAAGCACACTCATTTACCCCTATAAATATATGCACACAAATCCTACTACCCTGTAAGCACCTTCCAAAAACTAGGCCGGCTGTTCTAGTATATGTAGATTGACGAAGTAACCATAGGTGTTTCGCTGTAGACAAACACGTCGTCACCTACCACTAAAAGAATAAATCCAAAAAAAATATAAGCACCGTGCCGAGTCAAGAACTCAAACTTGTGTGGACAATAGATTCTACCACAAGAAACCTAACTAATTAACTTAGTTCATGCATGGGATCTTAGTTACACCTGGGAATTGCATCATTTTTAACCAACCGACATTTTAGAGTTCTGGAGGAAATCCCAAGTCCGTTAGCATTGCATTGAGGACCAAAGGCTAGCATCGTTTACACATGTACAGAGTTTTCAGGCGTTCTTCGCTTAAGAGAGATAAGTTGTACTCGCTCCATTTGTTCTTCTTTTTAGAGAGAAGGTTTTTCCCCGCTTCATTACCAGAACAAAGCCTACAAAGTTTCATAGGGTCATGCGCCAAGAGCGTATTTGAGGTGTGCCCGCCAACGACTCCATTTGTTCCTAGGTGTTGTATTACAGTTTTACCAACATCGGAAAAGGATATTGTATATATAAGCGCTTCGGTGGATGAGATAATACAGTTAAGAACTTAAGATGCTGAATGTACGCCTCGATTAGAAGCATCACATATTACATTTCATATATACTTATTGCTTCCTCCTATTTTTTATTATCTTTCGTATGCATAAAAAATATTTCTCCCAAACTAGAGGTGCCCTTAATAACAAAACTAACGTTATTACATAGAACTAGCAAACTCAATAAAAATACATGTTAAAACTCAAAACAATAAATAAAAATACATTATACCTCAATCAGATTTACTTTGCATGCATAATATGTCTCGTCTCTTGCCTTACGTACAAAAAGAAGAAACCAGAAAACCCAAGCAAATTTCATATAGAAGAAACCTCAAACCATACATGCAAATTAAACAAGCATGCATATGTACTGCACGCATGGGATCTTATTTGAAAGGTAAAATGTGCATGAAATCTTTTGTATACACATGTCAATTGTAGCTAATAATAATTTCATGTAGCATATGTAATATTGTTCCCATGCAGGAATTTATGCAAGATACTCTCATTCATTACATGTATCGACGGATCAAGATGAGATTAGTGAAGAAGACCATCACCATCAACCACCGCCGTCGATCGTTGGGGCTTTCGGAACTCGGAACTACAGAAGCCAGAAGGCACACATCAACCGCGTTCCGGTGGAAACGGCGGATTGTGTACGTCGCCGGTTTCACCGGAAGAGTGAGCGCCTGTCTTCTGCGGCGACACCTTATTCAGACGCCGGCCATGGTGTTCAGCGATCAGGGCTGCCGCCGGCGCCGTACGGGCCATTGTGCCATGTAGTTGTGCTGGTCTCTCTGCCACAGCACCGGCCAGTGGGAAGAGCTCGTTGGCTGTCAGAATCGCAAAGATGGCTACCGCGATGCTGCACAGAAACTTGAGCAAAGCCATAGGAGTGTATCACGTATTATTGTGACCTCTACGTGCTTGCTAGTGGTACCTCTCTTTGTGTTTTGTAGCTTGGGAATGTGTTGTGCTTCGTGTGTGGCAAGGTATTTATAGGCAGCTAGATGAGCTAGATGTCGAGAGTCGCTTCGAACGTACTTCCTCCGTCCAAATTACAATTTGTTCGACTTTTTTACACTAAATTTGACCGCTCGTCTTATTCAAAAAATTGTGCAAAATATCACATCTTTTGTTGTAGCTTGTTTTATTAATAAAAGTTCTTCAGGAATGACTTAAATTTGACTATATTTACACAATTTTTTTGAATAAGACGAGCAGTCAAACTTGGGGTTGAAAAAGTCAAACAAAATGTAATTTGGAACGGAGGGAGTATCTCCTAAGTACTTTCGAATCATATACAGTTTATAAGCTCAATTTTTCTTTTCAAAACACCAATATACTAGCCCCTCTAAAAACATGGACACAAACCTTATATTTATGAGCACCTTGGAGAGATTGGCCGATAGACCTCGAGATTGACAAAGTCACTACAAATGGCTCGTGTCAGCTGTCGCCTTGTCTACTACTAAAAGATAGCGATGGTTAAATGCTGAAATAAATTCAAATGGACTTACTGAGCTGTTCGCTTGTAAGCACATTCTATTTGCGAACTCGTTGCTTTTTATAAGAAATTTAAGGGGTTAAGTAAACTATTTGAAGGTTTAATATTTGCGGTAATGCATCTTAATTTTTTGTCGTGCAACACATTTTGCTGACTTCAATTTTCAGAAAAAGTACTCATTTTTCCTCTTTGCCTTCCACACTTGTGCGCGTGTTTGTGAGAGTGGATGTTCTCGCAGAACTTTACATGCATAGGAGAGAGAACAAGATGAGGGATTAATTGACTGCCTCCCTTCAAAAGTTTTTTTAGTTTTGTATTAAGTCAAATACTTTTAAATTTGACCAAATTTATAAAATAAAATATCAATAATTACAATACCAAATATGTACTCTTTGATTAACGGAATATCTATCTGGTGTCACAAATATAAATATTGTTACACTTCTCTGTACATCCGACGGTACTTGCTAGAAACTATTTAATTGACCTCTTTCTTTAAATTCATACGGTAGGCGTAAAGCAACAAGTATCATGTTAGTATCTTTTAGACCGCTGACTAGCTGGGCGGCGTTGGCGTTTTCTGTTGGTTCCTTCGTCGCTGTGCACGTCTTCTAGAAGACTAGAAAAGGGGACGAACGCAGATGCAAATCAGAGCAAGTATTATGGGTCCTAGTCAGCAGGCGAAATAGATGTCCATGTCACAAAAATCCTAGTTGGAAGAGAGAGAAACGAGGAGAGAGAAGAGTGCTGGCGAGTATTTCGTCGCCGGCTCATGGCTGGCGGAAGCAGCCCGCCCGAGGAGCACTGAGGTGCTGAAGCGGGTGGTAATTAATTAAATAATCAGCCAAGCGCTCACCCCTGACTTGCTTATTATACTAGCCTTTTCTACTGCTGGCTAAAGATGACGTGGAAGCTTCATTTCGCCGGCAGCCGGCGCATCTATTAGCTTTGCTCTCAATAGAGAAATTCTTTGGAATTTGAGCCGTATCCGTCACCTCTAAGCATTTTAGGGAAGGTTTGAACCATACAGAGCTAAAGTTTGGCTGCGTGAGTGTTAGGCCCTCTTTCATAGAGTGAGTTTACGGTGACTCAGCTTCATCTATTTTGCGTAAAATGAGACATTGTAGCGTGAAACTGTTTCAAAAAATAATGCAAAAATAAATTGAAAGCTGAACAAAGCTAGTTAGTGAAGCTATTTTCGGAGAAGCTGTACCAAACGACCTCTTAGTCCGACAAAATTTAGCATCTAACCTTTAGCCCATGCCTGTTTTGACCATAGCTAAAATTTAGCAAGTTAAATGAGAAATGACTCCTGTATGTAGGTGGGGATGTGTGCGTTGGTGTGGGAAGTGATAAAGTTATAGCATTTTGGTCTTCTCCTAAGCAGCTGCTTTCCATTATCACCATCTATCGGCTAATGCTTTTGCACCTTCTCGGGGTTTGGCTAGACCCCGTTTGGATGGCCATGTGCTAAACTTTAGCACCTATTAGCACTTCTCTCCTATATAAAGTTTTCGAGTGTTGACTAAACTCTAGCTCTATTTATTAGAACTTAGATTTGGATAAGCTAGTGCTAAAATTCAACAATTGAATCCAACATACTTCATAAAGTTTAATCCACTTGTTCCTCCTCCCTCCACTCCCTGTTTGATGAGATAGTGTTAAAGACTTTCACCCATCAGCAATTGGCTCCAAATGGATCCTTACCCTAAAAAGCGCGGCCACCTGGTCTATTGGGGAACAAAATGAACTTGCTCCACGCCTCTAACCCGTTCATATCTTGGGATACATTTGGATGCGAGCCCGAGCCAACCAAGCCAATATTTGGCCAAGCCAGCAAAATTTAGCCAGCATTTGCTTGGAGGCCAAACATTGGTTGCGCCACATAAAATTTGGCCATGTCAACTATAGTAAACGTGAAGGCCCTGGCATTTCTTGAGCGAACGAATTGGTGGCCAGAGTTTGGCTTGGCCATGTGTACAGTGCTTGGATAATGTGTCAGCTGGAGATTGGTTGCACTGGCCCTTGAATTTTGTGGTTATCAAAGTTTTGAATGGCCATAGCTACTAAATGGCACATTGTTTTTTGATCCGACTGCACCATAATATTTCTTGTATTTTAATCTACAAAACAAGATCCTACTTGCCTATATTTTGATAACAAAATATTTTATGACATATGGGCCCGATATGTCATGACGTGAATTTTAGGGCCTGTTTAGTTCGGTGAGAAAGTTTGCGAAATTTACTGTAGCAAAACTAAATCGAAGATTAGGTGGACTAAACATGATCTAATTATAAAACTAAATACACGGATGGACGGAAAATCGCGAGACGAATCTATTAAGCCTAATTAATCGTCATTAGAGATTGTTTACTGTAGCACGACGTTGTCTAATCATGGCCAAATTAGGCTCATTAGATTCGTCTCGCGAAGTTACCGGGGGTTATGAAATAGGTTTTATCATTAATCCACGTTTAATACCCTTAATTAGTGTCCTAACATTTTGTTGACGCGAAAAATCGGCGGTCGTATCTCCGCGTGCAGCACACGAAGACCAGGGAGATCTGCTTCGCTCCAGTGCCAGCCCACACTCCAGTTCAGGTTCGCAGCGTGCCAGTCAATTTGACCTGAAATTGACAAGGGGATAAAACAGTTAAATTATTCTTTGATTGTGCCGGCTCTATTCCAGACGATGGAGAAGCGTCGGATTTTAGCCAAGACCCAATCAGGCACGTATCGGCCGATGCCAATCGGACCTCAAAATCGGACCTCAGAATCGGACCAATCAGGATCGGACCTTGTAACAGATCAGCCTTTAAATAAAATAAAGCATAAAATATGACCGATATGTAAATAATGGATCAGCTGTGCCTTTGGACAAGATATTAAATAATCAAAGTGTAAGCCGATACATTGTCCACCTTGCCTAGTTGCCAGTTTGACTCATCTTATCGGACCATCTAACCAACCGATCGGACTATAGCCTTTTCAGAGAAATCTAGCTCCGACGTAGGGAATCTAGATTTCTCCAACTATGATCAGATCGGATAGCTAGACAATCAAATTCGACTCATCAACCTGTCAATTAAACAAGATGATCGCACAGGTGTTGACCAGATTAAGCAAATAAACAGATAAAACATTAACAGGATCGTTCTGATTCTAAGATATGCTACCAAATAATCAAGCAAGACCTAGCTCCGACGTAGAGAATCTAAATCATGCATAACACTCAAATAGCAATCAGCTTTGACCAAAGCTTCCTTTGACTAATCAAGATGAATCTAGCTCCGACGTAGGGAATCTAAACCAAGCATGACAATCAAAGATCAATCTTATCATATTATGAACATCTAGCTCCGACGTAGGGAATCTAAACAAACACAATACTCAAAGAACAACCAGATTAAACCACAAAGCATAGATCGGACCTAGAACGATGCTGTAAGATAAATATTGCTTAAGTCGGACCAAGACCAATGCTCAAAGCCGTTGAAGAAGTAGATTAATTTACATGGCGTAGATCTAAACCAATCTAGCAACTCCAAGCAAACCGCAAAAGACTACCTTTAAATAACCAAGATTACTCTAGCTCCGACGTAGGGAATCTAGCCTAATCTTGATGATCTAGCTCCGACGTAGGGAATCTAGACATAAAGTGCAATCCGATAAACGATAATCTGTTGAATAATCAATATTGATCTAGCTCCGACGTAGGGAATCTATATCAATCTTGATTATCCAGAGATAAATCGGTTGAACAGTATAAACGAGAAAGGGCGATGCGCCTCAATTCAAAGCCTATACTAGTTCGATAAATTGACTAACTTACTGGTAAGCCGGAGATCAGAACTGATGCAGCCCGTCCACCAATGAGCTTCGTCGGTAACTACTACTAGGGTTTTTGGCGTGAAGCCGGGTTGTATTGATTGTGAGAATAATCCTTTACAATGGATGAGGGTTTATATTTATACCCTGGTCATGATGAGTCCTGATCGGACCAGACTAACTTGCAGATAAAGTAAACTTATTCTAAGATAGAATGGGACTTTTAATACGCCTTCTGAAAAGGAAATAGTCCCCGCTTATGCCACGCTTCTTTTTTAGCCGACGCGTCCTTCTTCTTCTATCCATCATCAGATCGGACTTCTTGTTTCATCGGACTCCTCTCCAGCATCGGCTTCCTTCCTCGTCACATTCATCTTTGACCAGTCAACGGGCCCATCGCACAGTATTAGCCTCTCTACGCCATCATCTGACTGGTGCGAAAATCTGGTGTCAACACATGCCCCCCAATTTTGGAATAAAATATCATTTTGTTCCAAAATTCGTATCTGTCATCATAACTCCTTCACCGATTTTCGTGCCGAAACTTTCCATCCCTGCACTGTGCGGCTCCTCGATCTTCGGGCCATGACCGTTTTTCTCTTTATAAAAATCTTCACCGGTGGCCACGCTGTACACTCCTCCTTCCTCGCCAAGAACCCGCACTGCTCAACTTCTTCCTCCTTTCTCCCGAACGACCATTTGCATCTACTTAGGCCCCTAATCAAAATCCACTCAAATGGCCGAATCTTCTTCCATGGGCGTCCTCAAGTCTTCCGCATCCGCCTCCCTCTCCGCTTCGGCTCCAGCAAGTTCATCAGCGGCAGCGATTTCCACCATGGCGGCCGTCATGACCTCGACAATGGCGGCAGCCTCAAGCTCGACAATGGCGGCAGCAGCAAACTCCTCAGCCTCCTCTTCATCGACTTTCTTCGCCTCAGGTTCCTCTTCGACGCCCGCAGGACCATCAGTAGGAGAAGTACGTCACCCAATCCCAGAGGTACCCTACTGAATCCGATTTTACTTTCTGCCTGAAATTCGGCTTTTAAAACTTGTCCTCATTTCGCAATCTTCTTCTAGGCCACTCGTGCCCAAACCCTAATCCCTGTAGGCGATGTCCATGGGGTTTATTTTCTTGGTCCAATGGGAGACCCGGACCCGACCGAGATTATCAATCTGGAAACCCTGCGCATTCCATTCAAAACTTCCGGACTCGACATCGAAGATTAGAAGAATGCATTCCGTTCCTGGCCGACAGTTCTTCCCGGATGGAAAGACTGGTATCTAAGAGTGTCGGCCTCCAAGTCTGCAATCTGGGATAGATTAGATATAGCCCAGTGCATTGGCCTCAGCATCGGACCCATCGCTAAAAACGAGAATCTCTTGATCGCCGCATCACACTTCTGGTCCGATGCACTGAACGCCTTCCTCTTTGGACATGGTCCGATGACCCCAACACTACTTGATGTAGTCATGCTTCTCGGCCTCAATGTTACCGGCGACAAACGCCCCTTTCGGCTTAATATCAAACTTAAACACCATTTCAAGACCAAAAACTCTGGCGGCTGGACATGATACATGGAGAAAAATCATCGGACCGGACCCGTGACTAACCGCGAGCATGTGGCTTTTCTGAACATGTGGTTGGACAGATTCTTCTTTTGCGGTACCACCCTTGGTCCAACGGCCAACTTCCAACACCTGGCCGAATTGCTGGTAAGCGACCATGTCATCAACCTCGGTCAGTTCCTCCTGGGAGCAGTATACAATCTGCTTCATCAAGTCGCCAAGCGCCTGAGGACCGGATCACTTATCACCAATCTTGGCGGACCATGGTGGTTCATTCAGATGTGGTTGATGCTACATCTGAGCAAGGCCGTCAAGGTAGATTTTCGAAAGAACAAATTCCCAGAAAGCAAGCCTGAATCAGAAGAGATCACCTGGCGCCGATGTACTTCGCTTGGTGAAGCTGCCATGGGTTTCCCTGCTGAGAAGCTATCGGCCAAAGAATCATCCAAATACTTTACACTCCTCTACAGAGGTATTGCTGATGATAAGGCGCTATGGTTCCTGTATGACAGTATTGATGAATTTGAGCTGCCCTACAAATTCAAATTCAGCATGATTGTAGAGGCAGATTCAGAAGCCCTGACAATCTTCCGAACTTGCATCAATGCTCGATTTCTCCCGATCGGCCTCAGTCTAAGCAAACCAGGGCAATCATCCTATGAATACTATCATCCAAACTTGGCCGCTCGTCAGTTTGGCATTGGACAGCTTTCACCCTACCTAATCTTGACCGATCAAGTTTTTCCAAGGGGAAAAGTTGGCACAGGCTTGGAATGGGATCGTCTTCTAGGGCTTGAGCCTCCTATTGACAAAACCAATCTGGATACCTTTGCAATCTGCCTTGTAGCTCATCGGACTTTCAACACATGGTGGGCCGAATGGTGTCAACACCTATTCTGCATCGCCTGCAAAACTTATGTTCGGAAGTTGCAGCCTACTTTCAAGGGCAGACCAGAGGTAATATTTGTGAACTTGGTTCTCTCCTTTACATAACTTTATTTTGTTGAACAATTCTTTGCCAGGACGTCGATCGTACCCCTCCAACGATGACTCGATCGGGGAAACAAGTCGTCTACAGCAATATCTCGCCAGATCCGTGGATCGGCTGTGACTCTCCCACTATTGGCAAGCTTCTGTCGGCACACGGCGACAGCAGGAAAAGGAAGAAGCAGGCGTCCTCTAAAATTCCCAAACGCCCGAAGACTGCTCTGGCAAGTCCAAGAACTTTCATCAACTTGATTTCTTTCTTTATTGGAATTAATCCTTTCTGTAAATTCAGGTCATCGGAGAATCTTCTGCACACCAGCCCAGTCCGACCAAGTCTTCAAGCCCATCGGCCGAAGAAGCACCAGAATCGGACCCACAAAAACTATCAAGCCCTATTCAGATGCAATCAAGCCCAGTTCAGGAGCACTCGGGCCATACGTCTTCATCTGAGAGGACTATAACTGGGTCGCCTCGTCAATCAAGCCCGTCACCTCAAGCAGAACAAGCACAAATAGATCAGGGCCTTCGAGAAGATCAACCAGTAACTCCTCCACAGGTCCGATCATCTGATTCTACAGAAGTAACGGTAATCATTGATCAATTTCTTTAATAATTGATAGCCAACTTATTCTTATTCTTCTTTTTCTATCAAATCATTCAGAATGTCTTGACGGATCTTGAGATTGCTCAAGTAAACATCCAGGGCAGTAACAACCCTTCAATCGGACCCGAGCAAGAACTAGCCTGGAAACAAGTAAGCTTTCTAGCCCGATATAATCATATCAGCTTTTTGATATTATATCTAATTATTTCTTTTGCAGGCTCAAGATACTCCTCAAACCAGCCAGACCATATCAGTCGATTTTGATCGGCTACAAACTGAAGAGGAAGAAATCAGTTCTGGGCAGAACTTGCTGTCTGATGAAGTGAAGGCAAAATTGCTTGACATATCTGCACTCCTTCATCAAAACATCGTCAATCTCGTCCAGGATGCAGAGCCGATTCGTGAAATAGTAAAGACTTTGCGAGGTCAGCTCCCATCAGACTTGGAGGAAGCATTGATTCCGGCGGCATACATAGAAGGCCATTCCTTCCCAGTGATGCAAGCTAATCGCCGGATCGAAAATCGGACCTCCCAACAGGACCTGATCAAGGCCAGGGATGAAAAACGTGCCCAAGCTGACGAGTCAACAAAACTGATCGAAGAACTATCGGCTCGTCCTGTTTCCATCCAATTAGAGCTTGAAAATCTTCGAGCTAGAGAACAACAATTGGAGCAGGAACTTATCCAAGTCCGATCAAGTATTGAGGCCAAGGCGAAAGAGCTTGACGACATTCCGGCTTTGAAGTCAAAGGCTGAAGAGGACTACAAGATCCACATCAAGGCCGCCAAAGAAATTCATAAATCAATCAAGCCTGTAGAAGGGAACGCTGAAGCTGATGCCAAGATCATCGCCGATGTTGACAAGATTCGTCAGACTGCTCTTGATTTGATGGTTAAATACCTGCAGCCTTGAACATTGAAACTTGCCTGTATCACCAAGTAGTCTGATACATTGATAGCATGCTCCGCCATCGAGCGGCTTAATGATATAATATACTCTTCTTTTGTTGTATATAGCCCTTAAGGCGATGCATATCGCATCGGCTCTTATTTTTTGTTCTTGAGACGATTTTTCATCGGCTTTCAAGCCTGACGCGTAGCATCGGCTTTACAAATTTACCCAAATGCTAGGGTAGCACCATTGGATAAGCAAACTCGAATCTTGCCCCCTAGGACAAAATAATAATCAGGCCGATTCAATTTGCAAGAAGAATTATCGAAGACATATTTGAAATAACTGATCAACCACATCGGCCTTTGTTTTTGTCGGACCAGCCACATCAATTTCCATGATTTGTTTTTTCAATATCATCAACACCAGATCCAATGTTTATCTCTTCTAATTCATCGGCCGATGTAAATCCAAATCCTAACTTACCGAATTCACTTTGGTTTTTAAAATCTTCTATACAATCAGCCATTTAAAACAAAGTCTCAGAGCCGACTGCTTGGATCGGCTGTAATCCTTGATCGGACACTTTGAGGAAGTCACCATCCCATGTTTTTCCTGACAGGCATTCAATTCCTTCAAACTCCCAAATCGTTGACTCAGCTGTAGCAATGCTAACCGAATCATCAGCCGGGACGATCTCCACATTATTGCCCTGCCACTGAATCAAACACTGATGCATCGTGGATGGGATGCAACAATTGGCATGAATCCAATCTCGCCCGAGGAGCATGCTGTAAGAACCTTGGCCATCAATCACAAAGAAAGTGGTCGGCAATGTCTTGCTGCCGATGGTCAACTCCACGTGAATTGCCCCCCGAGGCTCTGAAATATTACCGCCGAAATCCTTGAGTGTCATGTTTGTCTTGATCAGATCATCAATCCCCTTGCCCAATTTGCGGAATGTGGAATGGGGCATAAGATTGACAGCAGCTCCTCCATCAACTAGCATCTTGGTCATCGGCTTCCCATCAATGTATCCCTTGATGTACAGAGGCTTTAGGTGCCGATATCCATTCGCATTTGGCTTCTCAAAGATCGCCTTTTCTGAATCAAGAACTAAGCATGCGGCGGCTTCTTCCAACTCATAATCGACCTCATCATCGTCCTGTTCATCAGGAGCAGCAAAATCAAAAGGCAACATCAAAACCATGTTTATTGGGGCCGATGTGCTTGCTTCATCATCATTGGCCATCTTGATGCGCCAAGTTTTCCTCTCCTTAGCTAATTCCCGCTCCTGAATCTGCTCATTATAGCGCAAATGCTGCACGCGTCTCTTCTTGGTCCTAGAAATCCCTGATGGACACCACTGTCCAGGCTTCATTTGAGGTTCTCTAGTCCGATCCTGAACTGGAGCCTTCTCTTCCATTTTTTCAGGGCCAAGAGCATCAACCTGGCCTTCGATATTTTTATGGCCATGAGCATCAACTCGGCCTTCATCTCCTTGATGATGATCATCAATCCTGACGCCGATCCGTTCATGAACTGATCGTCGACCTCTTTTGAAAGCTCTGTATTCTTCATACTGGAGGCTGCATTCAGGACAATCTGCTTTGGATGGCAATCTGAGCTTCTCGTTCCAGCAGAATACGAAGAAAGGACATCTCCAGTGATCATCATCCTGATCGTACCGGTCATAAACTTGATGCCTGTCCATATGCCAATCAGACCTATAACCATACTGATGACGATCGTCGACTCTATCATCAAACCAGTGCCTGCCATCGGACCTGTCATCAAATCGGCGTCGGCCATCGGATCTGTCATCACGTCGGCGCCGATCATCAAACTTGTCATCATATCGGCGTCGACCATCGGACTTTTCATCAAACCGTCTCGCCTGATATTCGCGCCTCTGACGCCGTCGTTCCTCGCGTTCTTCCCATGCTCGAGCTGCTGCCTGCTGCCTTTTGTACTTGTTAATCAGCATCTGGGAAGTCACACGTGGCCGATACCCACCAGAAGCATTAGATTCACGCCCAAATGCCTGATAACTTGAACTGCAGGATCAACGGCACCAGAACTTTTGGCGTGGTCCGATGTAAGCACCTTAAACTTTCCCTTCTCATCAGCATCAACCATATTAATGGAAAAGGAGAAATCAGCAAAGTTATTAGGAAAGGGATGACCATCGATCTTCATGGCTTTCTTGTTATCTTCAAATTTGATCTTGCCAGATTCAATAGCCAATTGGATCTCCCTCCTGAACACCTTGCATTCATTGGTCTCATGAGAAGTTGAATTATGCCATTTGCAATATTTGCGTTTCTTCAATTCATCGGCCGATGGAATTGAGTGATTTGCAGAAAGTTGGATAAGCTTTTCACTGAGCAGCAAATCAAAAATCTTATCGGCCTTCGTTATATCAAATCCAAACTTCTCAGGGTTCTGCTTGATCCATGGGAGCGATACCGGCTTCTTGGATTTGGTCCATTCAGCTATGTTGACATCAGCCTCCTCTTCAGACTCAGAGAGATAAGATACTTGTTTGGAAAACTTCGTACGCTTCATCTCTTGATATCGTACTTCATGGGCTGACACTTTCTGAACCAGTTGTCCCAATGTCTCAAACTCCTGAGCAGAAAACTTTTCTTTGATCGGCGCGAGCAAACCCTGGAATGCAAGCTCGGCCAACTGCATATCAGATAGCTTCAAACTATAGCATCGATTCCTGGTATCACGGAACCGTTGGATATACTCCTTAACGGACTCATCATTTCTCTGCCTGACAGCAATCAAATCAGAAATCTTCATCTCGTTGAGACCAGAAAAGAAGTATTTATGGAACTGCTTCTCCATATCGGACCATCCTGTGACTGATCCTGCTGGCAACGACGTGAACCAGGTAAACGCCGGCCCTGACAGTGACAGAGGGAAAATCTGAGCCTGAGTCCCTCCTCTGAAGCAGCTTCACCACATTGAGCCAGGAATCGGCTGACATGCTCTATGGTGGTCATATCATCCTGCCCGGAGAATTTGGAGAAATCCGGCACTCTGTAACGCGGAGGAAGTGGCACTGCATCAAAGTAAGACGGGTACGGGTGCCGATACAACCTCGCTTTATCTTTAGGCTTCAAACCGAACTGATTCTGAATCACCTCGGCTATTTTCTGTGACCAATCGGACTGTTGACTTCCAGATGGCATCCCATCAGCTATATCCATCACATAATTATTGTAATCACCGATCATACGCCGATCTGCGCGTAGCCTTGCAGCTGCAGGTTGCTTCTCTTCTTCGTTCAGAGTCCTAGCATATTTTTCACCATGCGGGCCGACAATAGATCCATCGGCCATCAACAGAAAACCGTTGGCCAGTTCAATAGGAGGTGGTGGAGCAATCGGAACCTGTGGAACAACAGTCATTGCATTATCTCCAGTTTCTTTGCCTTTTCCTGACCCTGATGTTCCCGCAGAATCTGGTATAAACACTGGACCTTTCAAGCAAATAGCATCATCCACCGCCTTCTTGATGAGATTATCTAAAGAATTCACCAAAGTGTCTGACTGGTTAATCAATGCATGATGAACAGCTTGGTGAATCATCTCTGTCATGTTGACCTGGTACTCCCGAGCATCAGTTGTCTTCTTGATCAATTCTGGATCTGGGAGAGGACCTTTGAGTATAGGGCCTGAACGATTACGTCCAAATTGGCCAAGGCAGAGCTTCTCGAATGCATCAATCTGAGCCTGAACTGCATCTAATTGAGCTTTAGACAGATCGGCCTTTGTAATTGGAATGGCCGTCTCAGGCGTCTTGTTCTTGTCATTCTTAGCCTTCTCAGCAGCTTCTTTTTCAGCAGCAAGTTTTGCTGCAGTTTCTTTCTCAGCGGCGAGCTTTGCAGCGGTTTCTTTTTCAGCATCAGACGACGACATCTTGGAATTTGCCTCTCGTGTCCCACTGGGCGTGCCAAAAATGTGTTGACGCGAAAATCGGCGGTCGTATCCTCCGCGTGCAGCACACGAAGACCAGGGAGATCTGCTTCGCTCCAGTGCCAGCCCACACTCCAGTTCAGGTTCGCAGCGTGCCAGTCAATTTGACCTGAAATTGACAAGGGGATAAAACAGTTAAATTATTCTTTGATTGTGCCGGCTCTATTCCAGACGATGGAGGAGCGTCGGATTTTAGCCAAGACCCAATCAGGCACGTATCGGCCGATGCCAATCGGACCTCAAAATCGGACCTCATTGATGACGTCAATCAGACCGAGTAATCGGACCTCAATCAGACACCGAATCGGACCTCAGAATCGGACCAATCAGGATCGAACCTTGTAACAGATCAGCCTTTAAATAAAATAAAGCATAAAATATGACCGATATGTAAATAATGGATCAGCTGTGCCTTTGGACAAGATATTAAATAATCAAAGTGTAAGCCGATACATTGTCCACCTTGCCTAGTTGCCAGTTTGACTCATCTTATCGGACCATCTAACCAACCGATCGGACTATAGCCTTTTCAGAGACATCTAGCTCCGACGTAGGGAATCTAGATTTCTCCAACTATGATCAGATCGGATAGCTAGACAATCAAATTCGACTCATCAACCTGTCAATTAAACAAGATGCTCGCACAGGTGTTGACCAGATTAAGCAAATAAACAGATAAAACATTAACAGGATCGTTCTGATTCTAAGATATGCTACCGAATAATCAAGCAAGACCTAGCTCCGACGTAGGGAATCTAAATCATGCATAACACTCAAATAGCAATCAGGTATAACCAAAGCTTCCTTTGACTAATCAAGATGAATCTAGCTCCGACGTAGGGAATCTAAACCAAGCATGACAATCAAAGATCAATCTTATCATATTATGAACATCTAGCTCCGACGTAGGGAATCTAAACAAACACAATACTCAAAGAACAACCAGATTAAACCACAAAGCATAGATCGGACCTAGAACGATGCTGTAAGATAAATATTGCTTAAGTCGGACCAAGACCAATGCTCAAAGCCGTTGAAGAAGTAGATTAATTCACATGGCGTAGATCTAAACCAATCTAGCAACTCCAAACAAACCGCAAAAGACTACCTTTAAATAACCAAGATTACTCTAGCTCCGACGTAGGGAATCTAGCCTAATCTTGATAATCTAACTCCGACGTAGGGAATCTAGACATAAAGTGCAATCCGATAAACGATAATCTGTTGAATAATTAATATTGATCTATCTCCGACGTAGGGAATCTATATCAATCTTGATTATCCAGAGATAAATCGGTTGAACAGTATAAACGAGAAAGGGCGATGCGCCTCAATTCAAAGCCTATACTAGTTCGATAAATTGACTAACTTACTGGTAAGCCGGAGATCAGAACTGATGCAGCCCGTCCACCAATGAGCTTCGTCGGTAACTACTACTAGGGTTTTTGGCGTGAAGCCGGGTTGTATTGATTGTGAGAATAATTCTTTACAATGGACGAGGGTTTATATTTATACCCTGGTCATGATGAGTCCTGATCGGACCAGACTAACTTGCAGATAAAGTAAACTTATTCTAAGATAGAATGGGACTTTTAATACGCCTTCTGAAAAGGAAATAGTCCCCGCTTATGCCACGCTTCTTTTTTAGCCGACGCGTCCTTCTTCTTCTATCCATCATCAGATCGGACTTCTTGTTTCATCGGACTCCTCTCCAGCATCGGCTTCCTTCCTCGTCACATTCATCTTTGACCAGTCAACGGGCCCATCGCACAGTATTAGCCTCTCTACGCCATCATCTGACTGGTGCGAAAATCTGGTGTCAACACATTTGATGTGACAAGTTTGCAAAATTAGTTTGCAAACTAAACAGGGCCTTAATCAACATTGTGTTCTTTGCAATTGGATCAATGGAATAAAATCCATGCTGGTCAACTTATACTTAAAAGTATTATTGTTACATAGGACCCATATGTCATATTCAAAACATAGAATATTTTGCCAAAGTTATAGGATTTTGGCTTGCCACCGTCCAAGCATTTCTAATGTGACCAAAAATTGGCTATACCCTGGTTTGGCTATGGCCAAAATTTGACTTGGCTATTTGGGGCCAGAATCCAAATATGCCCTTGGTATTCCTTGCATGGCCTTAAGAGATGAACAGATTTGCGAGGGTAGGTCACATGGCCGTTTCGCGGTCCA